>CM060954.1:133044607-133672107 GCA_030765055.1 Mantis religiosa
CTGTCCCTCTGTACGCGTTGCCGCTAGTCGCGATATTACTAATCACAAACTTCGTGCAGATTTCATTTGATAAGTGTGGTTTTCTGATTTAAGTTGTTCAATATACAGAACTTCTGTCCTGTAGCCGTCAACAGAGTCAAACTTGTATTTAACTATCTTACTGCCCAGTGTTGCGTGAACCTTGCAACGCCGTGTTGATATCACATACATATTTGGGGAGGTTTAGGTGTTTGTTTTTGTTGTTAGATGTACTCGCGTGATCAACACTAGCATCTGGCAAGCTTGCCAGAGGCTGAAAGGGATTACTACTAGCAAAAGTTTGGATTCCACTCTTTTCCTATTGGATGTAACAATGTATTCGTTCCCATTCGTTTTTCAAATGTACGAAGAGATTAAGTTATTAATTACTAACTATTCAATGTGGTAACTTGGTTAAATGTTTTAGCAACTCTTACAGATAAATACAAACAAATAATAAACACATATAACACAAAAAAGTGTAACACATGAACTAAGTATGCACAATTACTAAGAATATAGGCACAACCACGGAACATATACTCCCATGATTTAACTCCAAGTCAAAGCCAGCTATGCATAGCCTTCCACATCGTATGTGAACAAGATTGTTATATGTTCTCCTAGGCAACGATTCTAACGATTTAGCTGTGAATCATTGTGAATAATTTCCTGAAGGATAATGCGAAAACTGAAAGCTTCAAAGCGGAAATTTGATGAGTTGTAATGCAGTGCTGGATTCTACTACTGACCATCATCATCTGGAGAGTCGTATTCTGCTTATATATGGCCCCAAGAGGCAGAAGACGTCGTCCTGTTGAATATCAACCTCATCATCGTCATCATCGTTTGGGAGCTAATAAGTTCAGTGCTAGATGAAATAAGACCATCGACCGTGAATCTGCTCGGAGATGTACGTGGTCCTGTTTTCTTTTGATTGTCTCCTGATGTGGTCATCCGTCGTGAGTTGCTGGACACCAAGGGATCCTGTGCCTTCTTTGGAAGATTCCACACGATTACAGATGCATCGAATAATATGTGTATGTGTTGATCAAGTACAACTGGTTTAAAAGAAACTGTTACCAGCATGTTCTCTTTGCCTTTCAGGCTGTGAAATAAATGTGATAGTAAACAAGTTTTCTTTATTACACTTCCCATCATACGCAGATAAAATAAAATAGTAAGGTCAAATAATATACGACTGGAGTTTATAGAGAAAGAAAATAAACGCCATCTTTGATACTTCGCAGAAAACATGTTTTAAGGCAAGAGATAACTTAGTTGAGATGCCAAATTTCGTCCTTCTATCTTCAATGATTTTTTAGAATATATATTTCACTTTATATAATGCGATTTGTGTATGTTGTATAAAATATCCTACAGTTTTTCTTTTAGAACTTTAATATTAGATTCAAGCTTCTATGCACCTCAGTTACGGAAGTTGGTATACTGTTTAGTGGGTCAAGTAATTTCGGAGCAAAAATATATATAGGTGCGAATATATAAATTTCTCTTAAAGGTTTGGCAATTCGGGGTTTATAATTCTACAATATGAGCTAACAAATTTACAGTTAAAATGATACCGGATTTGTTAAATATATTTAGGACTGTGTATGCTAAATTTCAAACAAATTAAATGAGAATCACAATTTTTAGATAATTTTGATGATAAGGAATTGCTGAAAAGTTGAAAGTGGAGAAAAATGAATTTAACGTTTTAGATAGAAATTATGTTACTTTGTTCGCTTTAAATTCTCACTGCACCACATGTAGATCCTGCTGGTGATGCAATTGTGAAATTTCACCAAAAACTTGAAAAATTATGTTTTTGCATGTTAAATTAGTATGGACTTTAAACTTTGTGAAAAGTCGTCACTCTTTGTGTTTGAAGCAATTAAACCCTGAAATATGTGACCATTTAAATGCTGGTGCACATGCTTCGTACCTGCCGCTCCCAAAGATTCATGTGCTTTCGAAGTTCCTATACTCATATACTTTGCCATGTTTGAATTTAGGGCCCTTCAGTTACAGGAAAGTTTTGTTCTGCATATCCTGTGTTGGCTAGACGGCTCAATAAGTATTTTGTAGTACAATTGAACACAGTTTATCGCCTATTTTGTATTTTGTGCTAAGAAAGTACATACACTTGGTTCCGTAGGTGCTGTGAAATATAGTTTTGTTTTTCTGTTAACAAGCTTTATTAGTTATTTGTGCTTCTTTTAGTGTTACAGGTTTCTACAACTAATGTGGTACAAGTAGAAGCTTTTAAGTTTTTATAGTACTGAAATCAGAACCTTACGGTGTTGTGCATTGTGCCTCTAGGAAATAGAAAATAGCATTAAAATATAGACATTTTAGCCTTAGCCTATATAACTGGACATCTTAGCAATGAATGGACTGGCAGACAAGATAACCACTGGAAATAATGAACGAAAATTTTCTTCTTTATGTAGCATAGGAGTTATAGATGTAGTTACAGGTGCTGTTATTGACTTTGAGGTTATGTCCAAATACAACAGTATCTGTGCACCAAAACAAAAATCATTGGGTTTCAAAAGTGATGGTTATCAGAAATGGGTTACAAAGCATAAACACAATGGAAACTGTGAAACTAATTATAGTGTTTTATCAGTGCTATGTAAATAACATCTGCAGCTATATTGTGGAAGAGATCTCAAGTAGAACGTGATACTCAACAATTTTGTCAGACGGAGACTCCAAGACATGAGCACGTATGGGATTTGGTAGTTTATAGTCATACTGAGATAAAAGAAGAATGCTTGAAGCATGTAGCTAAGGAGTTGGGAACAGAAATAAAAAATTTGGTAAAAGAATGGAAGACAAAGGGAATCACTTTGGGTGGGAAAAGGTTTGAAAGCTTGAAAGAAGGTCGATAGTAAAACTAATTAGTATAGGAAAGCTATCGAAGAAAATTATGCTAATGTAGGGTATATAAAAACAGCAATATATGCAACTAATATCACTATAGCTGAACAGACTACTCCACAATACTATAAATGCCCTAGAAGTTCAAATTCTTTGTGTTTCTACAACAGAGCCATCACAGAAGGTGTGGTGATTCCTCCACATAATAACTCAACAATAAAAACTCCACTATGAAAGCATAGAGCCAGACTGAAACAATGCCATAGCTGAGATTTTTCCAAAACCTCCACTGACAACCCAAGTAATTCAAAACCTTATTCCTATATATTATAGCCTAGCAAAGGAGAAACTGTTGAAAAGATGTGCTTCAGGGAAAACTAAAATAATATGGTTCAAAACTCCAAAGGATATTTTTATTTCAAAGAAAGAATTGCATGTTTGGATGACAAGAGGATTGTGCCAGTCCAGTATGGGATGCATGGCTAATGACAAAATAATCAAAGAAGCTCACAGTCTTCACTTCAATCCAGCTTCAAAGAACATTAGCCAAGTATGGCACAAACATCGACCACAGAGAGGCTTGAAATCTGGTCAACATTCCTCAAAGTATTCTTGAAGAAAGCTATACCTCTCTGAAATTGCTGTAGAAGAGATGAACATGAAGAACAAGGGTCCATCTTATGGAGCTGGTGAATTTTAAGAGATCTGAAAGTCAGAAATACTAAAATTTTGCATGCTGAAATTTTAAACTCCTTTTCTCGTAAACTTTTTTTTCAACATTTTGACATGTGGAGAACTAGACACAGAATGCAGCTTTTTATGTATTTGTGTACAATTTTTATTATAATAACCTAAAAGCCAATTAAATGGAACGATCATATTACTTTTTTCAAAATATGCTAAAATTTTTATCAAAAAATAAAATAGGAAAAATTTAAAATTTCACAAATTTATGAATTATGAAAAAGGAAAAATTGTTTTTCTTACACAGCTGAAAGTTAATAAAAAATCTAATATGACAAATCACTTGGTATGTTTGTTAACTATAAACAGTGGCAGATTTAGGGGGAGAAATTAAAAATACATTGTGTGCCTCAATTTGCTCAGCGCAGTGAATTTACATAATATAAAATTAATATTTCAGTAACAATAAAAGTTAGTAGTTTGAAATTTAGCAGAATGATTACTCTTATTGTGTGTAATAATTAGGGGGAAGACTTTGCCCTATTTGCCTATTTTATTCGTTTGTTCAGAAACGTAGGCTTTTAACTTATAAGCCAGTTTCCTACAATTATTAGCCCAACTTCTTAGTTTTATAGTGCCTAAAAATGCCTATTTCATATGTTTGTGCCTATTCTATATATTAGTGCCTAAAATTACCTTTTTAGCCAATTTCTTCTTCTTGTAATTTGTGACTACAGCTTTTGCATTTGTTGGTTTCAACGTGAAGAGTTTGGGGAAGAGAAATTTCTTACTACTTAACATTGGATATACAAAAATGGGTTCAGCCAGTTGGTTATCTACCTTACAGACGTGTCACAATGGGCTAACAACATCATGGAAAAATCTTAGAATTCCCTCAAACACGAGTAGCAAAGACCAGCTAAATTATATTACAATGGATTGAAAAATGACGATTCCTTATGTGGGGAATGGAAAGCCCATTCTGTAAGCAGTGTTTCAAGTGCACACATAGATCAGTTTCCTACGCAAATATGTCAAAAGAGAGAAGCAACAAAGGCATATTTCTTAAACAATGGATAAATGGTGATCCATCGTTCAGCACAGATGGGAAAGTAATTTCTTGTCAGCCTTGTGTGAAACAGGTGAGCCACAGGTGTGAAACAGGTGACTTTAAACATTCAGGTTTGAATTAACACTATATTACCCTAGTTTCAAAAACCATTAAAAAAAAACCTGTAGTAGCATTATGCTGAACACAAATTAGTATTTTGAGGAGCGCCGAAAGAAGAGAAACTTAATCTTTTCAGTTTTCCAAAGTAAAGCACAAATTTGCCTAATGTGAAAACCTGCTTGATCACAGGATGTGACTTTACATTGAGATTTAGTTAAAACTGTCTGAATCGTTAAACAAGCCCGTCTAATGCACTTCATCTTAACTAGAATATTATTTATTTGCAACGTATAGGTACAGCTTTACAAACTTAGTGTACTGGAATTCACAATTTTGTTCAGTGTATTATCTTTTGGCAGTTTCAATGCAATAGCATGATATTTTGATGCTGTTAGAAAAGCTTATTTTTTGAGCTAATAGTAATACTTGGGGGATTGATATGTGTAGTTTTTAACGCCCACTTTTACTACATACGGTACCGCAGGCGATGACACTGCAGATGCATGAGATGAAGATGGAGCACCGGTGGAATGGGATGACGGGGGAAACCGGAGATCCTGGAGAAAACCCGTCCCAGCGCCGTGTTGTCCACAAATCTCACTTTGCGGTCACCTGGGTTCGAACCCGGGCCGCCTTTGTTAGAGCCAAGCGGTCTAACCAGTGAGCCTCGGCGCAACCTCAACTTGGGGGAGGGATTATTAATTAAATTATTGATGGTGTCAACTCTTAACAGTTATATCAGATCACAATCAGTACCACTGGTAAGCAGGAATTTACTCCCATTAGATTTCTTTTACATGTGTGTAAATCTACTGATACGAAGCTGTTGTTTTACCCAATCTTAAAATCACCACCCTGGGACTCTGTTCAGGTTACAACTTAAACTCGTAAGGCCAACGCTCAGTTAGCTGGGCTACACAGACTAATATATATGTATATATATATATATATATATATATATATATATATAAAACTTGGATTTTCTCATGTTTAGGCTTTTAAAATGTTATCAAGGATTCGTGAAATAGATTGCTTGTAGACTTCCGGTGTTGTTTCCAACATTTAAAATGAAACTGCACACCAATAAATCTTAATGGTTTGTGCAAAATTTTACAGAAATTCCTTTATAAGAGTAAGTACAAAAATTCTTTCAACAAAACTGTAATTGCTGTAATTCTATTTGAATGAATGGTAAACGCTTAATAAAAAGCTGTGCTTTAATATTTGTTCCTAATTGACAATCGGGCATTTAGGGTTTTTATTACAGAAACTAGGATTCTGTAGCTTTAGCTTTTAATTACTTTTTGTTCTGTGCTTTGTATCTTACTGACACATCATAATACACTTTTAAGTGATATTAGAATTGCTGTGATAAACTTTTAAATTTCTTATCTTTCCAACAAGCGTTTCTATTAAGGAGACACATCTGTTCAAATTGGCCCAAAATTTAGAACAATCCAAATGAATTTCTTTTTTTTTTTTCTTAAAATGAATATAGACATACTTCAAAAATTTTGTTTTTCTAGCGGCACTACATAAAACGTCACATGACTATTTAAATAACCCGGCACCTATACCATAGCTTCTATTTCATAATCTTTAACCTCAGAATTCTCAGATTCCATATTCCCAGTACTTTCATAACTTCAAAATGTTCCACAGAATGCAGTTTTCTATTAATCTTTATGAAATTCTAAACATGACTGTAAAGGCAACTGCATATAAGTGTATCCATTTACTTTTGTTGTGCTTTTTTTATTTGTACTGAAAAGGATTATAATGCTTACTTCTTGCTTAAAACACTTAGGAAAATAAAAATTGTTAAATAGGGGCGATTATTTTTTCCCTTCCTTGATATGGGGAAGGCAAATTTTTCACATAGGTACAGGTCAATATAAGGTTAAAATGGGTGCAGAAACTTATACCCCAAGCAAGCAGAAACTATTGTAACTAGAAAGCTGAAACTTGATATTATACCATTCTTGATCGATCGTAAAATAAATGGTATAAATTTAAAACAAATCTAACAAAAACTTCAGATATTTCATTTTTCACCCTTAAGCCCCCCTCCAAAATCCAGGTTTTTCTGTTTTGACAACTTTCTGCCAATTATAGTTCTTACGTAGTGAAGTGGATTTATAAGTCTTTTAATTTTACGACAATATCTGCTATTTTAACTTGCTGTAGAGCCATTTATGAAATTTGAAATAAATGTAGAACTATTTCACCTAGGGAACCGCAAAATAGTATGCATTTATTGAATTTATTGCAGCATATGTTGCGACGATTGTCATTTTGTTATAGTTCATTTATAGTGCATTTTAAGAGCCATTTTACTAAAATTGTGTATTTCTAAGTGTTTACTTAGCAAATTATTAGTGCCTATTTTCCTCAGTTTTAGTTACTTTTTGCCTGCCTATTTCACACATTTTTAGTGCATATAAATCCGCTCCCTAGTAATAACTGACAGCAATAAGTTTCAGTCATATAGCATGCATGGTGTACAATTTCAAATTTCACAGATCCTTCTTCTTAAATTAGGTTACCTTTAGGTGTTTCATAATGATTTTCTATCTAAAATAGTTTTTACCAATAATAATAATAATAATAATAATAATAATAATAATAATAATAATAATAATAATAATAATAATAATAATAATAATAATAATAATAATAATAATAATAATAATAATAATAATAATAATAATAATAATAATAATAATAATAATAATAATAATAATAATAATAATAATAATAATAATAATAATAATAATAATAATAATGATAGCGATAATGATAACGTAAACGATAACGATAATAGTAGTAATAGTAATAGTGACAGTGACAAGAACAGTGACAAAAAACAGTGACACGAACAGTGACACGATCAGTGACACGAAAAGTGACAAGAACAGTGACACGAACAGTGACAATGACAGTGACACGAACAGTGACACGAATAGTGACATGAACAGTGACAAGAACAGTGACACGAACAGTGACAATGACTGACAAGATCAGTGCCACGAACAGTGACTAGAACAGTAACACGAACAGTGACAAGAACAGTGACACGAACAGTGACAAGAACAGTGACACGCACAGTGACAAGAACAGTGACACGAACAGTGACAATGACAGTGACAAAAACAGTGACAAGAACAGTGACAAGAACAGTGACACGAACAGTGACAATAGCAGTGACAAGAACAGTGACAAGTACAGTGACACGAACAGTGACAATGACAGTGACAAGAACAGTGACACTAACAGTGACAGTAGCACTAGCACTAACAATTGTATTTGTCCATGTGCTGCTGATCTACACAACAGACGACCACCAACAAGCAGATACAAGCCTAATCTGAACATAATTCCGATATTCACATATGAGCTGCTTCGTTGCCGCTGCTACACTTCAGCGATTCCTTACAACGGAGCCGCACCTACAGACGTGCGAACTGCTTCCTGCACGTTCAGTGGTCTGCCGTTTCCTACCACGTGTCGCGCCGCCCCCCGCCCCCGCGCCAAGAACCGCACACAACTCGACACACCACTGCCTCACTACATCTCAGTCCAATTCTCGCGTCGGCTTTATATACCTGTCGGGCGCGGTAGATCTTTCTGGAACTAGAAATCTCTCGAAAAAAATTGTATCGAAAGATTTTTTGGACAGTAACAAAACATTTCCGCCCGGCCTCGTGACTTTTTCATTACGTCAGCCACCCTTGAACGCGTGCCACTCCCGTCCCGCTAGCCAATAAGCAACAAGGCTAGGCGACTCCTCTAATCCCTCTTCCTCGCGATGGCGGTTAAATTCCAAACTCGACATCCTCCATTTTATATATACGAGAGCTGAGACTGTGTTGCCACATTGAGATATTTTGAGTTCTAATTTTTGAAATATACTTTCTCTGCAAACTTACGTTAAGTAGAAGTATTGTGTTTCAACCAAGCATTTCATACCAGAAACAGTTTATCATATGTAATATACAGAATGCTTCGAAAACGACAATTAACGAATATATAGAAGTAGTTGTTCAGCTTGTATGTGACACATAGAGTTAATTGTTACCGCCAATATGGCCGCATAAAATAACGCTGCAGTATGAGTGTAAATTAGGCAGTAAGAGAAACAACGACCTGTACCTCACGGACCGGACCAGACCGAAGTGCTGGCTGGCTGGCTGTCTTTGCTGCGTGCTCACCCGTTAAGGGTTTTACCGCAGGTAAGGTATTTGAATTAGGAATTTTGTAGGATGAGATATGGATTTTGAGATTTGAATTGTTTGTGGGGTTACAATTTTGTACCTTGGGTTGAAGGAAAAGATGCAATACCTTGCACCGTAGTGTTTTAATTTTGTTTAAGCTGGGAACAATTTTGACGTTAAACAACTTAGAAGATTATGTGGAGCGCAGCTTTAGCTGCTGTTAGGATTAGCCCCTGGGTTATCTCGGGTTTCCGCAACCCATGCACGGTACCCGGTGCAGTCTAGAACGACATCTAGTGGGGTCATAATCTCCCAATGATCTGAGAAGGGCGCTTCTATGTTTTGGTAAAATGGCGCATAATTTTGATGCCAGACGTCTAATTTCATCCTCCACGTATGGACGACCCGAGGCTTCGTGAAGCAACCTGGTAAGAAAATAATGTCCCACAGAATATATAGACCGTAGTCCTCTATTCTGTGCACGTTGAAGCCATGCTAGCCAGCTGTCTGCGGCCATGCCCCAGATCTTGCAGGCAAATAGCATCACCGGCATAACCAGCGCTCGGTCCAACCGGCATGGAGGTCGACCAACCAGCATTGCATACAAGGAGGCAATTGCTCCCTGCACCTTCACCGATAGGTCCCGTTGTGCTGGCAAAAAGTTAGACCTCTGTCCAAATTGACTCCTAGGTACTGGACGGAGTTGGTCCACCCTATCCTTCGACCTCGGTAGCTGAAGTTGGAGCAGTCTGCGGGGGTATGGCGCTTTGTGAAGAGTATGGCGTGACTTTTGTCCGGATTAACGGACATGAACCAACGCCGACACCACTGTTGTGTTAGACGGAGATGTATTCGTAAGGGGTTGAAGACTCTGAGATGTGTTTGTCTTTGCAGAACAGAAGCACGTCGGCATCGTATTGTGCCATTTCGACTCGTGGCTCTGTTGGGAAATCTGCCATAAAGACGTTGAATAAGGTGGGAAATAGTACAGAGCCGTCCGGGACTACGCCTCTCACTGGTCTAAGTGTTGATGCTTTCCCCGCTACTGTGATTTTGAAGGTGCGGTGTCGCAAGAAGCTGTGTAGGATGTTGATCATTTGTGTTGGGAACCCCAGGTGGATCAGTTTGTAAAGGAGTCCGGCGTGCCTCTCGTAGAGAAGGCCTTCTCCACATCCAACGAAACCTCAGCCGTGAATGAGCCTTCCTGGAAACCCAGGGCAGCAGTCTCCACCACACGCAGCAACTGTTTGACTGTCGAGTGCCCAGGACGGAAACCAAACTGACGGTCGGGAATGGCTTGAATATTCCCCAATATTGGGGTCAAGCGGGGGAGAATCAACCTCTCGAGGACTTTCGAGAGGGTGGAAAGGAGGCTAATGGATCGGTAGCTGGAAGAATATATTGGATTCTTCCCGGGTTTCAATATGCAAATCACTCGGGCCTTCCTCCACTATCGTGGAAAGTACTCGAGGGTGAGACACAAATTGAAAATCCTAGTTAGGAAGTGAACCGCGTTGAAGGTAAGATGGCGGAGCATTAGCGGTGTCATCCCGTCCGGCCCCGCCGCTTTTTTGGTTTGAGACGCTGGAGTGCGCCTTGCACTTCGCTGGGACGAATGGTTGGGAGTCGTTACGCGTCCTCAGGAGGGCGGCGTAAGAAACATCGCACCTCCCAACGAACACGTTCGGAAAAGTTGTCGTCCTGGAGGTCATCTCTTGGACGCAAAGTACGTTCAAAATAGCGAAAGCGTTGGCTATGGCTATGGCTATGTTCATAGGTCGGGCCTTGGGTGCCATGAGTGGGGGAGGTGTATTGACCTCTGTGATTTCTGAGGGCTTTGGCTATCCTCCACACGTCATCACCCTCGACGCGAAACCTGGCCATTTTGTCCTCCCACGCTCGTGCAGTCGGGCACTGACCTCTCGAAGCAAACGTCTTAGGAGCGCTCGATTATGTAGCGTGCGGTGACGTTGATATAGTATCCGTGGCGCCCAGGATCGTCGGTTTAGGAGGATGATATCCAAAGGGAGAACATTGGGGTGGAGGGAAGCCAGGACGTGGACTGTCAGGTTATGGGCAGTCCACTTCACGATGGAAGTAAAGGATGAGCTTGCATTCTCCAGGGTGGGTATATTTGTGATTCTGGGGTTTGGTGGGATGGAAGCGCGGAGACAATTCCTGACGCCTTCCCAATCAACCTCTCCCATTTGAAGCAGGATATCGTGACTGGTCATTCTGGCGTTGATTTCCGTCAACACCGGCTTGTGATCGGAATGTAATGCATTTAAGGATGTAAGCGTGAGATGAAATGATAGATGTTTTGTTATGGCGAAGTTTATGACGGAAGACAGTCCACTTCCTAGCGGATAATGAGTGTGTTGCCAGGTACCCTGCACTTGAAGTTGAGAATCTGCGTCTATAAGGCAATGATTTCATTGCCCCTTGCATCCGCCCGACGACCACAATGCCAACATTGATGGTTAGCACTGAAGTCGCATATCAAGATATCACTGGGATATAGGGCTAGGATGGAGAGATAGTCGTTCGGTACGAAATGCCAGTTTAGTGGATGGTACACAGAGACTACCAAGACCTCTAATCCGGCAAGGTCCATACTGATGGCCGTGGCCTCAAGGGTTTGTAGAGGTGGGAGCTGGGTGGGTTGGTGGACCACATTCTGACTCACCAAAATCGCAGTTCCGCCTCCTGGACGTTCCTGACGATCCGTGCGATTGCAGATGCAGCCCGGAAGACGAAATCGGGAGTCTGGTCGGAGATGAGTTTCGCTGACTAGAATAACGTCTAGGGCATAGGCTCGAGCAAAGTGAAGCAGCTCGCTCCCCTGACCTGCTAGACCACACGCATTCCAAAATGCGAATCGAAACGAGGTACGAGAGGTAGTTCGATACTCCATCATGGAGTTGCTGCGTACCTGCTGTCAGGAGGGCCCTTGCCTCTATTGCCACCAGCATCTTGCCGGCCGGGTCTGTGGAAGTGAATAACTTCACTACGAGCTCACAGATCTTTTGTCCATGCGTCTGCAGCAGCTGCTGCAGCCATTTGAACACATCTGAGAGATCGAATGTAGCTGTAAGGGGAGCGGTATGAAGGGTATCTGGCTGGGCGACTTGGTTGGATGGTGAGGATTATCGTGATCGAATGGGTGCTGGTCTTCCTCCCGCCCTCTCGTCCCTCAGCTGTCTAGGAGGCATGGGTTTGCCATGCTTCTCCTGTTGAGCTGGATTCCGGAGCTCACTAGGTAGCCTCCTTCCATTCCTGCTATGGTGGGAGTCGGTGTTGTTTGGGGCTGGGGCTCGCTTTTGTTTGCGTGGCTATGTGGGAGCATTGTGTGTCTCCCGCGACATTATTGGTCCAACAGAGGCCCCTTGTGCTACCTCTGCGTAGGACGGTCTCTCATTTTCCTGTTGTTCCCGCCGATGAGTTGGCCGGTCGCCGGTTTTTGTTGAGGGGAGCGATCTTTGCTCGCCCTGGCTGATGAAGGCTGCTGATGTTGTCTGGTAGAAGGGTTTGTTCTGTTAGCAGCTATAACTGCCTTACGGCAGGACAGCAGCCGTAGGAAACCACGTACCTACCCTTACAGTTTACACATATTGGCACATCTGTGGGTGACTGGGACAAGCCTCTTTCTCATGCGGTCCACTGCACCTCAAGCAGCTGGGATTCCTCTTGCAGAATTGACTAGAAAGGTTAAATCCCAGACATCGGTGGCATTGGGGGGGGGGCGCCAAAGCTTCTGACTGGTTCTATGCTTATTTGGAGGTAGCAGATGGTTGTGACACCATCTAACTTCCCCTTCGGATCATTGGCCCGCTCCACTATTACTAGGAATAGGAGGATTGGGACAAGACCAGGTTTGCCCTGCGGAGCTGGCTTTGTCAGCTGCCTGACGAGACGGGGCTGGATGCCCTGGCGGTTAAGGTCGTCGACAATAGCACCCACCGGTGTGTCCACTGGTAGGCCTCTGATGACCCTCTTAATGTCGCGGCTTTTATCTAGGCTGAAGGTGAAGTAAGGGATAGACTTCTTGTTCAGTGCCCTGAGAATGAGCCGGTAGTCTACGGCGTTGCTCGCTTGGAAGACATAGCGGCTCTTCCACCTGGTGACCTTACACGACACCGATAGGGTCGGCATGACCTCCTTTAGGAAGCCTACCAGGCCCCGGAAGTCGTTCACAATCTCTGGGGGAATGCGTACCTCACGTTATTGAAGGAATCGCATTTATGTGGTACATGCTGTGCCACCTGCTGGATCAGTTAGTAAACATACCGGCATACCCCATGGTAGCTTGTCACTTTTAAGAATTTCTTTGGCTTATGAAACAGCAATGAAGAAGCTTTTCCTTAGTTATTCGTTTGTGGGTGTTTAACGTGTTCCAAAATGCCGTTATAAATGTCCATGATGACAAATAAGCTCGTGGACAAAAGCAACTTAAACCTTTTAAAGGGAAGCTAATGTTAGTGAGGTTGAGGAAGGTAGCATTGAATCATAAACTGAACAGAGAACAATATCAAAGAATTGTAGATAAAGCTGACCAAAACTGAATGATTTATGCAATGAGATAATCATGTATTTCTCTGTGTTTAATAATACTAAATATAAGTATTTGGTATTGAAAAGAAAGCACAGTAAGTGGTTGCAAGTACTGTACATTTAAGATCATAACAAATTGTTCTGAAGTTAAACTGTAAATATTACTATTGATGTAACTATTTTTACTATTCATATTATTAATCAAACTAAATTATTGCGTTATTGGAGATAATCGAACAATTTCTCTTCAATATTTCCATTTATAACATATTAAAGCAAATGATCAAATTGGTGACTTTCAGATTCTAAACAAAGCTGACATCTTCGTAAAAGTGTCCTATGCACTCGACGTACAGCTGTTGGGTTTAAACTCACTTCTTTGCATGCAGCATGAAATATGGCTACCAGTCCCACTTCTTTTTGTACGAGTGCTGCATTCACTATAGATTTCAAATTTCCACACAAGTAGAAGTCGACTCGCGAAAGAGGTGGGAATCGAGGTAGCTAAACGATGGGACTTCGCCCTTGAAATATCTTGCTTAGCTTTATTCCTAAAACAACGGATTCCATTATTTCTGGTAAACAGTTCTGCAGAAAGGTGAGAGATTCCGGGCTATCTAAGTTTCCAAGTAGCATGTGACGTCTGATTCGACAATCTAAGACTATTCCTCCCCAGACGTTTATTGCAAATAGACACAGGTGTCTTCTTTCAGCGAAACGCTGTGACTTTTCTTCGGTCCAATTGAGCTGACTGTACACTGTAGTTACCCCATCCTTGGTTAGTTGCACTTCGTCTGTGAGTAAAATTGACTTTGTAACATTCGGATCGGCATCGCATTTCTGCAGTAACCACCGGTAAAATTCATGTCTTCTCCAGTAATTAGCTGTTGAGCCGCCTGTGGTGCCATATGTGGTAAAAGCGGGTGTTAAGTGTTACAAATTTAATTTCAGCTGTTGGAGCGCTTGAACTTTGTATGAACGAGAGTAATGCAGTTTCCGTTCATGTACCACCCTCCAAATAGGAAGATGGTCTACGTCCATTTCGTCCAGTAATTTCGCAAGTGTTGTTACATAACCAACCATAGTAATACCTAACACTACAGTTACTGCTACGAGCATTAGATCCGGCAACATGGGTGATTCATATGCACTCATTCCTAATAAACGGATCCACTACCAGAGCAGATAAACAGTTCAAACCCCTCTCCCCTTCATTCCTCTCTTGCCTTCTTGTGATGGGTAGACAGTAATACTTTTGTTTTCGTGGCTGGTGCGTCCCAATAACCACTTTTGGGGTTCACGCACCAGTGTTTCCTGCGCTGTCTAGTCACAAAATAATGTAGCATTTAATGCTGCATCAAATTATACTTAACAGAATTTCAAAGCTGCGACACAGAATTTTGGATTAGTTAAGTTATTAACCACCGAGTGGGATGGCTCTGGCGGTTTCATCTGTGGCCCGCATTCGGAAGGCCCGGGTTCGATTCCCGTGTCCGACCTACCTGACTCATGGGTCTTTTCGAGGGTTTCTCCGGGTCGCTAGGTGAATGCTGGGTACGTTAATTACATCCTCGAATTTCCTGTCCTTCCATTTCATTTCCATTATCATTTCATATCATCTTTTTTTGCTGTTGTTGTAATTTATGTTCTCCAAGTTAAGTCATATCGGACGATGAATGGACTTGGTGAAATAATGCTCAAATGAGCCCAGGGTCCATAGAATTACGCGACATTCCTCTTTCAGGATAAGGGAAACCCCCGGAAATAACCTTATCCAATTAACTCACCCTGACCGAGATCGGAACTCGGGACCTCTTGAACGTGAGGCAGACATACTACCACCACGCTACCGAGGCAGGCATATATCATCTTTCATGTGGTGGTCTCTTTCAGGGTAGAAGTGTCGGCGGGTGTCTCGGCGGTGTATGGCAGGAAAACTACTTCCTCCTCCAGTAGATCGGTTGCTGGTCTCCGATCCTCTAATGGGACCATTCCGGGACCGCCAGCCAGGGACCTGTGGGGCACGGATCGCCTGCCTTGGTACCAGTAAGGCTCGGCTGCCGGGCTCGTTGCCGTCCGCTGTGGGGGAGCGAGTTCGTCGTCCTGGCCCGTCGGGGGAATTCTCTATCCAAGTAAACTGTAGGGATCCTGCCCTCTGTACTGTCCTGGCTCCTTGAGTCGACCGCCCTCTGTCTCCTTCGCCTCATCCTTCCTCTCGGGGGTGCCCCTACTTGGGGGCATAGGGACAATGGGCCCAGTATGGTGTGGCCTGCGTACCGAATGCCCTCCGTAATGAAATCCTAATCCTAAGTTATAAACCACGAAACGGCTATATTCGTTCGGTGCCGCTTCGAAACAACCTGTACACAATGTGTGCAATCACAGGACGTCCTCCCACGAGGGGTCTACTGCGGTGGGCACGGGATTGGCGATCTCGAGGTGCCGACACAAATCTCTCGATTGGGTGCCTCTGAGTGGTGAAAGAGCTAGTGCCAAACACCCAAAAACTTTGGTTCACATCCCTGTTTGACCCTAACCTCCCTGAGCACAAGTCTGATGGATAACTAGTACGGAGGAGCGTAAGGGTGTCTGGGTTACGCTTAACTTCCAGCCGCTGGTTATCATGTAGGACTTTGTCGCATCCGCTGAGAAAAGCCAGTCCCGGGAAGGGGCCATTGCATGAGCTGTTACACTCCTAAGGGTGATTGGCTCCCTCTGTCTGTACATTGAGTAGTGAGCAAGGTCCCGGCCAGGACTCTCGCCTAAGCCGAGGTGGCGCCCAGGATGTGAGCACGTCATCGGAGACGTTTGCAATAGTGGAGGATATATTTGCTATGGGAACTGGTCAAATAAACAAAAATATAAAGAAAACTGGAAAGGAAGCAACTTAGTCTTGTTACCCTCGCTATTTGGTTGTTATTAGAAATGAGGAAGGCCGAACATTAACTACCATGGACTCATTTATTATTCAGAAGGCTCTAGACAACATTGCTGGTCCTGTAAAGTCATGTATTCGATGTCACAATGGCACGATTCTGGTTGAAGTAGTTTCATCGACGCATGCTGCAGAAAATTTGAAAGCCAATATGCTTGCGAGCTATCCGGTGCGCGTTGAATTGCATAAGACGCAGAAGTGCTCTCGTGGTGTCGTACACACAAGTGCATTCGACGGTATGTCCAATGAGGAGATTCAGGAAAACTTGGCGGAAAAGGTGTGAGAAATGTACATCGAGTCCACCGCGAAGAACGAAGTGAACTTGTGCGCCCTCGTACCCTGTTCCTTACCTCTGATTGGGTAGATCACGCGCAAAGCATTAAGGCGGGTTATGAAGCTACTGAAGTGAGGTAGTATATACCCAATCCACTGTGGTGTTATAAATGTCAGCGCTTTGAACCACCCGAGTGATTCTTGTAATGGATTTACTACCTGCGTTGACCGTGGGGAAGCGGAGCATAGTGATATATGTACTTCACCTGCAACATGTATTAACTGGACTGTAAATCATTCATCGAACTCCAGAGAATGCCCCAGTTATATGGAGTAAAAGGCGATCCAAGATATCCGGGTAAGAAAGAAGGTGTCCTTCTTGGAAGCCCGGAAGCTCTTGCGTATTCGTCATCCTTTTGTCCCTAGAGCCGTTACAGTACAGTTGCAGTTACGCCGGTATCTAGACGTGAAATCGCAAGACAAACTGGCGACATAAACGGGGCAATAATATCTGAAAGAACAATTACACCAAGATCACAGCTAAAGCAACAGACACCAGCACGAACAACAGAGGGCACGTCTACCAAGTCCATTCCTATGAAGAACGTTCCAGCCAAGTCACCGCAGAAAGCATCTACGAGGCATGCTTTTTTAAGTCAGTACCGTTTTAGAACTAAAATAAGACGTGGATAGATATCGCAATAATTTTATTTTTACAAGAAAACATGTACCCTAATCTACTTTTCTACATAATTTGCGTGAGTACTGAGGCACTTATGATAACGTGGCACCAGTTTTTGAATACTCTCCTCATAAAATTCTGCCGCCTGACATGTTAACCACTGTATCACAACTGTTTTGACTTCGTTATCGTCTTGAAGACGCTGACCGTCCAGATGTTTCTTCAAGTGCAGGAACAAATGGTAGTCGCTGGGCGCCAGATCAGGGCTGTATGGAGGATGATCTAGAGTTTCCCATTGAAAAGATTTGATGAGATCTTTGGTCCGATTAGCCACATGTGGACGGGCATTTTCATGCAGCAAAACGATACCCTTACTCAACTTGCCACGTCTTTTGTTCTGGATTGCACGGCGCAGATTGTTCAATATCTCACAATTAGACGCTGCATTGATTGTCTCATTACGAGGCAGAAACTCCAATAGCAACACTCCTTTCCTGCCCAAAAAACTGTGCACATGATTTTCCGGGTAAAAATCGTTTGCTTAAACTTCACTTTTGTGGGTGATGATGAATGTCGCCATTCCATGGATTGTTGTTTCGATTCTGGTGTGACGTAGGCTACCCATGTTTCGTCACCAGTAACATTTTGGTCTAAAAAAATCTTCACCTTCATTGTGGTACCGATCAAGGAAAGTCAATGCACTGCCTAAACGTTGGATTTTGTGCAAATCCGTCAAATTTTTGGAACCCAACGTGAACACAATTTCCAGTTCTTCAAGTTCTCGGTCACAATGCGATACAAAACATTACGAGGATATTGAGGAAAATAGTCGCATAATGAGGAAATTGTAAAGCGTCCGTTTTCTCTCACCTTTTTGTCCACGTTCTGCACCAAATATTCAGTAACGACCGAAGGACGCCAACTCCGTTCTTCATCATGCACATTTGTGCGGCCATCTTTAAATGCTCTCACCCATTTCCTTTCCAATCCAGCTCTCATAATGTTTTGTCCGTAAACTTCACAGATCTCACGATGAATATCTACCGGTTTTACGCCTTTAGCACTAAGAAATCGTATAACAGCCCGTACTTCACAATCGGCGGGACTCACGATTGTCGGAGGCATCTTAAACACTCAGTAACCAACGTATACAATGAAGAATCAGACTGTAATGGCGTCAGTGCGTAGACAAGAGATTTAGGTAACCAGCGTGCATGCGCGGAACGCCGACCGTAGCGCTGCGGCGGTGAAATCGCAAAACGGTACTGACTTAAAAAACATGTCTCGTACTTAAAGAACATGTGAACAAGTAATATATAATGCATCGCCCAGAATGTTAGAGGCCTCATATTAAAGAGCCGGCTTTCTCAGGGAAAATAAGAAGGTTAACACTAAGAAACACCAGCGTAAAAGTCCACGACCATCTCCTCGTAAATCATCTTCTGAGGAATCATCTGGAGAGGACTCAGATCGGCGATTGTCATCTACGCCGATCGCAGTTTCCAATCGGTTCGAATGCCTCGAATCGAAGTTATCAGTAGGGAAGTGGTCCTCCTTCATTAAGGATGTGGAGTAGGAAGATCCTGTTCTCACTGCCAGAACGAGTTACGAAACGTCAGGTTAAACCTGCAAAAAGTGTTAGCGTAGGCCAACCCCGAAAAAAAGGAACAAATTGGTTCGACCACCGCTGGGCAGGTAGTTTGTTTGGTCATGCAATGAAAATGCTATAAACACTCTTTTTTATGCCTTTTGGGGTTTTATAAAATGCTATTTATTGCTTTTCAGTGGTTTTCCCCCTAATGTTGCTTATTTATTTTAGTGTGCTTTTGTTTTGATTTTTTTTTTTTTTTGTCATTTTTAGATAAGTTTATATCCGGCTATTGCAATGATGTAATTTTTGAAAAAGCACTAATGACAAAGCAGTTGAGCGCAAGTATATATAAATCATCGTCATCACTCTGTCCACCCTTCTACAAGTTATTAATAATTGCTTATTATTCTGTTTATTTTAATAAATATAAACGTTTGTAGAAACTATTTTATTACATATTTCCTTATAATTACAATGAGAATAGGAGAATACTAAGCCTGAGCGATAGTCAGATGTTTCAACAGCCAGCCGCTATGTGATGGTTTTGATATTCCATTCTCTTTGCACGTTGGCACATGGAAATAGGTATGAAAGTGTCTCGTTTGAGTAAAGTATCTTTTGAAAAATTCAAACAACAAAGAAATAACATTCCGCAAATGTTTCAAAAATGTATTTTAATATCAATTGTTATTTTTTTTTATTTCTTACGGATTACCCATTATGGAAACTCACTCGTCATAAAAAGGATTTCTGAGGACATTCCCAGAAAATTTAAAACATACATTACATTTTCTATGAGACCATCTTAAACATACGATTCCTTCTTACACCATGGATTAGGTCTTTGCTAATCAGAATCGTTAACAGTCATATTTGACAAACCCAGCATTTTCTAAAAACGTTCCACGTAAATTGTAGTACTTTTCTTGAAAATATTTGTGATGAATCGTTAAAAATGCTTAAATTAAATAAGTTCAACCGTGATTTCGTTTTTGAGTTATCCGTTCACAGACACACAAACACATATATCTGCATTTTTTTTAAAGATTTTGAAAGTCCTAAAACATATATATTTCTGGTGAAATTTTGGTATCGCATTTTTCAGTAGAGTACAATACCTTCTCATACTTTACCGAGCATGATGAACTCAGGCGGTATCGTCTGCGTCCCCCATTCGGGAGGGCTGGATTAGATTCCCGTGGCCGACCCACCTGACCCATGGTATTTTTCGGAGTTTTCCCTGGTCGCCAGGCGAACGTTGAGTATGTTAATTACATCCCCCGAATATCCTGTCCCTCCATTTCACCTGCATTATCATTTCATATCATCTCTCATCTGGTGCTTCCTTTCACGCTAGCAGTGTCGGCTGGAGTCTCGGTGGTGCATGGCGGGACGATATGTTCTGAAGAAAACCTTTTCCTCTCCGGAGGGACGAAGCCAGCCTAGCCGGCCGATTCTAAAACCCGGCAGGTGGAATGCCGGTTGTGCAAGACTTCCTGGAGAACTCTGCTCTGGAGAGGCGGACTCCGGTTGGACCTGTCAACGAGTTCATATAGCTTCGAATATTTAAGCACTATCAGCTCAAGCAGAGGTTCAACAAATACTTCTGCAGCTGCTTCATATTATGAATTTACAACAAACTGCGACTTAAGGATTTGCAGGAACAACATCCAACTTCACCCTCGATGGCTACACATTTAGCTAGCTTCAATAATGGATAGACATGAAAAATTCAATGCCATGGCCGGGATTTGAATCAGATGCCAATCTTTTCTCAGTGCATTCAAAGAACTGAGTGCGAAGAGGCAACAGTTTAGAAGTGAAGAAAAGAAATTGACCTTCTACTTATAAAACTTGATAAGCGCCAGAGGGAAATGTTCCTCAATGTTGTGAAACAGGAAGTTCATAATCTTTGTAGTGCGGGTTTGACTGTAGAAGATACATTCAGAAGCAATGTCTCAAAATTCTGTACAACTGCAATTCAGTACATTAAGGAAAGGGACCCATGAATCATTTAAACATTTTTCCACAATGCAATGGGTTTTCCTGGATTCACCTATTATTTGGGGAAAAAATAGAAGAATGTGTGAGATAAATTAAATTGATTTTGGAAAGCTGGCTATCAAAGAAAATGAACTGTTTTATGAACGTGTGCATATTAAACTGTATGTTACAGAACAGAAGCTAGCTGATTGGAAGAGTACAAAGTGTAAAATTGTGGACAGATTGAGAGAATTATTTTCGCATTTCAAGAAGGAAAACTTAACTTACAGTGAAATGGAGAAAATTGCTTTTGTCTTACATTACCTGGATTATATGCTCCTGTAGAGCGTGTCTTCTGCCTCAAGAACTCGCTATGGACAGATGAAAGAAGCCGGCTCCAGTTGGAGAGAATCAAATCTGTTTTTGTGGTGAAGACACATTTTAAGGATGTGAGTTTTCCCGAGGTCTATGGAATGTTCCTGAAGGACAGAAAACTCTTGCATCAAATCCATTAAAATTAAAACAACAGAGTAACGATAGTAAGCTGGTCCAGTCTTCGTCAACTACCCAGAGCCAGTAGCAACAAATAATAATAGGAGGGAAGAGATGCAAGTGGGCATAGGAATAAGGTAAAGTGTTCAGCTAATAGTACTGTGCTAATATCTGTATTAATTCATTATTTACCCTGTTTGTATATGTGAAGGAGAACGTAATATGGCATTTCCAACTTGTGCAGGAGTGAACTATTTTTAATATACTGTGATAACTGCAATGGTTGATTTATTTTCTACTTCTCTGATATATTCGTTCAAGGATTGGGCTGAAATTGCTGGAATAGTGTTCAGAGAATTGCAATCCTTAGGTGGTTACTACCATTTGTTGTTTACATTCAATGGAGCGACTGGTTGTATGTCTTTTACAATATATTGTCACCCGAGCGTTGGAACACCCTATAGAAGCAGCTGAGAGCGGGAAGCAGGGGAGGTCCGTGTTAGCCACGCCCCCCCCCTCGTTTGTCTTATAGTGGTGACAGGAGGTGGCTGGGAGAAAAACATCACTGTGCCGTCTCTTTCTGCTCCACCTGTGTTCTAGAACTTACGGGATATTTCATCTAATGGAGAACCTTGCAGATCGGCAAGCGGACTCTATATAAGCAACACGTCGTGCAAGAGGAGTTAGTCAGTCAGTCAGTCAGAGTTCTTGGCAATCAGCGTAAGAGTGCAGTACTAGTGTAAGGACGAGAAGACTGTGTATGTGCATCGGAGTTTACGTAATCGCGAGTGCAAGTGTAACTTTAACGGACGAACTGGTGAATTGTAATTGTGTGCAGTACGTAATTCTGTGTAATTGGCAAGTGTTAAACTGTAAGTCGGTGGAAATAAGGAACATTGTTGAGTTTGTGTAATTGGACTTTTCATTTCACGAACCCACAAAGTCACAATTGGTGTCAGGAGTGCGACATAACACAATGGAGGCAGCATTAGAAAAGATTTTAGCGGAACTGAAACAAATGAAGACGGCCAACGACAACATCACCGGGAAGATGGAAGAAATGAAGGCCGAATTAACAACAAAAATAGAAGCGGCAAATAACAACCTGGCCGCAAAGCTGTAAGAAATTAAGACGGCTAACGATAACTTCACGGAGAAGATGGAAGAAATGAAGGTTGCGAACGAGGCCCTCGCCGCCAAGTTTGAGGAACGGTTGGCCGGCGTGAGGGATGACGTCACGAATCTGGGCAAGCGGATGGGTCAAGTAGACGACCGCCTTAATGACCTAGAGGAAAAGGCCGACAACATCGCCAAACCCCTCACCCGCCTGACGGAGGAACACCGACCTTATGTGTGGACGGAGGACGCCGAAGACGCTTTCCAGCACCTGAAGGAAACCCTGTACAGTGCCCCAATTTTGGGTTTCCCACAACTGGGTGGCGCCTTCATTGTGTACGCCGTCGCTAGCGACCATTGCATTGGAGGTGTCCTATCGCAGATCCAGGACGGCCATGAGCGGGTGATAGCCTACTACAGCAAGACGCTATCCAAGGCAGAGAAGAACTACTGCGTCACCCGACGAGAATTATTGGCGGTAGTAAGGACCTTGGAGCACTTCCACAAGTACCTGTACGGTCAGCCATTCCACCTGAGAACTGACCATTCCGCCCTAACTGGCTATTGAGCTTTAAGAACCTGGAAGGCCAGACAGCACGTTGGGTCCAGAGGCTGCAGGAGTACGACTTCACCTCGGAACATCGTAGAGGGAAGAGCCACGGTAACGCAGACGCCATATCCCGAAGACCCTGTCCAGAAGAGTGCGGCCAGTGCACAAGAGTGGAAGAGACTCTTGAGGGAAGTGGAGGCAGGGACGAGACCAACCTGGGAGGACATCGCACCGAGGAGCGCCACCTACAAGTCGTACTGGGCCCAATGGGACTCGTTGAAGACCAGAGAGGGCGTGCTGTTCCGGGTATGGGAACCACCCGATGGGAAGACGCAGAGAGAACCGTTGGTACTTCCCCGGAGTAAGGTACCGGAAGTCTTGGAAGAAGTGCACGCTGGTACTTCAGGAGGACACCTGGGAGCGAACCGAACGATTGACAAACTTCGGCAGTGCTACTGCTGGCTGAGACTCCGAGCAGATGCTGGTGGTGCACCTGGACAGCCAGGCACGCTACGATGGTGCTGTTCGAGACGACCAGCTTTGAGGAGGGAGCAGTGTCACCCGAGCGTTGGAACACCCTATAGAAGCAGCTGAGAGCGGGAAGCAGGGGAGATCCGTGTTGGCCACGGCCCCCCCCCCCCCTCGTTTGTCTTATAGTGGTGACATGAGGTGGCTGGGAGAAAAAACATTACTGTGCCGTCTCTTTCTGCTCCACCTGTGTTCTAGAACTTACGGGATATTTCATCTAATGGAGAACCTTGCAGATCGGCAAGCGGACTCTATATAAGCAACACGTCGTGCAAGAGGAGTTAGTCAGTCAGTCAGTCAGAGTTCTTGGCAATCAGCGTAAGAGTGCAGTACTAGTGTAAGGACGAGAAGACTGTGTATGTGCATCGGAGTTTACGTAATCGCGATTGTAAGTGTAGCTTTAACGGACGAACTGGTGAATTGTAATTGTGTGCAGTACGTAATTCTGTGTAATTGGCAGGTGTTAAACTGTAAGTCGGTGGAAATAAAGAACATTCTTGAGTTTGTGTAATTGGACTTTTCATTTCACGAACCCACAAAGTCACATTATCTTGTCTTTTACAATAATGAACCGTTTTGTGCATAAACGTTTTTAAATTGTTTACAAGAGCAGATAAATGTTAAGCTTTCAATTCTTCTTTGAGTTCTCTGGTTGTTTTATTATAATTTGTTTTATTCAAAAAAAATTTTGTTAATTCCCATAATGTTCTGCAATGCCTCTTATTTTCAAGTACCTTAATTATATGTAGCGGCCAATAAGATGTAATGATATTTCTTGGAGGTGGAACTGGAGGGCCCCTGGCTGGAGATGCAGCTGTCTGCAAATTACTTGTTACTATTGAAATTGCTTTATATATATTTATATATATTGAGAGGAATCTCAGTGCTTGTTGGTAAGTTTAAAGTCTTTGTAAACGAATCCCCGTTAAAAGGATGGTTTAGTAACCTTGCATTTGCCCTATATAAAGTCTGCTTTGAGACAGTAATAACGAAAATCATCTGAACCTAATTCATGAATTACTGTTGATGTTGAATAGAACATAGGGATGTTTCTACCAATAAAGTAGTCGAGGACATCAGGAGTACTGCCATCCTCTGGATAATTTGTAGGCTCAAAACGGTTTCATAATTTATATTTGAAAACTATATATGACGTCATGAAAAGCTTTCCTTTCCGATTACTTACATTTGAACCCCAGCGAGGATTTTTCCTATGGTTCATTGCATCTCCTAGATTTCATTTGATAAGTGTGACATTCTGCTTTATGCTGTAAAAGATATCGAACTTGTAGCATTGTAGCCATCAAGAGAGTAAAAGTTGAATTTAACTTACTGCCCAATGTTGCGTGTTTAAATCAGCCAACGTTTTCTTTAAGTCTTGCAACATCGTGTTGATATCACATACATATTGGGGGAGGTTTAGCTGTTTGATTTTTATTGTTAGGTGTACTCACGTGATCATCACTACATCTGGCAAGCTTGCCAGAGGCTAATTACTAGTAGCAAAAGTTTGGATTCCCTCTTTTCCTATTTGATGTAATAATGTCTTCGTTCCCATTCATTTTGCAAAAGTACGAAGAGATTAACTTATTAATGACTACCGATACAGCGTACTAACTTGTTTAATTGTTTTAAGAACTCTTACAGATAAATACAAACAAATTATAAACAGATAATTCCAAAATTGAAACATGTGCCTGAATATGCACAATTACTAAGAATATAAGCACATTGTAACTTTGTGGATTCGTAGAATTAAAAGGCCGAGTTGCAGAAATTAAAAATTTCCTTTATTTTCGTAGAAATACTCTTATAGATTACACACACCATCAGTCTACCAAGGTCGATGACAATAACAAACCGTGACAGCTGATTACAACAGTTTTCATAAGAACAACACATTTGCTACACAACAACAACTGTTTCACAGCTAAAACTGTCCTGCTGCGTGTCCCAATCCCTTTTATATCTCCATTCATGATTATCAGACTGTTCTGTCAATCACTAGAGGTTTCTGGAAAACAAGGCATGTAATTACATAATTCGAACATTCTATCACCTTCGAGAAACGTAACTTAATCTACACCGACTGTTCTGTCAATCACTAGAGGTTTCTGGAAAACAAGGCATGTAATTACATAATTCGAACATTCTATCACCTTCGAGAAACGTAACTTAATCTACACCGGCAACGCCTTTGCCTCAAATAACAATATTTGCCGGCTTTGTGATCACTCGTCGCGTTCTCGCTGACTGCTTATGCAATCTCCTGAAATATTATCCGCCGTCTATTATCTAGTTGTGCCGAAACGTTTATGCCCAGCACCGCGACACTGCTCCCTCCCCAAGACTGGTCGTCCCGAACAGCACCATTGTAGTGAGCCAGACGATCCAATGTGCCACCAACATCTTCCCTCGGGGCACCTTCTGGATGCGGTAGACCACGTCGTTAATCCTCTTCACCACCCGGTACGGTCCTTGCCATGGTTGCTGGAGCTTCGGGCAGCGCTCCTTGGGCCGGGTAGGGCGGTACAACCAGACTAGGTTACCCTGCTGAATCCCTTGGCTGTTGCTTTGTCTGTCGTACCGGGTCTTCATGCGGTCGCTCGCCTTCTGGATGTTCTGACGAGCCGTCTCATGCATGTCGTGGTGATGGTCCACTAGGTTCTCCACATACTCGGTTGCTGACTGTTTTGCGTCCGGGAGGCTTCCAAAAGCCAGATCACAGGGGAGTCGTAACACTCCGCCGAACATTAAACTGGCTGGCGTCATCCCAGTGGTGTCCTGTGTTGACGAGCGCTAGGCCAGTAAGAACAGTGGCGCATTAATGTCGCAGTCTCGCTGATGGCTGGCCACCACCTTCCTCAGGTGTTCATCTAAGATCTTGATGTATCTCTCGACCATGCCGTCCGACTGTGGATGTAGGGGTGTGGTGCGGGTCTTGTTTACCCCAAGTCTTACTAGTGCCTCCTTCATCAGATTGGATTTAAAATTGGTGCCCTGGTCGCTGTGGAGCTCTAATGGCACCCCATATCGTCAGAAAACTTGCTCCACAAGGCAGTCCGTGATTGTCTTCGCCTCCTGCTTCGGAATGGCAAACACCTCCGGCCACTTGGTGAAGTAGTCCACGACCACCATCAGGTACTTGTTGCCTAGTTCGGACACAGGGAATGGTCCAGCTATGTCGACGGCTATCCTTTCGAATGGCACTCCGACGTTGTACTGCTGCATGTGACCCTGGCTCCTAGTCTGGGGACCGCGACTCGCCGCGCACGCATGACATTGGCGGCACCATCTGTCAGCGTCTGCTCGGAGCCTCAGCCAGTAGCAGCGCTGTCGGAGTTTGTCAATCGTTCGGTTTGCTCCCAGGTGTCCTCCTGAAGCACCGCCGTACACTTCCTCCAAGACTTCCGGGACCTTGCTTCGGGGGAGTACCAACTGTTCTCTCTGCATCTTCCCATCAGGCGATTCCCATACACGGAACAGCACGCCCTCTCTTGTCTTCAAAGAATCCCATTGGGCCCAACACAACTTGTAGGAGGCGCTCCTCGGTGCGATGTCCTCCCATGTTGGTCTTGTCCCTGCCTCCACTTCTCTCAAGAGTGGCCCCAAGTCTGCGTCCGCCAGCTGCTCCCTCTTTAGGCCTGCGCTATTCCAGCCATCCACAGGTACTGCCGTGACTACTCGGACTGCCGTGGCACGCTCCTTTTCTTCCACTCTTGTGCATTGGCCGCACTCCTCTGGACAGGCTCCTCGAGCCATGGCGTCTGCGTTACCGTGGCTATTCCCTCTACGATGTTCAGAGGTGAAGTCGTACTCCTACAGCCTCTGGACCCAACGTACTGTCTGGCCTTCCAGGTTCTTAAAGCTCAATAGCCAGGTTAGGGCGGAATGGCCAGTCCTGAGGTGGAATGGCTGACCACACAGGTACTTGCGGAAGTGGTCCAAGTTGTTTACTACCGCCAGTAATTCACGCCGGTTCACGCAGTAGTTCTTCTCTGCCTTGGATAGCGTCTTGCTGTAGTAGGCTATCTCCCGCTCGTGGCCGTGCTGAATTTGCGATAGGACTCCTCCAATGCAATGATCGCTGGCGTCGGTGTCCACAATGAAAGCGCCGCCTGGTTGTGGAAATCCCAAAATAGGAGCACTGCACAGTGTCTTCTTCAGGTGCTGGAAAGCGTGTTCAGCATCCTCCGTCCACACATAGGGTCGTTGTTCCTCTGTCAGGCGGGTAAGGGGTTTGGCGATATTGGAGAACCCCTTTACGAAACGGCGGTAATAACTGCACAGCCCCAGGAAACTGCGCAACTCTCGCTTATCCTTTGGCCGAGACCAATCTCTTACAGCCTGGGTTTTCTCCGGGTCTGTGTCCACTCCGGTTGGTGAGACTATGTGGCCCAGGTAGTTAACTTCTTTGCAGAATAGCTGGCACTTCTTTGCGTTCAGCTTCAATTTGGTTGCCTGCAGTCTCTGTAACACCTTGCTCAGGTTGTCGAGATGGTCTTCGAACGTCTTGCCGACAATGATGATGTCGTCCAGGTATAGCAGGCATGTGTAATATGTCAATCCCCTCATTACTGATTCCATGAGACGCTGAAATTTGACTGGTGCATTGCAGAGGCCAAAGAGCATAACTGTGAACTGCCAAAGCCCTTGGACCATCGAGAATGCAGTCTTCTCCTTGTCTCTGGGGGCTAGAGCCACCTGCCAGTAACCCGACTTCAGATCCAGGGTCGAGAACCATTGTGCACCAGCCAGCGTGACCAGAGTGTCGTCAATCCGGGGTAAGGGAAAACAGTCTTTCCGGGTGACAGCGTTCAGCCTCCTGTAGTGCACACAGAAGCGTAGCTCATCGTTCGTCTTCGTCACCAGAACTACAGGGGAACACCAAGGGCTGTCAGACTCTACAATCACTCCCCTGGATTTCACTTCGTTTACCATATCCCGTACCGCCACTTGTTTCACCAACGGAACGCGTCTAGGTGGTTGCCGAATAGGCCGGGCGTCTCCGGTGTCGATGCAGTGAAGCACTTTATCCGTGTGGCCGTAGTCACTGTCGCCTAGGCTGAAGACGCGCTGGTATCGTCTCAGTAGTTGTCGAAATTTCTCCAGCTGTTCTGCGGTCACGTGGTTGGCCGCCCTCTCCAATAAGCCTTCCAGACGGGGCCCCAGGTGTTGCGTCGGCACCGGCTCCTGTGTCTTGTCGATAGCTGTCACGCTGACCACGGACTCGCACGTCTCCAGCTCCATTCTAGCTTGGACGTCGTGATCGGTGTCTGACAGGTTGAGCAGCCTCACTAGCACCTCCTCTCGGCATTCCAATAATGTCCTGGCTACACAGAGTCCGTGCACAGGTGTCAATCGGTCCAGCATCATGTTCTTCGTCCGCTGACCTTTCAGTCGCGCCGTCACCACCACCTCGCTTCTCGCGGGGACCACCACGTCTTCCTTCAAGATGACCCTGCAAATTCCAAGGCGCTCATCGGGTTGCCGGAGTATCACCTCTCCTCCATTGAGCCGCAGGACCTTCCTGCCGACGTCGACTGTCGCCTCCTGGCTCCTGAGAGCATCGAATCCCAGTATCACCTGCTCAGCCACCTTCGCGACGAACACCCACAGACGTACGGCACTCCTTCCCAAGGTCAACTTAAGCAGGGCCTCCTTTTCCACATGCAAGGTGTCACCTGATGCCGTTACAAGCTGGTATGGTCGGCTTGGCTTCCTTGTCGGCAAACCCTTCGCCACTTCAGGTCTGATGATGGTCACGGCTGCCCAGGTGTCCACCAGACGCGGCACGGCTTGCTAGCCAGTTGCTCAACTGCCAGGGCGAACTCCTGCAGCGTCTCCCCTGGCTGCTGTGACCTTGCCTTTAGCTGGCTGCGGTATGCTGCGGCTAAGCGGTGGTTTCCAAAACGATTCTCCAGGGCCTCCCAGATGCCCTTGGGTGCCGCCGTTGTCCGTACCGCGTTCAGGACTTCCGCGGACCGTCCCTGGAGACTAGCTATTATCTCTGCGGCCTCTTCCTCTGGTTACCGCTTGTTGTGTTTGGCCACTGTGTCGTACTGACGGCGGAAGACTTCGAAAGTTGTTGCGCCATCGTGTTTAGGAGGTTTGACGCGCTGACGACGTCTTCCACCATGGTGTTCAGGGACTTTGCGTTGCTGTCAGCCTTTCCCTCCAGCTCGTCAACGCGGCTCGCCAGATCTTCGACGCGCTCGTCCACTTGACCTATCTGCTTGCCGGGTTCTGTGACGTCATCTCTCACGCCAGTCAGCTGCTCTTCGAACTTTAGGGCGAGGGTCTCGTTTGCCGCTTTCATCTCCGTGATCAATTCTGTCATCTTCGCGGTCAGGCTCTTGTTTGTGGCTTCCATCTTCTCGGTAAGGTTACCGTTAGCTGTCTTTATTTGTTTCAGCTCTGCGGCCAGGTTGTTATTTGCCGCCTCCGTCTTTGCTGTTAGTTCCGCGGCCAGGCTATAATTTGCCACTTCCGTCTTCGCTGCTAATTCCGCCTTCATTTCTTCCATCTTCTCGGTTATGTTTCCGTTAGCCGTCTTCATTTGTTTCAGCTCTGCGGCCAGGTTGTTATTTGCCGCTTCTGTTTTCGCAGCGAGGTTGTCATTTGCTGCTTTCATTTCCGAGGTCAGTTCAGCCTTCATTTCCATCATCTTCTCCAAAATCTTTTCCAGTGCCGCGTCCATGGCTGTAATGTTCTGTGATGTTGTCGTCCCACTTCCTGACACCAGTTGTAACTTTGTGGGTTCGTAGAATTAAAAGGCCGAATTGTAAAAATTAAAAATTTCATTTATTTTCGTAGAAATACTCTTATAGATTACACACACCATCAGCCTACCAAGGTCGATGACAATAACAAACCGTGACAGCTGATTACATTAGCTTTCATAGCAACAACACTCTTGTTACACAACAACTGTTTCACAATCGCAACTGTCCTGCTGGCGTGTCACAATCACTTTTATATCTCCATTCATGATTACCAGACTGTTCTGTCAATCACGAGAAGTTTCTGGAAAACAACGCATCTAATTACATAATTCGAACATTCTATCACCTTCGAGAAACGTAACTTAATCTACACCGGTGGGGCCTTTGCCTCAGATAACATTATTTGCCGGCTTTGGGATCACTCGTCGCGTTATCGTTGACTGCTTATGCAAGCTCGTGAAACATTATCCGCTGTCTATTATCTATTTGTGCCGAAACGTATATGCCCAGCGCCGCGACAATATGCTCCCATGATTTAGCTCCAAGTCAAAGCCACCTATGAACAGACTTCCATACCCTATATAAACAAGATTATTATAAGTTCTCCTAGGCAACGAATCTAACGATTCATTTCTGGATCATTGTGAATAATTTCTTGAAGTATTGTGCGAAAACTGAAAGCTTCAAAGTTGAAATTTGTTGATTTATAATGCTGTTCTGGATTCTACTACTGACCGTCATCAACTGGAGAGTCGTATTCTGCTTATACATGGCCCCACGAGGCAGAACACGTCGTCCTGCTTTACATCCACTCCATCATCGTCATCATCGTTTGGGAGCTAATAAGCTCCATGCTAGATGAAATAAGATCATCCACCGTGAATCTGCTCCAAGATGTACGTGGTCCTGTGTTCCTTTTCATTGTCTCTTGATTCCTTCATCCGCCACGAGTTATACCACACCAGAGGATCCTTTGCCATCTTTGGAAGATTCTACACGGTTACAGATGCATCGATTATATGTGTATGTGATGATCAAATACAACTGGTTTAAAAGAAACTGTTATCATCCTGTTCTCTGTGTCTTTCAGGCTGTGAAATAAATGTGTTAGTAAACAAGTTTTCTTTATTACACTTCACATCACACAACGGTAAAATAAAATAGTTAGGTCAAAGAATATACGAAGATAGTTCATACAGAGAGAATATAAACGCCATCGTCAATCCTCCGGAGCGTAAAATGCTAGAGTTAACTTAGTTAAGTTTTCAAATTTCGTCCTTCTATCTTCAATGCTTTTTTCTTACAAAACAAATGTATTGCTTTTTATAGTGTGATTTGTTTATGCTATATAAAATGTCTCAAGTCATAAAGTTTTTCTTTTAGAACTTTAATTTTATATTCAGGTTTCTGTGCACCTCACTTATAACAGTTGGTGTACGTTTGAATGTGTCAAGTGGTTTTGGAGCAGAAAAAACTATTTGTTTGTGATACATACGTTTTTCTTAAATTTTTGGCAATTTTGAGGTTTAATATTCAATAATATACAGTTAAAATAATGCCAGATTTTTTTAATAATTTTTTTAGGACTTTCTATGCTAAGTTTCAAACAAATTGATTAAAAACTACAGGTTTTAGAGCATTTTGAAGATACTAAATTGCTGAAAACTTGAAAGGGGGAACAAGAGAATTTACAGTTCTGGATAGAAATTATATTACTTTGCTTGCTTTTAATTCCCCCGCACCACTGTAGATACTACAGCTACTTTGTCACCTTCTTTCTCTTAAATTTGATTTACCTTTGGCTGTTTCATAATGATTTTTCTATCTACAACACTTTTAAAAAATAATAACAGTAACTGTAATGACGTAAAAGATGAAGCAGCTACAGTGAAAGAATAAATGTTACACGAGTGTAACTATTTGCAACAAAATTGTTTGGTAAACAAATAAATTATATATACAAATATAAAAATTTGTAACTTACAACTTCAATTATCTTATAAGAAATGATGATACTTTTCTTATGAATTGTCCCGGATCGCGATTTCATGTAAAACGTTTACACATCCTCAGCCGGAAACAATAAATCTGTCATCATTGTTATGAACGCTAGATATTAATATGTTCTTGTTAGTATTCCCAAAATCTGAAAATAAAACAAATTTAAAAACAGAATCGACTGCCGGTATTTCAAAATTCATTACGCGATGTTTGTTTTTTAAAATAAATATATTTTCCAAAACCATTAAATCTATCGGGCCATTTAATTGTTATAATAATTTAGCTTCTGGATTTATTTCATGGTTAAATGACCAACAATGATCTGCTACGGCCGATTTATCATTCTGTTTCTACTTAATGTTACGAAAATGTTCTTTCGATCTGGTTTCTAAATTACGTTTTGCCTTTCCAATCACAATCGAAACAATTAAACTGATAAATGCCAGATTTTTTATTATTAGGAATTTTACCTTTTTTAGAGAAATGCAATAAATTTTAACACTACATTTATTTTGAGGAACTAAAGTAATACCAAACCCTTTCAAAATTTTTTGAAAATGTTTATTAACCCAAGGATGATAAGTAATTTTTGTTTAAAGTTATAAATGATGATTTAAAATTACTAATCTTACAAGATAACGCTATAAAATGCACATTAGAAACTGAAATTAATGGATTTCTTCCTTTTCTACGTTTAAAGATAATAAAAAACAATTAAATTTTGGTATTTATAGGAGGTCTATTTATACCCATAATTACATAAGAAATAAACGTTTTAACCCTTTGCAACATAAATTTTCGGTTTTTAATAGTTCCATGTACACATTAATGTATACACCTGAATAAAGAGGAAAATAATACTGAATATAAACAATTTATTAATACTGCTTTAGTCAATCGTTTTAATAAAGATTTTATAAAAAAAAAAGGATTGAAAAATTAGAATATAACAAAATTGTTAATGGTATTTCTACCTTTAAAAAGTAAAAGACGATTATAATTTTAAACAATTTACTTACCATCCTTGGGTTAATAAATATTTTCTAAAAATTTTAAGGAGTTTGGTAAAACTTTATTTCCTCAAAATAAATATAGTGTTAACAATTTTGCTATATTTCTCTAAAAAGGATAAAATTCCTAATAATGAAACATCTGGTATTTATCAACTTAATTGTTTAGATTGTAGCCAGGTTTATATTGGATGGACGAAACGCAATTTGGAAACCAGAACAAAGGAACATTTTCGTAACATTAAGTATAAACACACCGATCAATCGGCCGTAGCTGATCGAGGTGCAGCAGTCTGGATATTACTTGTTACTATATAAATTGCTTTATCTAGATCTTTATATATTTTGAGATGAATCTGAGTGCCTTTTGCATACGAATCCCCGTTAAAAGGATAGTTCAGTAACCTTGCATTTGCCCTATATATAGTTTTCATTGAGACACTTAGTAATAACGAAAATGATCTGAACCTAATTCATGAATTACTGTTGGTGATGAACAGAAAGTAGGGACATTTCTACCAATAAAGTAGTCGAGGATATCAGGAGTACTGCCATCGTCTGGATAATGTGTAAGCTCAACTATATATGACGTCATGAAAAGCTTTCCTTCGGATTACTTACATTTGAACCCCAGCGAGGATTTTTGCTATGGCTGATTGCATCTCTTAGATTTTATTTGATAAGTGTGGTATTCCGCTTTGTACAAGATATCGAACTGCTGCTTTGTAGCCATCAAGAGAGTCAAAATTGAATTTAACTTTCTTACTGCCCAGTGATGCGTGTTTAAATGAGCCAATGTTTTCTTTAAGTCTTGCAACACCGTGTTGATATATATTGGGGGAGGTTTAGGTGTTTGATTTTTATTGTTAGGTGTACTCACGTGGTCATCACTAGCATCTGGCAAGCTTGCCAGAGGCTGAAAGGGATTACTACTAGCAAAAGGTTGGATTCACTGTTTTCCTATTTGATGTAATAATGTCTTCGTTCCCATTCATTTTGAAAAGTACGAAGGGCTTAAGTTATTAATTACTACCGATACAGCGTACTAACTTGTTTAAATGTTTTAAGAACTCTTACAGATAAATACAAACAAATAATAAACAGATATAATACAAAAATTGAAACATGTGCACTGAATATGCACAATTACTAAGAATATAGGCACAACCACAGAACATACATATACTCAAATGATTTAGCTCCAAGTCAAAGCCACCTATGAACATCCCTCCACATCCTATGTAAACAGCATTGTTATATAAGTTCTCCTAGGCAACGAATCTAACGATTCAGCTGTGAATCACTGTGAATAATTTCTTGAAATATAGGGCAAAAACTGAAAGCTTCAAAGTGGAAATTTGTTGAGTTGTAATGCAGTAGTGGATTCTACTACTGACCGTCATCATCTGGAGAGTCGTATTCTGCTTATACATGGCCCCATGAGGCAGAAGACGTCGTCCTGCTTTACATCCACCCCATCATCGTCATCATCGTTTGGGAGCTAATAAGTTCCATGCTAGATGAAATAAGATCATCCACCGTGAATCTGCTCCAAGATGTACGTGGTCCTGTGTTCCTTTTCATTGTCTCTTGATTCCTTCATCGGCCACGAGTTATACCACACCAGAGGATCCTTTGCCATCTTTGGAAGATTCTACACGGCTACAGATGCATCGTATACATGTGTATGTGTTGATCAAATACAGCTGGTTTAAAAGAAACTCTTGTCAGCATGTTCTCTTTGCCTTTCAGGCTGTGAAATAAATGTGTTAGTAAACAAGTTTTCTTTATTACACTTCACATCATACAATGGTAAAATAAAATAGTTAGGTCAAAGAATATACGAAGATAGTTCATACAGAGAGAAAATAAACGCCATCGTTAATCCTCCGCAGTGTAACATGCTTAAGGCTAGACTCTAGTCTTAGTTAAGTTAGTTAAGTTTCCAAATTACGTCTGTATATATTCAATGTTTTTTTTATAGTATGATTTGTTTATGTTATATAAAATGTCCCAAGTCATAAAGTTTCTCTTTTAGAGCTTTAGTTTTACATTCAGGATTCTGTGCACCTAACTTACAAAAGTTGGTGTACGTTTAAGTGTGTCACGTAGTTTTGGAGCAAAATAAAATATTTGTGTGTGAATACATAAGTTTTTCTTAAATTTTTGGCAATTTTGTGGTTTAAAATTCAATAATATGCAGTTACAATAATACCAGACTTTTTAAGAATTTGTTTGGGAGTTCTATGCCAATTTCAAACAAGTTAACTGAAAAACACAGGTTTTAGAGCATTTTGATGATACTAAATTGCTGAATAATTGAAAGGGGAGACTAATGAATTTAAAGTTTTGGATAGAAATTATGTTACTTTACTTGCTTTAAATTCCCCCGCATTACTTTAGAACCTGCAGCTACTTTATTACCTTCTTTCTCTTAAATTTGATTAACTTTAGATGTTTCCTAATGGTTTCTTAATCTACAACAGTTTTAAAAACTAATAATAATAACTGTATTTATGTAAAAATAAAGCTAGCTACAGTGAAAGAATAAATATTACACAAATATAACTATTTGCAACAAAATAGCTTTTTATAAATAAATGATGCTTTAAAATTACTAAATGTAGAAGATAACGCTATATAATTCATATTAAAAATTGAAATTAATGGATTTGTTCCTTTTGAAGGTTTAAATATGATAATAAATTAAATTTCGGTATTTATATAAAATCTACTTATATCGATAATTATATAAAAATAAAAGTTTTAATCCTCTGTCCCATAAATTTGCGTGTTTTAATAGTTTCATTTATAATTTAATAAATATACCCCTGAATAAAGAGGAATTTAATAATGAATGTAAACACATAATTAATACTTCTTTAATGAATGGTTTTAATACAGACTTTATACAAAAAAGATTGAAAAATATAAATATCAAAATATTGTTAATGATGTCCCTACTCTTAAAAAAATAAAGGACGATTATAATTTTAAAACGTTTACTTATCATCCTTGGGTTAATAAACATATGCAAAAAAAAAAATGTTAAGAGTTCGGTATAACTTTAGTCCCTCAAAATAAATATTGTATTAACAATTTACTACATTTCTCTAGAAAAGATAAAATCTCTAACAATGAAAAATCTGGTATTTATCAATTTAATTGTTTAGATTGTGACCAGGTTATATTGGAAAGACGAAACGTAATTTGGAAACGAGAACCAAGGAACATGTTCGTAACGTTAGGTATAAACACACCGATCAATCGGCCGTAGCAGATTATTTTGGTTCATTTAACCTTGAACTAAATCCTGAAGTTAAATTATTAAAACAATTAAATGGTCCGATAGATTTAATGGTTTCGAAAAATATATTTATTTTAAAAAATAAACATCGCGTAATGAATTTTGAAATGCCAGCAGTTGATTTTGTTTCGTTTTCAGATTTTGGTTATATGGAACAAACATAGTAACATAGTAACCTGTATGCTTGAAAACGAAGTGTGTTGACTGAAGATGCGGACAAATGTTCGTGAAATAGATCTCAATTAATAAGAAAAATTGACATCACTTTCTTAGGATAAGTGAAGTTCTTGTTGCAAATAGCTGTACTCGTGTAACGATAACTGTATTTGCCCCTGTGATACTTTGTGTTGCTGATCTACCCAACAGACGACCTCTAACAAGCAGCTACACGCGTAATTTGGACATAATTCCGATATTCACATTAAACTGCTTCGCTGCCGGTTCCGCAGCTCGGCGATTCCTTAAAAGAGAGCGCACCAAACAGACGCGTGAACTGCTTCCTGCACCGTTGAATGGTCTACCCCCCACTCCTTCGTCCCCCCTCCCTCCCCCCTGATCGGCACACAACTAGATACACCGCACTCTCTCACTCATACTCAGTCCAGGTCTCACGTCAGTTTATATACCTGCGGACGTAGTAGATCTTTCTGGAACTAGAAATCTCGCGACGAAGAGTCTCGAAAATCCTTTGCATAGTAACAAAACATTTTCCGCCTCGTGACGTCAGCCACAGATAATCCTTGAAGGCGTGTCATTCCCGTCCCGCTAGCCAATAAGAAACAAGCCGAGGCAATTCCCATTATTAGCATCAGGAATCACAATTACATGAAGTCACCGTGGTTTATTAGAAAATAATTATAACCAAGCAACTCAAGGTTTAATTTTTACTTTATTGAGCTATCTCCAATCTATAATTCACCCATCTGAGCCAGAAATGTTGAATTTTGACTCATTGCAAAAAAATTACTGCTTTCCACCAGTTCATATCTTTGCTGGAGTACTCTTAGAAGATCTTTGCCGCTTGATCCTATTAATTTTGTTGACATAGAGCTTTTTACTTGCAGTTCATCCATGATGATGTTCTCTGATGTTCCTTCGGGCTTGCGCTGATCCTCTTTCCAAACGCAATCGCAGCCTCAACAACAATAGCAGTGGTAATTAGAAGCGGATTATTTTTCATTTTACTTATTACTGCACTCTCTTCCCTACTATTAAGGACCTTCGAGCGACCAGTCTATGACAAATTTTCAATCCTATTTTAATATTTACGTCGGTAGATAATGTTAACGGTGCTTTTTTTCACGTTCAACACATCTGCTAGTTGCCGACATGTTTTTCCCTTTCCATGATGGAATGTTACTAATGGTAAAATGAACTGTTCAAGTACTAGTTTCAGGTGCTTTCTTAGTTCTGTTAATCACCTGCTCCTCACACGACACAGTCCTTACAGACCTATTGCGTCCCGTGTCATACAGATGTGATCTGAAGCTACCAGATTCCCTTTAGCGCTGCTCTATTTCCGTAAATGTGCCATGATGAGGGACACGTCCATTAGAAAATCGTTCCTGATACATCCGATGTGCGTTCGTTGAAGTCCCTTCAGGTCTTCCATACACCAAAATCATATCCGTCATTTCGGCGTTCCTATAGTGCTCCATATTGTTGGATTTACTATGTAAGTACGCGCTAAATCAACCCTGTTAGGACGGAATGAGCAGTTTTACAGTGAAGAGCAACCTTGGAACTGTCCCAGTCATTAGTCAACTTTTGCACAAATCACTGCCCTTTACCCCATTCCTGAAAGCTAGGCTAATGACACTGATACTGTCTGCCCAGCACAAGAAGACAAGCTGGAGGAATGTGTAACGTAATCATTTTTTCTGTGTGCACGGTGTTTATGCTCCCATTCTAAGTATTACAAGGTTGCCAGGACTGGCCCCGTAGCTCAGTTAGTAGAGCATCTGTATGCTGTGCAAAGGGTCCCGGGCTCGATTCCCGGCTTGGAATGAGGAGTTTTCTCCAACCAAGATGATTCCCCAACTTTTTCAAGGTCTGGAATTATGAATGAGAGTATGAATATGTGCGTGATCTAATGATTGAAAATATAATGTACAAGCAGCACAACGTATACGAGTTAACATCATCCATGTTTTCTTTATGAAACAGAAAAAACAAATTCTAGATTCGTTAAATACGCGCAAGTGCTATCAAATAACCAACCATATATAATACCTATCACTCCAGTTATTGCAACGAGCATTAGATCCGGCAAAATAGGTGATTCATATGCACTCTCATACAATCATTTCCTGGTAAGCAGATCTGCTACTAGAGCAGATAAACTGCATAATCACAAAATAATGTAATATTTAATGCTGCATAAAATTATACCTAATAGAATTTATAAGCTACGACACTAAAATTCCTATTAGTTAAGTTATAAACCACGAAATTGCTATATTCGTTCGGTGTCGTTTCGAAACAAACTGTACATGATGCACCCAATCACAGGACGTCCTCTCCCCAGGGGTCTACTACGGTAGGGACGTATTTGGCGATCCCGAGTCCCAAGACAAATCTCTCTATTCAGTGACTCTGAGTGGTAGGAGAGCTATTGCCAAACGCCTTTTTTAATCTAATTTTATTAAAACAAAAGCAAAGGTCTTCGCTTTCTAAGATGAAGCGGAGTTAGGTGAGGGAAACTGGAGAAGATTTTGGCAGATCCCGCAATAAGCACTATGGTAATTAACGTTTATTTCCTAAGCAGGATGTATCGTGCTGCACCGCGTAAGTATAAGGCCACGGTAGCAGGCATGGCTTTCGCCCTGGAAGCCAAACTGGGAATTCAGTGGGGCATGTGTTTTTGTTAGCTGTAGTTGTGCCTTTGTGTCGCTCGGCGTAGGTTCATATTGGGATTTACGGTTTTGGTGATATGTAGGACTTTATTGTATCCGCTGATAAAAGTTAGTCCCGGGAAGCGGATATTGCATGAGCTGTTACACTCCTGAAGGTCACTGAGGCCCTCTGACTACATATTTGGTGGTGAACAAGGTACCGGCCAGGACATTCACCAAAGCCGGGGTGGTGCCCAGGATGTGAGCACGCCATCGGAGACGATTGCAATGGTGAAGGGCATAATCGCTATTAGAACTGATGAATTAAACAAAAATGTAAAGAAAAGTGTAAAGGAAGCAGCTGAGTCTTGTGGTCCTCCTTATTTGGTTGTTATTCGAAATGAGAAAGCCCGAAACTTTACTTCACTAAACATGTTTATTATTCAGAATTGCCTAGATAATTTTGCTGGTCCTGTTAAGTCATGTATACGATGTCGCAATGCCACGCTCTTAATCGAACCAGTTTCACCGACGCAGGTCGCAGAAATTTTGAAAACTAATATGCTTGCGAGCTATCTGTTGCCCGTCGAATTGCATAGCACTCTGAACTCCTCGCGTAGTGTTGTAAACACCAGCGCATTGGATGGTATGTCCAATGAGGAGATTTAGGAAAACTTGGCGCAACAAGGTTTGACCAATGTATACAACGAGATGAACTGGTGCCCAATCGTACCCTGTTTCTTATATTTGATCGGGTAAAACTTCCGCAAAGGACTGAGGCAGGATATGAAGGTATTGAAGTGAGGCAATACACACACTGTTCTCTGAGGTGTTATAAATGCTAGCGCTTTGGACACACGAATGACTCTTTTAATAGAGTTGCTACCTGCGTTGACTGTGGGGAAGTCAAGCATAATGATACAAGTGCTTCACCTGCAATTGTGTCAGTTGCGGTGGCAAGCAATCTTCAAGCTCCAAGGAATGCCCCCGTTATATGGAGGAAATGGCGATCTCAGAGATCCGGGTAAGCGAGAAAGTGTCTTTCTTGGAAGCCTGGAAGCTCTTGCGTATTCGTCAGCCTTCTGTCCCTAGGACCGTTACTTATAGTGCAGTTGCAGCTAAGCCGGTACCTAGAGGTGAAATCGCAACACAAACTAGTGACGTAAACGGGACAGGAATATCCTAAAGAACAATTATACCAATATCACAGCTAAAGCAACAGACACCGGCACGAACAACAGGGAACAGGCCTACAAAGTCCAGTTCTATGAAGAACGTTCCAGCGAAGTCATCGCAGAAAGTATCAACCTCAAGAACATGTGAACCAGTAATATATAATGCATTTCCTAGAAAGTTAAAGACCTCATATTAAAGAGCCAACTTTCTCAGGGAGAATAAGAAGGCTAGTACCAAGCAAAACTAGTGTAAAATTCCACGACCATCTCCTCGTAGATCATCTTATGAGGAATCATCTGGAGAGGACTCAGATCGACGACAGTTGTCTACGCCGATTGCTGTTTCCGAAATGTTCGAGAGCCTCGAATCAAAATTATCAGTGGGAAAGCGGTCCTCCTCCATTGAGAATGTGGAACATGAAGATCCTGTCCTCACTGCCAGAACGACAGTGAAGAAAAGGCAGGTTAAACCCGCAAAAAGTGCTAGCCCAACCCTGAGAAAAGGAACAAATTGAGTCGACCAACGCTGGGCAGGTAGTTTGCTTTGTCATGAAATGTTAATATTGAAAATGCTCTTTGTTATGCCTTTTAGTGTTATATTAACCTATATTTATAGCTTTTCATTCGTTTTTCCTCTAACTTTGCTTTTTCATTTTAGTGCTTTTTGGTTTTGATTTTTTTTTTTAATTTTTAGTTAAGTTTGTATCTGGCTATTGCCCTGATGCAGTTTTTGAAGGGGCGTTGATGACACAGCAGGTGAGAGTCCGTATATAAATCATCATCATCATCATCATCATCATCATCATCATCACAAGACATTTTCTCTTCACTCTTGTACAAATTATTAATAATCACTTGAGAAGACTAGTTTCAAAGATAGAAAAAACCATTGATATTATTTTTCACTAGAGAGGTATTTGTGTTCTATTATCACAGCTTCACTTTCTTAACCTGATCATTTTTGAGTAGCATGTATGCAGCTCTAATGGTCCAGTAATCAAGGTCTCCAATTAAAATATTGCTTGAATACACTATAAAACGAGTGTAAAATATGCAATGTCCGCATTTTAAACTAACTTCGCTTATGTCCATTTTTGAAACATAGATGCAAATGACCGTTTTTGCAACAAAGAATTCCCAAGTTAAAAAAAATTGAATTGTGATTGAATGCAGTGAATATTAGGGTCTTATTGCGATTATTATAATAGCTGCACTTACAGCATTAGAAAACAAAAAACATATTGTGAGTTTGTGGGTTCGTAAAATTAAAAGTCCAGGTTAAGGAAATTAAAAAAATACTCTTTATTTCCGTAGAAAGACGGTTTGTACCCCCTTGGCAGCAGAATGACGTATAATATACCAACACAATCTTCTGCACACGTAAATAAACAAAAGAGTTCAATTTCAAATCACAGCTGCACGCACACAATTATCGAGTCCAATTACGACTGTCCCCGGAAAACTAACCGCGGCTTTCTTTTATACTTCCACTCATTACTCCAGAAATTAGTGGAATGTTCTGTAACAATCAAGGAAATGTACCTTACAGTCAGCTATCTCTCTCTTTCTTTCTCTGTTTTGGCAACTTTTATTTCCGCGCTGCACTGTCTGTCCCTTTGCGCGCGCCGGCCACGCCAGTCGCTACAGTGACACCGACATTGCGCCCACCTCAAGGCTGGTCGAACCGAACAGTACTATCGTAGCGGGCGAGACGATCCAGATATACCACTAACATCTGTATCCGGGATACCCTCTGGATGTGGTAGACCACGTCGTTAATCCTCTTTACCAACCGGTACGGTCCTTGCCATTGCTGTTGAGCGGGCAGCGTCCCTTGGTCCGGGTATGGCGGTAAAACTAGACCAAGTCACCTTGCTGGAATCCTTAGCTGTTGGCTTGCCTGTCGTACCGGGTCTTCATGCGGTCGCTCACCATTTGGAAGTTCTGACGAACCATCTCATGCATGTCGTGGTGATGATCCACGAGGCTCTCCACATACTCCCTTTCTGGTAGTTTTTCTTCCGAGGGGCTCCCAAAAGCCAGGACACAAGAGAGGCGTAACTCTCGGCCGAACATTAAGATTGCTGGCGTCATCCCAGTGGTGTCGTGTGATAACCAGCGATCGGCCAGCAAGAACAGCGGCATCTTAACGTCCCAGTTTCGCTGATAACTGACCACGACCTTCCTCAAGTGTTCTTCTAGGGTCTTTATGTACCTTTCGACCATGCCGTCCGACTGCGGGTGTACAGGTGTTGTGCGGGTCTTGTTCGACCTAATTATTTCCCATGCCCCGTTCATAAGGTGAGACTCAAAATTGGCGCCCTGATCACTCTGAAGCTGTAACAGCGCCCCAAAATGGCAGAACAGGTGCTGCACGAGGCAGTCAGTGATTGCCTTCGCCTCTTGGATCGAGATGGCATACACCCACGGCCACTTGGTAAAGTAGTCCACGGCCCCAATCAGGTTCTTGTTGCCTCGGTTGAACACTGGGAATGGCCCAGCTATGTCAACAGCGATGCGTTCGAGTGATGCTCCGATGCTGTACTGCTGCATGCAACCCCGGTTCTTAGTTTGGGGCCCGCGAATCGCTGCACACACGTGACATTAACAGCAGCATCTTTCAGCGTCGGTTCGGAGCCCGAGCCAGTAGTAGCGCTGTAGGAGTTTGTCGATCGTAAGGTTTGTTCCCAGGTGTCCTCCTGAAGTACCGGCGTGCACTTCCTCCAAGATTTCCAACTGCTTTCTCTACGTCTTCGCATCGGGTAATTCCATACGGGGAAAGCAAGCCCTCTTTCACCTTCAGCGAATCCCATTGGGCACAGTACGACCTGTGTGTGGCCCTACTTGGTACGATGTTCTCCCCGGCTGGTGTTGTCCCTGCCTCCACTTTCTTCAAGTGTGGCACCAAGTCTGCGTCTGCCTGCTGCTCCCTCCAAAGGCCTGTGCTATCCAAGCCATCCGCAGACACTGCCATGATCACTCTGACAGCTGTGGCACGCACCTTCTCTTCCACTCTTGTGCATTGACCGCACTATTCTGGGCAGTGTCTTTGGGACATGGCTTCTGCGTTGCCGTGGCTCTTCCCTCTACGATGTTCAGAGGTGAAGTCGTAATCCTACAGCCTCTGTACCCAACAGGCTGTCTGGCCCTCCAGATTACTAAAGCTCAATAGCCAGGTGAGAGCCGAGTAGACAATCCTCAGGTGGAATGGCTGGCCGTACATGTATTTGTGGAAGCGCACCTAGGTCTTTACCACAGCCAATAACTCTCCCCTGGTGACGCAGTAGTTTTTCTCTGCCTTGGTGAGAGTCTTGCTGTAGTAAGCTATCACCCGCTCGTGGCCGTCCTGGATATGGAATAGGACGCCTGCAATGCAATGTTCACTGGAGTAGGTTTCCACAATGAAGGTGCCACACGGTTGTGGGAATCCCAAAATATGAGCACTGCAAAGTGTCTTTTTCAGCTGCCGAAAAGCGTCTTCGGTGTCCTCCATCCACACATGAAGCCGGTGTTCTTCGTCATGCTTGGCGATCTAGGAGAACCCCTTTATGAAACGACGATAATAACTGCACAGCCCCAGGAAACTGCGCAACTTTTGCTTATCCTTCGGGCGAGGCCTATCTCTCACAGCCTGTGTCTTCTCCGGATCTGTGGCCACTACAGTTGGTGAGAGTATGTGGCCCAATTACTTGACATCCTTGCGGAAGAGCTGGCAGTTCTTCACGTTTAGCTTCAGGTTGGTCGCCTAAGTGTCTGTAGCACCATGCTCAGCTTGTCGAAATGGTCTTCGAATGTCTTGCCGACGATGATGTCCGGGTATAGCAAGCAAGCGTCATAAATTAATCCCATCATCACTGATTCCTTGAGGCGTTGGAAAGTAGCTGGTGCGTCGCAGAGGCCAAAGGGCATAACTGTGAACTGCCAAAGCCCTTGACCTGTTGAGAATGTGATCTCCTTGAATCTCGGGTCTAGAGATAACTGCCAGTATCCCGACTTCAGATCCAGGGTGAAGAACCACTCCGCACCAGCAAACGTGTCCAGGGTATCGTCAATCCGGGGTAAGGGGAATTAATCCTTCCTTATGACAGCGTTCAGCTTCCTGTAGTCCACGCAGAAGCGCAGCTCACCGTTCTTCTTCGTCACAAAGATTACATGGGGAACACCAAGGGCTATCAGAACTCTTTAATCATTCCCCTGGATCACATATCATCCTGAGTAGTTGTCGAAATTTCTCCTGTTGTTCTGCGGTAAGATGGTCCACCATTCTCTCCAGTAAACCTTCCAACCGTCGTCCCAGGTGTTGCGTCGGCACCGACTCCTGGGTCTGGTTGATTGGTGTTATGCTGAATACGGTCTCGCACGTCCCCAACTCCGTCCCGGCCTGGATGTCGTTATTGGTGTCCGTTGGGTTGAAAAGCCCCACCCGCACCTCCTCGAGGCAGAAGCAACAATGTCCTGGCTACACAGAGCCTGTGCACAGGTGTCTTCCGGTCCAGCATAATGTTCTTGATCGGTTGGGCTTCCAGTCGCAGCATCACTACCACCTCGCTTCTCGCGGGGACAGCCACGTCTTCATTCAGGACGACGTTGCAGATTACAAGACGCTCTTTGGTGTGCCGGAGTATCACCTCTTCCCCATTAAGCCCCAGGACCATCCTGCCGACGTCGACCGTCACCTCGTGGCTCCTGTGGGCATCCAATCCCAGTATCACCTCTTCAGCCACCCTCGTGACGAACACCCACAGATTCACGGCACGTCGTCCGAAGATAAACTTCAGCATGGCCTCCTTCCCCACAGACAATGTGTCGCCCGAAGCCATCACAAGCTGGTATGTCCGGCTCGATTTTCTCGACAGCAAACCCCTGGCTACGTCAGCTCTGATGACAGTCACGACTGCCCCGGTGTCTAAGTACATGCAGCACGGCTACCAATTCACCCAATCGTCCACGATGAGGCTGTCCATCCGTCGGCTGATGTCGGCGCCAACGTGCCCCTCTCCACGCCAGCCCTTACTCGTTTCTTCGGCTGCTCTCCCTGATGTGGGCAGTCTCTCTCCAGGTGTCCCAGCTGGCCACACCCCGAACACATGACTTGGTCTTCACCCATGTCCCTCGGGTGGCCTTCGGTCTCCCGTGTAGCGGTTACTTTTTGTTCTCGACGTTGGGGTAGCACTCACCTTGGCCGCCTCCATTCTTAATGCGGCCGTTAGCGCCTCGTGGATGGTTTTGTGGTGGCCGAGCATTACGCGCTGATGTGCCTTAACGTCTCGTTTCCCGGCCAACGAAGGTGTAGGCAGCTTTCCGGGATACGAACTCGGGTCGGAGGTGGACTAAGGCCTTGCTGGCCAGATTTTCGATTGCCAGTGCCTGTAGCGTCTCCCCTAGCTGCTGCATCCTTGACTTCAGTTGGATGTGGTAGGCTGCGGCTAAACGGCGGTTTCCGAGCGGTTCTCCAGGAACTCCCAGATGTCCTTGGGCACTGCCGCTGTCTGGACGGCATTCAGGACTTCTGCGGCCCGTCCCTGGAGGCTGGCTATTAGCCGCGCATTCTTTTCTTCTGGTGTCAGCACGTTGTGTGTCATACATGTACCTGTCCTAGACGGACTTAACGACTTAATGACAGGATATGTGGGGATTTTGTAGGGTGGCGTGTTTAGTTTAGGTGGATGAAAGAAGGGAGGTAGCCATAGCTCCTCAATGGTTGCCGACTCGTGTGCAACGCCTGTGTGCACCACTGGTGTTAGATATTAAGGAAGAGTTAAATTTAGAATAATTGCCAGTCTAATTCTCTGGTAGATATAATTTTGAAGTTGTAGTATCAACTTTATTATTACCGGATGTGCCCACATGCCATGCGGGGAAGCCGGTAGAGCTTGAAGCAGTGCTCCATCTTCATCTCTTGTATCATCAGTGTCATCGCCTGCGGTGCCGTATGTAGTAAAAGCGGGCGTTAAACACTACGCATTTCATTGAAGCGGAGTTCTGTGGTTGGTAGTTCCCAAGAGGCCTAACCAGGGCGCTCTGATATTGAGGCAAACTCGCGTAGAATTTTGTGCCCCGGCGTCTAATGACATCTTCCACATAATGGAGAGATGAAGCTTCATGAAGGTATCTCACGGAAAAGTACCGGTATACAGAATAGATAGCCCTAAGACATCTATTCTGTACACGCTGAAGCTGTATCAGATTGGTTCCTGCCGCCATGCCCCAGATCTCGCACGCATAAAGCATTATAGGAAGAATTAAAGCCTGAAAAAGACGCAACTTAAGGGATGTCCGCATCCCTGAGCGCATCATATGGTACAACGAAGCCTAAGCCCCGCATGCCCGATGTGCTAACTCCTGGACGTGACCCCCGAAAGTTAGGCCCTTGTCCAGCTTTACACCCAAGTAGGTGTGAGAGTTTGTGCACTCTATCTTTCAACCAAAATAATTACAAGAGGGTAGGTTGGCGGCAAAGGGGCCCTTGGTAAAAAGTATGGCTTGGCTTTTCTCCGGGTTGATAAACAACCGCTAATGCCTGCACCAATCATGAATGAGGTTTAGGTGACGCCGTATTGGATTGAACGCTCTGCATGCGTTTCTATCTGGTCATAGAGCAGCACGTCATCAGCATACTGAGCTATGTTGACGTGAAGCTCCTTGGGAAGATCTTCTACATATACGCTAAAAAGCGTAGGGTATAACACAGAACCTTCGGGGACTCCGCCTCTAATGGGTCTTCTGGTGGATAGCTTTCCCGCCACAGTGACAATAAAATATCTGCGTTTAAGGAAAATGTGTAGAAGGTGTATTATGTGTGAAGAAAGCCCCAGGGAGATTAGTTTATGTAGGAGACCTGCATGCCAGGTGGTAGAGAAGGCCTTCTCGACATCCAGAGAAACTGCTGCGGTAAATGCCCTATCCTGCAGACCCTGGGCAGCGGCCTTCACCAAACGGAGCAACTGCTGTGATGTCGAGTGCCCAGGACGAAAACCAAACTGATGAGAAGGAATGGCTTCAACGTCCCCCAATAGAGGTGACATGCGGGCTAGAAAGAGCCTCTCGAAAACTTTCGAGAGGACTGATAGTAGACTGATGAAGTTGTATCTGGCGGAGAGAACCGTATTATTTCCAAGCCTCAAAATCCATATCACCCGAGCTTCCCTCCACTGTCGTGGAAAGCAGCACAGAGCGAGACATATGTTAAAATACGAGTTAGAAAGAGCACGGCTTTGATATGAAGGTGGCGGAGCATGACAACTGTTAGCCGTCAGGTGCCGACGCCTTTTTGGGATTTAGACGCCTGAGTGCGCCCTTGAGCTCACTGGATCTAATTACAGGAAGTCGGAGCGCCTCATCAGGAGGACATTGAAGATACTGACACACCTCCCACTTAACACGGCCAGTGAAGTCTAGGTCTTGGGGGTCAACTCTTGGCCCCATGGTGCTCTCTACGTAGTCGGCAAACACATTTGCTTAGGCTTGGGGTTCATACACCAGGCCTTGGGTGCGTTGGATAGGGGAGGTTGGTGCGCCTCCACGGTTCTGGAGTCCTTTTGCGAGCCTTCACGCATCGCCACTTTCAAAGTTCACTCGAGACATCATCTCCTCCCACCCGCGCACGCGGTGCTCGTGTAGGCCAAGACGAAACTCTCGGCGCAAGCACACGAGTAGAACTCGATTATGGCAAGTGCGGTGTCGCTGATATAGTCTGCGAGCCACCCAAGAGCGGCGGATGAGTAGATGGATGTCAAGAGGAATTACGTCAGGATGGAGAGCTGCTGGGGCGTGAACGGTAAGGTGACGAACAGTTTGCACCACGAGGGAAGTGAAGGATGAGATCGCCGTCTCTAGGGTTGATATGTCTGTGATGTGTGGGTTGGGAGGTATGGTGTCATTTAGGCAGACCCGCACGCAGTCCCAATCAACCTCACGGTTTTGCACCGTAAAGTCGTGACTGACAACCCGGAAATTAACCTCAGCCACAACTGGGTTGTGGTCGGAATGTAAGGCGCTTTGTGTGTTGAGTGACAAGTGGAATGGGAAATGTTTGATGATTGCGAAGTCAATGACCGAGGGACGGCCTTGTGCTCGCGGGAAATGAGTGGGTTGCCAGCGACCCTCTACTCTCATTTGAGGATCTCCATCTATTATGCGAATGATTTCTCTGCCTCTTGCATCTGCCCGGGACCTCCATGCCAAAGCGGGTGTTTTGCGGTTAGATCCCAAGCCATAATGGCATTGGGATTTAGGGCGAGGATAGAGAGATAATCGTTGGCTATGAACTCTCTCCGGGGTGGGTGATATGCAGACACTATCAGGACTTCGGAACCGCCCAGGTTCACACAGGCGGCCGTGGCTTCAAGGATTTGAAGATGTGGGAGCTGGACAGGTTTATAGACCACACCTCTCCTCACAAGAATCCCCGTGCCACCGCCACGACGGCCCACACGGTCGACCCTGAGGCAGTGATAGCCGGAAATCCGGAAGGTAACTTCGGGTCGGAGATGTGTTTCCGATACCAGGATGAGGTCCAAAGCAAATGATCTAGCAAAATGCAGGAGCTCATTTCGCTGTTTATTGATGCCACTCGCGTTCCAGAACCCGAATCTGCAAGAGGTCGCAGACCTAGTTCGATCCGCCATTATGGTTCGCGCGGCTTATGGTGGACAGCAAAGCAGCCCCTCCAAGGCAATGACCATTCGGGCAGCAGAAGCTGTGGTATCGAAGAATCTCACCACCAGTTCACAAAGTCGCTGGCCGTGGCTCTGCAGCAATTGCTGCAACCAACCCAGCATCTCTGAGGCCTGCGTGGTGGGAGGAGAAGCTTCATTTGAAGACGATGTTGTGGTGGGAATGGGTGATCTAGAAGAGCGCCTGGGCACCGGCCTACCATTTACACGGTTGTCCCTCAGCTGACGAGTTTTCCTGGGAGTACCATGCCCACTCGATACCTCGGAATCCGACTCCAGCAGACTGATGGGCCGGTGGCTACTGATGTGCTTGGGGTCCTTTTCTGGCTTAGGAAGGATGATAATCCTAGCGTGTTTCCACGCAGCTGGGAAATGAGCCAATAGCAGTAGACTGTTAAATGTGTGAACTAGCAGTGTTATCCATACTGCCGGTGGTGCTTTAAAAGCAGCATACGGCAAGTTATCAAACCCCGCTGCTTAGCCACAATACTCCCTACTTCTGCAACCGTTGTCAAGTGCGCTTCATCCACATTAAAAGGTGTGGAAAGAAAAGCTTCAACACGTGACACTATTTCCTCAGAAGAGCTCCTGGTCTTGAGAATCTGCTGGGCGAAAAGTGGAGGCTATATGTTCAGTCATTAAATCCACCTTTTCTCTCGTCGACTGTGCTGTTGTTCTACCGTCAGTAAGAGATGGATCAGAAGAAAGTATGCGCAACAGCGCCTTGGACATACGCCAAAGTGATGAGTCCTCTGGTTCAAGAGTACAAAGTCGGCGTTCCTACTCTTCATTTTGGAAGTCCGCAAGCTCTAATTTGACTAAGTGTTGCAGTCTATTCCACTCCCTTTTGTGTAAGGGATTTCGCGTGATTTGAAACCGACGCCTAGCTTCGTTCTTATCGGCTATTAAGTTCCGTAGCTGTAAGGGAAGTGGTTTCTGTGCACTGCAGAATTTTCGCCGTGGTGGAGTGGCTTCTGCCATTGCTAGTGTCATTGTAGAGGTGATGTCAGTAGCTAGGTTATTAGCTTCAGCTACGCTGTTACATGGTGTAAGCTCTGCTGATCTTGTTGCCCATATCTCTGTGTACTTACTTCAGTTGGTTAAACGAGGGTTAGGACACTTTGGCGGGGTCTTGGCTGTTGCCCGGCCTTGATAGAGGAAAAGGATGAGGTAGTCCTGGGATGGTAAGGATTTTCGGGTGACCGCGAATGTGCTGGAGCATAGCAATATCCAACCAGTCAGTTGGTCTGCGATCTGGTCGCAGTCTGGTCTGGTCGTGTGTTATGGTTGTTGATGAAGGAGCAAGTACAACGAGATTGAGCCGTTCCAAGTAGCGTTCCAGCACCATGTCTGTGTGTCCTGACTGTGGAGTTCCACTGTGGACTTTTGGCGTCTAAGTCACCCATGGCGATGGTTTGTGTTCCTGCATAGAAGACTGTCCAGATCGCCGTGCGATACAGGTCTGCCAGACGGAATATAGAGGGAGAAGATATTTAGGGGTCAACTGTATACCAGTTGCTTCAAGTGCTGCTGTGGCTTCCAGATGTAAACGATGATGCTGAATGGTGCGGTTTACATAGATGGCTGTACCACCGTAACCATCTGCCCGATCAGCACGATGGCAGAGCATGCCAGGGATGGAAGCCTTCTGAGTACTAGAAAGGTGAGTTTCTTGCACCAGAAGGATCTGCACTTGGTTGACTACTATGAAGCTTGATACTTCACTTAACTTGTTTCGGATACCATTGGCATTCCAGGAACTTATTTTGAGCCCAAGTAGGTCTGCCATCCTATTATTCCTGTCTGCCATAACGTCCCATGAAGATGAAAACTGTGTGGACTAAGATGGTTTCAGGTGGTATGTTATCAGGTCTTTGTGCCAGAGCTTCAGCTATGACTGTAGCGAAGTCAGGTTGGTGATGGATGGGGATTATGCTCACAAGGTTTAGAAATTGAGCATCTGGAACGGTGGGTTTTGGTAGGGATTGTTTAGGGATATTTGTGGTGGGCAGGATATGGACCGGCAGGCGTTGCTGGTCTGGTTACCACAATCCACTGTTGGAGGGACGTGGACGCTGAACACTCTCCTTCTGAGCTGTTGGTCTAGCACTTCCAGATTGCTCCCCAACTTAGACTGCTCTTTGGGAGGCTTCGTCTGGTTGACATCCATTCCATTTGCATGGTATGAAGCGGTGTTTTCGGCCCTCTGGGGCTTGCCAGGAGACTGTCCAATTGCTGTTGTGGGGTGTTCTGGTGATTACGTTTCAGTGCCTCAGCATAAGATGAATGCTGAATTCTGGGTACCTGGTACACTTGAAGGCTTCCATAGGAAGGCTCATTGGATTTGGCATCTTTGGTGTAGCGTCAAATCTGGTTCGCTGCCCGTTTTTATTGAGCAGCATTTCAACTCGAGCCTCCTGCCAGATTGGACACGTAACGGCATGAATGTGGGCCGCCACATTTGGAGCAAGTTGCCTTGGATCCTGCTACTCCAGGAAGCACACAATAGGAGCAAACTGATTCTAGTCTACTGCCAGCAGCACTGTGTGTGAACTGCTGGCAGTTGGTGCACTGCAGTGGTCTGGCTGAGGGGTGGTATGATTCAACGCGAATAACCTTATTGTAATTACTTTATAATGTTAATTCTATATTATAACAACTTGATTGGTTTATTGAAAGCAGGTTGAGCAAGAAGCTTAATAAACTGTGGAACTATATTGTGGAAGAACACAGGAGTATTATAACCCACCAGCAGTTGCAGTTCTTTCTGCCACATGCTTCTTTGACATTTACTTTATTCTTACAACAGACAGATTATAGATGCAGTGATTACAATACTCCAATGGCACTTTCAGTCATCCTAGCCATATGGTTAATTGATTATGATTCGAATTCAAGGAACTACATTTTGGTTAAGGAAATTAAATTATGTAATGGTACAGAAAATGGCTGGGGAAAAATTGGAAAACACAAGGTGAAATTAAACAGAAACTAAAACTTATATGCCAGGAGCAGTGGAATAACATAAACAGAAGAAGAACTTATAATTTGTATAAACAGAGTCAACAAGAAAAATTCAATGCCATGGCCGGGATTTGAACTACAGATCTCCTGGTTTCCATCCAGTCGCCTTAGCCCATTGAGCTACCATGGCCAACGTGTCGTCCTGACAATAAATTCTCCAATTGACCCATATATCTTCCCGGTAAACCGAGATACAGCGGCTGTGGCACCTTACTATCGTAAGTACTTAAATCCCAGGCTTCATCACTAAACTCATATTATTTAAGTTAATTGGTGGAAATTAATCAAAATTATTCATACAAAACCTTAGCCTATATATGGCTAGTGTAAAGAAATGATTAATTTCCACCAGTTAACTTAGAACTTATAATTTGTTTAATAATATAGATGAAAGATTAAAACTAAATTATACACAACCAGAGATCTTATTTACTACATTAGTGATGATGGATCTTATAAAATATACTGGAAAAATTTCAATTAAACGATAATGGCATTTGATCTTGTGGTATTTGTATATTCCGGAGCACATACTTCCTGAATGTAGCAAATACAGTCAAAATTAAACCAAGAGCAGAGTTTTAGGAGAACATAGAATATATTCAATTCTCAGAAATCCTGAATTGACAAAAATCGTACAACACTTTTGAAATATTATTAGTAAAGCAGCTTGGGAAATAGAATCTAGAGTGCAGGTGGAGGCAGTAGTACTATCAAGAATCATGCCAGAACTAACAAGATCCCCACACTTTCAGCATCAAAATAGAAGAATAAATATGACAGACAATTAGTATCAGCACAGATAAAATTTTACTGCACTTATAGAAGAAGATGGGGAGGAGATTCAACTAGAGAATATAGTTTGACAAAAATTCAGAAAATAAAACAATATAGGGAGATTGAAGAAGATGTTTTAGTATCTATAGGATAACAAGAATGGAGCAAGAAGAGAAGATAATGAAGGCAAGAAGAAGAAATAAGAAAGATGGATAAGAGAGAAGAACGGGCTGGAATAGTGTTGAATTTTATTATTGGGGAAAAAGGGTTATTTTGAAGAATGAGAGACGTGACATTGTAATCAAGGAGGAAATGAAATGTGTAGTGTTTAACGCCCGCTTTTACTACATACAGCACCGCAGCCAGTGACACTGATGATACATGAGATGAAGATGGAGCACCGGTGGAATGAGATGGCGGGGGAAACCGGAGATCCCGGAGAAAACCCGCCCCAGCGCCGTGTTGTCCACCACAAATCTCACTTTGCGGTCGACTGGGATCGAACCCGGGCCGCCTTGGTGAGAGCCAAGCGGTCTAACCACTGAGCCACGGCGCGGCCCAAGAATCAAGCAGGTGGAAGCTGGAACTATATTATACAATACTATAAACAGGATACTATATACATATTTTATAACAGGAAAAAGTATGGAAGAATGTGCAACTATGCTAGTAATAACTATTGTAATAGTATAAATGTTTGTCTGAAGAATTTTGTGTAAATTAAATGCAAAAGTTTTGTTTTAAAATAAAATATAAAAAGAAAAATTTAGAGATTAGATAACAGTAAAATGTATATTATTGTTGTTATAATAAAATAAATCTTAAAATTTGAATATATGTCCCATATTGAAACTGAGTTTTTATTTTTGAATGCTCTTTAACAGCTGTGGTTCTCAGCGTCCCATTTTATGTCGGGCATGAAAAGACTCCTTAATGTTGCTCAGAGGCCTCTTGCTTATGGTTCTTTTACACACCATAAAGCTACAACACTGGACCACTTTATTACCCTTGCAACAGACATAATGCTAAGGATTGTTATGCTCGAAAAAGCGTTCATCCTCCACTGGATTTCAACCTCCAACCACAGCAACCAGAGGCTACCATGTTACCCCTAGACCATGGAGGACAACAAAAAATATATGTTCTTGTCCAGTAATATAGGTACCAGAATGCGATATTCAGATGTTTTTATTATTTATTTGTTTATTTACTTATTTATTTGTTTATTTATTTACTTATTTACTTATTTATTCATTCATTCATTCATATTCATTCGTTCATTTGTTCATTCATTCATTTGTTCATTCACAAGTATCTTTTGGATCATGAGACTTTGTAATAAACTATAAGAAACATTATTGCAAGCACACGGAACTCAAGGAATTGATGCAATATAATATTGTAAACAATATATTTGCTATCATTATAAACTATAGTTATGACAAAAGTAACATATGTAAAATTGTAACATTGTAAGATAATGTAATTTAAAGCAAGTAATATTACTAATTACGTAGAAAATGAAGCTAGTTGCAGTGAAGCAATAAGTGTTACACAAATATAACTACTTGTAACAAAATACTTCACTTATCTTAAGAAACATGATGTCGATTTTTCTTATTAGTTGAATTAGTTGAAGTTGAAATCGATTTCACAAACTCTTGTACGCATTGTTAGTCAAAGAAAACCACAGGAGAAAACAAATTTGTCATTAAGGAAGTTACTATGTTGCTATGTTTTTTTTTTTTTTCAGTATTACCAAAATCTGATAAAGAAACAAACTTAAGAACAGAATCAACTGCTGGTATTTCAAAATTCATTACACGATAGAGTCAACATGAAAAATTTAATGCCATGGCTGGGATTTGAACCACAGATCTCCTGGTTTTCGTCCAGTCGCTCTAATCCATTGAGCTACCATGGCCAACGTGCCGTCCTGACACTAAATTCTCCATTTGACTCATATGTTTTTCCGGTAGACCACTAGGGGCTCTCACATCTGAGATACACTGTATGTGTAAACTTACTATCGTAAGTACTTGAGTCCCAGGCTTCATCATTTAACTCTTAATATTTTAGTTAATTGATGGAAATTAATCATTTCCTCATACTAACCTATATATTTAGCCTATATATTTCTTCATACCTTAGCCTATATATGGCTAGTATGAGGAAATGATTAATTTTAACTAAATATTAAGAGTTAAATGATAAAGCCTGGGACTCAAGTACTTTTCATGTTGACTTTATCAAAGACCTTAGCCTATATGCGGCTAGTATGAAGCAATAATTAATTTCCATCAATTAACTAAAATCATTACATGATGATTACTTTTTAAAATAAACCACTAAATCATTAAATTTATTGGGACATTTAATTGTTTTAATAATTGAACTTCAGGATTTATTTCATGGTTAAATGACCAAAAATGATCTGCTACGGCCGATTTATCAGTTTGTTTATACTTAATGTTACGAAAATGTTCTTTCATTCTGGTTTCCAAATTAGGTTCCGTCCTACCAATGTAAACCCAATCACAATCTAAACAATCAAATTGATAAATACCAGATTTTTTTCTAATTAGGAATTTCATCTTTTTTAGAGAAATGTAGTGAATTTTTAATACTGTATTTGTTTTGAGGAACCAAAGTTATACCAAACTCTTTAAAAACTTTTTGAAATTAATTATTACACCAAGGATGGTAAGTACATTTTTTAAAATTATAATTGTCTTTTATTTTTTTAAGGGTAGAAATATCATTAACAGTTTTTTTATATTTAAATTTTTCAATCTTCTTTTGTATAAAGTTGTTATTAGACCATTAATTAAAGCTGTATTAATAATGTGTTTATATTCTTTATTGAATTCATCTTTATTCAGGGGTATATTTATTAATCTATAAATCAAACTATTAAAAACAGCAAATTTATGTGGAAAGGGGTTAAAACTTTCATCTTTTATTTAATTATCGATATGAGTAGATTTCCTATAAATACCAAAATCCAATTTATTATTATTTCTTATTATCTTCAAATCCAAAAATGGCAAAAATCATCAATTTTAGTTTCTAATGTGAATTTTATAGCTTTATCTTGTAAATTTAGTAATTTTAAAGTATCATTAATTTGAAATTTATTTTTCGTGAAATCAATTTCAACTTCAACTAATTCAACTAATAAGAAAAATCAACATTATTTTTCTTACAATAAGTGAAGTCTTTTGTTACACATAGTTATATATGTATAATGTAATATTACTCCTGTAATGGGGCATGATGATTAATTATAATAAATAAATAAAAAAGTAATAACATTATAAGACAATAACCTAGCATTGCCACATTGTTTGAGCACGTTTACATCTAAGTTTTTATGTTTGCTATTATTTGTAGTGAATGTTTTGAAGAAATGTTAACAATATCTCTAATTCACATGACTTTCTTTACCCATGAGGTACAACCAGGATTGGAGAGTGGACTTAGCTCCTGACCTACAGAAGATCCATTTTTTTAATTAATATCCTTTAACCAGTTATGTCACATTGAATAATGAATGAAATTGGTGAAATTATGCTCATATGTGTCCAGGGTCTATCGAACTTAGAGTTACTTGACATTGATCTTTCAGGTTAAGGGAAAACCTCGGAAAAAGAACTTTATCCAGAAAACTCACTTTGACTACTTGGGAACTTTAGAATGCTAGGCAGACATGCTACCACCACACTACAAAGGCGGCCTAGATATTTTGTACCTAATTAAGCCTCTAATTGGGAGGAAGGAGTGAGGAGACCAAGGAAGGCAAGACCTAGGAGACATGACAGCAGAAGACAGGGTCCTTCTAGTTTCAGATTTCAACTTCCTGATGGTAGCTCGTGCAATCGACTTGCCTCTCCTTGTAGGTATACATGTCTCATTCGTGGTCCAGGGATTCGGAGATTGCCCTGTATGTGGACAACGATGCCTTATATAATTCGACAGAGCATTGAGGCGTATTGACTTTCCCCGTGAGGTTAATTCACGAAGCCTCTCTTCTTCCATATGTGGAAGACGAAATTAGGCGCCGGGTGACAAAATTTTACGCTCAAATTCCTGTTCATAGAAGCACCCTGGTTCAGTCTCTAGAAGACTACAACGCTACGAGACGCCACTTCAGGCTTTACCGGGTACCCCGCATGGCTTGCGGGCATCCGAGGTAACAAAGGAGTTAATCCTTACAGCAGCATAAGCTAAAATTCAAATCTCCAAAAGAGCTGTTTGGCTACAAAATTTACCCCACTTTAGAAAAATAAAACACCAGGGTGTAAACAAAAAAGCGGTTTGGCATCCTGTACAAAATTAAAGAGGAGCAAAAAGCTACCTAAACAAATTTCCTCAACAAAAAATACCACATCATCCTGTAACCATCAAGATTATCAACCTGCGGTCAGACCCAAAACCTGGGTGGGTACGCAGCAAAAACCTTCTGGCTGTTAACAACCTGTCAGTATACGACTTGGACTTGGCATATTGACCTTCAGGTGACCAGCGCAGCGATCGTTCCTATCGGTCCTATCAGGTCTTATCTGGGGGATTATAAGAGTGAAGTATTAGTAAGTTGACGTACAGTAAGCTACGAAACATAGAGTGATTGGAAGCTGCGTGTGTCAGTGTGTTTTCTCGTGCCTGCCGATGTATGACACATTGCTGTCCAGAAGACATAATTATATCTGAACAGATATATATATATATTAAGCTAAAGTAAACATCTCTGTGTTGCGAATTTTTTCCGATACGCCTTCTCGCTTTGCCATGTAGTACATAGGCATCCTTTTCCCCAATGCCGAGACAACCACTGATACAACTCTGAAACGACAATCAAAATAAAAGGTGAAATGAAATGTAATGCAGAGACTGGAGATTCGGGGATGTAATTAACCTTTTTAGCATTCGCCTAAGCGCCCAGGAAAACTCCCGAAAGAAAAATCCATTGGCGAGAAACGAAACGACGACCTCCCACGAATTCGAGTCGAACATTTATCGTGGCACCAATCTTCGTGTCGCATCTTTGAAAGCACCAAACTACTTTAATACGAAGTCTTTATGTTTTACTTATTTTGTTAACACAAAAAAAAAATCCAAATTTGTTAAAAATGCTTTCCTTTGATTCGGAGAGCCTCATAACATATATTTCCGAGAAAATCTCGATTGGAAAATTTGAATGGCATGCAGTATTTTCTACACTTATTAAATACGTGGATGCGTGATGGAAAAAGTAATTGTAATTAACACAATTTCTTTCATAATTTAAGTTGAAGCAGTCTCTAAAAGATGGCAATGACAACAGAGTACGCAATGCACTCTGCGGCATTTTGCTGGAACTACGTAATCGATATTGCTATAATCTGAAATTCCGAAATATTGTGGGTGTGAAATGTTTGTTGCAGATTAATTTAAAAGGGATATTGCAGTTTACCATCAAGATTAATTACTGTTCAGGTATTACTGCATTAGCATGTTACAAATAGGATTAGATATGTGCATTTTAGAGCTGTTACAGTGCTTGTCATTCTGTTTTTATTTATGCAGACGAAATGTTATTTAAATGTCAAAAAAGAAAAAGAAGAAAGAAAATCGATGTCATTAAGATTAAAATGTCTGATGTGATAGTCTAATCCATAGTTTGAAGCTCATGATGTTTTCAAACTTTGAGGCAGTAAATTTCGCGTATGACAAAGCATAAACAAAATTCATTAAAGCTTACAACCTTGTTAAACTTTTGTATGAATGTTAGTTCTTATTTGTGCACATATATTTACTTTCACGAGCGATGTAGAGCTTCTCCCGTATCATGATGGCATACAGAAGACCAGTCTAATATAATATTTCTGTATAAACAGTAGTCAGAAAAGGAAAATGACCGCTACTGAACAAAATATGATTTGGCGTTCACGTAGAAATAATGTCGCTATTTTAAAAATCTTGGCACATTAACAATTTACACAATTGCTTATTTTGAGATGCGACAAATGTACTTCACAGAATATAGCTCTTTCGTCCACTTATTTTGATTCGATTTATTGTCCACAAATGTCATGCGATTGTCAGGTTACCACACAATTTAAAACGAACGGTTTTAAGTATCAAACTATGGTTACCATCGCTAAAGTATTTCCTAACTCTATTTGATCAATTCAAAATTGTACGTTTAGCATTAAACTCAAATTATTAATTTCATTTATCTGCCCCATTTTTGAACTTATTGTACAAAGGTGGGTAATCCCCTTTACCCCGTAAAATTTTAATTTCATACAGGTTCAGCTTTCGCGTGTTCCAATGCAGTATTGATGACCTTTACAACTATGACAATTATGCAAATGACCTACATCGTATTTCAATGTCATTTAACACAGTTTTCGTGGTGTTGTAAATGAAAGTTTAGAACAGGATTTTTTTTTTTTTTTTTTTTTTAATTTACGTCCTCCAACGTTAAGTCATATCGGACAATGGATGAAATTGATGAAATGGTGTTCAAATGAATCCGGGGTCCATGGAGCTTAGAGTTACCCGACATTCGTCTATCAGGATAAGAGAAAACCCCGGAAAAACCTTATCCAGCTAACTCACCCTAACCAAAATTCGAACTCGGGACCTTTGAACGTGAGGCAGACATGCTACCACCACGCTAACAGGAATTCTTAAATGTATACAGTGATATATTGAAGCTTATAAATATGAAGATTTTGCACTCGCAGTACACCAATCTAATCTGTTTGGAAAAGACACACAGTCTGCAACCATTAAGAAAAGTATCTTCTTAGTTGTTTTAAAATATTGGTTTCTCTTATTTCTAATGTTAGCAATTTCATCTATTTATGCAATGATTTAACATACTGTGCTAATAAACTAGAGCGTCTCTGTTGTTACTTATAACATAGACACAAGGTAAATAAAGCAATGGTATCTACAAACTTAAGTGCATGCCTTCACAGAATTAAAATAAGGGTTATTTAGGTGTTCTGACACTTTTTTTTTTTTTTTTGTAATATACGTCCTCCAACGTTAAGTCATATCGGACGATGAATGGAATGGGTGAAATGATGCTCAAATGAGCCCAGGGTCCATGGGGCTTAGAGTTTCCCGACATTCGTCTGTAAGGATAAGGGAAAACCCCGGAAAAAACCTTATCCAGGTAACTCACCCCGACCAACATTCAAACTCAGGACCTCTTGAACGTGAGGCAGACATGCTACCACCACGCTCACCCACTCACTCTCATATTCTGGGATCTTCGGTTTCCCCCACCATCTCATTCCTCCAGTGCTCCATCTTCATCTTATGTATCATCAGTGTCACTGCTTGCAGTGCTGTATATAGTAAAAGCGGGTTCTAAACACTACACACTACATTACACACACGCACGCACATACGCATGCACACACACATACACACACACATACAAAACTGCAGTATTTGATAACAGATTTGCACTGTTATAAATAGGATCAATTGTTGCTTTCTAAGCTCTGTCCACAGAACACACTTCTTTTGCTTGTGTTAGATCATAGACATGTATGTGTAATACTTGTAATAATGCAACTGGCTTTGGATTTGTTACTTTGTGAAGTACAACTATTTTTTGTTCCATGGCATTCTTAATGAAGACATTGTAAATCCTTTTTAGTAATATATGAATTATAATTGGAAGTTTTTTAACAGCCCACTCTGCTAAATTGTGTAGGTGAAAGAATTATCTTAATGGTTTACCCAATGACACAACAGCACACATGCAAATTCTCTCATAACTTAAGTGTTTAGTGCCCTGTTTGTATAGATCTGCAAGACAATATAAACTTGAATGCATGAATTCAAAAATAAAAAAGGCATAGCTTTTAAAATTCAAGATTTAAGATTTTTACTAGCCATTAAGTAATACATTACAATAAGCCTTGTCAGTCTTGTTACATAAAAGAATATATACAAATAATTTTTCATAAAATAACTAACAGCACTATATGCAAATATACCAGTAAACATTATGATAGACCTTGTCAGACATATAACTGAAAGTGTTATATAAAAGAATGTATACAAATAGTTTTACATAACAAAAACTAACAGCATTATATTTATGCAAATACCTTTACACACCAAAGAAACATAATACCTACTCAACTTACTTATTAGAACCGTGTATCACAGGACTGAAGTTCTAAAAACTCCTAAATATCATAAAATATTCAGAAATAAGTCAGTTTTTTAAGACTGATTTAAACTTATTAATAGACCTGCTTTGCAAAAAGCAGGCAGTTTTGTAAAAGAAAAAAAAAATATTTTCTGTACATTAGTTTAGCCAAAATGAAGGTAGATCTAATTTACAATGATCTCTATTTCTTTGTTCGTGTATATCTAATAATTGTGAATTGTGTTCTGTGTTTGCCTTAACTTGTAGTAAATTAGTATATATATTTAAAAACTATGTACTATCACAATTTGTAAATTTTGAAACAATTTTACACAGCTATCTTTTTGTTTTTCCCTGGCTAGAATTTTTCTGGCTTTCTTTGCCACAAAAACACCTTTAAAACCCTGAGCTGGTACCCCATAGCCTGATACCACATAAAATGTATGGATGAAAAAATGCAAAATAAGCTGTTCTTAGGAAACGACCAACTGATGTGTTTAGCTTTCAAAGTAAAAAAGATTATCCTGAACGCTTTTGCCATAATATTCATTATTTATGGGTTCCATGATGACTTATCATATAAGAACAGACCTAATAGCTCAACAAATTTGTGTGCAGTTATTTTACACTATTTTTAAGGCTAAATACATTAGCATATTAGATGGAATGTATCAAAGAGTACAATAATATAATTCACATTGCAGAATACAGTGGATTCAGTGCTAAATTGATCAAAAAGAAAATTGATAAATTCAAAAGACCACAAAGATGCAAACAAGTAACTACTCTTTCCCCAATCAGCAATGAAACTTCATACAGAAAATTTACATATCATCCCAGAGCTACACACCTTTTCCAAAAAGTCTTCAAAGAGCACAATATTACTTTGACCCCACAAAACAAATTCAGTGTACACCTTTTGAAATCACATAATACAATGGAGATACCTTCAAAGAAAACATCAGGTGTGTACCGGATAAACTGCAAAGGCTGTGAGAACTTCTATATTGGAAAAACTAAAAGGAATTTGAACATTAGGCTTAAAGAACATTTTAGAAACATCAGGAACAAAGAAATAGATAAATTGGCAATAGTATACCATTTTTGGAAGGATAATGGTGATATAGAATGAGAAATCCACTTATTAAAAAGTGTCCAAGGTCCAGCTGCATTAACCACGTGGGAAAAATTTTCATAAAGAAATATTAAAGAAAATTGTTCAATTTCGATACTGCCTTTGAAGAGAACCTAAACTTCAAGTTCATCAAGATACCGACAGAGACGCACCTATCACCTCCAAGGAGTTCACCAAACCAACATCCATTAGTCGACAACAGCTTATGATGTTAGGAAGATCCTAACAAAAGATGTTCTAGGTAAATACTAGCAATAAATGGAGCATTGAGTACTAGTTTGACTCAGAATTATACTAAATACTATGTTTTCAGTTTTGTCTTCATTTACTTTTAGCTTATTAGTTTTGAACCACAAATCGTTTCTCCTGTGCAAATTATTGGCTTTTAATTGTGCATTTCGCAAGTGACGATCAGTACTGAGAAAAGGAGTATCGTCTGTGAACAAAATTGTATTATTAGCAATATATGTGGAAGATCATTGACAAAAATTATAAACAAAAGGGGGCCTAAGATAGAACCGGATGGCACTCCAATATTTATATCTTTTAGATTTGACTTATGTCAATAGTTGTCATCTGTTTCCTATCCTCCAAGTAAGACTTGAATTACCTGAGTATCTTGTTATTTATTCCATGCAAGTGTAATCTATCAATGTGTTTAATTCTTGCAAGCCTTAGCTCCATCTTTCCTAGCTCTTCCATATTGCTCTGTGTTTGCATCACTAATGGAAGTTGTATCTCTCAGTATTACCCACATATATTGTGATATTTCCTGTGAGAATCATTTTAAACTTTTCCTCTTTAGCTTAAAACCTAAACATCTATCTGAAATTTTGTGGAACATTTGATAAGACTGATGGAATGGGTAATTGATAGAACAGGTTCCATTAAAGTGATGAAGTAACTGATTTAGAAAGTTATTGAATTTTTCATCCTCAAGTTCTGACTATAAACCACATTTCAGTTTTCAGTAGAAAGTTTATGCCTTAGGTCTTCAATGTTTCTTGGGCTAAGCTATCTATAGGTATGCTTTGTTTTTACAGTGCTGTTAGCATTAGACCGCAATTCTCTAGTTTCACCCACAACATACAAGGGTCAGCTGATAAATCCTGATCCTTACAATAAAAAAAATTAATTTTTTCTTTATTTCTTAACATAATCTGCAGAAAGTATAATACATTTGTCATATCATTGTTCTAATTTAATTAAACCATCTCTGCAGTGCAATTTATCATGGTCCTCAAAATAGCTGTTTACCGCATCAATGACCTCCTCGTTGCTGTGAAATCTTCATCCTCCAAGAAACCTTTTGAGGTTTAGAAACAGATATTAGTCACTGGGTGCTCGATCTGGCAAATAGAGTGGATGTTCAAGTAATTCAAACTTTAATTCACACATTTTTTCCATTGCAATGACTGAATGATAGGCCAGAGCATTGTCATGAAGAAACAAGGTTTTTTTCTTTGCCAAATGAAGTCTTCTTCTTTTCACCTTATCACTCACACGTTACAATTAGCTTGGGTAGTAGTCACCAGTGATACTTCTACCCTTTTCCAAGTAATCAATAAAAATAATTCTCTATGCATCCCAGAAAACACTTGCCATAACCTTGTTGGCTGACAAAATTGACTTCGCCCTTTTTGGAGTTGGTTCACCTGGCACAATTCACTGAGCTGACATACCTACCACTGAGCTCATTCCACTTCTCAGAAAATGCCTTGAATCAATACAAGTAACCTCCGAAAAAATAGAAGAACTTTCACAACTTATAGATATTTGTATCCATCAGAACTTTTTCAGTTTTAATGGACAGCTCTACAAACAGAAAATGGGCCTAGCTATGGGCAACACATTGTCTCCCTTCTTAGTGGATTTATTCATGAGTTCTTTTGAAAACCGTATCACAAAAACTTTTCCAAGTTATTTCAAAGTTTGGTACCGTTATCTTGACGACATTTTTGCAATAGTACCTAAGAAACTCATACAAGATGCTCTTGAACTTCTGAATATTCAAAATCCAGCTATAAAATTTACTTTGGAAACAGAAGGATGGTGTGCTTCCCTTTTTGGACATCAAGATTTAAAAAATGGACAACAAACTCACTTTTGGTATTTACAGAAAACCAACACACACAGATAATTAAGAACAACACCAACAAGTTATTTTCAACAGTTTAATCTTTTGGATAGTCAACTTTCCACTAAACAAAGAAGATTATCAAAAAGAGTACCTACACATAAAATAGGTAGCTATGTCCAACGGTTTTAACCGAAATTTAGTGGACAAAAGAATTAACAAACTCAACAAGGCCAAGAAAATGAAAGAAACCACCACCCTGGAACCTACAGGAGCAAAAGAGAACAAAATTTGTAAGAAATTTACTTTCCACTCAGCCCATAATAAATTCCCCCAATAAAACCTTCTCAACACACAACATAGTTCTTGCTCCTCAAAATAGATTCAATATCAAGAATTTGTTAAAAGCCCCCCCCCCCCCCCCCAAAAGTTCAATTACTACAAAAGAAAAACCAGGAATCTATGAGATCAAATGTGAAACTTGCCCTAAAATTTATATAGAAGAAAAAACAAAAAGAAATATGGACATCAGAACGAAAGAACATATAAGAAACATTAAAAATGGTGAAATAGAAAAATCAGCAGTAGCTTTTCATTTTTTGAGTACCAGACTTGACAATTTGGAGACAACTTTAATAAAACAAATTAATCATCCCATAGATCTTTCCATATGAGAAAAAATCTTCATTAACAAAAACCGTCATAGAATTATGAACTTTGAAACTCCACCACCGGACATCTTTGAAAAATACATCAGACCATCTATCGACAATACAGAGAAAGAGGAAACCACTACAACCTGCACTAGTCGAGATCAGCTGATGATGGGAGAAACAGCTCTTGAAACATGTCCTGTGAAAAACGGTGTTAGTGAAGCAATGTGTCAGTATCTTCTCGGTTCATTTTTATTTTAACTTGTGCTTCACTGTTTCTACGCTTCTTTCAAATTTTATACTTTGGTTGTTTTTAAGAGTACTGAAGAAAACTGTGCAATGCTTGTGTTGCTGACATATAATGCTATTTTCATCCATTGTGCAATTATAAAGTTAATATTTTTCTTAAAATGTTCCCCATCCTCCCTAGAACCTAGTCGTATTGAAGATTAGTTACAAGCAGAACCCCAAATGATTGCAACCCTCCGTACAAGGAAACCAGTTTTGTACAAAAACCGTTGTGATATACAGTTATATGTACGGCAGTAAGTTAGTGTGTAACTTAAAACAAATATAACCATCTCATAGATGGATGTTCCTTATATAAATATAAAAAATGTGTCCGTCTCTCAGACGGATGTTCCTCATAAAGGGGTTCAAAAGATGTTCCTTTCTAAGGGTTAAAGTAAAAACTAGAATTACGTCACAAACAAAATCCTAAAACACCTGACCTCAAAATGACTGATGTGATTAACCTCTCCCATGAACATTTCACGATAGAACTCTCAGTACTTAATATGCCTCAAAATGTGTGTGGGCTACACAAAATCAATAGATGAAGTAGTTGCAGACATTGAAAAGAAAAAAAAAAAGTTATATTAGTGTTACTAGTACTGACTCATTTTAAGTAAATAACATCTTAACACATCACTGTTTCTAGTTTCCTCATACATAAATAACTAAGTCTAATTGCATGAGTCTGACTGCGCATACCTCAAAGTCATTGTCGACAGTGAAGTTTATAAAGTAAGCCATAATATTTGCCTAATTCTAAAGCATAAATTGTGAGTTACATACAAATTGTAATTAAGAGGTACAGAATATGATAAAATACATGTTTTGTAACTTAAAGGAAGCTTTAATATTTTATGGGTACTGTAGCCTAGTTACAAGCTTAGTCCAGAACGGATGTTTATTTAGGATTTGAATATAAGAGTGGCATCAATGAATAAAACCTACAGCCGAAACTATCAATTTCTTCAACCAAAATGACCTCATTATCAATTCTGATAATTTCATTTCAGATTTTAGGCCATAGAACACTTTCTTTCATGTTGATATAAAAACTAATAAAACTGTATGGATATGAATAAACTAAAATTAGTTAAATATTTTCATGTTTTATATAAGACAATGTGTGGAAGGGGAAAACACCTAATTGGACCATTGAAATCTCTTTTAATTATAAGTTGCCATTGGGGTAAAAGATCTCGAATTGAGTTTTCCTCATAGTTTATGGGGAAGATGTGAGTCTGTTGGAGAATTTAACATCATGCCGGAATGTTGCCATGGTACCTCATTGGTAGATCAGCACAGAAGATCTGTAGTTTAAGTCTAAGCTATGGCATTAAATTTTTCAGTTCTGATTCCATCCTTCAAAATTTGCCTACACATGATTTAGTGTTAGAAAAAATTACCCATTGCAGATTGCCCTTATCAAATGGAAAACTAAGTTTGATATTTATCAAATATTTTTTGGTAGTTATAGTTTTACAATATTATGAAAGAATTATTTTAAATAAAAAGCTTCTTCTGAATTCAGGGAACCTCAAAACATATTTCTAGTAAAATCTCAAAATTGAATTTTTGGATGAAATACAAACTTTCTCTTACCTGCTCTATGTAGATGATAGAGAAAGTAAAATTGCAAATTCTAACATATATAACCATATATGAACGTTTTTGAATGTACATGTCAATGATAATTGAACTTTTTATATCAAATGCCATATGAAGAATTACAAAAGAAGGCAAGGAATAGATATACATGTACAAAGAATAAACATAGAAATATATCAAAACATTCTAACTGAATAGGTAGAGTCAGATCAGTCAAAATCAGCACCACTGATTTTGTTATAAATGTGTTTTCTTGATGAAATTTCTTGTGCTGTAGTACATCCTGATACATTTAAATTACATTTCAAAAAAGTATCTACCTGTACGTTCCGAGACCTAAGGACAGAAAACAAAGTTGCCATTTAAAAAAAGTCCGCCCTGTTCACATTTGTAGCAGTATGACAACATGTATATATCTTCCAGCTTTTCGTAAACAGTATCACTTCACAAAACTATAACAAGGTTACGAGCATTGTTCCATACTTTTTACTCACACCATATAAGAAAAGAAGTTGGCAGTAAATAAAAGTGTTGAAAATAGTATTTGTAGTCAGTCTTTTGACACTTCGTCACTTACTTTTTTATATTTTTGAGGGACTAGAGGAGGCCCGGAATCTGGTCCTACGGGTCCGGGACTAATGGGGGTAGAACCTCAGGCATCAATTTTGGAAGCCATTGCCTCCATTATCAACCTCTTTACAACTTGCTGTTATCGTCTGCTCTCTTCTCTCTGGAGTTGGAACTATGAACTTCTTTGTCAAATTATCTACTAGTGAGATTTCAAAGTTCATTACTCTGTCCTTATTTTTCCATATGAACATGTTCTCCCATGTCAGTTTATCTTGGTTTATTACTACTTTTAGTAATTTTGGATTAAGATCAGTGTCATGGTTTTCATTCCAAAAATGAAATACTACAGCTGACTTATCTTCTTGTTTCATTTTGATGTTTCTAAAGTGCTCTTTGACTCTGGTTTTTAGATTTGTTTTAGTTTGACCTATGTAGTATTTTTCACAATTCTTACAACTTATTTGGTATATTCAGAATTAAATATTAAAAGCAGAAGCATTATTAACAGTGAAGTATTCTTCATTTTTGATTTCGATTTTTGAGTCACTATGTTTACACTCAACTTCACTTACTATGTTGTATAATTGAAACGTTTTCAAGATCATTCGATCTCATCCTCAGCTATTTGGTGACTAAATGAACATTCTTCTTCCTCCACTACTACGGTGCTCCAATCCCTCTGCCATCTAAGTTTTAATACTTCATTTAATGCTGGAATTTCAAAATTTATAGCTTTATCCCGGTTTTTGGTTATGAATATTTTTTCCCAAATATTCAATTCTATGGGTGTACTTAAAGATTTTAACAGTTTTATGTTATGGCCAATGTTGTGGTTTTCTGTCCAAAAATGGTGTGACACTGCAGATTTTTCTGTTTGTTTCAACTTTATGTTCCTTTGGTGTTCTTTTCGCCTGGTTAACAAGTTTCTCTTATATCGAGATTCAACTGTATTGGAACACCACAGTGAAGCGAAAAATTATTAAATTTTAGATGAGTTGCATTTTTTACACATCTGCTTCACTTTCGTACCTATTTTGAGGACATGTTTCGCAAATCTTCGTTTGCATCTACGGCTCTTGTGCGACTGACGCTAGATCCAGCGGTGTGGGTAATTCTGGGGTTGTTGCTGCCATCTGTTGATTTAGTGATGAACTGAAATGTGGGATTCTCTTCTAGCGGGATTTCAAAGTTCATTAGTTGGTTTTTATGTTTTTCTATGTATATCCTCTCCCATATGACGAGTTCACTATGTTTTTGTACGTATTTTAGTAATTCTGTGCTATCTTCAATTTCATGATTTTCAGACCAGAAATGAGCTGCTATTGCGGACTTATCAATATTTTTGTATCTTAAGTGCCTGAAGTGTTCTTTCTTTCTAGTGCCTATGTTCCTTTTTGTCCTTCCTATGTAAATTTTTTCACAGTCTTTACACTTAATTTTGTAAATACCTGACTTTTCCTCTGGTTTTATCTTATCAGTATTATTACTGTGAAGTAGGTTTTTAATGTTGTAATTGTTTTTTGGTGCCAATGTTATATTGTATTTCTTGAATATTTTTTGGAACTTTTTTGTGGCCCAGGGGTGGTAAGTAAATTTAGCAAATCTAGTTTCTTGTTTTATTGGTGTGAGAGCTGTGATCTGTTTTAATTTCTTTTGAAGTTTGAATAATTTTAGTTTTTTATCTACAAGGTTTTTTCCATATCCATTTTTAATTGCAGTTTTTAAGATTTGATGGTATTCGTTTTGATATTCTTGCTGGCTGAGAGGTAGATTTACTAATCTGTGTGTCAGACTGTTGATGGTTGCATGTTTGTGTGGAATTGGGTTGAAACTATTTGCTTTGATGTAATTATCTGTGTGTGTTGCTTTTCTATGAATGCCAAATTCTAGTTTTTCATTGCCTTTTTTGATTTTAAGGTCTAAAAAAGGTAGAGTACAGTCCTCTTCAGTTTCTACCGTGAATTGTATGCTGGGTTCTTGCAGGTTGAGTAGTTTCAAAGCATCATCTATTAGTTTGTAGGGCACTATTGCAAAGATGTCGTCTACGTATCTGTACCATGTTTTAAACATATGAGGGAAGGCTTTAGTAATATGTGTTTCGAAAAAGCTCATGTATAGATTGGCCAAAAATGGTGATAGCGGGCTTCCCATAGCTAGTCCTGAAATTTGTTTGTAATATTTTCCATCGAAGACAAAATAATTTTGATGTATACATAATTCAGTCATTGCCACATATTCTTGTATTGCATTGGCATCCAGGTTTATAGAATTTAGCCATTTTTTCAGTTGAATCAAAAGTTTGTCTAATGGAATGCTAGGGAAGAGGGAGCGGACATCAAAGGATACTAAAGTGTCATGAGGTTTTAGTTTAAGATTTTGAATTTTTTTCTACCAGGTCTAAAGACTTTTTTATACTCAGAGTATGGAATTGTGGAAAGGACTGAAATTTTTTGGTTAGCCATTTTGCCAGAAGGTTAGTAGGAGTGTTTATATTATTGAGACCCATTGTAAATAATATAAACACTCCTACTTACCTTCTGGCAAAATGGCTAACCAAAAAATTTCAGTCCTTTCCACAATTCCATACTCTGAGTATAAAAAACTCTTTAGACCTGGTAGAAAAAAATTCAAAATCTTAAACTAAAACCTCATGACACTTTAGTATCCTTTGATGTCCGCTCCCTCTTCCCTAGCATTCCATTAGACAAACTTTTGATTCAACTGAAAAAATGGCTAAATTCTATAAACCTGGATGCCAATGCAATACAAGAATATGTGGCAATGACTGAATTATGTATACATCAAAATTATTTTGTCTTCGATGGAAAATATTACAAACAAATTTCAGGACTAGCTATGGGAAGCCCGCTATCACCATTTTTGGCCAATCTATACATGAGCTTTTTCGAAACACATATTACTAAAGCCTTCCCTCATATGTTTAAAACATGGTACAGATACGTAGACGACATCTTTGCAATAGTGCCCTACAAACTAATAGATGATGCTTTGAAACTACTCAACCTGCAAGAACCCAGCATACAATTCACAGTAGAAACTGAAGAGGACTGTACTCTACCTTTTTTAGACCTTAAAATCAAAAAAGGCAATGAAAAACTAGAATTTGGCATTCATAGAAAAGCAACACACACAGATAATTACATCAAAGCAAATAGTTTCAACCCAATTCCACACAAACATGCAACCATCAACAGTCTGACACACAGATTAGTAAATCTACCTCTCAGCCAGCAAGAATATCAAAACGAATACCATCAAATCTTAAAAACTGCAATTAAAAATGGATATGGAAAAAACCTTGTAGATAAAAAACTAAAATTATTCAAACTTCAAAAGAAATTAAAACAGATCACAGCTCTCACACCAATAAAACAAGAAACTAGATTTGCTAAATTTACTTACCACCCCTGGGCCACAAAAAAGTTCCAAAAAATATTCAAGAAATACAATATAACATTGGCACCAAAAAACAATTACAACATTAAAAACCTACTTCACAGTAATAATACTGATAAGATAAAACCAGAGGAAAAGTCAGGCATTTACAAAATTAAGTGTAAAGACTGTGAAAAAATTTACATAGGAAGGACAAAAAGGAACATAGGCACTAGAAAGAAAGAACACTTCAGGCACTTAAGATACAAAAATATTGATAAGTCCGCAATAGCAGCTCATTTCTGGTCTGAAAATCATGAAATTGAAGATAGCACAGAATTACTAAAATACGTACAAAAACATAGTGAACTCGTCATATGGGAGAGGATATACATAGAAAAACATAAAAACCAACTAATGAACTTTGAAATCCCGCTAGAAGAGAATCCCACATTTCAGTTCATCACTAAATCAACAGATGGCAGCAACAACCCCAGAATTACCCACACCGCTGGATCTAGCGTCAGTCGCACAAGAGCCGTAGATGCAAACGAAGATTTGCGAAACATGTCCTCAAAATAAGTACGAAAGTGAAGCAGATGTGTAAAAAATGCGACTCATCTAAAATTTAATAAGTTTCTCTTAGTTTTTCCTATGTAGCTTTTATCAAAGGTTTCACAGTTTATCTGATAAGTTCTCGATTTCAAAGTATTGGGGATTGAATCTTTTAGTGGCTTGTTTAGCAGGTTCTTCAGACTGAATTTGTTTTGGGGTGCTTGTTTTAAGTTTAATCTTTTGAACGAATCTTCAATGAACTCTTTTGCATGATCCTGCTTTGGAACATTTTCCCAATAGCAATTGACTTTCTTGATTTCCCAGGCCTTTATCTTATCTTTGATATAGCAACTTGGTACACCACAGAAAGGTTGAGGGCCAATAAAACGGGTATTAGCACCTTCTTTGGCAAGGCGATCAGCAATTTCATTGCCTTTGATTCCTTCATGTCCTGGCACCCACACAAGGGTAACCTTATTGTGTTTTGCCAACTGATTTAAAATCCTCACACAGTTATTTACAAGCTTTGACTCAATGGTGCAAGCACCAAGGGCCTTTAAATGCAGCTTGACTGTCTGATAAAATATAGATATTAGCACCACAAATGCCTCTTCTGACATTCTCATGGGCACTGATTTCTATGGCATGAACTAACTTCCGCTTGGAAGATGGAGGGGCTGGTACTAGGGCTTTAGAAAGGTTTAAATATGGCCCATGAACCCCAATTCTAGTTTTTCCGTCCATTTTTGAGCCATCCGTATACCGTAGGGATAACTTATTCTCATATATGGGCTCTCTTCAGTTCAACCATTCAGGAATCCTAATGGTGAATGAGAGATCCAAACTAGGTTGGGGTAACATCCGGTCCCCTAACATTATGACATTTTCTTCCTTGATTTCCCGGAGAATTTCCATGTGACCTAATAGGTCACCGGCTTTAAATACCATACTTCTTTGCAGCTGAAAGGCACAGCTTACGGCCATTCTTTCTAGCTCAATATCCAGAGGTGTTAGGCCTACAGGTGCCTCCATGGTGGCATTAGGACATGTGCTAATAGCACCAGTTATGCATAAACAGACCAGCCTTTGCACTTTCTGCAAACGGGCTATTGCTGTTTTCTGCTTTACTTTTGGCCACCATACCAAAGAGGCATATGTGACCATAGGTCTTATTATAGCCATATATGCCCAAAGGATCATATGAGTCTTAAGACCCCATGTTTTGCCAAAAAGGCTGTAGCAAGTTCTGATTGCCGCCAGAGCCCTCCCACAGACTCTTTCTAACTGGGGATTCCAAGTCAATCTGCTGTCCAGAATTAGACCCAAATATTTGACTTGTTCCTGCAGTTCAAGTGTTACACCATCAAGATTTGGGGCTGTGAAGAATAGCCTTTTCTTCCTCATGAATGGTATAATGACTGTTTTGTTGGGGTTCATGGACAACCCTTCTCCTTTACACCAGTCATTTACAAGATTGAGGGCATTTTGGAGGAGCTCCATCAAAATGGTCTCATCCCTCCTTCTAATCATAATGACCAAGTCATCTGCATAACCTTGAACTTCAACATCAGCGAGAGCCATTTTCTCGGGAAGTATGTCCATCACCAAGGTCCATAACAGGGGCGAGAGCACCCCTCCTTGGGGGCACCCCTTGTTGGACCTTATGTTGATTTCTTCACTTCTGAGGTTGGCTATAATATTGCGGCATTGTAGCATGGTTACTATCCATTTGATTATGGCAGGGTCAATTCCCTTTGCTACTGCAGCCTTTTTAATGGATTCATACTTGGTGCTATCAAAAGCCCCTTGAATATCTAGAAAGGTGCAGAGAGCTATTTGCTTATACCTAAGCCCCTTTTCAATCTTCGTAACAAGGTTGTTAAGGGCTGACACTGTTGTTTTGCCTGTTTGATAGGCAAATTGTGTATTTTGAAACATCCCCTTGATTAAGGTTTTGCTTCTAATATAATAGTCTAAGATCTTCTCCATACTTTTAAGTATAAAGGAACTTAGACTAATAGGACAGTATGAATTAGGCTTTGTGGAATCACTCCTCCTTGCCTTTGTTATGAATGCCACCCTAACTGTACTCCATATTTGAGGAATATTATTTAGTCTGAGGCTTGCATGAAAAAGTCTTTCCAAAATTGGGACAAGAACTTCTTGACCTCTCTGTAGCAAAGCTGAGAAGATTCCATCTCCTCCTGCTGCTTTGTACGACTTAAATGAGTTTAATGCCCATTTAATATGACTAGAGTTGAAGATACGGTCAGCCAGGCTCATGGTCCTATTGCTGTATCCTTGAGAAGGTCCTAATTCGTGGACCTTTTCTTCCTCTTCAACTATATCAGAGTCAGGGAAGAGAGTCTTCATAAGCAAATCTAGATTTTTCTTTTGACTCTTAGTGTATTCCCCATCTGCTCTTCTTAAATATCCAATTCTGGTTCTTTGAGAGGATTTTATACATGTGAGCTGTAGTGGGTATTTCATTAATACCCTCACAGAAGCTCTTCCATGTTTTCCTCTTGGATTTTCTTAATTCTTTATTGTAATTGGTTAGCGCTTCCTTATACTCACACCAATTACCTGTAATTTTTGCCTTATTGAAGAGTCTTCTGACCTTGACTCTTTGCTTGGCAAGTTGCTTGTTCCACCATGGGACATTGCGATTTCCCTTTTTGATGGTACAAGGACAACACTGTTCGTAAGATGAAATAATGAGGCTACTGAGTTGGGTTGCCATATACTCCAATTCACACATCGACTCAATAGGTGTGTCATAATTCCCCACTTCCAGCCTAAGAAGTTCCGGATAAACTTCCCAGTTGATTAATTGTGGGATTCTGACTTCCTTTCTATCAACATGACTCACCTCTATTTCATATCTCAGATGCCTGTGATCTGAAGCCAAGACTTCATTTAAGACATGCCAATGTCTTTTAATTGCTTCACTTATCAGGTGGGTAGCCAAGGTTAAATCTAAAATCTCTTGCCACCTAGTATTTACAAAGGTAGGTTCATTCCCCCTATTGATGTCAATATTGTTGTTTAACAAATATTCCAAGAGGGACTCACCTCTTATGTTAGTATTCCTGCTGCCCCATACTGTGTGGTGGGCATTTCCATCGCAGCAGATAATAAGTTGCTTCTTTCTTTTCTTACAGTAGGATATGAGTTCCTTAACTAAAGAAGGAGATATATCATCCACATCACCAGGGAAATAGGCTGAGGCAATTACAACCTCTTGCCTTCCCTTCTGTGACGGTACCTCTATTACTGCTGTGGCTATATCTCTGGAGATATATTCTGGAATAACTAAATGCAACTGCAGCCCTTGGAGTTTCATGTTCAGTACTATACAGTAACTTACATGTGTTTGTTGGGAGCCCTCTGACTTGGGTCCTAAAGACCCATGGCCTCTTGTATAAATGCTACGTCAAGGCGCATCCTGACGAAACCCCTGCTGAGCACCTGCGAGGATGCTTTAGAGTGCTGGAGATTTGCCTGGATGCACCTGAACTCTCTGCCTGTAGGTGCTGGCATAATGGCTTACTTAGACAGACTGCTGTCCTTAGCCTTCTTACCACTTCTTTTACTCCTCTTCTTCTGTTATTTAGGCCATAAGGTCTTATGAGTAGAAGTGGAACCAGCTTTGCTTGTTGTGGGTTCAACACTGACCTCAAAAGTGGCCTTGTCTCCTTCCTTCAAGCCCGTGATCTTGGGCTTATCCTCAATCAGAGACTGAGCCTTTCCTGTAGAGGTCCCAGAGGCCCTTCTGAAGGCTTTTGCTGTCTTTGTTGAGGAGCCCCTTTTTTAAGGATCCCCTTGGATTCATTTAAAAGCTGCCCTTTTGGCTGAAGTTGTACTTGGCCAAATTTGTAGCTTATTCTGAAAGCTATCTCCTTAAGCTTTTCTGCAGATAGGTGATCTACAGAGAGAGTAAGTTGAATTGCTTCCCCTTCGGTAGCCCTTCTAAGCACCCACCACTCAATCACCTTTAGGTCTTTATTTTGTGCTGTAATGAAGCTTAGCATTTTTTCTGTTGTGTCCTTAAGGCTGTTGCGAAAGTAGCCAACCAAGACATAGTATGTCTTGGCCTCCATGGCCTTCAAGTTAGCCGCCTCCCATGGCCTGAGCTCTCCTGCAATGCTTTGAAGCCATCTAGCCATGGCTTCCCCATTGCAGGCAAGCACAAGCCAGCTAGGTTTGTAACTGGAATTAGGAAACTTGGGTTTCAAACCCTCCTCCTTTTGTTCCAATATTTTATCCAAAATAGAATCCTGGATAGCCTCTAGCTGTTCTTGATTTAATAGGGTTTGGGGAAAGTCAGCTGACAATATCCCTACACGAACACAGCTGGCAATCTGCCTATATGTACGTGCAGGTGGAACCCCAGTGCTCAAAGGCAGCTCCTTTTGCCTGCTAGGCTCCCTTTCCCTTTTCTTTGCTTTTTTGGGCTCAAGCTCTGGAGTGGTCTCCTCAGACCTAGCCCTCTTGGTACTGCTCGTCTTTCCTTTAATTGGCTCCAAGGCCATGGTATGAGCTTCCTCTGGCTTGTGGCCATATTTAATTAGCCACTTGAAGTGTTTCCTAGCCGCTCCTCCCAGTTTTACAAATTTAGTTTTAAGTTGGAGAAACTCCTCAATGTCCGGAGACACTTCAGCCTCCTGTGTTCCTTCCTCCTGTCTGTCAGTTAGGTCTTTGAGTGGGCTTTTGAGTAGCTCTTCCTCCATAAAACCTTTCCTGTCCAGCAGGAGATTGAGGACAGATGCCTCTTGGTTTGATGCGAATGAGGGCGCATCCCCTTTTTCATTAATTTTTTACTCTATCTTGAGCTATAAAAATTGGGATGCAAATGGTCACCTGAAATTTCCCAAGCTGCAGGAAGGCTTATTTAAAACCGAAGGGCGCCTGGTATCCGGAGTTTGCATATTAACGACCAAGCTCCCCCTTGGCCATGCAGCCATTGGCATATGCTGGACCACTTTGGCTTGGGTTTGCCAGAGCCACTTCTGCCGGTTTTCTGAGTTCCTGATAGGCCTTCTTGGCAGCCGTAACGGTCGTAGGGTACAGCACGTACCTGCCATATATCACCCTACCAGGCACACCCTTACTCACCGTTGCCCACCCCTCGGGATGTGGACCGCAGAGGTTGGACTTTGAGGGGCTAAACCACCATTAAACATATTTAAATATTTTCAACTCTCTGGGCCTAAACTAAAACAATTGTTACAGTTGTCTTTCAGGAAAATCCTTCTAGGTATCCAACAATCAAGTAGGTACTGTAGCTGCTGGTTCCATTGATGGAATTCTTCATAATTATCTTCTGGTAGAACCTCATCCCACTCTATCTTCTTCTGCCATGTCTTCTGTAAAATGAGTTTGGGAATAAGGGTTACCGGGGCCGAAAATCCCACCAAATCAAATAGTTTCTGCACGCTGAATAGTACCACCCTTCAGGTTACTAAACCTTTACTTGTGCTGAAGTTACATCCAAGTTCATCTATGTCACAATACCATCGAAGGCCTAAGACATTTTCAGTTGTACCAACACTACAATCTACAGAGGTTATCCAATCCTGCAAATTGAAACCTGCAGATGACAACAACTCTTGTGCCTTTAAAATAAAGGGCCCAGTCTCTTCCTTTGAAACAACTCCAGTAAGATAGTTGTCTGTAAAATACATGTTACATCTTTGCAACTACTTTCTTCAAATGAGTTTGGAGTGCCATTCAGAAGGTGGTTCAGTACTGAAACCAATAAGAAGGGAGTGGAACAGATACCAAAAACTACCTGCAATGTCTAAAAGTGGTGACATTCTCATTATTCCACCAAAGAAAATGAAGTGTATCCCTATCTTTAGGATCAATTATAATCTGCAGGAAGGCCTTCTCTATATCAGCAATTAGACCTATAGGGTAGGATTGGAAATTGGTGAGTATGGCTGGAACAAGGTTTGGTCCAAAGTCTAGACAAGTATTCAAGGAATTATCATTTCTGTCCTTGTTGGAAGCATTAACAATCCCTGAAACACTTCATCATAAGCCTGAAATTTCAGCATTCCTCGTAACTTCCTTGAAGTGCTCAGCAGCCGTTTGAGAGTATCTTCACGGTTTGTTTCTAATGAAGTACAACTGTCAATCCAGGATAATTTAACAATATAGCATCCAGATGCTTCTTCTCTCTTCACAGTCTTATCAAAGAACATTTTGACCTCCTGTTCTCTTTTTTCCCTTTTTATCTGTCCACCAGCATCTTGTATACCCATAGCTTCAGTTTCCCATAAATCTGCTACTCTCGTTGATTGGGTCAGTGCAAGACAAGACAGTTGGTGAGGTTATCTCATAAGAGCCCATAAGTGTCCACTCCAAACAAGTTCTCCCAACCACTAGAATCTTGCATACATGTACAAAGTCTGGCGTGATTATCTGAGCCCAGACATCTGCTTCTAACAAAACCGTATATCACTAGCCTATTACCATCATTTTGTCTAACATCAGTCAATCCAACTCCCTTGTCCTTCAATAGATTAAACAAGGCAGCATCAACTAGGGGAGCACTATACAAATAAAATCAGAGCCTAACACTGTAACCTCACATCTGTTTTCTTTGATCACACCCAACAGAGTTATTTGATAAGACTCAAAACAAACAGTTGCTGTTTTCCTACCTCCAAATAATTCTTGACTTGGGTTACCTTTCCTGTTTGCTCCAAGAATCGTTAGACTACTTTAAGGCTGTTTCAGAACGAAATGTTTGTGATCCACAACCTACTTTTTTCCAAGCTTCTTACTCGGATGTGACAAAATCTGTGGTAAATGAAACTAAACATGTAGTGATTGTAACTCCAAAGGACCAGAATAAAGTGGCAGACAGTTCTCAAACTTTGCAATTAATGCGAACAAACATAAAATCGGTTACAGTAGGGGTTAAAGGTACCAAGAAAGCTAGAAACAAAGCTGTTATATTAGAGCTTCGATCCGAAGCAGAATGTAAAAGACTTACTCAAGATATGGAATCAGATCCAGAACTGAATTTAACCCGATAAGTTAAATCCCAGGCTTATCATTCACAGTATTGAAGCTGATTTTCCTGAAGATCATTTAATTGAATCTATTAAACAACAAAATCCAAGAATCAAACAGTGCCTACTAGATCCTTCACAATTCATCAAGAAGGTATTTATTAGAAAGACCAGGAAAGGAGATTCACAATATGCCGTGATTGAAACTTCTCCTATCATCTATAAGGCAGCGAAATAAGAAGAGAAACTGTATATTGGATACTCACGGTGTTCAGTGTATGACAATATTCATGTGATAAGATGTCATAATTGCTCTGGCTTCGGACATGTGGCTGCTGTCAATCACTTAAAAATTGTTCTTATTGCGCAGAAGAACATGATACTAAAACATGTCCTAAAATGCACATTGAATGCATTAATTGTAAAAACTTTAATAATAAAATGATAAATAAGAAAACTAATTTTACTGCATCCGATACTAACCATCCTGCTAGCTCTTTTGACTGCCCAGCCTATAAAAAGATTTTGGAAATAATAAGATCGAAAACAAATTATGGCTGAACTCCACATATATCAATATAATTTACATAAATCAATACTACCCACTGAAGAGCTAATAACTTTCTCTAATCACTTCTCCAGCACAGATTTTTGCACAAACAACTCAATTATTAAAGTTCTTTGTGTACAAGAACCCAATACAAAAGAAAACAGAATAACGGGATTTAATTTACCAACTTTTACAACTGACAACAATAGCCGAAGAATACGTGCTGGCACCATTAGTGAATATCAAAATATTATAAAATTAAGCCAGCTTTGTTCTTTCGATATATATATATGTGTGTGTGTGTGTTCGATATACTGTGATCCTGACAAGGATATAGAAAATGATCTTAACTTACTGACTCAAATATGTAATACTGTACAAGGGAATTCACTAATCATTGTGGGAGACTTTAATTCGAAGCATACTGCTTGGAATAGCCCCTTTACTGATTCCCGTGGAAGAGCAGTGAATGACTTTTGTAGTGTAAACAATCTGTATATACTAAATGAAGGATATACTCCAACTTTTCAAAGAGGAAATTCTACAAGCTTTGTTGATATCAGTATGTGTAATTCGCTTATGCTACCATATGTTACTTCATGGAATATAGATGATAATACCCTCTCAGACCATAGCCTTATTACGATAAAACTTAATTTTAATCATACTGTCAACACTAATTTCAACAATAACTCTTTAACACGTTTATATAGAACTAATAATGTGCTTTGGTCACATTTTCATCTTGCAGTTAAGAAAAATATTGATCCTCTATTAGATGACTTGAAAAAAGTGAGCAACCCCACACTCTTGAATAACTTCGTCGATAAGTTAACCAAGTGTATTTCACTCATCTGTGATTTGCATCTCCCAAAAATAACAACAAAATGCTGTAAAAACCAATGGTGGAACTCTGAGCTTACAATAATGAGGAAACGAGTGTTGGCGAGTCAACGAAGATTCAAACATGCCAAATGCGAGCTACTGCGAATAAAATATGAAAAGACTTACTTTATGCTAAGAGCTGAATATAAAAAAATGATCTTAAATGCGAAATTCATCAGCTGGAAAACATTCTGTACAGAACAAGTCAATCCATGGGGCATTGTGTATAAATATACATGGAATTCAAAAAGCTTAAATAATACTTTAACAACGTTGCAGACTGAAAACGGGTACACTGCTAATGCAATTGAAACTGCAAATGTTTTAGCGAGCAAATTTTTCCCAGATGATACTGAAGATGATGACCACCAAAGAAGGATCCGACATGAGGTGGAAACTGAACCTGATACATCGGATGACCTTCCTTTTACTTACCCTGAGGTGGAACGAATAATATTAAAACAAAATGACCGTAAAGCTCCAGGACATGATGCTTTTAGTGCCAATATAATCAAACATGTGCATTATATACATCCAACTCTCATAAGTAACATTTACAATAAATGTCTAGAATTAGGTGTGTTCCCAAATGTTAAAATAATACACTCATGGGGAATTAAAAATAAACTTATGTTTAATCCTTACAAAACCTTGGCGACGATTGTCACCTGAAGAAGAAAAATGTAGCCCATTACTCTTACCATGAATAACGTCGACTTGAAGGTGGTATCTACGGTAAAATACCTTGGCGTTATACTGGATTGTAAATTAACATTTCGATCACACTTTGATTATATTGCTGAAAGAGCCAGCAAGCTCCTTGGTGCCCTCGCAACAACAACAAGACCCACCTGGGGTCTGAATTCTAGTATTCTTAAAATTTTATATCAAGGTGCTGTAGTGCCCCTAATTTTGTATGGTGTATCTGCATTCCAGGATGTTCTTAAAAAAAAATGGACAGTTAAAAAACTTGCACAAATTCATAGGGGATTCCTCCTCCACATAATTTGAGGATATCGTACAATCTCCACTGATGCAGCTCAAATTATAGCTAACATCGAACCTTTGGCTCTCACTGGTTTATCAACAGCAATTATTACGAATTTAAGACATGAACGTGAATGTGCGTCTTATCTGTCTCATTTAAAACTACAAATCCCGGAGCATCCTACCACAGCAGGACACCCATCAAGTTTTGTAACCTGTTTAAAGGAAGTATGTAATTTTCATGATTATTACATATATACAGACGGTTCGCATTACCAATTTGAAGATAATATATCTGCAGTAGGATGTGCTTTTGTTGTTTATGAAAACCAAACTGAACTAACTCACTCCATGTTTAAATTGTCACCTGAATGTTCTGTATTCCAGTCGGAGCTTTTAGCAATTAAAGAAGCTATAAAATGGTGTACTGTTAATGGGAACAGTGCCCGTATTCTTAGTGATCCACAATCAGCTCTACTCGCTATTAATGATAAATACAATTTAAATTCATTAGCACATGAAATCAGAACCTTGCTTCAAAACCATCCAGGACATATTTGCATGGGATGGCTTAAAGGACACCGTGGAATTCTAGATAACGAGAGAGCTGATTGCTTGGCTAAGAAGGCTGCAGAATCCAATCTTCCTGTGACACACTCTTTATGTCCTATTTCTACTGTAAGGAGAATAATACATCAACATATTCTTGAAGAATGGAACCAACAATGGCTAACAACTCCAAATGGAAGTTTAACAAAAACATTATTTTTCCCTAGTGTATATGACAGAGGAAAATGTGAAACTCTTGTACCAAATTTTGTTTTGACATAATTCTTAAGTGGACATGGTAAATTTGGTGAATACTTATCACGCTTTCACTTAACATCCAACCCCGAGTGCATGTGTGGTGAAGAATTTCAAACTGTGGTTCATCTCCTTTTCTGTTGTCCCATTTTCTGGAGAGAAAGACAAGAATTAATATTCAAGCTAGACTCTCTAGGAACTGAATTTTCTGCTCCTCTCACATCATTGCTAATGAAGCCACAACAGTATAAGTACTTCATGATGTTTATAAACTCAGTGTTCAAACGTCTGAAATAGTTTAAATTAATATGCCTCAGATTAAAACATATTTTCTTCCTTCAAGTGTTTAAAATATTTTTGTTAAAATTGCAGATAGATTACATGTTCTTCATTACTACCTGCCATCAGTTGGGTTGAGATGGGTTTAATACGAAGGTAATTCATGAAGGTTTGTTTGCTACATAGTTATGTAGTAGCTCCTATATTGACAACTAGCAAAATATGGGAATATCAATACTCTTAAAACTGCGTATTATGGCATTATCTTCCCACACTTAACATATGGTATTGAAATTTGGGGGGCAACAAGTAAAACCAATATGGACAGACTATTAAAAGTACAAAAGAAATGCATATGAACCATGTACAACCTTCGTTTTCAACAAACATGTCGGGATACATTTAAATCACAAAACATCCTAACAGTAGTATCACTCTATGTATTCAAAACCATTATACTTGTAAAAGACCGAAAGCAACATAACATCCTCAATAAAGATTGCCATACATATGATACGAGGAGAGCAACTGATTACCATAGGGTGAGCACGAATAAAACTCAAACTAATAAAGATCCATTTAAAATAGGAGCCATATTGTATAATAAATTGCCATCTGTAATTAAGAATACTTCTGACTCAAAATTTAAACTGGTCTTAAAATCATACCTAATTCAAAAATGTTTGTATAGTATAAATGAACTGTAATATATATGTATGTATGTAGTATAAATGAGTTGTACGTAATTTAGGCATTTTGATCTTTTTAAATAACTTATACTTTTGTAAACAACTCTATATTTTGTAAATAACTTATGTATTTTGATCATTTTGTATTTTGACTGTATAGAGATAATTGACAGTGTCAGATGCTCTTGTAAGAGTCTGTTGGCCGCAATAAATTATCATTGTAACTGCATTTGAAGCAGAATCACCTTTAGGTTTATCTGAAGCTGTCTTCACATACATCAAATCGTAATGCTTCCCGCTGCAAAATGGACACTTCACAAACATTTTACACTTAGCACTGACATGCCCCTGTTTTAGGCACCTAAAACAAGCTTACGTTTTCTTTAACATTCCTTGGTGTTCTTGTAGCAGTCAATACCTACAGCACAGTCTTGAGAAGAATGCATGGTACAAAATACACAAGCTAATTCTCTGTTCTTGTTTCCCTTACTAACTGAAACATCTTTACTGAAATTCAAATAGCCACTGAAGGTACTTCTTTCTTAATCTTAGTTTTATCATCTAGCTTAACTTAATCTACCCTCTGATTAGTTTCAAAAGCCTTAGCTTAAGTTGTTCTTTACCTTCCTTCGACCTCAGTCTTTAAGAAGGCTAACAATGCTGTCAAGCAACAGTCAGGTTCCTTGGTAGAAGTGTCTACACGATAGAATTGATACTCGATACCTGTCCCAAATTTTAAACATAGCCTCTGGTAAGGCACTCACCACAAAGGGAAATAACATTGTGGCATATTACTCCTTTGTTACTCCTTATGAATCAAGCGCTCTCAGCTGTCCTTCCAGACTATCATACAGTTGAGCTATGGATCTCAAAATATCTTTCTTTAAACACCAAGGATAAAAGTTCCCTGACATAGTACTCAATAAGTAACTCATCCTTCCCATATCCAGACTTCAACAATTCTATAGCCTTTTTATAGTTTTCCTTGGGAGGAGGAAAGTTTTCTATTAATTTCTGAGCAGGTGAACCCAGTTCCATACACTGAATCAAATAAATTTGCCTTCGTCTTTAAAGCTTCTCTCTTTATGTATTTTAGTAAATTGCGCCCAAAACCCAATCCAACCTTATACATTCCCATCAAACTGTTTGAGCTCTAGTTTTGGTGGTCTTAATAATCTCTGATTGGACGGATGTGAACAATTAATACTGACTTCGGAAACAGCTTGATCTGTGACTTATATGGCCTGCACTCTTTTTCTAATCTTAAAAAATTTCAGGTCATATTCACTGCAACTGTTGATCTCTGCTTCAAGCATGGTATCTTCTAGGTTTTTCTTTCACAGCAGCTCGTAGCCTTCATCATCGATACGTGTCAACTTCTCGTATCTATCTACAAGTGAAGCATACCTGCTACGCATTACCACATTAGTCATGATCAGTAAGGTTCAACAGCTCTTCAAGCTTATTCACTTCGCGAGTGAATACACCGTGCAATACTCGACATTCAGTATCGTAGTTCTAATTTTACCTGTTATAATTGCCACAGTCCTGTCACAGTCACCAAATGTTCATTTTGGAATAAAACTCTTTTAGTTTTCACCACAACTTTTCACAATTTTATTTAAAAACAATTCAAATCAACTTCATAACAATAACCAAGGAAACTGTATTAAAAATAAATACTATCTCTTTTATATGTGTTTGGAGGAATTTAGTAACAGTGACGTCAAAATTAATCTCAGTAACTATTTGTAGTTGGTTTATTAATACTCGTCACTTACTTGTTTATATTTATGAGAGACTAGTTTCAAAGGCATTTGCCTCCATTTTCAATCTCTTTCTAACTGTCCTCTTCGCCAAATAGTTTCTGAGACTATCTCTTTTCTCTGAAAATCAATTTTCGCACAAGATGTAACTCTCGTTCTCCACATATACAATCTAAATAAACTTGAGTTGCACCTGATGTAAAATAAATAAACACTTTGGTTATTACACATTATACAGTTGACATTCTACCTATTTTTAATACCCACTTTAAATTATCCAATTACCCTGATAGGCATCCTTATAAAGATACAGTTTTATAATTTTAAAATGCCTCTCCTGAATTTTTCTGTAGTCTTTCCCAATAATTCACCCAACTTCCTAATCTCTTCTATATTGTTGGCCTTCCTAATTCTCATTTTAATTATTTCTCTGGGTAATTTCAAACACCTAACTGGTACCCATTGTTCCCTGTATAATTCTGTCTCTTTACAAATCAAAATAAAATGTAGATAATTTTCTATTTGCTTACATAATGGGCACCTCTGTGGATCCAGTCCCCTTTTCATTTGCCTTAATTTCATTGCCCCAGATCTGAACCATGTTCACCCCTCCCTTTCCTATTTAATACATATTCAATTTATTTTTCCCTGCCCCAATCTTCTCTGATTTGACTGTGCAATACCAAAGCTCTCTTGTCCCTATTACTGCTAAATATCTCTTGTATATTAATATCCTCAATTCTGTCTGATCACTTTCCAAAACTTTCCTTCTAAACTTCTCTATCCCTCCTTACATTTCCCATTCCTATTTTCTCTATAATCTTTTGTATAGATAAAACTCAACTATGAGGTACTAATGCTTTCTCTTGCATAATGATACATTGTTTTACTATATTCTGGTCTCCCAATGCTCTAACCCTGTACCAAAACTTAATCATTCTTTCAATTGTTATCCCTTTACTTCCTGTTCTACCTAATTCCAGCATTACTACTCCCTTAGGTGATGCAACTGGTAAGCCCAAAATTAATCAACCAAAACTTCTAAATATTAAGTCCACCCCTTGCAACCCTCCACCATATCCCAATACCTCTATCCCATATAACATTTTAACTTCCACTATTGCCTTATATACTCTTTTTAATCATTTAATAAATACCAAATTAGATTAACTTTAAAGAGAGTCGATTAAAGACACTAGACAACACTTACTTTTAAATTTTTCCGGAAAAATTTAAAAGTAAGTGTTGTCTAGTGTCTTTAATCGACTCTCTTTAAAGTTAATTTATCATAACAACACTGTTTTCAACACTTCCAAGAAAGGAAATACCAAATTAGATATTTGTTGGACTTTGGTTTTAGAGTTATGCTACTCACAGACACCATAACACATAGAACCTTTTCTATAAATGATCATTTATTTATTATTTTTATCATTATTTATCCAGATGTTCTCAAAACATGTATTTCTGGTGAAACCTTAATAATAAATGTTGGAATAGAGCACAGTACTCCTATCAGCTTATGTAGGAAAGTAAAAATTTATGTCATGTGTATTTACTAATGAATATAATGTTTTGTGCTTTCAGTTCCTCCTGAAGGAACTTGAATAACGTTGCCCATGATTAGAATGACTTCAGTTGCTGACAACATTGAATGTCTGCAGACACTACATTCACACACAAGTGATATCACCAGCTGCGACTTTGGAGCAAATTATTATCTTGCCTCTGGATCAGGGTAACGTATATTTGATGTATGATAACTTTTGTGAGTGCATAGGTGGTTTACATTTTTGAGGTAACAGGTGAAACAGAAATTGAACTAAGAATGACCAGAACAGCACCAAAATATTATGAACAGAAAAGATTAATAACTTATATTAGAGTGATTTGAAAACCTTTTTAAAGCCTTTTTCTCTGGTTTATATTGTGATCTGGAGATTTAAAGGAGATAAATGCCCCATCAGGGTATTATTTATTAACACTGCTTTTCAGCATATTTGTAATACTATAGATAGACCACGAACAAAAAAGCACATTTCGTTAGGACCTTCCTAACATCCTCACCTAATATGACTATTGAATGTATGCTGAGGATGTTAGGAAGGTGTTAACGGAACACATTCTAGGTAAACACTAGCAATAAATGGAGCATTGGGTACTAGTTTGCCACAAAATTTTATTCATTTTGTGCTTCATTGTATCATAATCTCACTCATAGGAATTCAACATAGTATTGAGTCACAAATCATGTAATGCAAACACTGTATTTTTTAGTCTTAAGTTCTTCCTAAACCAAGTTGAAAGCAGTAATAAACTTGGTGTCTAACAGAAAATATTTCTAATAAATTAAATTCTGTTGCTCAGGAAAGAAGAAAGAGGTGAGGTAATGTATCGTATTAAGTAATAGGCTGCTTGTTCCTAAGTGGAGCATGGATGCCTGTCTGCTGCAGATGATACTATTGATTTAGGAAATCCTCCCTGTTGCACATATTGCAAATAAACTGACTGCACAAAAGTGAATCGAGAAGATATTGACACACTGTTTCACTCACACTGTTTTTTCACAAGACATGTTTCAAGAGCTTTTGCTCTTATCATCAGCTGGAACTCAACTAGTGCAAATTGTAGTGGTTTCCTCTTTCTCCATATCGTCGACAGATGGCATGATGTACTTGTCAAAGATGTCCGTGGTGGAGTTTCAAAATTCATGACTCTATGACGATTTTTGTTAATGAAGATCTTTTCCCATATGGAAAGGTCTTTGGGGTGATTAATGTATTTTATTAAAGATGTTTCCAAGTTAATGTCATGTCTAGTATTCAAAAAATGAAAAGCCACTGCTGATTTTTCTGTTTCACCATTTTTAATGTTTCTTATAATGCTCTTTAGTTCTGATGTCAATATTTCTTTTTGTTTTTCCTATATAAATTTTAGGGCAAGTTTCACATTTAATCTCATAGATTCCTGGTTTTTCTTTGGTAGAAATTGAATTTTTGGGGAGGCCTTTTAACAAATTTCTGATATTAAACCTATTTTGAGGTGCAAGAATTATGTTGTGTTTTTACTGCCTCAGTGTTTGTGTTTAGAGTATTTGTAGTGTGCTAAAATAAAATTGAAAGTCAGAAAGTTTGTTTCATATACCACATTTTTGTTTTTTTAATTTTTTATAACAGATAACGAGCATATTTATTTAATTATGCATGATTGAAGGAATTTAGTAACAGTGACGTGAAAATTAATAAGAAAAACTATTTATAGTCGGTTTATTGACTATTTGTCACTTACATTTTTATGTTATTGAGGAACTTGTTTGGGAAGCCATTGCCTCCAGTTGGAGAGGTTGAAAATGGAGGCAATGGCTTCCGAAACTAGTCCCTCGATAATATAAAAATGTAAGTGACAAAGTGTAAAGTATTGATAATAAAAGCTGAGGACACTGCATATTTCTTAGTATAGAAGAGTGCAAGGTATAAGGAAGTTAGAGCAAAATAATATGGCCTTTATTTATGGAAGATAGGAATGTCACCACTCCTTGGGTCACGTTATCTTGATAAGCATTAACCTGTCATTTCATCACAGTTATCAGTCATCACAAGTAGCCTCTTTCTCTGAGACCATTGTAGTCTGTGTTACATCTGAAAACAAAACAGTATCAGTTTGGAGCTTTATTGTGGTAGTGGCGGTGGCGGTGGCAGTGGCGGTGATTCATCCATTAGATTATAGTACATGACATAGGACAAGTCAAGTACTTATAACTAAAAGTTATATAATAAACATATACACAACACAAGTTTAGAAATGAAATTCAGAAGTATGTACAATATAATAATATATCGAGAAGTGAAGCAGATGTATAATAAATACGACTCATCTATAAATTAATAATATAATAATAATTTATCTGTAGTTGACATATTCAAAAAAATGCACCTATACTATAAAAACTGTGTTCAAACAGGAACTTTTTCACACAGCATTTAAATTTAGGAAGTGCAGATATGCTTTTTAGGTGTTCAGATAGGCCGTTATAAAGGTAAAGTCCAGTATACATATATATAAAGCTTTTACCAAACAAACTGGTGCTATGGGGGATTATACTTATTTGCTCTTTTCTTCAGGTATCATGATTATGTATTTGTGTATTAGTGGAGTACAAATGAATATTTAATTTAACAAAGGTTACTATTTCTTGGATATACAAGCAAGGTAGAGGCAATATTTTTAATTCTTTAAAAAGTGTTCTGCAGCTAGTTCTTTTGCTTACTTTTAGTATGGTACGTATAGCTCTCTTTTGTAATCTAAATATGGTAATAGCATTTTCACAGTTTCCCCATAGTATTATACCATAAGAAATGATACAGTGGAAGTATGCATAGTACAGGGATAAAAGTGCTTCTTTATTCATTACCTTAGTATAAACAGGGGAAAATACAATTTGCTAAGCTGTTTAGAAATTTCGTTAATGTGAATATTCCACTTTTTATCTAGATATAGACCAAGGAGATTTGTGCTTCCAGAGTAACCAATATATTTTTCATTTAGTATTATATTAGGGCCGCTACTTTGGATACCATGTATATTTTAAAAAGAAATAGTCGCTGTCTTTTCCGCATTTATTATTAATCTGTTTGCTTAAAACCACTTGATTAGTTGATTTGTTGCCAGTTTTATATTATCATCTAGAGAATAGAAATTTGGCCCAGTTAAAAAAATACTAGTATTATCAGCAAAGAAAGTTAAATTACAGTTCTTGATAAAACACGCTAGATCATTTATGTATATCAGAAAAAGTACTGGTCCAAGAATTAATCCTTGCGGAACACCATATGTTATATATCTTTTGAGGGACTGCGAGGTATGAAAATCATAAGTAGGATTTGAACCATTCATAGGCTACACCTGTTATTCCTACCGAACTTAACTTATTGTGTGATAGAATGACATCTTCAGCTGATAGACTGATTAACATTTTGGTTACTTATGGTAGATAATGGATAGTTCACTATCATGCATCTACTGGAGGCAAAACAAACTTATTGACTGAATCTGTTGGCAGTATTTCAAAATTCATCATGCTATTCTTGTTTTTCAAAATAAATATATTCTCCCAAACCATTAAATCTATCGGTCCATTCAGTTGCTCTAATAATTTAACTTAATGGATTTATTTCATGGATAAATGACCAAAATTGATCTGCTACTGCTGACTTATCAATCTGTTTATATTTAATATTTCTGGGATTTTCCTTTACTCTGGTTTCCAAATTACGTTTGGTCCTACATATGTAAATCTGATCGCACTCTAAACAGTTAAATTGATAAATGCCAGATTTTTTATCTGAAATGTTGTCTGTTTATATTGTTTTATATTTAAATTTTTATACCCCTTTGTGTATAAAATCTTTATTGAAACCATTAATTAAAGCAGTGTTTATAATGTGTTATATTATGCATTAAATTTATTTTTTAATTTCTTTTTTAAATTTATATCCTCCAACGTTAAGTCATATCGGATGGTGAATGAAATGGGTGAAATGATGCTCAAATGTGTCAAGGGTCCATGGAGCTTAGAGCTACCCGACATTTGTCTTTCAGGATAAGGGAAACCCCTGGAAAAAACCTTATCCAGATAACTTACCCTGACTGAGATTCAAACTCGGGATCTAATGAATGTGAGGCAGACATGCTACCATCTACGCTACCGAAGTGGGCATGCATTAAATTTCATAGTTACTCTGTTATTGTTAATAGATTATTATATATATATATATATATATATATATATATATATATATATATATATATATATATTACCACTCACAAAAGTTAAGACATGTGAACACTGGCCAATGCTCAAACGGAGCGCTATTGCCTACATAGTAGTGTACCGCAGAGGTTCTGACGTAAGAACACTTTTACCCACCAGCAAAGGCTCTGACTATTTTCCCTGTAATTAAACAACACATTTAAGTAAATTGGTCCTACCTTATTATTTTAGTTAATTGATGGAAGAGCGACTGGACAGAAACCAGGAGATCCATGGTTAAAATCCCAGTCTTTGTATTGAATTTTTCATGTTGACTCTATTAAACACATTAAACATTCCTAAGACATTAAAATCTTACCTTGACACACATCACAGCAATGGAACAGTAAGTATGGATTCCAATCCAGTAACTCGCTTTCCAACTTTGTGGGTTCTTCCTGGAGATTGAAATATTTACAGGCATTCTCCCTTTTTCTAAGAATGAAGCTGCTTCACTACAAATTCGTGACACTGTGGGTACACTACCTACACCACAAGCTTACACATTTAATTGCTGGGTTTCTGAAAAATCTACAGTTACTCTATATTCTGGAGTGGAAAGCTTTCGTAAAAACTTGTTCAAATGAAATATAATTTTTTTGGCCTGAGAACGAATCACTGCACATTTGTTAATCGAAAAATCAGTTGTCTCAGCTTCAAGGGACATGTTCTCGCACATGGATCATAAATACGGGAAAAAAGATGTGTGTGTAATAATAATTTTATGTAATATTAACAATATTTCAGCTCGAGTTCAACACATGTCTTAACGATGCCATTCACTTTAACAAAATAACACACCTCTACTCTGAAAACGAACTGAAAATTAACTCTGTTTCAAACTGCATGATTGCTGTTTTCATAGTAGGTGCATTATTTATTTATGCTCGAGATATTGTGAGGAAAGAATAGTGTTGTTTTTCAGGCTTATCTGTGTTGGATGGATGTTGGGAAACCATAACCATGTGAAGATAAAACGTGCATCACTCGCATTCTAAATATTGTAGAGACAATATTTTTTTACGGTCATGGTGAGAAAATAAAATTCTTTCTTATTATAAGACTGGCATCAGTAATTTTCAGATATTTATCGGTAACATTTAACCATAACCATGTTCTAAGCATCGTAGAGACAGGATTTTTGTACTGTCATGATCAGAAAATAAAATTATTTCTTGTTAAAAGATTGGTATCTGTCATTTTCAAACATTTATCCGAGTGTAATTAATTAATATAATGTTCTCAGTTCAGGCACGTGAGATGCATGTACCACATTCGGCAGTGCTGGTAGGTGGAGCAGGCTTAGGATTTGCTGGAGTCTGCAGTACAGCCTGCCTCCATATGCCTTTAACTTTTGCGAAGATTATTGAATAAACCAATAGATTTAATGGTTTATGGAAAATATTTATTTTGAAAAATAAAAATAGCATGATGAATTTTGAAATCCTGCCAATAGATGCATCAATAAGCTTATTTTGCTCCCAGTAGATGGCAGCACAATAGCAAACTATCTGTCATCCATCAGAGTAACCAAAATGTTAATCAGTCTACCACCTGAAGATGTGATGAAAACATCACGAAACTGGTCCAGAAGATGTGACAATTTTAAAACAGTTAGGTGAATTTCTTTCTTGGAAGTGTTGAAAAATAGGTGAAGTTTGTTAATAAGTGTATTATTTTATTTATAATAAGTATTAGCCATGTTGAATTGTTCATATGCAGATTTGCAATAGCTCCTTTTATGACTAACTAAAGTGAATATGATTAGCAAGTTTGTGGCTACTTCAGAGTTATTACTATTCTGCTGGGTCTTCAATCCGGTTTTGCCAAATTTCCATGTTCTGTGTGTGTGGGATAGCAGTTAATCACTGGAATTTGAAAGATTGTGCACGTCAAGAAAAGTTTGGAAATCGGTCCCAAGAATATTGAGCACTAAGGTCTTGAGTCATTCTGAAGTTCTCCTACCATGCCTCTACATTAAGACTGGCTTAATAAAACAGTTCGTAAAGGCCTTACATAAGGATTAAGACTTTACTTATATTTCTACTAATATTTGAAGTAAAGTTAAACGAAGTTGCATTTAAAAGTCTTGATATTAGAAAACTAGCGTATGATGCAGCATTTAAAAACACTATCGATATCTTTCCATGAAGGTGTTTCAGAAATTCTTGGTAAAAACAAGGCTCCTGATTATCAAAACATCAAACTGAATATGCTTGAGGCATTCGATAGTAACAGGAGTATCAATATTCTCTTTCTGTTTTCTTATCCAGATTACTTCCCTGAAGATCTAGGACTTTTGTGCAAAAAGAAAGACAAGTGATTTCATAAGGATCTGCAGGAGCTCAAAGGAGGAATCAGGAATGCTGGGGCTTCATAAAGCATGAAATATCGGAAGACAAACATTAAAAAAGAAAGAGAAGCAGACTTTCTCTGCTAAGAAATAATAAAGTAATAAATGCATAAAATATTAAGCTATTAACAGTGAAGTAAACAAATATATACAAATATAATAATTTGTAACATAGAACTTCACTTTTATAAGAAATGATGGAAGTTTTCTTATTAATTGAATAGGATCGCGATTTTGTGAAAAAAATCTCTCACATCATCAGCTAACAACTATGTAACAACTGTAACAATAGAGTTGTTAGCTGATGATGTGAGAGATTTTTCCACGAAATTGTGATCCTATTCAATTAATAAGAAAACTTCCATCATTTCTTATAAGTGAAGTTTTATGTTACAAATTATTATATTTGTAAATAATGTAATTCTTTTTACAATAAATTGTGCTGATTTATACATCCTGTAGTGAAATAGGCAAGACAAAAGAAAGTAGAAACGTGCCAGTGACATGAATGAACAACTATATCATAATTTCAGCAAGCTATTTTCTTTTAATTGCTGTTTTTGTTTTGAAATTTATGTGGTTATTCTTCTCTTGTGGCACTACAGCCCTTGGTATGCTTATTTTGAAATTTATGTGGTTATTCTTCTCTTGTGGTACTACAGCCCTTGGTATGCTTTGGCTTCCTGCACAATCCCCCTCCACATATCTCTATCTTCCGCTTTATTTTTCCACCCTCTGGTTCTAGTCTTCCTTAGATCTTCCATTACATCATCTAACAACCTTGTTTTTGGTCTTCCTGTTCTTCTGGCATGCAATCTTCCTTTCAATATTCTTTTCGACATTCTATCATCATTTCTCTCTCGCTATTCTCTCTGTGCTCTAGCTATCTTATTCTTTGTTCCTTCATAAAGTTCACAATATCTTTCTTACTTTTTAGTTCTTTTAACTCATTATTACATCTTATTCTTTATTGGTCTTTATTTTTTATAGATCCAAAGATTCCTCTTAATACTTTCCTTTCAAATCTTCAAGTACTTCTTCATCTACATTGTTTAGGGTTCATGTTTCTGCAGCATACATTACTATTGGTCTTATTTGTGTTTTATTGATCTTGTATGTTATTAATAAACCTATTTTTTAATAGTAGGCTGCATTTCCACTTTGATTCTTTGTTTTATACACTCATTGAAATTATTATTTACAAGTGCTCCTAAATGTCGAATTTTAGATACCCCTTCAAATGCTTTGTCTCCAACTACTAAGTTTGAAGTTATTCTTTTGCTTTTATCTGCTGTCATTTACAGGTATTTAGTCTTTTATTGTTTAGTTCTAATCCTATTTCTTTAGACCTTCTTTCTAATTCTTCAAATACTTCAACTAACATTTTCTTGTCTCTTGCCACGTTCACTAATCATCTGCATATGCAAATGTCTGATTAGACTTTTAAAATATTGTTCCTTTGAAATCTACTTTTTTTTTTATTTTGCACCTTTAAAGTGACTTAAAAAAAACTGACATGATAGAAGTAAACTGATTGAAAATTTAGATTCAGCACATTGAAATTATATAAAATCATATTATTTAGCTTAGGGAACAAACACAAAGTTGAAATTTATAGGCTAACTTTCCCTTTATTATCATAATAAGGGTCATTTCCTCCATGTAGTTGTAAACCTAGATTTAATTTTTTTTTTAATTTATTTTATAATTTACGTCCTCCAACTTTAAGTCATATCGGATGATGAATGGAATGGGTGAAATGATGCTCAAATGAGCCCGGGGTCCATAGAACTTAGAGTTACCTGACATTTGTCTTTCAGGATAAGGGAAAACCCCAGAAAAAACCTGATCCAGGTAACTCACCCTGACCGAGATTCAAACTCAGGACCTCTTGAATGTGAGGCAGACATGCTACCACCATGCTACCGAGGTGGGCTTCCTAGATTTAATAGTGGTTTAGGAGGGGGTTTGGTCAAAAGATGGTTTTCATGTGGATTGAGGTGATATTTAAGTTAAATCATCCTTGTAGTAGGTTTAAGCCATAGCTCTAAGTTAAACTTTAAGTAGTACACATAAAATGCTACTCTGATTGATTAAATGATTGTTGATTTCAAAAACTATTTGTAGTTGGTTTATTGATACTCATCACTTACTTTTTTAGATTAATGAGGGACTAGTTTCAAAGGCATTCGCCTCCATTTTCAATCTCTTTCCAACTGGCCAGTTGGACTGGCCAGTGACGAGTATGAATAAACCCACTACAAATAGTTTTATAGATTAATTTTAATGTCACTGCTACTAAATACCTCCAAACACATATGATTGTTGATTTGTTAAATGTAGTTGCTTTAGATAAATAGGAGTTGTATTAAACTAAATGAAAGTGGAACATTTTGGAGTAAATGAACCTAAATGAGCTTGCTAGAATCTGGTATCTTCTAGGGATACTAAAGAAATGTGTTAGCCGAGATATGTTAATAACATCTTACTATGCCTTCTTTCATCCACATATCCACATATGGGGTTAGGCTTTGGGGTAATTGTGCTACCTCAAAAAATGCATTCATATGGCAAAAGAAATCTCTGACTAATTCTAGGATTAGGACAACAGGATACATGTAAGCCTATCTTTATAGATCTTAAGATAATGACTTTACTATTACTTTCTTGGAAGTGTTGAAAACAGTGTTGTTATGATAAATTAACTTTAAAGAGAGTCGATTAAAGACACTAGACAACACTTACTTTTAAATTTTTCCGGAACTAGTTTCAGAGGCTTTGCCTCTATCATCGGCCGGCTCTCGACTGGCCGATGATAGAGGCAAAGCCTCTGAAACTAGTTCCGGAAAAATTTAAAAGTAAGTGTTGTCTAGTGTCTTTAATCGACTCTCTTTAAAGTTAATGACTTTACTGTCAATGTATATATATACACCAACATCATACACGTTAAAGAAAATCAAAACTTATTTATAAATCGTTCCTCAGTACACAGTTATGACACTCGATGCAAACATAATTTAGATGCACCCCACAACCGATTGAGCAAGACCATAAACAGCCACTGTTATCAACAGTTAAAATTATTCAATAAGCTTCCTCTGGAAATAAAAGAACTGCCACAAAACGATTGTTATAGTATTAAAAAACTGGTTTAAACAAAAAGAATTTTATACTGTACAAGAATACTTAGAATATAACATACATGCCGGTGAATTTATGTAAAACTATTGTAAATTATAGTAGTAGGTACCTAATTGTTTAATTTTATTATTACTATAGTAAAGTTATTAACTTACGATAATTACTACCTTAGCCATGCAAATAATCTGATTTCACCTAGAATTTTATATGCATTAATTTGTAAACCTTCTGTACTTGTAAATACATTGTCGAGTTCCAGCTGATGATAAGAGCAAAAGCTCTTGAAACATGTCCTGTGAAAAAACAGTGTGAGTGAAGCAGTGTGTCAATATCTTCTTGATTCACTTTTGTGCTACATTGTAAATACTTTTTATAACTGACGAAACCTAATGCTTCATGTAAGCTTAATGGTGAATAAAGAATTATGATTATTATGATGATGTGGATTGAGGTGATATTTAAGTTAAATCATCCTTGTAGTAGGTTTATGCCATAGCTCTAAGTTAAACTTTAAGTAGTATACATGAAATGCTACTCTGATTGATTAAATGATTATTGATTTGTTAAATGTAGTCACTTTAGATAAATAGGAGCTGTATTAAACTAAATGAAAGTGGAACATTTTGGAGTAAATGAGCCTAAATGTAATACAATTTGATAACAGAGATCAGACTACTGCATTTAGTTGTAATTGTTTTCGGAGTGCTAGGAAAAGATGAAGAGGATATTACTCTATGCTGTTTTTAGTAGGTATGCATGTTTATCATATGGGAGATGTATTCAGTTTGCCAACAGGAAGATTATAATTTTAATCTAACTTAAATGTGTTGAACATATTGTAATCATTTACAGCTTAAGCTCAAGTTTGTAACAATATGTTTTAGTTAGAATTTTTATATGAATATTGTTTTCTGATATGACTTAGTAGGCCATGTAATGGAAATATAAAAAAAAATATATGTGTAATTTTGTGATTGGCCGTAGTAATAATTGTATTACGTATTGTGATGATGTAGCAGTAAATCGGCCAATCACAAAATTAATAGAGAGTAACGATAGTTACGAAAAATCAATAATCTTGAAATAGATATATGTTCTTGAGTCTTGTTTTCATGACGATGGGAAAATGTTGCGGTGAATATAAAAGTTTTGTAATGGAAAATTAATAACCTTCAAAAAGAGTTATTCGGTATTCGTAATGGTGATGAGTGGACGTTCAAAAGTGATGAATTTTAAGTAATTAACTGAAATTATATATATTAACTTGAAAATAAGGATTTATCAATGTGTTTGAAGTAACCTAAAGTGATGGATTAAGAAAGAAAGTTCGAGTAAAATGTAATCCAGATTATACAATTAAATAATATATTATGAAATCGGAGTTATATAAAATTTTACTTCTGTCACTAAAAATCCACACCTGAGATCAGATCTCATGACTCTTATTTAATCAAATCTCGACCTGGATCTTCCAAACAGTCAACGTGCATCCTATCTGCTGCGAGTGGAGGAAACCGCTACATATTTCGCCCAAACGTGTGGCTGATTGAGCTGGAGAATTATATCGCCACAAATATTGCGCCCGAACTTGGGGCTCGATTAACCATGGAGAGAGATTAAGATGGAATATATCGCCACAAGTTATAAGGTCTTGTTTTATCTTAATTTATTGCCATGATTAGACCATTTTCTTTCCATATCTGAGAATGTTTTTAACATAAGAAAATATTTTGTGTTGCCATTGCAGAGACAAGACAGCAAGAGTATGGGAATGGCACCCAGGAGAGGGTTATGTAGAGAAGGCATACTCCCCATTGGTGGGACACAAGTATGGTATTACATGTGTGAGATTCTCACCGCAAGGTACCATGCTCGCCACCACATCCATAGATGGTCTTACCATGCTATGGAGCATACAGGTAAGTTTTGTAAAGTGAAAAACAGTGGCTTTCTCGGAAAAACTTCCAAGAAAATCATTTTATGCAACTGTGTCACTGTAAATAGGTTAACTGTATTAAATATTATGCACAATTGGCTCATTATTTCATACATGCCAGTAATAGCAGTGACATAATGCAGTAATTCCAAGTTGCCACAACTAATAGAAAGAAGATGAAATGTTATAATATAAATTTACAATTACTTACCATAGTACACTGATAACAGCCCATATCCAGTCTGCAACACATACTCACTTCTCTCCCAGGAAGGGAATGTGTGCAAGTGTCTGTCTTGTTAGGTAATAACAAATGAAATGCAATGACAGAATGTAACTAACAATAAAACACCTTATCTGATCTCTCCATTACAAACACACCCTCACTTACGTCAGCTATGCATATCAAATTATTTCATGAAATATTTTCTCAATCTATAGCATTAAGACTGTATACAATGCAGTATAAATTGTTGTTCATTTATGGATTCTTCTTAAGAGTCAGTGCTGCAAATATTTATACAATAAAAGTTTATTTATAGCTCAAAATTATTTAATTTTACTGTTAAATAGCAAGCAAGTTCGCATAAATACATTTGTAATAGACTGTTCTTAATTGGCTAGGGAGTATGCACTCTGATGTCACAGAGGTTTTCCTGCTACACAATGGCCTTTGAGTTGACTTGTACATGGTTAAATGTGTAATAAACAGAACCCAAAATTTGATGAGACGTCATCTCTTTTTCCTTATACAGTATGCATTGCTCTTAAATGTTAAAATCCTGAACATGAAACTGGGTATTCAAATATTAATTTTATTATACATTTTCTCATCATATTTTCTGTTTTTGAAGTTTTAGGTCATTTTTTCAATTTATTCTTCATTTTTGGTCTTTTGTTGCAATTTACTTCCTTTTCTGGATATTATCCTTTATTTTAAATTAATTTTTAACTAAATTTTTTCAGATATTTAACATTTATTTTTAACCTAAGGAAGTACATGGATATTTGATCAGTGGGTTGACAATGCACGTGTTTGAAGTTGCTTACCAATAATGTACATATTTTAGTTAATTGATGGAAATTTAATCATTTCTTCATACTAGCCATATAGAGGCTAAGGTTTTTGATAGATAAGAGTCAGCATGAAAAATTCAATGCTATAGCTGGGATTTGAATCACGGATCTCCTGGTTTCCGTCCAGTCGCTCTAACCCATTGAGCTACCATGGCCAACTTGCCATCACGATATTAGATTCTCCATTTGACTCGTATATTTCCCCGGTAGACCACTAGGGGCTCTTGCATTCACCGTTTGTGGCAACTTACTATCGTAAGTACTCGAGTCCCAGGCTTCATCATTTAGCTCTTATTATTTTAATTAATTGATGGAAATTAATCATTTATTCACACTAGCCGTATATAGGCTAAGGTTTGTGATAGTCAACATGAAAAATTCAATGCCATGGCCAGGATTTGAACCATGGATTTCCTGGTTTCCGTCCAGTCGCTTCTAACCCATTGAGCTATCATGGCCAACTTGTGTCATTACCTTAAATTCTCCATTTGACTGGTATATTTCCCCAGTATATTTCCGTGGTTCAAATCCCGGCCATGGCATTGAATTTTTCATGTTGACTCTATCTATCAAAAACTGCACATATTGTTGTCGCAGCAAGCATTTCTCCTATTTCCAATGTACACAATATGCACATGGGCAAAATATGCACAGTTCAGCTTATTCATCTCACTGGGTAGTTGAACACAAGATGACTTAAATCACTGCAGTCGCTGCAGTCATCCTATAATCACTTTGTGAATGGTAGTTTTTATCACTGCAGAAATACACTAACTTGAAGTATAAACTTGAAAGAAGCGTAGGGACAGTGAAGCACAAATTAGTACAAATTGAATCGAGAATATATTGACACATTGCTTCACTCACACTGTTTATTCACAGGACATGTTTCAAGAGCTCTTGCTCCTATCCTCAGCTGATACTCGACTCAGTCTCGACTGATTCAATTGTACTAATTTGTGCTTCACTGTCCCTACGCTTCTTTCAAGTTTATACTTTGAGTGATTAGGCCTACAAGTCTGAGAAGCATCCAAATCTCGATAGTGTTATTTTCATATTGTCAACCAAGATGGAGGACCAACGAGCCAACTTGTTTTCATAGTTCAATACTGTATCTGAAGGTATGAAAAAAGATATCAAACTTTTTCTAAAGCTGAATCAAAAGAAAAGAAATACTTTTGCGGACATACGTTTTCTAAAAAAATGTTTGAAATTCAATATAACACCCATTTTCGTCAGAAAAATTGTTAAACACAAGAATAATAGCAAACAACAAAAAGCAGCAGAAAAACGTGTAATTAAAATGGAAATAAACCACCACTACAATTCGTTACATTCCACAGAATTAAAAATATACGAACTACATTTAAAAATTTCGAAATGTATGAACCCGGCCATGTGGTCTAACTTAGAAAATAATATGCTGTCAATTCTTAATTTGAAAATGCGTAAGAAAACAGCCATTTTAAAACAAAAATTCATGAATCTTCAAAAGAAGCAAGAACCGTATCCACATAAAAAGCAAGATTTATTACCCTCATGTCAAAAACCTAACAATGTAACGAATCTATCCACATGCAACTTCACGAAGAAAGAAATAGATTTTCTAAACAAAGGCCTAAAAACATGTGTAGATTACACAAAAAACATTGAAAACTATATCGCGGACATTGAAATAGCGATATATAATTTGCCCGATAACAAAAAATCTACGATCAGAACACAGTGCTTAGAAACTCTAGATCATATTCAAAATGCAAATTCAAAAAGATATTCATATAAAAAATTAATCAAAAATTTAAATGAAAAACCGGTAGTCTACACAAAAGTAGACAAGGGTAACAAAATAGTAATATTGGACGAAGAAGACTATCGCAAAAAAATGGACAACCTTTTAAACGGAAAAGAATTTGTTAAACTAGAAAACAATCCATTAAAGAAAGCATGCAAATCTGTGGAATTAGCAATTAAAAACAGTAAAATCATGACTAAAAGAGATAAATTGAACAATAAAATAGACAGTCCAAAAACACCATACATATATGCTTTACCCAAAATACATAAACCTGAAATTACCCTCAGACCAATAATTAATAACATTGATGCACCCACTTACCAACTATCAAAATGGCTGGTTCAAATCTTCAGATCCTTCACAAAATTTGAAAATTTAAGTATCAAAAACTCGTTTGAATTGTTAAATCTCCTGAAGGACACAAAGATCAACTCTACAGATGCTTTAGTTTCCTTTGACGTCATTTCTTGATATCCAAGTATACCGACCAATGAGCTTATTCCACTTCTCAAAAAATGGCTGGAATCAATACCTGAAGAAATAGAAGAACTTTCACAACTTACAGAAATTTGTATCAATCAAAATTTTTTCAGCTTTAATGGACAGATCTATAAACAAAAAACGGGCCTAGCTATGGGCAACCCATTGTCTCCCTTCTTGGCAGATTTATTCATGAGTGCTTTTGAAACACATATCACAAAAACTTTTCCAAATTATTTCGAAGTGTGGTATCGCTATGTTGACGACATTTTTGCAATAGTACCTAAAAAACTCATACAAGATGGTCTTAAACTTTTGAATATACAAAATCCAGCTATAAAATTTACATTGGAAACAGAAGAGGATGGTGTGCTCCCCTTTTTGGACATCAAGATCAAAAAAATGAACAACAAACTCACTTTTGGTATCTACAGGAAACCGACACACACAGATAATTACATTAAGAACAACAGTTTCAACCCAAAACAACACCAACATGCCATTTTCAACAGTTTAATCTTTCGGATGATCAACTTTCCACTAAACAGAGAAGATTATCAAGAGGAATACCTACACATAAGAAAAGTAGCTATATCCAACGGTTTCAACCCAAATTTAGTAGACAAAACTGTTAACAGACTCAACAAAGCTAAGAAAATAAAAGAAACCACCACCCTAGAACCTACAGGAGAAAAAGAGAAAAAACTTTTTAAAAAATTCACCTTCCACCCATCAGCCTATAACAAATTCCAAAAAATCTTCTCAAAACACAACATAACTCTTGCACCTCAAAATAGGTTTAATATCAGAAATTTGTTAAAAGGCCCTCCCAAAAATTCAATCACTACCAAAGAAAAACCAGGAATCTATGAGATCAAATGTGAAACTTGCCCTAAAATTTATATAGGAAAAACAAAAAGAAATATTAACATCAGAACTAAAGAACATATGAGAAACATTAAAAATGGTGAAACAGAAAAATCAGCAGTGGCTTTTCATTTTTTGAATACTAGACATGACATCAATTTGGAAACATCTCTAATAAAATACGTTAATCACCCCATAGACCTTTCCATATGGGAAAAAATCTTCATTAACAAAAATCGTCATAGAGTCATGAATTTTGAAACTCCACCACCGGACATCTTTGACAAGTACATCACGCCATCTATTGACAATACGGAGAAAGAAGAAACCACTACAACTTGCACTAGTCGAGTATCAGCTGAGGATAGGAGCAAGAGCTCTTGAAACATGTCTGAGTCGAGTATCAGCTGAGGATAGGAGCAAGAGCTCTTGAAACATGTCCTGTGAATAAACAGTGTGAGTGAAGCAATGTGTCAATATATTCTCGATTCAATTTGTACACTAACTTGAGTCGCAATAGAGCTGATGATGCGAACAACAGTTCATAAAACATGTCCTCAATATAGGTACATAAGTGAAGCTGATATGTAAAAAATATGACTCATCTATAATTTAATATACACTAACTTGTTCATTTACTGACTTACTCACATACTCACTGACTCAGCTTGTGAGAGTGCTTGCTTATATTGCCATTGGACATTTCCACACAGTTTCAGAATCTTCAATATGGAAAACTTCTAGAAGATCTCTTGTCCAGACCAATGGTTTTTAAGTATGTTTAAAAGTGACAGCTCTATGTCTGTAGATTTACTAGCATATAAAAAGCTCCTGTGAAATGAAATTCTGGTTCTTCTAGAAAATTTGATTTTCTGGTAATAGTGCTTCTACTGTTAACCTGGCTGAACTAGCTGATTATTTTTATGTTTCCACAGCCTGGCAACAATCTCCTGCTAATGTTGAACTTTAGCCGCTGCATCATAATATTTAGACAGCTGTGCTAGGCTGTGTTAAATGTTCTTATTTCTTTTGGCCAGAAATGCACAATTTCTAGTACATAGCCAACCTCGATCACAGAAAACAAGAATAGAAGTAAATAAAGTTAATTTTTTAAGTAAGATATCGGTTTTATATACTTGTTTATTTTCTTGATTATGTGCTTGTATAATGACCAAGGTCAAAGATATGTAGTTTGAAGCAAATATGTGATACTCCTTCTTAGGCTTTATACCAGTGCATGCGTATCTCTTGGATCACAAATTGCTGTACTCATATCCAATTAAAGATTTATACTAAATACAATTATCCATTCAGATATTTCTACATAAATCAACTAATTAGAGGTTAATATAATTTTGAGTCAAACTAGTACTCCATTATATCGAGATTTAACTGTATTGGAACACCACAGTGAAGCGAAAAATTAATAGTACTCCATTATTTAAGTTAATTGATGGAAATTAATCACTATCATATTACTTTTGGAATGAGAATTACAATATAGAACAAGAAATCCATTTATTAAAAAGTGTTAAGGGTCCAACTGCATTAACCATGTAGGAAAAGATATTCATTAATAAATATAAGGAAAACTGTTCAATTTGATACTATCTTTGAAGGGGACCCAAACTTCAAGTTCATCAAGATACCAACAGAGAGGCGAAGGAGGGGAAACCAATAGAACCAATCGAAATTCAACAGTCGACACTAGCTGACAATGTTAGGAAGGTCCTAATGAAATGAGTTCTAGGTAAACACTAGCAATACATGGAGCATGGAGTATTAGTTTGACTCAAAATCATTAATTTTGTGTTTCATAGTATCATAGTCCATACTGATTAAGAATAATTAGAGATTGTTAAAAACTTTCCAGTGAATTCAAACTGAATAAAATTAAAACAGTTGATAAAACTATTTGGAGCTATTATTAAATTTTAGATGAGTCGTATTTTTTACACATCTGCTTCACTTTCGTACCTATTTTGAGGACATGTTTCGCAAATCTTCATTTGCATCTACGGCTCTTGTGCTCAAAATAGGTACGAAAGGGAAGCAGATGTGTAAAAAATACGACTCATCTAAAATTTAATAATTTTTCGCTTCGCTGTGGTGTTCCAATACAGTTAAATCTCGATATTTGGAGCTAGTTTCTCACACTGTGTCACTTACATTTTTATTTTTTGAGGGACTAGTTTTGGGAGCTTTTGCTTCCATTTTAAACTTTGAAGACTCGTCTGCTGTTGTTGTTGCTGCCTGGAACTATTAACATATCAAATTATCAGTTTGTGGATTTTAAAGTTTATTTTCTTGTGTATGTGCTTATATAATGACCAAGTTATTAGAATATGTTATGACTAGAGTTCTTTAACCACATGGATTGGCCATAGACCAGTCCAGACCTGAATCCTCTGAATTATAAACTTTGGGACATTTTAGAGTTCAAGACCAGCTCTTGAAATCACAGTAATCTTGAAAGCCTAAAAAAATCCTGTGGCAAGAGTGGCAGATTTAGACATAAATGTCATACGTGCCGTTATAGATGACTGTCCAAGACATTTAAAGGCTTGTGTGAAGGCTAAAGGTGGACATTTTGAGTGAACTGTTGTGTAAAGTGTTCATCAGATTCTGTTATATTTAATGATATATCTTAACCTAAAAAATGTTCTCATTCAGCGCTGAAATTACTCCTTGAAGTTGTAACAGAACTTATGATAAGACTAGGTAATACAAAAGTTCAGAGCTGAGCAATAAAATAAATTTCAAAATTAAAATTTTCTTTATGTACTTATCTCAGATGTTGAGCATTCTAAAAATGTTTGGACATTCTAAATCTTAGTAATTTGATCATACTGTTTGTTTTACAGACTGGAGTGAGGATACATACATTTAACCAAGTAAATGGCAGTTCAGTGAGAACTTGTCGCTTTAGTCCAGACTCTACACTGTTAGTTACTGCTGGAGATGATGGGGCAGTTTGTATCTGGGATCTTGTGCACAGAACTCTAGTCAGGTATGTGGCATGCTATAAATCAATCTCGTTTAAATCCTGATCTTATCTCACAGACAATAGTGGCATACAAAATACTGTAGATATGGTAGGCATATTTTTACTTTCTCTACTACCCAGTTAGGGCAGATAGAGAAACCATGTATTCTACCCAAATTGTTATATCAAAATTTCATCAGAAATATATGTTTTGAGGTCCTCCAAATAAAAAGCAACTTAATTTTAGAAAAAGGTTATTTATGCATGTGCATGTGTGACATATTTTTCAGAACGTCCTTCTCCCTACACTTCAAACTGCCTTTTACATGGAAATTGTTTCAAAATGCTTAATTTTTTCAAAAATGGCTACAATGAATTTTATTCAAATATGATATGCCTGAGATATTTGCTTGACGAAATGAAATATGTATCTTGATTTTGTGGAAATTGTCTGTGAAGTCCTCTTCATTGAAAAGGAATTTTATATAGGGTGTATCAGAAATACTTTTACAAACTTTGAATATGGGTTCCTTATACCACAAAAAGGAAAAAAGTTCATATGAATGTATGTTCCATAATTCTGTTTTCAACACAGTTTTCAACACAGTGGTGTAGCCATAACACATAAAACTCACAAAAAATGCTCAAAATATCCTCCTCTTGCTTCTGGACATGCATGCACTCATTGAATCATTGACTGTCACACCCTTTCAAAAACTCTGGGATGGTGTTGAATGGTTTTGCAGACTATCATGACATGTCAATGAAGAGTTTCTTCATCTGGGATGGCTGCTACGTAAACCAATAGTTTAAGGTACCTCCAGAGATAAAAATCCAAAAGATTGTGGCTGGAGAAACATGCAGGCCATGGAACTGATCCTCCTCTGTGTCTGTGCATCTTGAACAACATGACTAAAATATGCCAGAGCTCTATCATGCATAAACCATATTTTTTGTCTTATTTGCAGGAACACATCTTCTTGAAGTAAGTCTGGAAGAGCGTTCTGAGTAAAGTTCTGTAGACAGCACTTATAAGATGTGTTGATAGAACATATGGACTTACCAGACAGTCACTTACAGTTCCAGCCCACATATTAACCCTGCACTGTTGCTGATGTTTAGCCATGCAAAAGGTCCTGCACATGTTGAATATGATAAGGATACAGGAGCTGCTCGTGAAGTACCCTCCATTCTGTACTGTGAGATGTACCATATGCCACAGCCATTTATCTAGTACTGATATTTGGATCGTTTTCGACACACTGTAAAATTTGTTCTTCACATTCCGGCGTATGAGCAACTCTTGGTCTTCCTTGGTCAATAGTCTGTGGTGCAACGGTTCCTACCTCAGCAAGGCATCCATTACCATTTGTGCAACGATACATAAAAATAATGTCTGCTTGTTCACAAAATGAAATGTCATAGTTGAATGAAACACGTGCATTTAACTCATTACATGTACACAGTTTAAATGCTGAAGACAGATGACAAACATTATGGCAATATTAAATTTAAATTTAAAGGGAGTCGATTAATGACACTAAACAACACTTACTTTTAAATTTTTTGGAACATGTTTCCGAGACTTTGCCTCTATCCTCAGCTGGCCATCGACTGGTTCTCATTGGTAGAGTTGACGATATTTTGTCACAGGTCTCCTCTGGTGGCGGTTCAAGGAACTTGCTGAACAAATCTTTCTGGGGGATGTCAAAATTGAATACTTTGTTCCTATTTTTTGAAATGAAGATTTGTTCCCATGTGGATAGTTCTGTTTTCCTGATGTATGTTTTAGTAGTTTTGGTTCTGGATTTGTGTTGTGGTTTTTTTCCCAAAAATGTGTGGCAACTGCTGATTTTTCTAATTGTTTATATTTTATGTTTCTAAAGTGTTCCTTTGCTCTTATTTCTAAATTTCTTTTGGTTTTTCCAATATAAATTTGACTACAGTCACTGCATTCAATTTTATATATACCAGATTTTTTGTTAGATGGAATGGCATCTATGATGTTTGAGCAAATTAGGTTTTTTAAGGAGAAATGGTTGACTGGTGCTAGTTGAATGTTTTGTTTTTTGAAGACTGTTTTGAATTTATCATAGGCCCATGGATGCTAAGTTAATTTTTTTGAAAATCATATTAGTTTCTGTAGCTGAGAGGGTTGTGGTTTCCTTTAGTAGCTTCTTCTTTTTTGCTAAGTTCACTTTTTTGTCTACTAATGATTTGGGAAAGTTATTTTTTTTGTGTTATTTCAATTATTTTGTTGTATTCTGTTTTGTATTCTTCTGCTGTGAGAGGGATGTTTACCAGCCTGTGTGTTAAACTATTGAACATTCCCTGTTTGTGGGATCTTGGGTTGTAGCCATTAGCTTTTATGTAGTTGTCTGTCTGTGTTGGTTTTCTGTAAATGCCAAAGTTTAGTCTGTTTTTATTTCTCATTATTTTTAGATCCAAAAATGTTAAATACTCGTCTTTTTCTATTTCTACAGTGAACTTATGCTTTTTTCTTGGATATTTAAAAGTTTTAGTGCATCACTGATGTGTTTTTTTGGTACTATTGCAAAGATGTCATCTACATATCGTTGCCAGAGTTTGAACATCCGAGGGAAACCTTTGTTGATCCTTATTTCTAATGCACTCATGTACAGATCGACCAGGAAGGGTGATAGGGGGTTGCCCATTGCCCTGAAGTTTGGTGGAAATATTTTGTTTGAAACTGGAAGGAATTTTGTTCTATGCATAATTTGGTTAGTTCGATTTAGTCTGAAATTTCAGGTGATGCCATTCCAAGTGATTTGAGCCATTTTTCTATCAACGGTGGGAATTTATTAACTGGTATGCTGGGAAACAGTGATTTAACATCAAACAAGACTAGTGTGTTCTCTTCTTTTAGTTCAATATCCTTAATGTGTTCTATAAGTTCATAGGTGCTTTTGGTGCTTAGGCTGTCGAATTTTGGAAATGAGTTGAATTTGTTCATTAGCCACTTTGCAAGTTTGTATGTTGGTGAATTTATACTGCTAACTATAGGTCTCATTGTTATGGATGGTTTGTGTATTTTGGGTAAGCCATAAATTGTAGGTAAGGTTGGGTTATCCGGTTTAACTGTATATTTGTTTGGTATTATGCTTGATTTTGCTATTGTTTTTTCAAATGACTGTATGCAAGTTTTTAGAGGATTTTTGTTAATGATTTCATATTCATTGTCAGTTAGCATTTCTTCCATTTTTTCAATATAATCTGATTTTTCCATTATGACTATCTTGTTGCCTTTGTCTGCCTTTGTGTAAATAACGTTTTTCTGTTTCAAAGAATGGATAATATTATGTTTTCTCTTCTGAAAGGATCTGTTTTTTATTTCCTCCAAAATATTTTCACAATAGCTTTTTACTGAATTTTTTTTGGATACTGGTAGAACTTGTGTCGAAATGTTGATATCGGCAATGTAGTCTTCAATTTTGTTTGAGATACTGACGCATGTTTTTAATCCATTATTTAAAAGACCCAATTCTTTTTTGGAGAAATTTTGACTGGGTAGGTTTACAACGTTTTCAAAGATTTGCGTGCTCGTTTTTGCATTTACGCTACTTAGTATACTATTGTATTTAGCATGTGTGATGATTGCTGATCGACATACGTTGCTATTTCCGATGTTTTTAACTTTTTCCCGGTATGATTTCGGTGTGAAGATAAATTGCACAGATTAGCCAGTTTGTATTTAAGTCTTACGGTTTTTTCTCTCATTTTCTTGCTTAGGACTGCCAAATAGATATGTTCAAAGTTTTCCCACATCGCGTTTCCCAGCGCTTTTGTTAAAACTGAATAAAGTTGGTAAAGTTTTAATTCTATATCATCCAAATTTTTGTATTGCTTATTAATTTCCAAGAAAGGAAATTTCAACACTTCCAAGAAAGAAATTATGGCAATACTTCATTATCTGCTGTATGCATAGAGAAGTGAAGTTGTGCAGTTGAGCCCCAAAGACAGTTGAACACACACTTTCACTAAAACATGAATAATGAGAAAACAAAGGATTATGGGACATATGTTCATATGAACCTTTTTCCTTCTTGTAGTGTAAGGAACCCATACCCAAAGTTCGTAAAAGTATTTCTGATACATCCTGTAAAATTGGTAAAAATTAACTGACAGTGAAAAGATAATAATTTTGTTGTATATATTAAAAAATAAAAAAAAACTCTTTCTGCTATAGACCATTTCTAGGATGTCCATTATTAATTGTTAAACACTCTTCTCAATTTTTAAGTCATGCCAACATTCATTTTCTTACATTGCATGAAAAGACTATGGAATTTTAAGCCCAGCATATGGCTTCCAGTTCCAAAACATTTGACTATCGCTGTTCCCTTTATATCGATAACAAAGTGTATATTGTAGCCATTTCTACACAGGCTTATCTCAGTTAAAATGAAGTAAACAGAAAAATAAACTTTCATGAGAATAATATACCCCTAATAAATGATAGGGAGGAGAAAGTCATGTTATTGTAACATTAGATTTGTTTTCAAGTTCTGATGCTATTTAGTTGTTGTTTTTTTATATAATAATCTGGAAGAAGTTTTTAATTTTATAGCTAATGTATGGCAGTCAGTTTTTAAATATTTGACTTGTATCTATAATTAAATTGGTAGAGCAACTATTTATGCAAACATTTATCTTAGCCTGAATTAGAGTAAACTTATACAAAAATACTTGTGAACAAAAGTGAGAGTGGGTGGCAAAAATCATATGAAATAAATGTACCAGTCTTTAAAAAAAAAAAAAAAAATCTAGATAGCAGTGTGGTAACTCAGAACTGACATATGTTGCAGAACATTCCAGCATCATGAAGGAGCCATCCACTGTGTTGCATTTACACCTGATTCCAGTTATTTACTCACCACTTGCATGTTGGGAGTGATGAAGCTATGGTACGCCTCAGAAAGGTGTGATGCTGTTGGAAACAACATTGCCATTTGTCTTGCCTCTGTAGATGATACCCATGACATGGGTGTGGAAGGCTGTGACTTCTCCCCAATACATGAACTTTCAAGTATGTACATTGTATTCAAATAGCATACTCAGTAGAGCCCAGAAATTATACTTACTGTGTTGGAAACATTTTACCTCATGAAGTCAGTCAGTTTTCAAATAAGGCAGGCCCACATGAACCAAGAGTTTTGCAGTTCAAATTGTTCCAGGACCATCTGACAGGTTTTTTCCAGGTTTTTTTTTTTTAGGAAAAAAGGTCTGGAAAGCTTTCTTCAAATTTCTTTTCCCTAATGTAATAAATGGTTGCATTGTTTCTGTTGTGGCTGCTAGGTAACAGATTGTTTCTTATTAAATTTTAGATGAGTCGCATTTTTTACACATCTGCTTCACTTTCGTACCTATTTTGAGGACATGTTTCGCAAATCTTCGTTTGCATCTACGGCTCTTGTGCGACTGACGCTAGATCCAGCGGTGTGGGTAATTCTGGGGTTGTTGCTGCCATCTGTTGATTTAGTGATGAACTGAAAAGTGGGATTCTCTTCTAGTGGGATTTCAAAGTTCATTAGTTGGTTTTTATGTTTTTCTATGTATATCCTCTCCCATATGACGAGTTCACTATGTTTTTGTACGTATTTTAGTAATTCTGTGCTATCTTCAATTTCATGATTTTCAGACCCGAAATGAGCTGCTATTGCGGACTTATCAATATTTTTGTATCTTAAGTGCCTGAAGTGTTCTTTCTTTCTAGTGCCTATGTTCCTTTTTGTCCTTCCTATGTAAATTTTTTCACAGTCTTTACACTTAATTTTGTAAATGCCTGACTTTTCCTCTGGTTTTATCTTATCAGTATTATTACTGTGAAGTAGGTTTTTAATGTTGTAATTGTTTTTTGGTGCCAATGTTATATTGTATTTCTTGAATATTTTTTGGAACTTTTTTGTGGCCCAGGGGTGGTAAGTAAATTTAGCAAATCTAGTTTCTTGTTTTATTGGTGTGAGAGCTGTGATCTGTTTTAATTTCTTTTGAAGTTTGAATAATTTTAGTTTTTTATCTACAAGGTTTTTTCCATATCCATTTTTAATTGCAGTTTTTAAGATTTGATGGTATTCGTTTTGATATTCTTGCTGGCTGAGAGGTAGATTTACTAATCTGTGTGTCAGACTGTTGATGGTTGCATGTTTGTGTGGAATTGGGTTGAAACTATTTGCTTTGATGTAATTATCTGTGTGTGTTGCTTTTCTATGAATGCCAAATTCTAGTTTTTCATTGCCTTTTTTTATTTTAAGGTCTAAAAAAGGTAGAGTACAGTCCTCTTCAGTTTCTACTGTGTATTGTATGCTGGGTTCTTGCAGGTTGAGTAGTTTCAAAGCATCATCTATTAGTTTGTAGGGCACTATTGCAAAGATGTCGTCTACGTATCTGTACCATGTTTTAAACATATGAGGGAAGGCTTTAGTAATATGTGTTTCGAAAAAGCTCATGTATAGATTGGCCAAAAATGGTGATAGCGGGCTTCCCATAGCTAGTCCTGAAATTTGTTTGTAATATTTTTCATCGAAGACAAAATAATTTTGATGTATACATAATTCAGTCATTGCCACATATTCTTCTATTGCATTGGCATCCAGGTTTATAGAATTTAGCCATTTTTTCAGTTGAATCAAAAGTTTGTCTAATGGAATGCTAGGGAAGAGGGAGCGGACATCAAAGGATACTAAAGTGTCATGAGGTTTTAGTTTAAGATTTTGAATTTTTTCTACCAGGTCTAAAGAGTTTTTTTATACTCAGAGTATGGAATTGTGGAAAGGACTGAAATTTTTTGGTTAGCCATTTTGCCAAAAGGTAAGTAGGAGTGTTTATATTATTTACAATGGGTCTCATGGGTATGTTGGGTTTGTGTATTTTAGGCAAACCATATATTCTTGCAAGGGTAGGGTTGTCTGGTTTGATAGTTTTTTGTTCTGTAGTTGTTAAAATTTTACTATTAATGATGGTTTTTTGTACATATTTTATGCATCGGTTGAGTGGATTAGAATCTATTTCCTGGAATTCTTTTTGTTGTAGTAACTCTAACATTTTTTCTTTGTATGTAGCTGTATCTAAGATTACTATTTTGTTCCCTTTATCAGCCCTTGAGAAGATTACATCCTTTTTCCTTAAAGATTTAATTATCTGAATTTGTTTCAAATGTTTTATTGGTTTTTTATTTATTAAGTTTTCCAATATATGAGCTGATTTTTTTCTAATTATATTTTTGTCCATGGTTTCCAAGCCTTCTACTGCTAATTCTATGTCTGCAATGAATTCATCCGGGTTGCTGGAGTATGTTATACATGTTTTTAGGCCTTGGTTAAGTACATCTTTTTCTTCGTTGTTAAAATTTTGCTTTGAGAGATTAATTACACTATCTAGGGATGTGTTCTTTGCTGAAATTTTGTTATGTTTTGGTTGCCAATGATTATGATTACGTTTTAGTTTCTTATTTTGACGATAAACTTTCTCTTTGACTTTATAATTGATATGTTCAAATGATTTGGCTTCTAAGTGATCCCATGCTGTGTTTCCTAGTCATTTTACAATTTTCAGATGTAGGTTATACAAAGAGAGGTCTATATTAGTTATTTTTCTGTAGTGATTTGTTTTTTCGGCTTTTAACACGGCTTTTTCAGCAGCTAATTGTTCTATACTGTTATTGTTAAATTTTACTATTTTTCGTACAAATTTCGGAGAAAAGTTACGTTTTAGGCAATTGTTGATAAATTTTATGTCCGCTGATATTAATCTTCTTTTTGTCTTTAGTTTCAAATATTGTTTTATTTCTTTCTTGTTGCCGAAATGTTCGTTGAAATATTCAAATGTGAACGATCTTACCTCCATGTTGTCCGGTTTTTAAAGTTGGTTGGATCTAACTTTCGCGTGTTCCTCTTGACTTAACGTCACTTCAATATATCGAGATTCAACTGAAATACGTACAAAAACATAGTGAACTCGTCATATGGGAGAGGATATACATAGAAAAACATAAAAACCAACTAATGAACTTTGAAATCCCACTAGAAGAGAATCCCACATTTCAGTTCATCACTAAATCAACAGATGGCAGCAACAACCCCAGAATTACCCACACCGCTGGATCTAGCGTCAGTCGCACAAGAGCCGTAGATGCAAACGAAGATTTGCGAAACATGTCCTCAAAATAGGTACGAAAGTGAAGCAGATGTGTAAAAAATGCGACTCATCTAAAATTTAATAATTTTTCGCTTCACTGTGGTGTTCCAATACAGTTGAATCTCGATAGATTGTTTCTTATTATATTGCTAACTACCAGAAGTAAAACAAATTTGTTAACAGAATCAATTAGCAATATTTTCCATATTCACTAAGCAATCCTCATTTTCCAAAATAAATATTTTTTTCCAAACTATCAAATCTAACGGCCTATTTTATCGCTTTAATACAGTAAGCACCAAACTGTACAGTACTGGAAATTATGTTACTCTTATTGCCATTACCTTACGTATCGAAATGATAGTGTATATGATCAAAATTGTGCTCCATTGTGCTGTAAGTAGTGTTCATAACAATCCCGCAGATTTTCCCACATATTCCGGAATGCAGGTTGCTGCAGTGTCCTGAAGAAAGAGATGATCTTCTGACCTAATGTACACAGTTTTGGATGGATCTGGACAATTGAAAACTTTCTCCTTTAACATTCCCCGCACGTAAGCGTCAGGTGGTTTGAGATTGGGGGAATGTGGTAAGTAGGGGAACTCACTCCTGCAGGAAATTACTTGTCCTGGAAAAATTTCTTGCAGCATGGACTGTTGAGGGGTATGGCAGGTCGCCCCATCTTGTTGGAACCACTCTCTATTCATTTGCTTGTTCCTGGCATGACAAAACCTTAGATTCTGAATAAATGGCCCACTCACCATGTTCCTATAGTGTTCTTGGTTAACAGTAAGAGGTGCACCATCATCATTCTCTATGAAATACTGACCTTGCAGAACGTTTCCTGACACTGCACACCAAATCGTCAAACGCATACTATGTAGCAGTTTCTGGATTGAACTTTTAAGTTCCGAATTTATTTCATGGTTAAATGACCAAAAATGATCTCCTATGGCCGATGTATCAGTCTGTTTATACCTATTATTTCGAAAATGTTAAATTATTAAAACAATAAAATTAAATGTACCAATAGATATAATGGTTTGGGAAAAAATATTTATTTAAAAAAATAGAAATCATGTAATGAATTTTCAAATACCAACAATCGATTCTGTCTTCGAATTTATTTCATTTTCAGAGTTTGGTAGTACTGGCAGGAATGTAGTGACCTTTAGTGGCCATAATGTTGACAATGAGATTGAATTTGTTTGAAGATGTAAACAAATGTTTACGAAATTGCGATCTCACAATTTCTTGAAATTTCCATCAATTTCTTTAAAGATAAGAGAAGATTTTGTTACAAATAATTATATTTGTGTATTATTTGTTGCTTCACTGTTACTAGATTCATTTTTTATGTAACTTAGCAAGCTTTTTAATAAATAATTTTGTGTCTATTTTTAGAAAATAAATTATTTCAGGTTGTTAAAAAAATTGTATAAATTTATTGTTAGCAGAAAGATAAGAACCTTTCATGTGTAAAATCTTTATTAAAATCATTCATTAACATAGTGTTGCTAATTTGTTTCTGTTCTCTATTAAATTTTTCTGTAATCAAGGCTTCACGAGTGATCAGCCTTGATTAATAATGCTCGCCATGAAAGCTTCAAGTCTTACAAATTTTTCTTTATTAAAGGGTATATTTATTAACCTATAAGTAAACTATTAAAAGCAGTACATTTTTGTAAAACTAGTTTAAAATTACTTGTTAAGTAATTATAATTATCAGTATGAGTTTTCCATGAATGCCAAAACTCAATTTATTATTATGTTTTATTATCTTTAAATCTGGGAAAGTTGGGCAACCATTATTTGCATTGCTCTTGTGAATTTTACAACGTTATCTTGTAAATTTCAAAGTTTTAAAACATCAATTATCTATTTATCATGAATAATAGTAAAAAATATCTACATATCTCTACAAGTTTTAAGAATTAAAAGAAATTCTCTTGTGACGTGCAGTTCAGAAAAGCTCACAAAAAGATCAGCAAGAAATGGTTAGGGTGCATTATTACCCATTGTTAAGCCAGAAGTTTGTTGAATGAAATAATTTATTGTTAGGATGAGCAGAGCCAGACTGACAAATGCAATGCCATAGCCGGGATTTGAACCACGGATCTCCCGGCTCATCCAAACCTACACACAGCTAGTGTGGAAGAAATAATTCTTTCCATCAATTTACCTAAGAATTTTTGTTATTTTGTTTAGTTTGTGTTGCTTCACTGCCCGTAGCAGTGAAGTTGTTAAACTATAGTGACCATACATCCTCTTTCCTCTGGATAATTCCTCCTTTCTAGTGCAAATAAAGCATTTAGGTAAACTTTCAGAAATGTTGTCAAATGTCGTCCTTTCGTAGCTATGAATATGATATGGAATATAATACTAAATATAAGCCACATCAAGGATTGCTAATACTGTATAATGATAGTATTTTTCACTATGCTATTTGGTCAAAGTGTACTTCTTAACTAATAATCTATTTGCTGTAATAAAAAATCTATTGTTCTGTGTCGTTTTCTATTTAGTAGAATTTCTGTAGCCAAATTCTGTTTAGTATCTCCAGCCACAATGCGGATGTGGAAAGGTTATTCTTATTGATTAACTGCAAAGGGCAGCAGGCTTTAAGTGATATTTAACTCTTTAAAGAACTGGTTGCTATGTAATGCATTTGAAAGTCTCTTCTTTTGGCATGGGCAAATGTTAAAAAATGAATAACAACTTACCATTTAAGAAAACTATAAGTATTAGAAAATTCAGACAAGTAACAAAGAATATAAATGAAATAGTTCACTCTACAAAATAAAAAAAATAAAAATTATGAGGTATAAATTGTGTGTTTTAATAAGATCTACATTAATACTTCAATGGATACCAGCACATTGCACAATACATGGTAATGAAACAGCTGACTTTCTAGCCAAAAAAGGCAGTAAAATTTGTCAAATTCATTTGAATCACTAAGTTTTCACTAAGGCCCGGAAGTTGTTGACCTAAAATTTCTCTAAAAATGAGCTATAAAATTCCCTTAAAATATAAAAAAAAAAATCCACATAAAATAAAAAAATGACCTAACAAAAATTAACAATTTCTTTCATAATAACAAATTAACTGTCACAGACAAATAATGAATATATGGTTCAAATAACCACATTTTAAAATTAACTTTCATAGTAAATAATGCAATTATTGTTACTAAACAATAAATAAATTCAAAATTCATCAGGTCATTTTCAGTTTTATAAAATATGAAAAAATAAGTTACTGTACCCATTAGCCAAAACATATCTTACTTAGCGTTGCAGTACACCATCGTGATCATCTTCAAGTTATCAAACGTAAAGGAATGGCAGTTGTCAGGCAAAAACAGATGGAGAACTGACAGCACAACTAGTCACACATTATTGGGAGGCCAGAAGGAAAATGAAAATTCTCCAACTCCCTGAGCATTAGCAACCAACCAACCAACGTACTGATATTGATAAACTAGTTAAAGAAAAACAAAACAGAAAATGTCGGAAAATAATCTGCAGAGAAAATTACTTTACTTTTTATTTTATTTACTTGATAACATGCCTGACCTTCAAATAAATTATGAGTTTAAGTTTTATATATTTCCTAATAGCACAGAGCCAAAATGTAATTGTTTATAAACTGTGACCAATTGTGTATTAAAGCAGTCAGCATTATATTACAACACCCAAGATGTAAGTTATACATATTATTAACACCTGAAGGTTTCCTGTCTTTCCTACACTGTCGGAATCCGCACACATGAAACTATTACCTTGCCCTTCTGCAGCAGAAATCAGCGTGGTGACGTCACATGCTAACCTGCCTTTCATTCGGGAGCAAATTTGGCCCCTGAGAGCTAACGGAGCTGACGTCACACCGCTACTACCTGTCTTCCCCTATGTTATGCTATTGGCAAACTGGTCAAGTTCTCCAGTATCCTATTCCTGCATATGATTCCTCCACAACAGACATTATGTCTACTATGACATTATAAAGAAGTTTCCTAACCCTTTATGTGAGCACAGTAATTTTTCCAAGCCTTCGACAAAAGTGATGCATACCATTGTCACAAATGGAAAACCAGTTTCTGCTAAAGCTAGAACGTTGTCTCCTGAGAAGCTTTTAGCAGCCAAAGCAGAATTCCAGCAAATAATTGATATGGTATCTGTCGACCATCCAAGAACTGCTGGTCCAGTCCTCTACACCTTGTACCAAAGAAAGATGGATCCTGGCACCCTTGTGGCGACTATTGTGCACTAAACAACATTACTCAGCCTACCGATATCCAATACCAAACATTCAAGATTCTAACTATCAGCTAGAGGGCAAGAAAATATTTACCAAAATTGATTTAGTCTGTGCATCACGTACCAGCACATCCTGTTGACATGCCTAAAACAGCAGTAATTACACCTTTTGGACTGTTTGAATTCCTATAACTCCCTTTTGGTCTTAGAAATGCAGCACAATCATTCCAGAGGTATATTTACTCAGTGCTATGTGATTTTGACTTAGTATATTGTTATATTGATGACATCTTAGTTGCATCAGCAGATGAAGAAGAGTACAGAAATCACCATGAAATGCTGTTTGGACGTCTGAGCCAGTTGAACATCAATGTCAATATTAGTAAATGCCTTTTTGGATTGCCAAAAGTGCCATTTTTAGGTTACTTGGTAAATAACAACCGAATATGTCCATTACCAGAATGAGTGCAGTTCATCATTGACTATCCGGTTCCAGAAACAATCCAAGATCTTCAATGTTTCCTCGGGTTAATTAATTTCTACCATCGAGCACTTCCACATGCCACCACCATGCAAGCTCCTCTCTTCAATTTAACTCATGGTGCAGGAACAGAATATAGATCACATGGACAGATGACCTATTAAAATCTTTCAAGGATCTCAAAACAAGCCTTGTGGACTCTACACTATTGGCCCATCCTTCTTCAGAATTACATCTAGTGTTCAAATGGTACATGCTTCTGATTTAGCTATGGGGGCTTCAATTCATCAAGTTCAACAAAACACATTGGAACCTCTTGCATTCTTCTTGAAGAAACTAAATGACGCACAAAAGAACTATTCTACGTATGACAGAGAACCACTAGCCATGTACTCTGCAGTAAAACACTTCCAACACGAATTCTCCATTTATACATACCACAAACCACTTACGTTTATGTTCAAACAATGCCCTGAGAAAGTCACACCACGTCAATTTTGACATCTTAGTTGCATAGCACAATTTACCACTGACATTAGGTATGTCGGAAGAAAGAAAACTACTGCTGCTGATGCTTGCTCGAGGATTTGCTCCATACAGATTGCAAGAAGCATTACCATGGAGGAAATCACAAAAGTCCAGGCATCAGAGAAATTCCAAATTGCTGTGTCTGGAATATTAAGAAGCTCAGTGAGCAGAGATAAAAACTAAGTACTGGTGCTATGGATAATAAATCAGTAAAACTTCCTTCCTGATGAATATAACCCTCTTAGTAATGAGAAAAAAGTATTCTTGTTGTTAATTTGCTTGGTTATTTGACAAATTATGGAAATTTTCCTTGACAGCGGTTGTTAAAGTTGGCCTTGTAAGGAATTATTACTAATTTGATGTTTTTACTTACTCTTCTGGACATATGCGTATTAAAATATATAAATATATCCATAAATAAAGAAATATTCATATCAATATGCAACACAAATGAAAAATGAACAACTCATGGATTGTAAAATATTCAGCTAACATATTAATGGGTTTCTAAAGTATATCCAGAGAACTTTACTAGTAAGCTTCACGTTATAAATGTTGCAAATGCTTCTTGTTATTTAAATTTTATGTTATTTCATTTATGAAAAGGATTTCAAATTTAACTGTTTTCTACTTTTATGTTACATTTTATCATATTTTTCTCCTTTTATGCTGGAATGTTATTATATTGCATTTTATATTAGTATGTGTTAGAAGTTTTACTTTCTCTCCTATGCAGATAGTAAGTATAGAAGAACTGCGTGATTAAAAACAAAAAGTTGTTTAAAAACAATATTTATAAGATATGGGTTGAAGGTTCTTAAGAAACCCCCCCCCCCACTCCAGATACCTTTATATATGAACGTCTTTCGAAAAATGTTGTTTGATATCAAAAGTGGCTCTTTGATTAAAATATCATATATTTGACCCATTTAGAATCAAGTGGTGCAGTGGCTTCTGTCATTTTAAGTGCCAAAGCTGCAATGATCAGGTTCATAAGTGCAGCTCTTGAGCCAATTATGTCAGCTTACAAAACATTGTATGTAAAGCTATGACATCCTGTAATGATGCGAACCCTTGGAAGGTTCCAAACTTCATCCTACTAAAGGCAGATTTATACTGATATTTCTGGCTTTCATAAAAGTAAACAATCCCTCAGTCTGTCTTTGTATGCAGTGCATTTTGTGTGAAAAATGGCAAGTGGTTCTCTGAGGTTTTTGCAGCAGGCATAGATAATTATTTCACCTATTTCATTCATCGTCTGATATGACTTAACACTGGAGGCTGTTTAAAAAATAAATAAATAAATATTGATTAATAAAGTTGTTTCAATGAGGAAATTATACATTGTGCGTGGTTGCATTGCCATTTCTTTCTTCAGCTTTTTTGTATCAAAAGGTAGGAATTATAATTAATAAGATTCTCATTTTGTTTTGTATGAAATAATAAGAGGTGTAGGTTATCTATTTCTGTGTTTTTTTCCTTGTATGCTTAGATATATTAACCCCAGCTCACTTATTATTACTCCAAACATTCTCCTGTATTTTGAAATCTTTCTTAGGTTAACATAATTTATTTTAACATTTATGGAGCTTTTTATTACTGTAACTTCACTTTTTGTACTACAGCTTATTGGAACAGTTTATGGGGCTGTTATCACCATTATCAGCCTCGATTCACTGCACAATGATATCCTTTTCATATTTCACATCAAAGTTCAATAAATAATGTTTATTTTTGTGTGGGAATAATTTTCCCAGATGGAGTTCTAAGGGTCTTTAAAAGCTTAAGTTTTTCTTTTAGCTGATAATATGTAAACCAAAAATGCTCTGCAACTGCAGATTTTTCAGTTTGCTTATATTTCATATTCCTCATGTGTTCCTTGAGTTAAAAGAATAATAAATATGCTCTGTCGCCATTTTGAAGTATATGCACATTCACATAACCTGGAGCATGGAACAAATGAATCCATCCAGAGATTGTCTTTGTAATGATTTAATTTGACTGTATACTATACTAGTTACTTTCTGAGAAAAACTATTTAGAAAGTATTCACCAATTTTGTTCAAACTTCTAAATATAAAATCTCAGTTGCAAGCTTGCAGTTGTTTATGTGTAAAGCCTCATCTGAGTGTGTGAAGTTACAAGTTTTAAAAGGTATAACTCAATTTTAGTCTTTATACATGAAATTAGCTTCACTGTTAACAACACTTTTATTTATAACTATTCATATTTATAACTATTCAAATTATAAAAAGGTTTTCACAAAATATTAAAAGCAATATGGCAACCATACAACACAACCACAACGATGTGACGTGAGTAAAGTTACAAGTTTTAAAAGGTATGACTCAATTTTAGTCTTTATACAAGGGCTGTTCAATAAAGAATGATCATAATTTTTTTACAGACATAATTTTTCGCACTAAAATTCAATCTTATTATATTCTGTTAGCTTAATGTAAAGCAAACACACTGTAGTAGTTTCATTGTTTGTACTCCTGGTTCCCGCCTGTGAGAATCAGGCAAGTTCAAACATGTTCAGTATCGCCTACCACTACAATGGAGGTAACATGCAGTTGAATTGGATGTTAGAGGAAGATCCGGAGTTTCTATCAAACGTAATCACTGCTGATGAAACTTGGCTACATCATTTTGATCCTGAGAGCAAACAGCAAAGCGCAATGTGGAAATCTCCTTCATCACCAACCCCCAAAAAAGCAAAATTGATTGCTTTTGCTGGGAAAGTTATGGTCATCTCATTTTGTGATATTCATGGAATGGTTTATCAGCATGGTGTATCTGCACACACATCTGTAACTGGGCAATACTACATGAATGTCCTGAAAACATTGAAAGTCCATATCAGGCGCAAAAGACCACATTTCCATGAAGCAGGCTGGAAGCTGCACCACGATAATGTGCGTCGGCATATTGGCAATGTTGTTGACGAATATCTTACAAAAATCAATGTGAAATGTATCCCTCACCTCTCTATAGTCCGGATTTAGCCCCATGTGACTTTTTTATATTCCCTAACCTGAAGAAACACCTTCGTGGGAGGCATTATCCATCATCAGAAGCAGTGGTGAAGGTGCGGAGGTGATTTTGAAGGATCTCTCAAAAAATGGTTTCCAGCATGTCTTTGAAGACTGGCAGAAACGCTGGGACAAGTGCATCGCATTCACTATTTTGAGAAGTACCATCAAAATTATGAGGATGAGTAAAGGTACGTTGTCAAAAAAAAATTGTGAACATTCATTATTGAACACTTCTCGTACATGAAATTAGCTTCACTGTTAACAACGCTTTTATTTATAACTATTCAAATTGCAGCTGTTTATTTCGTTTGTGTAAATGTACAGTGGACAAAGCAATGTTAATAGCTTCTCCATGGAAGTATAATCATCAAATCCTCAAATACTTGCTGTGACTGAATTAAATTCATTAAGTGCTTTGTTATGTTTACAGAAAGTGATGAAAGCCAGAGGCACTGCTATCTGCTAGCAACTTGTGGTAACGATCACACAGTGAAGCTGTGGCACGTATTCTTGGGACAGTATGTCAAACACATTGACTTAACTCCATGTGAAATTGTTCCTTTCCTCAAGTTAGAGGGCCATAATTCAGCAATCTGTTGCGTCTGTTTCTCTCCTGGAGGGAACTTCCTGGCATCTTCAAGTCTGGATAAGACTGTGAGAATATGGGAGGTAAGTTCAAAGATTCTTTATCCTTCTCTCAGAATACAAATATGTGTTTTTATAAATTTCTGTACTGAGTCTCCAATACACAAAAACCCAGGAGTTGAGTGTTTTGCTACTGTAAATTAATACTCACAAGCAACTAAATAAGAAAATTGTGTAAATAATGTTGTAAATAATTATACACACAACATAATGTTATATGTAAATTCTAGCTCATTGTTTAAAATGCTACTGTAGATCAAATTGTCATAATTATGCAATTGTAAGAAATGAGAAATAAACATTCATTCATACTTTCTATACTACATACTTGTAGCATGTGGAGGTAGTGTTCTAACCAAAAATGTTATGCTAAGATTTGACCAGGATTACATGTTTTGAAGCTCCTTAGACCCAAAAGTATTTCTAGAAAAATGTCTGTCTGTAACAGCATTAAAAATGATGAACCTTTAAATATGAAATTTGGTTTGAAAAACTATTAGTAGTTGTTAATTTTTAGATGAGTCGTATTTATTACACATCTGCTTCACTTTCGTACCTATTTTGAGGACATGTTTCGCAAATCATCGTTTGCATCTATGGCTCTTATGCGACTGTAGATGCAAACGATGATTTGCGAAACATGTCCTCAAAATAGGTACGAAAGTGAAGCAGATGTGTAATAAATACGACTCATCTAAAAATTAATAATTTTTCGCTTCACTGTGGTGTTCCAATACAGTTAAATCTCGATATTAGTAGTTGGTTTTTAACACTCTGTCACTTACATTTTTATTTTTTGAGGGAGTAGTTTCAGAACCTGTTGCTTCCATTTTCAACCTCAAAGGGCCTCTTTGTTATTGTCTCCTCTGTGGTGGTGGAATTGTGAACTTCTTTATCAAATTATCGACCATTGGTATTTCAAATTTCATTACTTGGCCCTTATTTTTACATATTTAGATGTTCTTTCACATCAGTTTGTTTTGGTTTATCACCCCTTTTTAATAATTGTGGATTTGGGTCAAGGTCATGGTCTTCATTCCAAAAGTAAAATGCTACTGCTTACTTACCTTCCTTTTTCATTCTGATGTTTTTAAAATGCTCTTTTAATCTGGCTTTTAGGTTTCTTTTAGTTTGCCCTATGTAGCATTTTGCACAATTCTTATAATTTATTTGGTATATTCCGGCTCCATTGATTGATGGGATTTCATCTTTTGGAGTTTCATCTTTAACAATTTTAATACTGAGTATCTATTTATAGATGCCAAGATGATATTTTGTTCCTTAAAGATCTTTTTTAATTTATTTTATTTAAATAACAAAGTAACCTCTGAATTTTGAATACAAATTCTGAATGAATTTTGTATTATTGGTAAACCTTAATAGACAGATACAAATTTTACTGCATAGAAAAGTAGATTTTGTTTACATCAACCATTTCTTCCTCCCTCCCTCCCTCCCCCGTCCCATTTCATGTTCATGTCTTGTAGTTGTTTTTAGATGCTACTGCCAAACTGAAGAGTTGACTACTGCATCTGAATATGACGGTGAATACAGGAGACTTTGATTTAGGCAGTGGAAATATGAGTAGGAAGTGTTATTCACCTACAGTTTTCATGTTCATGTAAAGAGAACAGAATTTCAAAACATCATATAGTGTCTGGTTGTGAACAGATTTCACGATCACTTTACCTTATTATGTTCTTTTTAAATTTATAAAGAAATCTGCAAATATACAATGCAATGAAAATTTATCTATGTTAATAAAAATAGGTAGAAGAATAAGCCTTTATAAGAATAATCTGTGGAAGTGTGAGTAAAGAAAGTGATAAGAAATGCAACACATTTCAGTCCTTTTTTGTTCCATAGAACAATTTCACCAACCAGTGCATAATTTTAAAATAATATTAAAGTTATTTAACATTAAAATTAGTATAAATTCTGTTTTATGTAATTATGTTAGCTCTATCATTGTGTTAAATTGTGTTAACATCTGAATTAACCATTCTCTTTAGAGTACATATTTTCATATGTTATAGTTCATTATGACTTTCAAGTTTTAGGTTATGACATACTGGTTCTTGAAATTGTCATACCCATATCAGTTCCTACTTCATGATAGAGAAAATCTTACTGGATATAATTATGTAAAATTACATTTTGTCTAGCATCAGTCATTTTTTAAAGTTTGTGGATGTCCAACATTATTTTAAGATCAAAATCACAACATATATTGCGTTGTTAATTTACTATTTATTCCACATTTTAAATACAAGTTATAAGAAAAGAAAGTCGTCATAACAACTTTTATGTATCTCCAAGTTGACCAACCTCAGAACAATTGCCACAAGTACTCCCCCTCCTAATGGATGGTTAATAATCTTGGAGGTATTATTAAATTTTAGATGAGTCGCATTTTTTAACACATCTGCTTCACTTTCGTACCTATTTTGAGGACATGTTTCGCAAATCTTCGCTTGCATCTACGGCTCTTGTGCGACTGACGCTAGATCCAGCGGTGTGGGTAATTCTGGGGTTGTTGCTGCTATCTGTTGATTTAGTGATGAACTGAAATGTGGGATTCTCTTCTAGCGGGATTTCAAAGTTCATTAGTTGGTTTTTATGTTTTTCTATGTATATCCTCTCCCATATGACGAGTTCACTATGTTTTTGTACGTATTTTAGTAATTCTGTGCTATCTTCAATTTCATGATTTTCAGACCAGAAATGAGCTGCTATTGCGGACTTATCAATATTTTTGTATCTTAAGTGCCTGAAGTGTTCTTTCTTTCTAGTGCCTATGTTCCTTTTTGTCCTTCCTATGTAAATTTTTTCACAGTCTTTACACTTAATTTTGTAAATGCCTGACTTTTCCTCTGGTTTTATCTTATCAGTATTATTACTGTGAAGTAGGTTTTTAATGTTGTAATTGTTTTTTGGTGCCAATGTTATATTGTATTTCTTGAATATTTTTTGGAACTTTTTTGTGGCCCAGGGGTGGTAAGTAAATTTAGCAAATCTAGTTTCTTGTTTTATTGGTGTGAGAGCTGTGATCTGTTTTAATTTCTTTTGAAGTTTGAATAATTTTAGTTTTTTATCTACAAGGTTTTTTCCATATCCATTTTTAATTGCAGTTTTTAAGATTTGATGGTATTCGTTTTGATATCCTACTTACCTTCTGGCAAAATGGCTAACCAAAACATTTCAGTCCTTTCCACAATTCCATACTCTGAGTATAAAAAACTCTTTAGACCTGGTAGAAAAAATTCAAAATCTTAAACTAAAACCTCATGACACTTTAGTATCTTTTGATGTCCGCTCCCTCTTCCCTAGCATTCCATTAGACAAACTTTTGATTCAACTGAAAAAATGGCTAAATTCTATAAACCTGGATGCCAATGCAATAGAAGAATATGTGGCAATGACTGAATTATGTATACATCAAAATTATTTTGTCTTCGATGGAAAATATTACAAACAAATTTCAGGACTAGCTATGGGAAGCCCGCTATCACCATTTTTGGCCAATCTATACATGAGCTTTTTCGAAACACATATTACTAAAGCCTTCCCTCATATGTTTAAAACATGGTACAGATACGTAGACGACATCTTTGCAATAGTGCCCTACAAACTAATAGATGATGCTTTGAAACTACTCAACCTGCAAGAACCCAGCATACAATTCACAGTAGAAACTGAAGAGGACTGTACTCTACCTTTTTTAGACCTTAAAATCAAAAAAGGCAATGAAAAACTAGAATTTGGCATTCATAGAAAAGCAACACACACAGATAATTACATCAAAGCAAATAGTTTCAACCCAATTCCACACAAACATGCAACCATCAACAGTCTGACACACAGATTAGTAAATCTACCTCTCAGCCAGCAAGAATATCAAAACAAATACCATCAAATCTTAAAAACTGCAATTAAAAATGGATATGGAAAAAACCTTGTAGATAAAAAACTAAAATTATTCAAACTTCAAAAGAAATTAAAACAGATCACAGCTCTCACACCAATAAAACAAGAAACTAGATTTGCTAAATTTACTTACCACCCCTGGGCCACAAAAAAGTTCCAAAAAATATTCAAGAAATACAATATAACATTGGCACCAAAAAACAATTACAACATTAAAAACCTACTTCACAGTAATAATACTGATAAGATAAAACCAGAGGAAAAGTCAGGCATTTAGAAAATTAAGTGTAAAGACTGTGAAAAAATTTACATAGGAAGGACAAAAAGGAACATAGGCACTAGAAAGAAAGAACACTTCAGGCACTTAAGATACAAAAATATTGATAAGTCCGCAATAGCAGCTCATTTCTGGTCTGAAAATCATGAAATTGAAGATAGCACAGAATTACTAAAATACGTACAAAAACATAGTGAACTCGTCATATGGGAGAGGATATACATAGAAAAACATAAAAACCAACTAATGAACTTTGAAATCCCGCTAGAAGAGAATCCCACATTTCAGTTCATCACTAAATCAACAGATAGCAGCAACAACCCCAGAATTACCCACACCGCTGGATCTAGCGTCAGTCGCACAAGAGCCGTAGATGCAAGCGAAGATTTGCGAAACATGTCCTCAAAATAGGTACGAAAGTGAAGCAGATGTGTTAAAAAATGCGACTCATCTAAAATTTAATAATTTTTCGCTTCACTGTGGTGTTCCAATACAGTTGAATATCGATATCTTGGAGGTAGTTGTACTGTTCTTCCACTGCGAGTTGTTTGAGTAGAATTACCTGGAAGTATTGGTGTGATGCAGCAGATATGGGTTTCACACTTGGGCTTACAACTAATCCATGTGATGGGTTCATTAGGTACGCAGGTTTTAGGCATTCAATAGAGACGGTATCATGCTTGTTGTTGCGATCGATTGTGAAGAATTTACTGTCCCGTTTAATAACTTTGAATGGGCCTTCATAAGGTTGCTGTAAAGATTTTTTAACTGCATCGACTTGCACGAACACATGGTTTGCTGTATATAATGCAGGATGGACAAAACAAGGTTTTGAATTTGCCTTATTCATATATGTAGGTTGGTTTTCACAAAATGCAGACCTTAGCTGTTTCAGATATATTGCCATGTTCATATCATCTTGCTCAGTAGGAACAAAGAATTCCCCTGGTAAAGAAACTGGTTGACCAAAAAGTAATTCTGAGGCAGCATATCCACTTTCGGCAATTACATTTCATAGTCCAAGAAGTACAATTGGAAGATATTTACCCAGTCCTGTTTGAGATGGCATTTCATTGCCATCAGCGATCGATGCCGTCTTTCCACTTTACCCTTCAATTGTGGATGGTAAGTGGTAGTTCGGAAATGACATACTCCTATATAGTATAATGTTAAGATGCTTAAATAGTGTTGACTGAAATTGTCGCCCTCTATCTGTTGTGAGGTTGTAAGGATTTCCGTATCTTGAAATCCATTCAGAAACAAATACCTGTGCAACAGATTCTGCTGAAATGTCTTTTATTGGAATTGCTTCTGGCCAAGAAGAGAATCGATCAATGATTGTCAGGATGTATCTATAACCTTGTGGTAGTGGAAGTGGCCCTACGATATCCAAGTGCACATGTTCAAATTTTTGCTGGACGTGCAGAAATGTTCCCAACGAACTTTTTGTGTGTCTGCCAAATTTGGATCGCTGGCAGTTGATACAACTCTTGCCCATGCTTTCACTTGTTTATCAATGGAAGGCCATACAAATCTGTCTCTTATAAGTCGTGATGTGCGCTTAGGAGATGGATGAGACAATTTGTGAATTAAGTCAAAAACTTGTTTGTGCATTGATCCGGGCACAAATGAGCGACTATGTTCATCACAATATAGTGAAGTGTCTAGTACAGGAACAGGTTTCAGTGAAAGTTTCAGAGAACTGTTGTTGCTTTCTTGAAGAACGTTTTGAAGTTCAGGATCATCCTTTTGCAATCTTGCCATGATGGTGTAGTCGAGAAAACTGATCGTCTCTAATCGGGAAAGGTACTCTGTCTTTTCCTGATATATGTCTCAAATCTGTTGTGAATTGTGACATATAATCCAGATGTCTAAGTTGTCTTGGAGAAGCTTTTTCTGGGTTTTGGTGAAATGCAAAAGTCAGTGGTTTGTGATCTGTAAATACTGTGACTGTGCGATCAACCATGTATCTGAAATATTTGATGGATGCATAAATCGCCAACAATTCGTGGTCATAAGTGCTGTATCTCTTCTCAGTTTCTGTGAGTTTTTGAGAGAAGAAGGCAAGTGGTTTTCTTTTTTCATTAGATACTTGTTCCAGCGATGCCCCTATGGCTACAGCAGAGGCATCAACATGCAGTAGTAGTGGGCAGTTTGATTCCGGGTGGGAAAGAAGGGTTGCATTTACAAGACCTCCAAGTCAGGGTCACCAATTGTGGATGTCTAGCATTATTTTAAGATCAAAATCACAACATATATTGTGTTGTTAATTCACTATTTATTCCACATTTTAAATACAACAGTTATATCAAAAGAAAGCCGTCATAACAACTTTTATGTATCTCCAAGTTGACCAACCTCAGAACAATTGCCACAAGTTTTTGTACATGTTCAGAATTTTTTCAGATTTAACTGTTATGTACCTTCTAAAAGCATACATCAATTTCAGTTTTTGTATGAAATTGTATGACATTTCATACAAAAACTGACTTGTGTTACTGAGGTTTTTTCCCCTTATAATCTGTATACCTCAGTTCATATTCCTTAAATTTTTGTCATTTCTAAACAGATATTTACTTTAAATATAAAAATTATGATGTCTAGGGAAAACCTTTTGTGAATTGGTAAAGGAAGTTGTGAGAGTGCTATACACTAAAATTCTATCTAAAATGTTATTAGACTATAAAAGGAAATGTTATTTATTATAGATGACAGGTAACTGTGCAGCTGTGCTACAAGGTCATTCACGATATGTTGTGTGCTGCGCTTTCTCCAGAGACAGCAATATACTTGCTTCAGGTTAGTGAAATAGATGTTAATATTGTTGAGGACATTTTTTAGTATATAAATTAACAACTCTTCTGTAATCTTCAGTTTTGAAAGAGTGACAATAACTCATATAATAGGCAATCTTGAAGACAAAAATAGCATATTTAAAGAGAAAGATGAGAAATAAGATCTTAATTGAAAAGAAGGGGTAAGATAATGAAAATAGAGGCTTTCTTTAGGCATGTTGGCAAATGTGAAAGTGAGGTGAATATGAAATGCTGTATTTCTTTCAGGTTCCAATGACAAGTCACTGATGATTTGGAATCTAGGTGGAAATTTGAGATTGGATTCTGAGCTTGTGAAAAATTGCAGTGCCTTAACATGTAGCAATAATAATGCAGAAGTAAGTATACTTAGGAGGCATCCTTTTACACAAAATGTGATTCTCAATCTTTTTGGGTTTAAACTGTATTAAACAGTTAACATGCACTTGATATAATACCTTAGCTGGCTGTACATTGTGTTACAAACTTTTGATAGTTATTGTACCAGTGTTTAGATGATCAAATAATGCATCTACTCTTAATGAGTATAGACTATGATACTATAATAACACTATAATAATATTTATATTCATGTATCTACTACTAAACTCCAGTGCCATCTATTGTTGGTTGATTTCAACTGCAGCTAAGTAAACTTGATAATTAAATGAAAAAGCTATTTATAGTTTATTTTTAACTGTCACTTACATTTTTTATTATTGAGGGACTAATCTCAGAAGCTGTTGCTTCCATTTTCAAATTCATCTGTTGCTTTATATTTTCATAAAAAGGTTCATAGTTCCGTCACCAGAGAGAAGACAGAAGACGACAACAGACATGCCGTAATCCACAGAAACCATTCATTTAATTGAGAAGTTGCTGATGATGTGGGCATCAACATACAATCATGCTATGAAATTTTGAGTGTCAAACTTGAGATACATTGAGTTGGTGCAGAATTTGTGCCCCATATGAAACATCCTGTGTTGAAATCAGCAAGGAACTGCTTGCTTTCCCAATGACACTAAAAGCTTCCTTAAGAACATCATAACAGGCGATAGATGTGGATTTATGTCTATGATACTGAAATTAAGGTGCAGTCGTCGTAATGGGTGGGCAAAAGGTCTTCTCATCCAAAAAAGCCTGCATGAATTAATAAAAGATCAAGGTGATATTGTTTGTGTTATTTGACTATAAAGGCATTGTCCATAAATAATTTGTACCGTGTGGTAAACAAGGAAGTTTCATGGGGAATCCTAGCATGTATGATTGATGCTTTGCTTAGAAAGAGGCCTGAATTCTGGGAAAAACAGACTTTGGTTTGCACCATGACAGTACACAAGCTTAAAACGTTACTCATGATCCACAGCTATGTAGCAAACATCACACTCTGTTATGCCCCATCCACCATACTCTCCAGACCTAGCTTCAGCAAACATTTCTCTAGTTCCCTAACTCAAAACCAAGTTGAAAGGACGTCATGCCCAAACCATAGAGGAGATTCAAGACAATGTGACAAGAGACCTGTATACATTCCAGAAAGAGCATTCCAGGAGGCTTTCTGAAACTGGAAGAAATGATGGGGAATGGTGTATTGCTGTTAGAGGAACTATCTTGAGAGAGACAGTGCTTAAAACATTGTACAATAAGCAGTAACGATCTTAATTGTAAAAGCTGTTTGTAGTCTTGTTTGATACTTCGTCACTTACATTTTTATATTATTGAGGGACTAGTTTCGGAAGCCATTGAATTCATTTTCAACCTCTATCATTGTCTGTTGTCATCTGCTCTCTTCTCTCTGGTGGTGGAACTATGAACTTCTTTGACAAATTTATCTACAGGTGAGATTTCAAAGTTCATTACTCAGTCCTTATTTTTCCATATGAATATGTTCTCCCACATTGCTAGTTTGTTTTGGTTTATCACTCCTTTTAATAATTTTGGATATGGATCAATGTCATGGTTTCTGTTCCAAAAATGAAATGCTACTGCTGACTTATCTTCTTGTTTCAGTGAGATACTTCTAAAGTGCTCTTTGACTACAGATCCGGAATAGATCAGATAAGTTGTTAGAATTATGAAAAATTCTACATAGGTCAAACTAAAAGTAACCTAAAACCAAGAGTCAAAAAGCACTTTAGAAACATCAAAATGATACAAGAAGATAAGTCAGCAGTGACATTGCATTTTTGGAACAAAAATCATGACATTGATCCAAATCCAAAATTACTAAAAGGAGTGATAAACCAAAATAAATTGACAAGCTGGGAGAACATATTCATATGGAAAAATAAGGATTGAGTAATGAATTTTGAAATTCCATCAGTAGATAATTTGACAAAGAAGTTCATGGTTCCACTGCCAGAGATGAGAGCAGACGACAACAGACGCTAATTGGAGAGAGGTTGAGGATGGAAGTTATGGTTTCTGAAACTAGTCCCTCGATAATATAAAAATGTAAGTGACAAAGTTTCAATAAACACACTACAAACAGTTTTTTCAATTGATTTTGACGTCTCTGTTACTAAATTACCCCAATCACACATAACACAAAATCTTACTACATACATAAAGTTGATCTCATTAAAGCACACAATTTAAGTAAAATGTTTTTGTGGCATTAACCATTTCCAAAATATTCTGTGCTATTGATTTGAACTCTCAAATACCTATAACTTAGTCAAGCAAAAGATACTATTTGGTTTATATTGGTGGTGGATTGTGGAAATAATTGAAAGAACTCTTGAAGAAAAGAAAGCGCGTATCTCAGGCCTTTGATAAAGTATGGCATAAAGGCCTTCTTTTTAAATTAAAGAGAGTTCTATCTGGAGAATTCAGTGCAATCATATAATCCTATCTCAAAAGATAGAACATTCCGAGTTAAACAAGGAATTGAATACTCTGCATTTAAAGATATCACTGCGGGAGTACCACAGGGTAGTGTACTTTGACCAGTATTATACTTATATACGAGACGTCCCACAAGATGAGAAAACTGAGATGGGGACTTTTGCTGACGACACAGCAGTAATGTCAGTGGGTGACAATGATGAAGAGGCTACAGAAAAACTTCAAAAAACAATCAGCAAAGTCAGTATTTGGACCAAAAAAAATGGTGAATAAAATTAAATGAAACAAAGTCAGTCCATATAAACTTCTTAAACAGGAAAACAGAAAAAGTTCCCATTGAACTAAACGCATAAACTGTTTCCTAGGAAAAAGAGGTAAAATATTTGGGTCTGGTACTAGATGAAAAGCTTAACTGGAAATTGCATGTAAAAAGGAAAAGAAGCGAACTAGATCTAACATTTAGAAAAATGTATTGACTACTGAGACATTACTCAGTATTAAGTCAACACAACAAATTGTTGATTTATAAACAAGTGCTGAAACCTGTATGGATGTACGGCATACCCCTATGGGGTTGCACCAACAAAACGAATGTCGAAACCATTCAGAGATTTCAGAATAAAGTACTAAGTAAAAGCACGTTATTATGTATGCAATGACAATATCCACAGGGACTTGAATATAGAATTTGTCGGTGAAGAAATTAAAGCTGCTGCGGTTAAGCACGAAAGATGGTTACATGCACATGAAAATACAGAGGTACTGCATATGCTAGCAAACAGCAACACAATACAAAGACTGAAATATAATTTATTGCGGCCAATAGACTCTTACAAGAGCACCTGACACTGTCAATTATCTCTATACAGTCAAAATACAAAATGATCAAAATACATAAGTTATTTACAAAATATAGAGTTGTTTACAAAAGTATAAGTTATTTAAAAAGATCAAAATGCCAAAATTACGTACAAACCTTATTGTATACATAGGTATACAACTCATTTATACTATATACATATATATTACAGTTCATTTATACTATACAAACATTTTTCAATTAGGTATGATTTTAAGACCAGTTTAAATTTTGAGTCAGAAGTATTCTTAATTACAGATGGCAATTTATTGTATAATATGGCTCCTATTTTAAATGGATCTTTATTAGTTTGAGTTTTATTCGTGCTCACCCTATGGTAATCAGTTGCTCTCCTCGTATCATATGTATGGCAATCTTTATTGAGGATGTTATGTTGCTTTCGGTCTTTTACAAGTATAATGGTTTTGAATACATAGAGTGATACTACTGTTAGGATGTTTTGTGATTTGAATGTATCCCGACATGTTTGTTGAAAACGAAGGTTGTACATGGTTCGTATGCATTTCTTTTGTACTTTTAATAGCCTGTCCATATTGGTTTTACTTGTTCCCCCCCAAATTTCAATACCATATGTTAAGTGTGGGAAGATAATGCCATAATATGCAGTTTTAAGAGTATTGATATTCCCATATTTTGCTAGTTGTCGTAATAGGTAGAGTCCCGAGTTCATTTTATTACAAAAAATGTCTACGTTTGTACTGTAGGTTAAAGTATCTTCTATATGAACGCCCAAAAATTTAAAGTTTCTTACCCGTTCCAAAGAGTAAAAGAACCAAGCCCTTGGACTTAATGTTTTAAAACCAGTGTGATGAAGCTAATGTAATAGAACTACTCATAGGAGTAATATCTAATAAACGTGATAATATATAGTGAAGACTAAACTATTAGATAAATGTAAAACTTAGTTGTAGTTATTGTAGAAATAAAAAAGATGGTGGTGATGTGAAGAGCATGGAATTTCAAAGCCATCGCATAGCAACACATCTTTTAAAATTCTGTCTATTGCTTATCCTATTTGTATCCTTCCTATACTGAAAAAAAAAAAATGTGCAAATGTGTAATGAAGGTTTACCTTGATTAACAAGAAGTAGACAGAAGAATAAAATTTTGTAAAAGTTAGCAGATAATCTTCTGAGTGCAGCACATCAGATTTTTTTTTTTTTTTTTTTTTTTTTTTTCCACTTTAGTTTGGAATAAAAATTTGCAGAAATAGTTTCATTACACTTTTGCTGTAGATACAAAGTAACTACAGGAGATTGAAGTGACCATCGTATCTTTTATACAGTAAAACCTGCCATCAACAGATCTCTAGTTAAGTGTAAATCTATGAGAATATTTTATGGTCCCATGAATTTATTGTGAAAAACATGCTAAATTCCCTTTATTAAACAGAAACTGTTTTACACAGACAACGGAAATGAAAGTATGCATTTAATAGAAAATTTCCAGTTGTGGAATGCAGAATTCAGAAAATTCTCAGGCACCTGGTGAAAATGGGCATTGTATGCTCTCAGTAAGTGATGTTTCAGTTGAAACATAACCATATTGCTACTACCTGACCTATCAAGGAAGGGAGTGTGCTAATGATACGAATACTTAGAAACCTGTCACAGTCATGTTTCACTGCATAGTTAAGCATAACAGTACATCTCCAAACTTAAACCAAGGTGGTGGTTTATTTCCTATAGTCACCATGGCCTCAAAAGCAAGAATTGTACTAGATCTTAACACGAGCGTGAAAGTGATTTATGCTTGTGAAAGAGATAAACTGAGTGTAAAATAGATCATGAAGGTTTTCAACGAAACCAAAACTCAAGTTTACGAGATTCTAAAGAAGAAAATGGAAATTCTGAAGTGGTGGAAAAATTGTGGTAATAGGAACATAAAGAGAGAACTTAAGAAAACGGAAAACCAGGACATTAATGAAATAGTGTGGGAGGGGTAGGGAAAAAAATCACTGCATATTGGAGCCTTTGTTGCACAAATATATCTGAAAAGATCCCTGAAAAACTGGGCAAGACTCAATTCAAATAACTAATGGGTATTTGGAGAGTTTCCACAAAAGGCATAAGATGCATTTTAACAAACTTTGTGGTTAATTGGATGACATTAATACTGATACCATCGCCTATTGGATTGTTAAATTACCTTCAACAGTCAAAGGATACAAACCTGAAAACACAGCAAAGGCAACAAGATATGTGTTACTGAGTAAGTCATTGTGTTTAAAATGCGAGAAATGTTTGAGAGGAAAATTGTCAAGGAAAGATTGACTCTTTTCCTGTGTGGTTTTATGTCGTGTGAAATGGAAAAATGCCTTCGTTAAATGGAAATCTGTCTTGAACAGAAATTTTCAAAATCCAGTGGATTCTGCTGAAGTCAGGTTTTACTGTATTATGGTTTTGAAAGTCTATACTTTTTATGTCATTACAGGAAACAGCTGAATGATGACCACTGATAAAAGGTTCTTAAAAAATTTAAACAAATATTAAGGAAATGGCGCATGCCACAGTAGCAACAACAACCATAATAATAATAATAATAATAATAATAATAATAATAATAATAATAATAATAATAATAATAATAATAATAATAATAATAATAATAATAATAATAATAATAATAATAATAATAATAATAATAATAATAATAATAATAATAATAATAATAATGATGATGATAATGATAATGATAATGATAATGATAATGATAATGATAATGATAATGATAATAATAATAATAATAATAATAATAATAATAATAATAATAATAATAATAATAGCAATAACCATAATGATAATAATGATGATGATAATAATAATAATAATAATAATAATAATAATAATAATAATAATAATAATAATAATAATTATTATTATTATTATTATTATTATTATTCCCTCTCAAAACTCTTTTACACAAAGTCCCTTTGTGGCTGTTTTGGTCGCCATTGTAAATGATCCAAAGAATTCCCTATTCATATACGTCAAGTGACAATTCCTTTAGAAAGCTTCTAAGGACACTGCTTCTTTCATGGCTTTGTTATAACACTTTCCCCAACTGAACTGGCCTTGCCCTTGGTCTTGACAAAGAACCAACATTTCTTTGACATCTATCATGACTGCTTCTGGCAAACCATAATTTCGGTATCAAATGCCCCCATAGATATTATTTTATTATCCCATAATGAAATAATATATATCTTGCCCGAATATAACGCAAAATATTAGACCTTTGTCAGCAACTTCCAATTCGCTTTACAATTTCTTTTCACAACATTAATTTTTACATGACATTTCCTAAAAATTATTCACATGGTTACATAACAACAGTTCATTTAAAATTTACCAACATTCTGGTCTGCAATTTTCAACTTTTAAATATTACTCCGAAAATATTTCAATCTACCTCATCTCTCTTTTTCTCCATCTGATCTACTTAAAATTAATTCATATTGTTGTTACACTTGAAACAATTCCTAAATATACACTCCCATGTTTAAATCAATGGTACATTAATCATATTATATTTGTATACAACATTTCTGAGTTCTTCTTCTGGATTTTATATAAATATTCTTTTCAAAAGTCTTTCATTGTTCTGATATTTCTTTTTAACTGGTTATTTTTTTATACATTTCCGAATACTTCTTTAGGATTCTATATAAATATTATTTTCAAAAGTCTTTAAGTGTTCTGATTTTCATTTCTATATACATATTTTTTTTTTCACTCGTTTAGTTTTAAGTTTCACTGCACTGTCACGACACTGTTTATACTTAACCTATACATTTTACACTACACTGTTCATACTTAACCTATACAATTTACAAGTTTTTTTTTTTCTTCTCCTTTTACAATTTGTTATGGCAATTTTAAATACTTTAGCCTAAGTTCCCACCATTTACAAGAAAATTCATCATCCCACAACAGACTTCGAAAATACAAGAGAATTTTGCGGACTTTTCCATGTACAAAGGACTTATTTATTCTACATCCCCATGATTTTTCCACATTTAGCTTAGATATTGGACATCGATCTCTTTTCCTATCTTTCTTACACATATTCTGATGGAACTGTGCCCCTTGCCCGAAGTATTTTAATATTTCTGTTTCGTTTCTCCCTCGATTTTGAATGTTTTTCAATGTTTCTTTCGTCACCGTGATATCTATTGTTACCTCACTAATTTCATTTGTGGTTTTCTCCAAATTCCTCGTCTGTTTTCTATTTTCCCATTCTGATACTTCTAATCTACTCCTAGTTTCTTCTAACTCTTTTCTAGCTACTTCTCTTTCTTTATCTAAGTTCTGTCCTATTTCCTCCCTCAGTTTTCTGTTTTCACTATCTGACCTTTCATTAACTACATTCAAAACTTCATTTTCAGCGTTCTGCGTTTCCCCACTAACATCTTTCCCTAAACTGTCTGTTACCTGATCAGCTTCTTCTCTTACGTTCTCTACTTCCTGACTAACTTTCCCGAAATTTTCTAACGACTGTTGTTGATTGTCTAACTTCTTTCCTAGTTCTATTTGTCCTGCCTCTAACTTCTGAAAACCACTTTCTATCTTTCCTTCTATCTTTTTTAAACTTTGATTATATTCCTTCATCTCTTTTATTAAACTTTGAGTATTATCATCTATATAAAAATTATTTGTGGTTGGTTTATTGACACTCGTCACTTACTTTTTCATATATTTATGAGAGACTAGTTTCAAAGGCCCTGGCCTCCATTTTCAATCTCTTTGGAAAGAGATTGAAAATGGAGGCCAGGGCCTTTGAAACTAGTCTCTCATAAATATATGAAAAAGTAAGTGACGAGTGTCAATAAACCAACCACAAATAATTTTTATATTAATTTTGACGTCACTGTTACTAAATTCCTCCAAACACACATTATCATCTATCTTTTTACTGAAACTTTCACTTAAACTTTGATTGTTATCCTTCATCTTTTTACTTGAACTTTCACTTAAACTTTGAGTGTGATCCTGCACCTCTTTTCTTAAACTTTGAACACTTGCGAACACTTTTCTAATTTCCTCTAATATAATTTGTTCCATTTCTACATCATTTGGTACAGTTCTACCACACTCTGCTACTTCAACTACTTCCTGCCTACTGTTATTACTATAAACCTCCTGAACTTCCATGCTTTCTACAATTTTTTTTTTTTTTTTTTTTTTTTTTTTTTTTTTTTTTTTTTTTTTTTTTTTTTACTTAAAATATTGTCTTTCACTCCTCAAATAAATTCACCATAGTCTAGTATATAATTTTACACTCTGTACCTTTGATTGTTTTTACTGGCTCCTGATGTCTCTGATGATGTCGGTCTCCTTTCTTCTTTCCAGTTAGGACTGCTGTAGAGCTACTTCTCAAACGTCCTCGTGTCGAACCTCCTCCTCCTGTTGAACCTTGTTGTCGGGTTGAAACTCCTTCTAGGTTGAACCTCCTTCTAGGTTGAATCTGCTTCTCGGGTTGAATGTGCTGCTAGTGTCAAACCTCCTCGTATCGTGTCCCGCATTGGCGCGCCAGTTTGTTACAACAATGTTTATGGGTGTACACAAGTTCCACGTTGGAACGCCAATTTGATGCAAATAATTTAATGGCGAGCAATGAGGTTTCTCTCAGGGTATGCGTGGATGGGTGTGAGAAGGAAATTTAGCAACACTGGAATGCCCGTCTCCAAATTATTTATTCACTGCTTCTCCTTTTCATACCTCGAAATGGAAGCTGCCGACCGAGAGTTACCAATCTCGGTTTAAAGTTATTGAATGCCAATATTTTATTACTAAATAAATTTTTATGACCCGACAAATATTCAAAACAGAACAAGTTGACCGCTCTAATAGGTTTCACGTCTCAGACTCCTCTCATTGGCCTGACACCGAAGAACCTCTGATCGGCGTCACGCCGAAGACTGTTTATAATGGCTTCCTAGCCGCGAACTGCCTCCATCGGCCTTACGCCGAAGAGTGCTCCCTAACCACAGCTGCGCGTGTATATATCTCTAACTTTCCCTCTCCAAACTCTTTTACACAAAGTCCCTTTGTGGCTGTTTTGGTCGCCATTGTAAATGATCCAAAGAATTCCCTATTCATCTACGTCAAGTGACAATTCCTTTAGAAACCTTCTAAGGACACTGCTTCTTTCATGGCTTTGTTATAACACTTTCCCCAACTGAACTGGCCTTGCCCTTGGTCTTGACAAAGAACCAACATTCCTTTGACATCTATCATGACTGCTTCTGGCAAACCATAATTTCGGTATCACCTTTCTCTAGAAGGACCCTGGAGGAAAAATTGCAAATCAAGCAATTGGGTAGGCAAACTCCAGAACTAATTATAATGCAGTGTGCAAAAGGAGAGAGAAATTATTCCTACACCAGGCATTTTAACTCCAAAGTGTATGAACATAACTGGGTATGTAGATGCCAAGAAAGAAGTGCTCTGTTCTGCTTTCCGTGCCTGCTCTTCGGAAACAATGATGCTTGGAGCACAATGGGAGTGCAGATTTATGTCACCTAAATGTGCTTATTAGTAAGCATAAACAAAACATAGTGTTTTAGGCAATATAAACATTAAGACACAGTTAAGCCATGCATATCAGAAGGCGAAACTGAAACATAACCATTAAGTTGAAAAAAACAGGCATGTGCTATCGCGTATAATTGATTGCATTATGTTGTCAATGGAGAAGAACATTGGCTCTAAGATGCAGGATTTTAACACCAGTCATTGATAAGTTCTGGAATAGAAAGGAGCACCGCATGGACTTCATACCTCAACATTAAGTAAGACCATAAGTATTTTTTTTAACAGTATGTAGCTTTGTAGCACACTCCTAATTTTATCCACCAGCCACCACTGGTCCAAGGTCCTCTGACAGAAGCCTGGACATTTTTTTTTTTTTTTTCTTTTTTGCAATGTTCATTTCATGTAACAGGATAGAATGCTTCCATACAGGATTTCTCCGAACACGAGCTGCCACTGCTTTTTGTGCTGCTGGAGTCCTGACACTATGTGGTTGACCTTCCCTCGGTCGATCCTTTACAGTCCCAGTTGCAGTGAAACACTCAGTGGTGTGGTACACAAACATACCGCTGATTTACAGCTTTTGTAGCATCTTGAAAAGTTACTTATAAATTTTCCAACTTTATGCAATGCAATTACGGCTATACAATTTTCATAACCACCCCATTCCATGATGAAACATGGAGCTAAATACTTCCTCTTTCTAAAGACAAGCTAACAAGGTTAATGTGTGCACAGACACAGTTGTTTATGCACCAAACCAGAGGTACGGTATGTGTCATGACAGCTATAAATGCTCACTTATTCGCTTTGTGATTCTTCAATTCCAATTCAAATCTGGTGCATCTCTTTCATTGCTAGTATCTTCTGATGTGTTGATGGTAATTTTATCAACTTCATTTTCTATTACACCATCGTTTTTCCAATATTTCACTTCCAGCTCCTAGACCTTCTTGCTCCTTTACAATCTGTCACGGTTACAGAAGAGAATGCTTCTATTAGCAAGTTTCCACATATTTGTGGCCGACATATCACCAGTAACGTTGCGTCCTCTGAAAACGTTCTTTATTTTTGCCCATACCAGTTCAATTGCACTCAGATCACAGTTATACAGAGGTAGACGAATAATAGTGTGTTCCCTTTCGAGAGCTATAACATCCACAACATATGTTTGCTGTAAACTGGTTAGTTAATTAACCTTGAAATTGCTTTAAATGAAATACGGCGCACGTGTGAAAGCTTAGCATATTAGCCACTAGATGTCAGACTGTTTCCAAGTTGTCATCTGTATTTACAGAGTTAGACAAAACCTACCGAATGAGGATCTGAAGCCCAAGCGCTCAAGCTATCGTGCACATATGATAAAGCATATAGAATTTCAAAACCAACACATAGCAACCTCTTTTTAAAGTTTTGACTATTGCTTTAATTACCTGTTTCTCTTTTCAGTTTGACTTTTGGCGTTTCCATTTTTGGGAATTTATGCAACTTCTTATTTTGTTACAAGTGCTGCCATACGCAAGAGTCTGAGTTAGTGAAACAGGCAGAAGTAAATGAAAACACTGTGAAACTCCTTCAACGTCTTGAAGGTCATGATGGCTCTGTGAATACCTGTGCCTTCTACAGCAATACAATGTTGGCTTCTGGATCAGGGTATGTCTGTGTTTGCTATCAGTGAACTGAGTGAAAAGAAAACTTTAGAAAAGAAAACTGAACCTATTGACAGTGAAGCAATCCAAATATTATAAATAAACTACAACACTTGGTAACCAACTTTGCTTATCTGGTTTAAAATTGTTGAAATCCTCTGGAACCAGCTGAGGATGTGATGGAAATATGGTGAAACTAGTCCCAGAGGATTTCAACAATTTTAAACCAGATAGCGAAGTTGGTTACCAAGTGTTGTAGTTTATTTATTATAAGAAACTTCAATTTGAAAATATTGTTTCATTTGTAGGGATAAAATGGTAAGGCTCTGGAACAGAAAGCAAGATGGAAGGTTTCAAGAAGCAGAATGGTCGCCAATAGAGGGTCATCGCTACATTATAAATCAGGTGGACTTCTCTCCAAATGGTACACTGTTAGCATCATGTTCTCATGATGGCACCACCATTCTTTGGGATGTGGCTGTAAGTAAATATATTCTCATACGAATGTTTATATTGCAAAAACTGGAGTAGAAAATGTGTGTATATATAAATATAAAATGAGAAGTTAGCTTTTACATATGAGTACCAACTGTAACAATTTGAATGTGAAATAAAATATTCTTTTACTCTACAATTATGGAGGTTTCAAGTATTAAGTTACATAAGATTATTTAAAATAGTAACATAGTAACATTCAGCCAAGAAAGGCTCCTGGTGTAAACAAATGCACATGTTACTGCCACATTTTCCATTCATACCACACCTTTCAAGCGAATGAAAATAGTTTGATCCTGTACTACCGTACTGTTACCCGTTTTGTACTTATAATAATAAATTTGGCAAATAATGATAGTATTTTAATAAGTGTTTCATTTACACATAACTTAATTATTTAACTTCTGTTTCCTATTATGACTGTGCCAATGTCAATATTTCTCTGTTTACTGAGGCAAAATAATGATCCTGCTAATGCATTATTGTTTATATTGCAATTACAGTTAGGCATATAGCAGTCAGAGAATGTACTATACGCGCATGTTTTCTTAAGCACTGATTTTATGGTGCAGTGCAGGCAGGGGGAAATAAGTGAGAGCTAACACACTTTTGTTTCTGCAGTGTGGTCAACCAAGAAAAACACAATTCAGCAAAATAGCATTTAAGATAAGCGAAGATATGCGTGAGATATGTGGACAAACAGTAAATTGAACTTGATCTGATCAGCTGTATGTTAATATACTTATGAGGGGATGTCATAAAGTTTTTTTTTAACTATCACCCTTTAAAGAATATGATAGAGAGTTTGTGTTGATGTGTGCTTGTTAGTTCTTCTGTATGTAGTCACCATCCAGATTTACACATTTGGTGGGAGATCGGGCGAATAAGGCGGATGCTGTAAGGTCTCAAAGCCACATTCCCTTGTTTTGTCAACTACAACTTTAGATGAATGAGCTGGTGCATTGTCAGCCAGAAGGCGAACACCTTTGTAGAGCATATCGCATCATTTCTCAATCAGAGCTGCCCATATTTTGTCCAGAAGATTACCAGACGATCAAGAAAATCATCTTCATCCTGTTCCAACAGCATCAGCATCTGTCTTGAAAGGTCATGCCATGTTTGCTTTTGGAAAGGGGTTAGCAAATGTGGAACCCACTGTGCAGACACCTTAGACATGTGCAGTTTGTCATGAATAATTCTCCACACACTACCGTAGCTAGATGTCTCTCATTCATGATCATTTGGATGGTTGCTCGTCTGTCTTCCAGTATTAAACACTCCACTTTCTTCACTGTGACAGCATCATCTGTCATTGACCATCTCCCAGCTCTTGGCTCATCTGTCAGGGACATGTGACCAGTTTGAAAATTCCTTTTCCATCTCATAATAGTGTCATACGATGGGCAATCATTTCCATAAACAGCTGTCATCTGTAGTGATCACACTACGAGCCTCAATTTTCTCCATCTTACACCTCAGTCGCTTCTGGCACTCACTGTGAAAAACAAACGAACTCAAATCACTGAAACTACCAACATTATGTCCCGAGGGATCAATGATGACACTGAAAAATTTTCATCACTCTAGCATAAAAACTACTGGGTGATAATTAAATCTTTGACACCCCCTCGTAGTATTTATGAAACACATAAAAGTAGAAAACAAACATTATAACAGCTATAAATACTCATTCACTTTGTGATTCTTCAATTTCCAAGTCCAGTGCATCACTTTCATTCCACTGATGTGTTGATGATAATATCATGAATTTCATTTTTTATTACACCATTGTTCTCCAATGTTACATTTCCAGCTCTTGGACCTTCTTGCAGTATCCTTCCCAATCTGTCACTTCTATAGCAAGTTTCTGCAGATTTGTGACTGACATACCAGTAAGGTTGTGCCTTTAAAGACATTCTTTATTCAGATCACAGTTATTCAGAGGTAGACGAATAATAGTATGTGCCCTTTCGAAAGCCATAACATCCCCAGTATACATCTTGCTCTTAGATTTGTTATAAACTGGCTAGCTAATAATTAACTTCAAAATTGCTCAAAATGAAACGGCGCACATGTGAAAGCACATGTGAACAAACACCATCTGGACAAATGTAAAGGACTTAAAAGTGACAACCTACAGACTATATTGAGAAGCCAGGGGGAAAATGCTGCAGATCAACTAATCTCCAATGCTATTGGTGAACAACAACATGTAAAAGCTTAGCATATTCACCACTAGATATCAGAGTATATAGCTCATTTCATGTTTCAAAGTTGTCTTCGGTGTTTACAGAATTAGGCAAAACCTACCGAATGAGGACTTGGGAGCCGAACGCTCAAGAAATCGTGCACATATAGTAATTACACATAGAAGTGGTGGGGGAAAAAACAGTTGTTAACGTTATAACAGTGCATTAAACTAGCAGTCAGCAGTGCTGTATTTGTTGTGAATGCTTTGCAACCAAGTTTTTTACAGGCTGATTATAAACCTGAGAAACAACTCAAGCAATATCATCACTTCTGATTTTTAGCCAGGTGTCACTCTGTTATCCGAGGATCCCAATTAACACATCAGTTTTTACTAATTGAAGATAGTTGATAAAACTTTTTCATGCATTCTTGAATATTATATTTAGTTGAGCAAGTAGAGGACTGATCCCAAGGTCATGGGTTCATATCCAGCCCAGATTAATGGTTTTTAAGTATGCCATATAGTAGATACTGGCATATAAAAAACTCCTGCAGCACATGAGGTGTTGATATTATTCTGGCAGTTGATAGTATTACTAACAAACAAAGAGGCTATGTATTTCTGTAATACTCAGTGCCGGCTCAATATAAGATAGCATGTGGTAAAGATATATCAGGTAGCAATGGCAATTTCTTCAGCTGAGGAACTATTAAGGGGAAGAGAGGAGTCTCCACCCTGTATTCATGATATATCAAGCTTGGAATGATACTATCTGCATTGAAAGAAACTATTTGTAGTCAGTTTTTAACACCACGTACATTTTTATATTATTGAGGGACAGTTTTGGAAGTCGTTGCATCCATTTTCAAACTCGAAGGTCTATCATTTGTTGTCTGCTCAACAGACGATAGTTGGACCTTCAAGGTTGAAAATCGATGCAACAGCTTCCAAAACTAGCACCTCAGTAATATAAAAATGTAAGTGATGAAGTGTTATACATATGTGTTGTGCCATACTACAAATAGTTTTTTTCAATTAATTTTGATGTCACTGTTACTAAATTCCTCCAATCACATAACTACCTTCATTGTTTATGTTAGGATCCATTCTTGGATCTGAAGAATTGTGGCTAATGATTGAAAGCAACATAGCTATTTCTTTTAAAGCTTTTTCTTTTGAACTCCTAGATATAGTTATAATGAAACTCTGAATTATAATTAACAAATTAAATCTCTTTTTTTAAACAAGTTTTGTGGATCTCCTTAATACTTTCTGAACCTAATTTGAACAAAACTTATCAGAGTGCAAATCCAATTACTTCTTTGTACTAGCCTTTATAGGTTCATCTTTGTCTGCTTTAATTACAATATAATAAACATGTTGTAACACAACTTTATTTTCTTTTAGTACTACTGAGAGAATTATTTAATACTGCATCACTTACCTGTTTATTCTTAAACATGTTTTGGAGGTTTCACTACCATCCTCAGTTGCTGTTTGACTGTGAGCTGTCTCAAACATTTCTATAGATTTTGTGTAATCAAGTTTTTTTCTCTGTAAGAACATGGCAATTTACTTTCGGATTCTGAGCCAGAATAGATCCATTTCACTAAATCTACTAACAAGATCATAGAATACAATAGAATTTATCTATACAACTTACTATTTACAATATATTGTACACATTATATACATTTTTTACTTAAGCTAGTTATATAAATTGCCTGGTGCCATATTTAATACTAGCTTGCTTGGTGCCCAGACCTTTTAGCATTACTGAGAACCATCTTCTAATCTAATTTCCTGTCTGTCTTCCCTTGCTGTCTCAGCAATTTTTCTTTTCCAATGTTTACTTTTCTCATCCACTTTTCTTTAGCTTTCCAAAAGAAGTTTCCCATATTTTTATTTATACTTTCATTTTTCCCCACTAACATTCTTATAGCTATTATCTTGCTTTAATCTTTTCCCATTTTTTCTCCCACACGATCTCCATACTGCTAGTTCTCTACACTCTGACAAATAATGAACTGTTTCTCCACATAATTCATATATTTCTATTTTGCCCTCTTAAGTACATTGATCCCATTCTTATCCAAGCCATTTCTTCCCTTTCCGTTGGGTACCAGCATCCTGCCATGCACTTTCCTGCCTCCATTATTAGTCAACGTTACTCCTAGGTACTCAAACTCTTTCACAACTTCTAACTTTTGTTCAACTTAGCCCTGTAAATACCATTGCTCCTCTTTCTTCAATTTCACAAGGTTACAAACTGTTTCTCTGTGAGGCACACAAACATCAGAGAATGTTCCTAAATTGCTGCCTTATTTCTGTATAAGAGTTTGCTGTCACATAGGAAGATTGTGTGTGCAATAGAATGCACTAACACACTATAGCACTGAAAACATGTGATTTCACAAATTATTAACCTCACTACAGCATGGACAGTTGATTAGTTGGCACACAGAGAAGGAACAGAACTCGTTAGAAGCACAGATGTCATAACAGAGGCTCTGTATTTTACAGGAGTAATTGAAATGAAGTTCATCTTCTAACACACATTCTGGCTATGTTTAGTTAATAACATTTTCATATACCCTTAAGCATAATAGTGTATAATAAAGATGCATTTATTAAATCTTAGTACAGGTTGACATAAGTCATTCCACCAGAAGCAATTGTATCTGGCTTATTTCTTTCAGTTAAGTAATCAAGTAAATAATTATGATCCACAGATGGTCAACATGAAAAATTCAATGCCATGGCCAGGATCTGAACCATGGATCTCTTGGTTTCCGTCCAGTCGCTCTAACCCATTGAGCTACCATGGCCAACTTGCCGTCACGACACTAAATTCTCCATTTGACTCGTATATTTCCCCAGTTTCTATCTATCTGTCAAAGACCTTAGCCTGTATACAGTTAGTGTAAAGAAATTATTAATTTCCATCAATTAACTAAAGTATGATCCATATTTTAGATTATTTATGGCATACTCTCTGTATTCTATGCCATGCTTGTTCATACAGTGACTAATACTAATCCTTTTTTATCTGAAAAAAACAATCATTTATCTTCTGTTTCTGAAACAAATTTCCTAAATAATTAGTAGTTATGAGATTGTTTTACATAAATTTAGATAATGGCTGAATATATTGATTGTGTGTTGTACAGAGAGGCACTCGAGCACGTCCCAGTTTCCAGGTGAGTGCTGCAGGTGTACGAACTTGTCGATTCTCTCCTGACGGTCATTTGTTAATAACAGCTGGAGATGATGAGAAGGCAGTCATCTGGAGCACAACATCCATGGAGCAACTCATGTAAGTCATCTCCATTAATTTACATTGTATTTTGCAACACTTGTTTGTTTTGTTTTTTAATTATTATTATTCATTTGTATAATTTAACCTTAATGATCATATTGAGGCCTTTGACTTGAGAAACAACTGATGGTGTTAATGAGTGTTAGAATTTTAGTTTATTTAACATTGATTTTATAATGATGTTATGATCTTATTTGCTTATAGACTTTCAAGTTTCAACCATCGTCAAACAATATACTATATTTACAATTTATCTAACGTATAAAACCCTTCTGATATATTAGAAGACAGTTTAGACAGTTTAACACACTTCACTAAAAATTATGAGGACATTGGAAAGATTGAGACAGACTGAAAATTCAATGCCATAGCAGGGATCTGATCCACGGATCTTTTGGTTGCCATCCAGCCGCTCTAACCCTTGAGCTACTGTGGCCAACGTGCCTATATGACATTAAATTCTGCAACTGACTCGTGTTTTCCCGGTAAACCACTTAGGAGTTTTCTTAAACATATGAGACAACTACCTTAATGGCGACTTACAACGTTTAAGTACTTTAAGGCCTGGGCTTTTTATAGTTAACCACTATTAGGTCAATTAATGGAAATTAATTATTCTTTCACACTAGCCATGTAGGCTAAAGTATGGAAAGATTGAGTCAGACTGAAAAATTCAATGCCATAGCCGGGATCTGATCCACGGATCTTCTGGTTGCCATCCAGTTGCTCTAACCCTTGAGCTACTATGGCCAACGTGCCGATATGACATTAAATTCTGCAACTGACTCGTGTTTTTCCCGGTAAACTACTTAAGAGTTCTCATAAACACATCTGACTCAATCTTTCCATACTTTAGCCTACACACAGCTAGTGTGAAAGAATAATTAATTTTCATTAATTGACCTAATAGTGGTTAACTATAAAAAGCCCGGTTCTTAAAGTACTACACAATGTAAGTCGTCATTAAGGTAGTTGTCTCATGTGTTCATGAGAACTCCTAAGTGGTTTACCGGGAAAAACACGAGTCAGTTGCAGAATTTAATGTCATAGTGATACGTTGGCCATAGTAGCTCAAGGGTTAGAGCGGCTGGACGGCAACCAGAAGATCCGTGGATCAGATCCTGGCTATGGCATTGAATTTTTCAGTCTGACTCAATCTTTCCATACTTTAGCCTACACACGGCTAGTGTGAAAGAATAATTAATTTCCATTATGAGGACATTGTTTCACAAACCATTGACTGCATTAGATAATTTTTCGGTATAGAAACTTCTGATTGGTGATGGTGGTGGAGACTTGGTGAACTTGAAAGTAACATTGTCCTCAGGAATGTCAAAGTTACGAATTTATCATTGAACTTCTTCATAAAGGTCTTTGTAATGATAGAGACAACGTGAAAAATTCAATACCATGGCCGGAATTTGAACCACAGATTTCCTGGTTTTTTGTCCAGTCGCTTTACCCATTGAGCTACCATGGCCAACTTGCTGTAATGACATAAAATTCTCCAGTTGACTCATATATTTTCCCAGTAAACCACTAAGGGCTCTCGTATTCGAGATACACCATTGGTGGCGACTTACTGTTGTAAGTACATGAGTCCCAGGCTTCATCATTTAACTCTTATTATTTAAGTTAATTGATGGAAATTAAACATTTCTTCACACTAGCCGTATATAGGCTAAGGTTTTTGATAGAGTCAATGCCATGGCCGGGATTTGAACCACAGATCTCCTGATTTCTGTCCAGTCGCTCTTACCCATTGAGCTACCATGGCCAACTCGCCGTCATGACATTAAATTCCCTATTTGACTCGTATATTTCCCCAGTAAACCACTAGGGGCTCTCACATTCGAGATACACCGTTTGTAGCGACTTACCCTAAGTACCTTAGTCTATATATGGCTAGTATTGAGAAATGATTAATTTCCATCAATTAACCAAAGCATTAGGTGTTGTTTGTTTCCCTTTTCTAAAACCTGCTTGGAACTCTGATACAGCTATCTCTTCCACCCGATCTCTTAATCTATCTGCCAGTATCCCTTTGTAGACTTTTCCTGTCACTGACAATAGACTTATCCCTTTGTAATTTTCTGGTTTCTCCCTCCCTCACTTCCCTTTATATATGGGCATTATCATACTTTCCAGCCTTCTAGGAATTCTTTTTGTTTTTTGACCTTATTCACCACTTTAGTAATTATTTTTAACTCACTTTTTGTCTCTGCATATTTCTTCCAGAATTCTCTCTATCTAACCCTACTGCTTTACCCATTTTTATCTTTTTTTTTTATTTGCTGGTTTACTTCATCTGTAGTGAATTCTCCATCCAGCTTATTCAGTGCTTCGTCTTATATCAGCTGCCTTTGGATCCACCTTGTCTCCTCCCCTATTAACTCTTTGAAATACTTCAACCACTTGAGAGGTATAATCTCATTTTCTCCCCTCCTTCCCCCACTTACGTTTCTCACCATTCCCATATCTTTCTACAGTCCTTATTCTCTATTGCCTCTTTTAACACTCTCCACTTCTTTTTCTTTTCTTTCAGCAGACACTTATATCCCCATTTATGTGTCATCAGGTTTTTCCTATCCTTCTCCTCTATTCTTCATCTTGTTCAGATCTTTATATACCTCTTTTCTCGCTGCCTTACATTCCTCATCAAACCACCCTTCTATTGCTGTAACCTTTTGACTACCCTTTTCCATTCCTACTCCTGCCCTCATTACCGGCCTTTGCAACCCCTCAAGACCTTTTCCACCTTTTCTTTCTCTGTTGCAGCTAAAATTCCCCTCTGCTCAATCTGACCTATTCTTGAGGAGATTCTGTTAACATCAAATACTATTTGTATCTACTTCAGTTTTATGTTTATATGATTTATTGTGAACAGTTCCAATGCACATCACCTAGTTTTTATGTTTGTTATTGCTTATGCTTAATTTTCATTGTGAATGTGGCCCAAGAGTGAGTTAAGTCATTTTATCTCTCTTCTATTATAGGCTTCTCTGGTTTAGTTCCTTCAGCTTATTTGAATTGGTTTTATTGCTCAATACTGTGTAAAATGATACATATTTGACATGTAATATTTTAGGATAATTGAAGGACACAATGATGGCATCACAGCATCTGCATTCAGTCCAGACAGTCAGTACTTAGTGACAGCCTCATCTGATGGGCATCTTAAGCTTTGGGGTGTGGCCCCCTGTTGCGAAGAGTGTATCCTTACTCAGGAAGAGGTACATGATTTGGGAGTGACAAGCTGTGATTTCTCACCAGTAGAAGGCACTGCAGGTAGGTTTGATTTAGAACAATACAGCATTATTAACCTAGGTATTAAATGCATTGTTATAATCCTAATGGCAATTTAAAGCAAGCAGATACATACATGTAAATCTCACAGGAGTAATATCATATTCTAAAAGGTTGTATAAAAGTATAATAAACATTTAAAAGCCCTGATGTATTATATTCACATGAATATCTCAAACCACTACCTTTTTGTCTCTACAAACAGCTCTAGCAAAAGTGTATTTTTCTTTCTTCACGTTGAAATAAAAATTTAGAAAAATAGTTTCAATACAATTTCTTTGCAGATAATAGAATGATGCAGGGGACTGAAGTGTTAGCCAAATATTTAAAAAGTGGGTTGCTATGATGGCTTTAATAATCCATAATTTTTGCATGACATCAAGAGAAATAAAAGAATGGTACTTTTAGCACTTTATGAAATGTATAAAGTATTAGAAAATTAAAAACAATAGCAAAGAACATAAATATTAAAAGCAGAAGCATTATTAACAGTGAAGTATTCTTCATTTTTGAGTTTGATTTATGAGTCACTATGTTTACACTCAAACTTCACTTACTTGTCGTTGTATAATTGAAACGTTTTCAAGATCATTCGATCTCATCCTCAGCTGTTTGGTGACTAACTGAACATTCCTCTTCTTCCACTACTACGGAGCTCCAATCACTCTGCCATCTGGTGTTAGGGGCACTAAGTTTTAATACTTCATTTAATGCCGGGATTTCAAAATTTATAACTTTATCACGGTTTTTGGTTATGAATATTTTTTCCCAAATATCCAACTCTATGGGTGGATTTTAACAGTTTAATGTTGTGGCCAATGTTGTGGTTCTGTCCAAAAATGGTGTGAAACTGCACATTTTTCTGTTTGTTTCAACTTAATGTTCCTCTGGTGTTCTTTTTGCCTGGTTAACAAGTTTCTCTTAGTTTTTCCTATGTAGCTTTTTTCACAGGTTTCACAATTTATCTGATAAATTCCTGATTTCAAATTGTTGGGGATTGAATTTTGTAGTGGTTTATTTAGCAGGTTCCTCAGACTGAATTTGTTTTGGGGTGCTAGTTCTAAGTTTAGTTTTTTGATGGTTCGTTCAAATTTTCTAAAAGCTCATGGATGGTAGGTGAATTTTCCATATTGCCAATTTGTGTTTTTAAGTGGTGTGAGAGTGGTATTTTTTGATATTATCTTCAGTTTTTCCTTTCTATTCATCATGTTCCTTATGATGGCTGGGTTGAATCCATTTAATACTGCTATCTCTTTTAAGTGTTGTTGTTCTTTCAAAAATTCCTCCTTACTCAGTGGGATGTTGTATAGCCAGTGAATTAGACTTCTAAAGGCAGCTAGTTGATGTGAAACTGGGTTGTATTCATTTTTCTTTATCTAATTATCTATGTGTGTGGGCTTCCTGTATATTCCAAAATCTACACCATGACAATTTCTAGTTATCTTGAGGTCCAAAAAGGGTAGGGTGTTGTCTCTTTCTACTTCCATTGTAAACTGGATTTGATTATCTTGCAGGTTTAGTAATTTTAGAGAATCTTCTCTAAGTTTTTCCGGAATGATAGCAAAAACATCATCAGCATATCTCTGCCAAAATTTATAAATCTGTGGGAAGGCCTTTACTATGTGTTTCAAAATAGCTCATGTATAGGTCTGCTAAAATAGGTAAAAGTGGGCTCCCCATAGCTAGTCCTTTTGATTGTCTGTAGAATTTTTGGTTAAACATGAAGTAATTATTCCTTATGCATAAATCTGTAAGATTGATAATGCCCTCTATTTCTGTGGGGTCTGTTGTAGTCTGGGTTAGCCATTTTTTAAGGAGTGTAGGTATTTTTTCTACTGGAGTGCTTGTAAAAAGTGCCTTAATGTCAAAAGAAACTAGTATGTAATTTTCCGGAATGTTGTAGTTCTGTAGGTGATTATCAATTCTAAGGAGTTCTTTATTCCCAAACTTTGAAATTTGTCATATGATTTTAATTTTCTCACATTGCAAAGTGGTTAGTAAGACACTGTGAGTGAAGCAATGTGTCAATATCTTCTCGATTCACTTTTGTACCAAACCACTACAAAATTTAATCCCCAACAATTTGAAATCAGAAATTTATCAGATAAATTGTGAAACCTGAAAAAAAGCTACATAGGAAAAACTAAAAGAAACTTGTTAACCAGGCAAAAAGAACACCAGAGGAACATTAAGTTGAAACAAACAGAAAAATGTGCAGTTTCACACCATTTTTGGACAGAATACCACAACATTGGCCACAACATTAAACTGTTAAAATCTTTAAGTACACCCACAGAATTGGATATTTGGGAAAAAATATTCATAGCCAAAAACCGTGATAAAGTTATAAATTTTGAAATCCCGGCATTAAATGAAGTATTAAAACTTAGTGCCCCTAACACCAGATGGCAGAGTGATCGGAGCTCCATAGTAGTGGAAGAAGAGGAATGTTCAATTAGTCACCAAACAGCTGAGGATGAGATCGAATGGTTTTGAAAACATTTCAATTATACAACGACAAGTAAGTGAAGTTTGAGTGTAAACATAGTGACTCATAAATCAAACTCAAATAGCAAAGAATTTCATAAAATGGTTAACAGCATGAAGTATTTTATATAAATTGTTGTTTTAACGAGAGACACGTTTTGTGCACTATGTTTTGGTTTATCTCTTATACAAAGTTTCTTCAGAATGAAATGGAGTTCCACATAATGTTCAGAGAGAATTCAAGATATATACTCTATTAGTTACAAAAATATTTTAAATATTTGATATTTTATATTAATGTCACTGCAGGCATTTTTAAGAAAAAAAAAAAGTAAATGGTTAAATAAAAGAATCAGTTTTCTTAATGAGAAAGGACAGTGATGCAATAAAGCACAAAATTAATATAATTTTGAGTCAAATTGTACTCGATGCTCCATATATTGCTAGTGTTTACCTAGAACATGCTGCGTTAGGACCTTCCTAACATCCTCAGCTAATGTGGACTGTTGAATTTTGATTTGGCGAACTTCTTGGAGGCGATAGGAGCCTGTCTGTTGGTATCTTGATGAACTTGAAGTTTGGGTTCCCTCCAAAGGTGGTGTCGAAATTGAACAGTTTTCCTTCATATTTCTTTGTGAATATCTTTCTCCACATGGTTAATGCAGTTAGGCCCTGAACACTTTTTAATAAATGAATTTTTTATATTAAATTATAGATGGGTCATATTTTTTACACATCAGCTTTACTTATGTATGTTTTAGTTTCTTCTAATATCTATATATATATATATATATATATATATATATATATATATATATATATCAAAATATCCAGAAACTTTAATTGTATATAATTGACGACTTGCCTCTTTTCAACAATGCTTGTAAAACATAAGGTGATAATAAAGTATTATTATTATTACCTATATTGAAGACATGTTTTGCGAACTATTGTTCACATCATCAGCTCTATTGCGACTAAAGCTTGATCCAGTGATGTGGGTAGTTCTGGAGTTGCTGCTGCCATCTGTTGATTTTGTGATGAATTTAAATATGGGGTTGTCTTCTGGTGGGATTTCGAAGTTCATTAGTTGGTTTTTATGCTTTTCTATGTATATTTTCTCCCAGATGACGAGTTCCCTATGTTTTTGTATATATTTTAGTAATTTGGTGCTATCTTCAATCTTGTAATTTTCAGGCCAGAAATGAGCTGTTATTGTGGACTTATCAATATATTTGTATCTTAGGTGCCTGAAATGTTTTTTCTTCTTAATGTCTATGTTTCTTTTTGTCCTCCCTATAAAATTTGTTTCAGTCTTTACACTTTATCTTGTAAATGCCTGATCTTTCTTCTGGTTTTACCTTATCTGTATTGTTGTTGTTAAGTAGGTGTTTAATGTTGTAATTGTTTTTTGGTGCCAGTGCTATGTTATATTGCTTGAATATTTTTTGGAAGTTTTTTGTGGCCCAGGAGTGTTATGTAAATATAGCAAATCTATTGATAGAGTCGACATGAAAAATTGAATGCCACGGGGGATTTAAACCACGGATCTACTGGTTTTTCATGTTGATTCTATCAGTCCAATGCCTTAGCCTGTATATGGCTAGTGTGAGGAAATCAATAATTTCCATCAATTAACATAAATAATTAGCAAATCTAATTTCTTGTTTTATTGGTGAAAGAGCTATCTGTTTTAATCTTTTTTGAAGTTTGAATGATTTTACATTTTTGTCTACAAGGCTTTTTCCATATCCATTTTTAATTGCAGTTTTTAAAATATGATGATATTGTGACTTTGTGGGTTTGTAGAATTAAAAGTCAAAATTGCCGAAATTCAAAACGTTCTTTATTTCCGTAGAAATACACTTGGTACACTTGCCGATTACCAGAATTACGTAACGCACACAATTACAATCCACCAGTTCGTCTGTCACAGGTCCACTCATAACTCACTACTCGGCACCTTGCCTTAAAACTGACTGGCCTCGACGAGCGCACTCGCTTATATCCATTAATCACTGGTGCTGGAAGCTTCCCGAAACCTAAAGAATCATCACGGTCTTCCACGATGGCGCGAGAATTCATCTCCGTCTCTCTCTCTCTCTGTCGCTCTCTCTGCCATTCTTTTAGCAAGTACCGACCAATCACACAAGTGGTCATGGCTTGAACGCTTTCTGCCTCTTTCTCTACCTGCCAGATGGCTTCGGCTATTCGTAAATGATGTCTCGTGACAGTATTCCTTTTTATATTCTTGCTGGCTGAGGGGTAGGTTTACTAATCTGTGTGTGAGACTGTTGATGGTGGTATGTTTGTGTGGAATTGGGTTGAAACTATTTGCTAAGACGTAATTATCTGTGTATGTTACTTTTCTGTGTGTACCCAATTCCAGTTTTTCTTTGTTTTTTGAGATTTTAAGGTCCGAGAAAGGTAGAGTACAGTGCTCTTCAGTTTCTACTGTGAATTGTATGCTGGGTTCTTGAAGATTGAGCAATTTCAATGCATCATCTATCTGTTTGTAGTGTACTATTGCAAATATGTGGTTTATGTATCTGTATCATGTTTTAAAAATGTGAGGAAAGGCTTTAGTTACATGTATTTTATAAAAGCTCATGTATAAATTGGCTAAAAATGGTGATAGCAGGCTTCCCATAGCCAGTCCTGAAATCTGTTTGTAATGCTTTCCACTGAAGACAAAATAATTTTTAAGGATACATATTTCTGTCATTGCCAAATATTCTTCTACTGTATTGGCATCTGGGTTTATAGAGGTTAGCCATTTCTTTAGTTGAATCATGAGTTTGTCAATTGGGATGCTAGGGAAGAGGGAGCTTAAGTGTCAAAGGATACTAAAGTTTCCTTTAAAGAAATTATATAATGACTGAAGATGTGGACAAATGTTTATGAAATCGATCTCATAAATTAATAAGAAAAATTTACATAATTTTCTTTAAGATAAGTGAAGCTTTTGTTGCAAATAGTTATATTTGTGTAACATTTATTGCTTCACTGTAGCTAGCTTCATTTTTTACGTAAATAATAAAGTATCTTGAGGTTTCAGTTTAAAATTTTGGATTTTTTCCACCAGGTCTAATGAGTTTTTTATGCTGAGAGTATTGAATTGTGGAAAGGACTGAAATTTTTGGATAGCCATTTTGCCAGAAGGTAAATAGGAGTGTTAACATTATTTACCATGGGTCTCATGGGTATGTTGGGTTTGTGTATTTTAGGTAATTCATATAATCTTGCAAGGGTAGGGTTGTCAGGTTTGATAGATTTTTGTTCAGCAGTTGTTAAAATTTTACTATTATTGATGGTTTTGTGTAAATCTTCTATGCATTGGTTAAGTGGATTTGAATATATTTCTTTGAATTCTTTTTGTTGTATTTCTAACATATTTCCCTTATATGTATCTGTGTCTAAAATGACTATTTTGTTCCCTTAATCAGCCCTTGAGAAGATTACATCCTTCTTTCTTAATGATTTCATTATCTTAATTTGTTTCATATGTTTAACTGGTTTTTTATCTGCTAAGTTTTCTAATATGTATATAGATTTTTTCCTGATTATATTTTTATCCATTGGCTCTAAGCCTTCTACTGTTATTTCAATATCAGCAATGAACTCTTCAGGGTTGCTATAGTATGATATACACTTTTTCAGGCCTTGGTTTAGCACATATATTTATTCATTACTAAAAGTTTGTCCTGGGATGTGGTCTTTACTGAAATTTTTTTATATTTCGGTTGTAGATGATTCTGATTATGTTTTAGCTTATCTTTTTGAAGGTTAACTTTTTGTTTGACTATATAATTAATACACTCAAATGATTTAGACTCTAAATGGTCCCATGCTGTGTTTCCTAATGATTTTATCAATTTCAAGTGCATAATGAAAGTTATATTAGCTAGTTTGTTGTAGTGGTTAGATTTTTCGGATCTTAATACAGCCTTTTCAGCAGCTTTTTGTTCTCTACTATTATAGTTAAATTTTACTACTTTCCTTACAAATTTGGGAGAGATTTTGTTGTAGGCATCGGTTAATAAATCTTATGTCTGCTGTGAAACATGTTCTCAATATAGGTACGTAAGTGAAGCTGATGTGCAAAAAATACGACTCATCTATAATTTATGTTTCGCTTCACTGTGGTGTTCCAATACAATAAAATTTTGATAAAATGGATTTCTTGTTCTGTATCGTGATTTTCATTCCAGAAATGATACACTACTACTGATTTGTCTATTATTTTGTTCTTGATGTTCCTAAAGAAATTACATTGGCAAAACAGAAAGGAATTTGAACATTAGGCTTAAAGAGCACTTTAGGAGCATCAAGAGCAAAGAAATAGACAAAATGGTAGTAGCGCACTTAACCACGTGTTAAAACATATTCATAAATAAATATGAAGGAAAACTTCAATTTTGACACCACCTCTGAAGAGAACCCGAACTTCAAGTTCATCAAGATACCAACAGAGATGCCTCTATCACTTCCAAGGAGTTCACCAAATCAAAATTCAGTCCCCATTAACTGAGGATGAGGAAGGTCCTAACGAAATGTGTTCTAGGTCAACACTAGCAAATATGGAGCATCGAGTACTAGTTCGACTCAAAATTATATTAAAAGAGTCAGTACTTCCACTTAAATACTCCATATTGGTCTGATAGTCAAAACTTATGCAAGCTTTATTATGACTCCTCCATTATGCGTTTTCAGTTAGGAAAGATTCAAAAGGTTTATTCTGGGGTTTTCCCTTATCCTCAAGACGAATGTCGGGCAACTCTAAGCTCCATGGACCCTGGGCTCATTTGAGCATAATTTCTCCCAATCCATTCATTGTCCGATATGACTTAAAGTTGGAGGACGTAAAATTACAACAACAACAACAACAACAACAAATTCAAAACAAAATGACGACTGTATGATTTAAACAGACATCATGCATTGAATCAATTTGTTTTAAAGAGAGTTTGCAGTTTTATTCCATTAATGTGTCATTTTATTCTTAATGTCATAATTCAGCAGAAAAATACTATAATGTGCATTTTAATACTGTATACAATAGTAGTTTTTTATTAAACATTATTGCATACAATTTGGAATGCAACTATCTTCTTCATTTTGCTGCTTAAAATCTTTACTTTTGATTATCCAAAAATTCAATTATCGATAATGGCTCCACTCTCTTTAGTTTGATTGGCTTTCTGTATGTATATATATATATATATATATATATATATATATATATATATATATATATGATAAGTCATAAAGATTTCTTCTTTTCCCCCCCTCTCCAAAACATTACTAATGTGATTTGTTTAGCATCCAGCAGAGGGAATGGACACCAATATCGCTATCTTCTTGCTACTTGTGGCAATGATTCATTGGTTAGACTGTGGCACATTTATGCAGAAGGTGCTGATTGCTCGTTATGGCGTCAACTGACTGGTCATGGTGGTAATGTCACATGTGTACGTTTCTCGCCACAGAGTGGAGAACTTCTAGCTTCATGTGCTTCAGATAAAACTGCAAGACTCTGGAGTGTGGTATGTTGAACTATTTATACCTTGTTATCAATAATAATTTATAAAATATGTTAATTCAAGAGCAGTCTTAGAATTACTTGCATGCATTTGCAACTCAACTCATTCAGCAGATTGAGAAGTTAGTTCCCATTCACATTGAAAAGTAACAATAGCATAACATAAACTGAAAAACAGATGATACATGTTATAGTAGTACATTCACACTGAAGCATGTAAACATAAAAATAAGCAATGAATTAAACAATACTGGTAGCTTGCAAGATCCAACCTTTCAAGTATGTGTTTACATTGAGGAGAAGAAACTTGCCAGTCAGCGACTGATTCTCATCATATGATTATTCTGCCATCTCCCACCAGACTTTTTGTCACCAGGCGTTGAATCACAGACTTCTTTCCTGTATGCTTTCTGATTCTAAAGCAGCATTATATGCAATAAGTTCATATAAAATGAGGTCAATCCAAATTAAAGAATGTCACAAAATGATCCAACAACTTCAAAAACTACAGGAAAAAATTATATTACAGTGGATACCTGCATATTGTGGAATTGCTGGAAATGAATCAGCTGATTTTCTTGCCAAAAAAGGTGCAAATTTAATTCAGAACAAAAGTGAAAACTTACCCTTTACATCCATAAAAAGATTAAGTAAAAACAAATATAAAAACAAACAAAACCAATCAATATCTAACAAAGCCAAAGATAAAAAATGGAACATTTTAATTAAAAATCAGGTATTTGCTCAGGTATTAGCATGTCATGTTTTTGGAGATGCTTGTTAAGACGCTTGTTAAGACACCTGAGGATCACTTTCTCCAATAGCTTACTGAGAGAGTTAAGGAGGCTAATGTGCTTTTAATTATGATTATATTGGAATTAGAGGAAGTAATTTACATCAAAGGCACAAGGAAATCCTGAATAATGTAAAGCAATGTTTAAACAATAGGAAAGAGGTTCAAAGAACAACCATAGTAATTAAAATAGTTAAACAGGCATTTTAATAGTAGAAAAAGAGAGCATTCCATTCCATTTTTTGTAATGCACATGCAATTTATATTCATTATCACAACTTAAAGGTAATTGAAAAAGCTGTGAGAACTTACAAACCTTAGTACTTTCCATCAATCTGCTTTTATACATTTAATACAAATGTCCTTTTGTGATATTTGCATGCATGTTTGTAACACTTTGAACAACAATGCCGTAGATTTGTTGCGTTCTCTTTTGCAAATATAGCAATGGCTAACATAGTTTTGATGCACTGGAGGATGACTAGTCACTAGCTCTTAAATTCCTAGAAGCACCTTTGCACATCTTCTTATTTCTATAGAAAGCTGAGGAATTGTAGATCTGAATTCTATCTGTGGCTTCACAAGCTCCCATGACAAATTTTCAATGAATTGTGTCATTTGATTGGTGGTATCTAGTTGTTGCTTTATAAATGCAAAGAGCATTAATTACAGAAATATTTAGGAGGTCATAAAAAAAGATGGGCTAGCAGCCTGCGTTAATGGCCACATTGTATTTTTAGCATAGCTGGTTCACTAAATCAACTCCCAACTCTTTTCTCTATTGTAACAAGTAACAACTTCAGGTTTTCTTTGCATTCCTGTTTCTTCATCAGTAGCATGTGATGCATGCTAGATATAATAATATCTCCAAATTTATTTCTCTTAGGACAATAGTATACTAAGGTACAGTCTTCTCTAAATCCAAAGACAAATGAATTTTTTTCATTTTTTCTATTTGGTAAGAATTATGGAGGAATCTCAACTTTATTCTTTTGAATAGTGCCAACGTAAGTTAGTTTCTTTTCATGCAACAATTTTTCTACAAGTGGAACACTTGTAAACCAGTTGTCTCCCGTAATATTTCTATTTGTATTTACTACAGGTTCAACCAGTCATAGCACAATATCTTGCATTGAATTGCTACATCTTTTTGGTCCTGGTTGTAAACCAACATATGGTTTAAGATTACACAGAAAATGAAGCTATTTACAGTGGAGTAACAAACACTACACAAATAAAAATACTACCTTTCTTGGATCTAAATATCATCAGGAATGATACAAAAATAAAATTTGGAATTTACAGGAAGCCAACACATTCAGAAAATTATATAAAAAATAATAGCCACAACCCAATTACACATAAACGTGCAATAATAAACAGCCTTACACACAGACTAGTCAACATACCCATGGAAAAAGAAGAATATTTCAAGGAACAAAAAGCAATAATACACATAGCAGAAGAAAACGGATACAACAAAAGTTTGGTGTTGAAGAAAATTAGAAAATCTAAACTAAAGAAAACCATTAAGGAAGCAACCACATTTATTAAAGAAAAAGAAAGCAACAGCATATTCAGTTCATTCACATATCATCCAAAAACATTTAATAAATTTAAAAAGATATTCAAGGAACAAAATATCATCTTGGCACCTACTAATAGATACTCAATTTTAAAATTACTAAATTCAAAAACAAAAGATGAAATTCCTTCAGGTAACAAATCTGGAATATACCAAATAAATTGTAAGAATTGTGAAAAATGCTACATAGGTCAAACAAAAAGAAATTTAAAAACCGGAGTCAAAGAACACTTTAGAAACATCAGATTGAAACAAGAAGACAAGTCAGCAGTAGCATTTCATTTTTGGAATGAAAACCATGACATTGATCCAAATCCAAAATTATTAAAAGGAGTGATAAACCAAAATAGATTGACAACATGGGAGAACATATTCATCTGGAAAAATAAGGATCACGTAATGAACTTTGAAATCCCGCCAGTAGATAATTTGACAAAAAAGTTCATAGTTCCACCACCAGAGAGAGCAAACAACAACAGATGCCAGTTGGAAAGAGATTGAAAATGGAGGCCAGGGCCTTTGAAACTAGTCTCTCATAAATATATGAAAAAGTAAGTGACGAGTGTCAATAAACCAACCACAAATAATTTTTATATTTACTTTGTAAGTATCTGAATGTAAATATTTGTGCAATTTGTAATTATTCTGATAATGGTATTGTCAACAAACATATTCAAACATTCAATTTCATTACTTTCTTGGAAGTGTTGAAATTTAAAAGTAAGTGTTGTTTAGTGTCATTAATTGACTCCCTTTAAATTTAATTCAATTTCATGTTTTGCATTCGTGCAGCACCCTTTGTTCCGGGTAGAAGCTTTACAATGTTGTGTGCTCAGGTTCTGACATTTACATTACCTAGCATCTTCTTCCACTTGGTTTTCTTATCTTTTCCAAGAAAGAAATCTACAAAAAGCTCGGCTATAAATACATAAGGATGATCAAAGAAAATAACTTAGATTATTTAAATTACTTACTACAAAAACAGTCATGGGATCTAGTATACCAATACCACTCAGTAGATGATGCATATAATGAGTTTTTTAATACTTTCAATTATTGCTTTCAAACAGCATTACCAAAAACAAGAGTGCCAATTCGGCAACCAAAAAACAGATGGATAACACCTGGTATTATAAATTCAAGTCACAGAATGAAATTTCTTAGTAGAATCATAAAAGCTGGAAATGTGTCGGAACAATTCAAAACCTACTATAAAAAATACAAACATATATATACCAAAGTATTGGTTGAAGCAAAAAAACTGCATAATGCAAGGTTTATACATGAATCACAAAATAAATCAAAAGCAATGTGGACCTTAATTAAACGAGAAATTAAACAAGATAAGAATATCCCCGAGAATATACACCTTAGACACAAGGGAATTAAAATAAGTGACCCAAAACAAGTAGCCAATCTTTTTAATAACTATTACACAAATATAGTTCAAAATAGTTCGAATGATAGCCTGAAGAAAGATTTCCCACAGCCAAATAGATATTCAAAACAATGCAATAGTATGTATTTAACCCCAGTCACAGAAATGGAGCTGGAAAGCATAATCAAGGGTTTGAAATGTAAATCATCTTGTGGTATTGATGAAATTCCTGACAGTGTTATAAAGAACTGCTACCAAAATTTAATAAAACCCCTATGTTACATAATAAACCTCTCACTATCAACGGGTGAATTTCCAGAAAAATTGAAGGTGGCTAAGGTGAAACCTCTCTTTAAGAAGGGGGAAGAATTTGATGTAGGTAACTATAGACCTGTATCACTACTATCCGTTTTTTCAAAATTAATAGAAAAAGTAATGTACGTCAGACTTACATCATTCCTCGATAAACACAGTATAATAACAAACAAACAACATGGATTTCGTAAAGACAAGTCAATAAACACAGCAATAGCAGATTTTGTTAAACGTATATATGAATCTATGGATAAAAAAGAAGAAAATATTGGTATATTTTTAGATTTGTCAAAGGCATTCGACTTAGTAGACCACAAAATTTTATTGGAAAAACTAGCTGTTATTGGTATACGTGGAACAGTGAACAAATGGTTTAAAGAATATTTAACATCCCGACAACAGATGGTAGAAATCACTTATACACATGTAAATACAAATGAAATTACAACATATTTATCATCTACGGCAGTAATAAAATATGGTGTCCCCCAAGGTTCAATTCTTGGACCTGTTTTATTTCTGATATATATAAATGATCTAGAGTGTTCCTTAAAAAATAGTTATCCAACATTATTTGCTGATGATACAAACTTATATATTTCTGGTTGCAACTTGAGATCCTTAAAATTTAAGATAGAACAGACAATGTCTGAATTGCTAAACTGGTTCAACATTAATAGATTATTAATAAATACAGAAAAAACAACAGCAATAGCTTTTCATCATAAACAAAATACACTTGCCAGTCATCCCTTTATAGAGTTCCAGGGCAAATATATCTCATACACAGATAGTACAAAATTTCTAGGAGTATGGGTGGATAATAATTTAAAGTGGTCGGCTCACATTCAAAAACTATCTCAAAAACTGAGTAAAATAACTTATGCCATCACAGTCATTTCAAAAATCATGGACTTGAAATCGGTCATATCTTTATATCATGCATATTTTCAATCTGTCCTTAGCTTTGGAATATTATTTTGGGGTAATTCAATAGGAGCAAAATCTATTTTTAAAATGCAAAAACGGGCAATTAGGATAATACTACATGTTAATAAAAGAACCAGTTGTAGGCCATTATTTAAGGAATTAAATATATTGCCCCTCCCCTGTATTTACATATATGAAACATTATGCTACATAAAAAATAATCTTAGTATGTACACAACAAACTCACAGATACATTCTCATGATACCAGAAGAAAAGATAACCTTCATGTAATCACACATAGCACTAGTTCTTTTGAAAAAAGTTTTGTATATACTGGCCTCCAGCTTTATAATAAATTACCCAATTATCTGAAGCAAATACCTGCACTGCATCGATTTAGAATTTGTCTCAAAAAACTTCTTTCACTCCATTGTTTTTATAGCATAAAAGAATATTATGATTACTTTGACAATGATTTTGTTAATGTTAATGATGTTAATGTTTTATAGTATAGGTGAATTGTTTGAATATGTTAACTACAAGTGAATTATTATTATTATTATTATTATTATTATTATTATTATTATTATTATTATTATTATTATTATTATTATTATTATTATTATTATTATTATTATTATTATTATTATTATTATTATTATTATTATTATTATTATTGTTGTTGTTGTTGTTGTTGTTGTTATTATTATTATTATTATTACTATTATTACTATTATTATTATTATTACTATCATCATTATCATTATACTGTACATACAGTTGAATTTTCATTCCAAACTTGTGTTATATATATGTATATTGTATAATTTTTAGTTATAAGTACTTGACGTGTCCTATATCATGTAATATGATCAAAAGGATGAATAAAAACTAACTAACTAACTAACTAACGTCCTGATTTGTCATAACTTTCATCACTGTTTTCTTGAATCTCTAATTCATTTTCTATTACTTGCCCGAATCTTGAACTGATGTGTCCTATAACATATGCATTATGTTCTAAAGGATGAAATAAATACAATACAATATAATCAGAATCATATTGATGTTCTTATGCAATGTCTTCTCGAATTTCATTTTCATCATAAAAATCATCATCATCTGCCAAACTTTCTTCATTATTCAGTTCACTATACCACTTAAGCCAAACATCTGGATCACTGCTACACAACAATCATCTTTTTGGAGCCGACATCATGTTAAACTTTAAGCAACTTACAAAATATATTCATAGAAATAATATTCTTGATAAGAGGCATAGTAATTCTAGACAGATGGATAACTAGACATATAAACTAAAAGTACACCTACCTATTGGACAACATGATTAGGCACGTGGTCTACAGTGGTAGACCAACGTAAGACAGCCGTCGAAACAAAAGCCTGTGTCACTTTCAAAAGCAATTGAAGTACTGATTGTGAAGACAAAGGTGCGCCTAACACCTACTAAGTAGTGGCAGTGTGCGCACAATGCAAAAGTTGAAGGAAAACAATTCATAGCATACGTGGTCTATATATGTAGACCACGCTCCTACTTCAGGATTAATAATTGCCAATCCATTAAATCAATCCATATATGTATTTCCTTCATAGATAGTGCAATCTGCCTGTATTTGTAATTGCTTTTTAATTTGCAATTTGTTTACAGTACACTGGAGAATGTGTTCATGTTCTCCAGAATGATGACAGCATGATGACATCTTGTGCATTCTCAGGGGACACCACCTTATTGGCAACAGGTGAGAAAGTGTTGTTAACTCATATGAAAATTCTTGCATTTTCTCCTCTTGCCATCAATCAGAACAATAAAAATGGGGTTTCAGTAATAAGTTGTTAAAAATAAGGAAGCTAAATAATTTAAGAGCTTGGCATAAAACAGGGTTACCAACAATTCATTTGAATATTTGAGTAAGCTAGTAACATCTAATTGATGGAATTTTAATCATTGGAGTACAAAAGTTGATAATTCATTTGAATATTTGAATAAGCTAGTAACATCTAATGATGGAATTTTAATCATTGGAGTACAAAAGTTGATCCCACAATATGACAGGTGTCTGAATTCTTTTGGTGACTATGACAAAAAATAGCTCAAACATTGCTATACCTGTTGTCAATAAACTGTTTAATGTAACTGTGTTGTCTTTGTTTTAAAAAAATAGGGAAACCTACTTTCTGGATACACCTCATACATAATCTACTTCTGCATGCTTTCTGGTACTTACATATTTACATGTTTACATTGTTTATCATTAAATTTGTTATTTGGTTCGGTGTATCAAAGTCTATTTTTTTAACAAAAAAGTGTAGTCTTTTAGGTAGTTGTTGATAAGAAGTTACTCGGTTACTGGCCATTTGTTTTTTTGTTGTTTTTTTTTTTTCAATTCAACTTCTTGTATGAATTCGTCACTTTTTTCTGGAGTTTGGGGCATTCTATATATCAGTGTTGCACCTTCTGTTTCATTAGGCAGGAACATTTGGGATCTCTTATTATGCATATTGTGACTTTGCGGGTTCATAGAATTAAAAGGCCGAGTTACAGAAATTAAAAATCTCCTTTATTTCCGTAGAGATACACTGTTCAATTCTCACGTAACAACATTACATCACATAATAACACAATCTTCCAAGGTCGATGACAATAACAAACCGTGACAGCTGATTACATTAGCTCTCGTTACAAACAACACTCTTGTTATACAACTGTCTTTTCAACACAACACTCTCAGCTGTTCTCTGCTTACTCTGTTTACAACTCGGTTTCACAAAAACTCTTTGTGAGCCGTCACGTCCTGGAATACCTATTTCGTAAATTCGAGATACATCTGGACCAAACAGGAATCGAATGTTCTATCACCTTCCAGAAGCGTAACCCTATAGGTGTCTGCAGGTCTTTTATCTCGTGCTATCATTATTTCTTCTGGCATACTCCTTATCTCCAGGCTTTTTGTGTACACAAGCCGTGCTGTCGCGATTGGGTTCACAACAATATCTTGTGGAGATATGCTTTAGTTTCCCGTGTTCGCTGATTAATGATGTCAGGGCTGTGGTGATTGGGATATTTTGCTTCATCCTCTAGATTACCAATGGAATGCATATAGCTCCTTTTGTTGTGCTGATCCACTCTCATTGCCATCAAAGTAGTCCTTCCTCCTTAACTTTGCTGAAACTTTTAGGCTGCTTATCATATGCAAGAATAGTAGAATTTTCAAGAGGTGCTTCCTTGACTTCTTTATCTGCTAGTTTGTTTCCAATGAATTCAGCAGCCTTTAACCTTTGCAAAATGTATGTTCCAGTTGCTTTAGATTCCTGATTTGGTCTTGCATTTCCTTTTATCAAGTAATTGTGTTTATGGTTTTTAAGAGTGCTAATTTTATTTGGCTATCTGTGTATAAGACAGTGTTTCTCTCACATGGTGGGGTATGAAGTTCTAGTTTCTAGTGCTCTTTGGATTGCTACTTGTTCTGCCTGATTGAGCTAAAACTCCTTGCTTGAAAAAGACTGCTCCTGCTCTGGCCTTGTTCTGTATTCTGCTTCCATCAGTGAATATTTCTTTGTGTTATATAATGACCTCTTTTACATCTTGTGTTTACTATTTCAGCTGGGAGGGCTCATTTCTGCATTTCTGATGGTGCATCATACTCTGTAGATCTTATAATCATTTTATGTGCTTCTCTGGGTATACTTGCTGCTTCATTAATTTCTGGGTGTATTGGTTTGACGCCTGCAATTACACATGACACTTCAAAGAATACTGTTCTGTATACCTTCGCCATTTTTATATTCATCAGTCGTTTGGACTCTCTGAAGTTTGTTAATGTTTTACTGCTGTTTCATAGCATGTTCCCATACAGGCGATCTGTAGGTTAGGATTGGTACTATTGCACCTTTATAATTCTCAGTGCTTGATAGCCTAGACTCCACTGTGGTCTTGCTGTTTTGTTTTGCATGTTTATTAACGTTAATGCTTTTTCTGCTATGTAGTTCACATGCATGTTAAAACTGAATTTTTCATCAAGTAACATACCAAGAAATTTTAGCTCTCTTGTTTGTTCAAGTTTTTTATAGGTCAAGTATATATTGATTGGTTTGACTTGCCTTTTCTATGATATTGCTATATACTCTTATTGTAATGTATCCTCTGTGTATTTTAAATCTATATGGCATACACTTTTAGAAGGCATGTGAGCTGTATCAATGTATGCATGAGGTGGCTGCCCTGTTGCCAAGTGATGCACCAGAGAGCGGACGAAAAAAGTAACATTTGTTGTCTGCAAATTGTAAGAATATAAACTCGCATAGCATAGTATAACTATGACAACATTATAAACTGTAACATTCAATTTAACATGCTTATTTACTGAAAATAACGTACCTGGATTTCTGAAAGTGGCTTATTGTAAAGGAGTTGCTAGCTTGAATAAAATAAAGGTTCACCAATTTCTGTGCTAGAAGTTTTGCCTTGTTTCACAATATGCAACATAGTAAGCACACTCACATTGCATGCTCTGGTCGTGAATTCCTGACTTTGCGAAAAATTGATTCAGTTGACAATTCCTTAAAGAAACTGCACACTATAATATTTCTGGCATGGGAGCAGAATACTTTAGTATTAGTACCTGCGTCACTGGTACCAGGCTTTGAATGTGATGTTAACAATTCACAAAACACAATGTAGACATGTGAATTTTCTGCTTATTGTTACGAAAAGCACCTCTCACTTAATTTGCGATACTCACTGGACTTGTACTAAACTTCATAGAATACGTGTGCGCGCTCTTGGAATGTAGTGCTCTGTGGTCAGTTAATTTATGAATATGCAGTTCCTAACCAAACTTCATAATGTCTTACTCTGTATTTTTATAAAAGGAATAACACACGGGCAAGATTGAAAGTTGAAGCATACCATAAGCATAAACACGGGAGTCAGGTGTGTCTGTTCTCAAAGCAATAACTTGAGAACCATATGTCATAAAAAATGGCCTTTTTACAGGCTGCCTCAAAAATTCTTGCCGCATATACCAAGGCACATTACAATGTCGAATTTCCAGTAATAATTTTGGGCACATGAAAAAGCGAGATCTCTGTTTATCGAGATTTAACTGTATTGGAACACCACAGTGAAGCGAAAAATTATTAAATTTTAGATGAGTCGTATTTTTTACACATCTGCTTTACTTTCGTACCTATTTTGAGGACATGTTTCGCAAATCATCGTTTGCATCTACGGCTCTTATGCGATCTCTGTTGTTCATGCTTGTGCTGTGCATTCTGAATTAGGCAATGTTACGCGCCTATGATAGAACAGTTGCTCTAGGCAAGCCCTCCCTAGCTCCGCCTCATATGCCTTCTAATACTGTACACCTTATAGTTATTATTCTTTCATTAATAAATGAATAGGATGTGATGTTTCTTTTCCATTTCATATCAACCATTATAGCAACCCCTGCCCTTGCACTTTCTTCAATGTCTACTCCAGTATAAAAAAGTGTATGTTCATACACCCGATATTATGTTTATTTTTTATGTTAATTTTAGAGTATAATATTTTATTTACATATATATTTTTGTTATTTAACATGATTGTTTTCTTATTTTGTTTTTGTGTGCATAGATAGATCATAAATTGAAATACCAAAGTTATATTAATGCAACATTATGTTTTATATATATCCAGTTATAAAATTAACGAACATAAAAAAAAAAGTGACCAGCAGTGTGAGATTTGAACCTAGGAACTTATGCGTGAAAGCAATGCCTTCTCAACCTTTCAGCTACTGTAACATAATTCTGTGTTCCTTTTTAGTATACATAAATTAACCAATGTCAGTCACATAGTATTGTACAGTTTTTTCATGTGTGTTGTGAACACACTTTTTACAAAGATACACAAGGCTCTCCAATTGATAAATAGAATCCAGGGATAGATCCTTCCACTAGTACTCGAGCAACTGTGCATCAAATGGGGATAAATCAGATAAATGTAAGAAACATCCTTCAACAGCCATTGCTTCATCCTACAGCAAATGCACAGTTTGGAATCAGACATTGATACGAAGTTCAGATTTTGCAGTAGTACCTGGAACAGAGTCAAATACATTCACATTTTTGTCCCCCATACTGTTTACCGATTAAATGCGGTTTAGTGTTAATGAATGACCATGTTTTGTTGCTGACTGTTTAATTGGGCTTATCTTCTACTTTGACCACTAAATAGCAGCATTATAGCAGTTTTCTGCCATAGCATCGCCAAAATTTCTGGATGATGTGCCACTCACTACTAAACAGTGCATGTGGTTCCAACAAGACAGTTGCCAGCACAGTTCCATCGTGTGCACCAAGTTTTCAGAAAGGTGGATTGACAGAAGTGGTCCTGCTCTGTGACTCCGTTTTCTGTAAGTTAATGTCTTCTAAGTCATATCAGACACTGAATGAAGAATGAAATGATGCTCAAATGAGCCCAGATCCCAAAGAGCTTAGAGTTACCCAACATTTATCCTTCAGGACAAGAGAAAACTCCGGGGAAAAAAAAAAACTTAATCAGAAACTCATCCTAACCAAGATTCAAAATCAGGATCTCTTAAATGTGAGGCAGACATCCTACCATCACACTACAGAGGCAAGCATGGCCTCCCTGATCTCTTGTTTTAATCTCTCTGGACTTTCTCATGAGAGGAGAGATGGACAACCTTATTTGTAGAACCCGTTTTGAAACAGAAGAAGATTTGGTGGACCAGATAGTAGCAGAAGCAAAAACAGAAATTCAGGACATTCCTGCAGTCTTTGGCTCTGTTAGACAGTATATGACTAGCCAGTATAACCTTAGTTTATAAGTGAATGGAAGTAATTGTGTTAAGCCTCAAGGTGATAAAGAATTATTAAATGTTTACTTTTTTCTAAGATGAATGTCCTCGTAAAATGGTATTTTCCAAAACAAACAAAAATGTGTTAGTACCATGCAACATCTCCGAGTTTCTCAGTTTAAATAATTTCATTACAACTGAAGAACAATGCCTGCTATTGGAATAAAAATCCTTACAAGACAAAATGACATTACAGAAAACTATTTGTTTTGGTGTCCCAAGCAGCCTTCCAGAGTTAGGTTAAATAATTTTCACTCTGTATGTGTGCATATGTGTGCATTGATTGAAGTAAAACACTGTGTAAGGAAATAAATACCTTTTATTAATTTTTATTAAAAGGAGAATACCCCATGATGCTATCCAAAGCAGTAGTCAAAATGGGATTAAAACATTTGTAGTCTCATTTTTTAGTCAGTATTTTTATGAAGTAATGACTTGAGCATCTGTATGCTACATAAAAGACTGGGACTTTATTTATCAATAAGGTTGAGGAACTTTATAAAGATTTGAATTATTCATATATGTTTTTAACTATCTGCAACCTGCTTGAAGGAAATAACTGTATATTTTGTTTTAAATTATTATTGTTTCTGACATTTCTAATATGGTCAGTGTCTTTTGGGGAACCTCTTTCCACAAAGCAGGGCATGTTCATCAGCTGGTGGTGTTTATTATCATTAATGAATAGCATGGAAAGCAAGGATGCTGATGGAATGAGGAAACCTTTGGCTGTAAAAGATGTCATCTATAAGTTTAATAAGGTTTAGAATTTGATAACTGAAATTAATAATACACATTTATAAATAATAATAAAAAATAGTAATTCCTGCCTCAAATATAAGTTATGTGTAAATTTAAAAACTTATTAAATTTGTTATTAAAGTAAGCAATGGTGTGATTCTAGGTTCACTTGATGGAAGTCTTGTAGTTTGGGAACTACCCCAACAACTTGTGTTCCAAACTGTTGCAGGAACAAGACTGAGGAGTTATCGCAAGAGAGTAAGTATTATACTAAATCACTCATTTATATCCTCAAGTAACCTCTCAGATGAAAGCAGATTTAGTCTCATCAGTATTAATACAAGAGTTATTAGATATGTATAATGACAACTAAAAATAAAACTCGTAAAATTATTTTGTTTATCACAGTTTTATTACCCAGTATCCTGTATGCAATATTCCATCCTCTGGAAGCTTCCATGCCACTCGATTTCTGACACTGCAGACAGCTCCTTCTGGTATGCTGCAACTGCTTCTTTGGGGCTAGAAAATCCTTGAGCTTGCAGTAAGTACTTCACAGTAGGGAATAGAAAATATCACATGGTAACAGGTAGGGACTATAAGATGGATGAGTCAGTTAAGAAACTAATTTGGTATGTTAAACAGTATGAGCTGATGCATTGTCTTGGTGCAACAAAATACCTCTTAATCCTCATGATGACTTGGGTGTTAACATCTGTGGCCAGCATTTGGGAGATCACAGGTTTGATCCCCTCCAACTGGTACTCTGACTTGGGTTTTTCATAGCTTTTACCCTTGTAATGTAACGTGTTTTTCCTTCTGTCACAACTTTCCTGTCTCTCATTTCCTTCTTATCTTCTCACTGTTGAAGGATCAGGTGACATTATGTGGCGGGTTGTAACTAGGTAGTGACTTGTGCTCAGTTAAACATTTCTGTCATGGCATCATTATGTCTTTATTGTAGTCTATTTGGTGCACACCTTTGTGTGGGGGCTTCATCTTTGGTGGGACCACTTAGTGTGAGAAGTCCCTGGGTAGGAGGCAAGCGGCATTGGAGGTGTATCCGGAGTTGTCAGGAACCCATTTCATGCTTGTGCTCATTGCCATCCAAATCTCCTTCAGGTCTCTTTCTTTATCCTTCCATTTGAGGGGTCATGGTAAAACTAAGGAACCATACATAGGTCTGCCCCCATTGCAGTAAGCCGCTGTGTTGTATGTACCTTTTAGTCCTGTGTTTGGATACTGTTTTTGGATTTTCTGAAACATTTTCAGAGTACAGATTTCTGAGTAGCATTTTGCAGTAACAGTTTTCAGAATTTTGAGCACAGTTGTTTCCATGTGACAACTTGTTAAGGATGGTTGAAACACACTATGAAGTAATTGTTAATGTCAGGTCAATTCCCTTGTAAGTTACTCTTAAGTCTTTGTTTCCACAAAGATAACATTTCTCTCAGTTACTGCAGTTGGTCTGTCACTCTTCTGTTTTACAAACCAGCAGAACACAGTAGCATATGAAGGAGAAAAATCCCCCAAAATCCCCATTAAACGTGATTCATCTTAAGACACATTTGAAATTGTACAAGATCATCTAATGAAAGTGCTCCGTTTGAACCTTTGTTGCACTTGCAAGAATATTCATACTTACCACATTTAAAACCTAAAATGCAGGAAAATGAATGGCATACCAGAGGTCTGCCTGCTATCATGACAACAAAATGAGTCACTGTTCACTACTTTCAACCCAGCAACAATGCTTTCCTGAAAATAAATAAATATTCTGTAATTCCTTTCTTGGAAGTGTTGAAAACAGTGTTGTTATAATAAATTAAATTTAAAGGGAGTCGATTAATGACACTAAACAACACTTACTTTTAAATTTTTCTGGAACATGTTTCAGAGACTTTGCCTCCATCCTCAACCAGCCATTGACTGGTTCTCATTGGTGTAGTTGACGATATTTTGTCATAGGTCTCCTGTGGTGGCAGTTCAAGGAACTTGCTGAACAAATCTTTCTGGGGGATGTCGAAATTGAATACTTTGTTCCTATTTTTTGAAATCAAGATTTGTTCCCATGTGGATAGTTCTTGTTTTCCTGATGTATGTTTTAGTAGTTTTGGTTCTGGATTTATGTTGTGGTTTTTTTCCCAAAAATGCGTGGCAACTGCTGATTTTTCTAATTGTTTATATTTTGTGTTCCTAAAGTGTTCCTTTGCTCTTGTTTCTAAATTTCTTTTGGTTTTTCCAATATAAATTTGACTACAGTCACTGCATTCAATTTGATATATACCAGCTTTTTTGTTAGATGCAATGGCATCTTTGATGTTTGAGCAAATTAGGTTTTTTAAGAAGAAATGGTTGACTGGTGCTAGTTGAATGTTTTGTTTTTTGAAGACTTTTTTGAAGACTTTCTTCAAAAAACATTCAACTAGCACCAGTCAACCATTTCTTCTTAAAAAACCTAATTTGCTCAAACATCAAAGATGCCATTCTAACAAAAAAGCTGGTATATATCAAATTGAATGCAGTGACTGTAGTCAAATTTATATTGGAAAAACCAAAAGAAATTTAGAACACTTTAGGAACATAAATTATAAACAATTAGAAAAATCAGCATTTGCCACGCATTTTTGGGAAAAAAAAACAACATAAATCCAGAACCAAAACTACTAAAACATAGATCAGAAAAACAAGAACTATCCACATGGGAACAAATCTTGATTTCAAAAAATAGGAACAAAGTATTCAATTTCGACATCCCCCAGAAAGATTTGTTTAGCAAGTTCCTTGAACTACCACCAGAGGAGACCTATGACAAAATATTGTCAACTACACCAATGAGAACCAGTCAATGGCCGGTTGAGGATGGAGGCAAAGTCTCTGAAACATGTTCCGGAAAAATTTAAAAGTAAGTTGTTCAAATCCCGGCCATGGCATTGAATTTTTCATGTTGACTCTATCCATCAAATATCTTAGCCTATATACGGCTAGTGTGGAGAAATGATTAATTTCCATCAATTGATTAAAAGTAAGTGTTATTTAGTGTCAGTAATCGACTCCCTTTAAATTTAATAAATATTCTGTATATTCACAATGCTGTCTATTGCAGGATCATATTAGTGCCACCAGTGTGCCAGAATTTTGGCCTGCAGGAGTTCCTTTATATGTCAGAAAATCTATTAACAAGGGGCTAGCTATCACTTTTAAGCACTTAAAATCCATTGGTCTGTCCTGGGAGTGGACCTTGGAACCTTTATTACCTTGGATCAGTAGGCCAATGCCTCAGTGTGCATCTGGTGAAGCAGACGCTGAGAACCAAAGCAGTCAAAGAGCATCCATTAAAAAAAAATAAAATAAAAGTTCATATTATTGGTTGTTTGTGTTGCAGCTGATGGACTGGAGTTTGGAGGATGTAAGGCATTGGTTCTCACAACTGGACGTTGAGAAGGAACGATTTACAGACACTAATTTGAATGGTGTTCAACTGCTATCTCTTTCATATGATCAGATACTGGATATTCTTCAGATAGGTTAGTCAGTCTCTGCAAATTATACTAACAAGAAGTAAAGAAATAAACAGTTCTAATGTCTTACATTCACATGACTTTCTCTTCCCACTACCATTCACTTCTAAATTGTATCATCTGCACAATATTTTTACAAAAGCTTATTTTTCTATTTCATGTTAATTGGGATAAAATTGTATGGAAACAATTTCAGTATACATTTTGTTGTATTCACAAGTGGGGTAGATAAAATCAAATAGTCAAGTAGATCATTATAATATGTGGCCTTAAAATACATTATTCCTTCCATGACAGCATAAGAAATAAGAGAATAGGGACTTTTAAAAAATGACAGAGTATTAAAACATTCAAATCAACAATAGCAGATGTTGCGACAAAGAATGGCACCTCCACCAGATGTAACATTCCGGTGCACACCTCCAACAGTTGTGGCATTCAAAGTAAGAGGGCATCTTCACCCAATGTAACGTTCCATTTAATGTACGCCATTGTACATCACCTGATGTTTCTGCCCGAAGGGTAAACGTATCAGGGTAGCTCAAAGGATTATTTTCTTAAGGGAGGCTAAGGTGGTGATGAAGTATTATCCTTAAGAAGTGACATGTAGCTGTGGTATAAATAGTGTTTAATCTATGTAAATAAAGTTTCTAATCTACATAATAACCAGAAGAGTAAAGATTGGTCAGTAGAAGTCCATTGTTGGGTTTTACTGTTGGACCCATATGGATGCGCAGTAGGTATCAACAGCTTCGTTGGATACAATTGGATGCACAGCAGTGGAGGTTACAGGCATTCTATCACAGATAATAGGAAACAGATGAGTGTTGCAGGTTCATCTTAGCACATGCAAAACTGTTCATGATAAACCAATTTCCAGGGGGTTTAAATATTGACATGTTGGCCATGGTAGCTCAATGGGTAAGAGCGACTGGACAGAAACCAGAGATCCGTGGTTCAAATCCCGTCCATGGCATTGAATTTTTCAGTTTGACTCTTTCTATCCAAAACCTTAGCCCCTACACGGCTGGTGTAAAAGAATGATTAATTTCCATCAATTAACTTAAATTAAACTTCTAGTTGATAAAGTAGCTAGTTAGAGCCTTTTCCAGCACATGTCAACTAAGCTGACAACACGGTTGTGATGAGTAACAAGAGACCTATTAATGTAACATCTGTTAATGTAACAAGAGACCTAACATGAGCCTCTGGGAAATGACTTACATATATCCTGACAGGAAGTCACTTGTTTGGACTTTACTCCTTTATCTTCTGAATATCTCAATTTTACTAATTTACACCTGTCATAAATGTACAAAATATTATTGTCATAATATTTTTAAAATGCCTGATGCCCCAAAATGTTATTTGAAATAAATGTTATGTTTAAAAGAGCTCTAAAATTGTTTGTGTAGCAAGGTTTGGTCTATAACTTATGCTTTAACTGACTATACAAAATTCCAACTAAATAAACAGGAAGGCTATTTCCAAAAAGTTCAATATACAGATTTTGTTGCGTAAGTGTTATAAATATGTTATTTTAATAAAATTCTTTAAAGCTATTGTTCAAAAAAATAACAAGTTTCTAAAAATATTCCATGTAAATGGTAGAACGGAAGAAATTTCTTTAAAATCTTAGCATCATCTTTGGAAGTTATGAGCTTGAATACCAAATTTGGAATTTATCAAGCATATGCTGTGCGCATATAACATACCAGCATGTTTCCACACTCACTGTTCTACAAACTTCTATTACAAAAGCATATTTTTCTATCTACTTCTTGTTAATCAAAATAAACTTTCATTACAAATTTATAGATTAGAATTTGGTATAAAAAAGATACACTATGAGGAGTTTTTAAAATCTATCACTATGTGATGGCTTTAAATTTTCATGCTCTTCACATTACGACTACAATAAAAATAAAAGAATGAACAACATTACCCAATAGAAAAAGTGTTAAGTGCTTGAAAATTCAAACTAATAGCAAAGAATATCTTCCACATGAATAATGCTACAAAAAATATTATTTAGCATAAATTGTATGTTTTAAGGAATTACATGTTTTATGTAAGGAGAATAACTTCATTGTTAACTACTGTACATTAGCTACATACATTTTTTTGTTAGTTTATTTCCTATTTCTTATTACAATATCTAACATACAACTTCATACATATATAGTAAATAATGAATACAGAATGTTACATACTCATCATTTTGGAGTTGCATTTTCCCATGCCTCATTATAGTTAACCCAAGTTGTGTATATAATGGAGCATTTTAAAACTTGGGATCTAAATTTTTGTTTCCCTTTATACCTTATACTATTTTTCCTAATTGTTCTCATTGGTCTTTCCTGTTTTCCAAAGTCATTTTTGTCTTACCTTGCCAATAAATTTTACCAATTTTATTATGTTTTACTATCTTCTTTTTCACACATTGGACATCTTCCCTTAATATATCCATTCCTTATACCCCTTAAGTATATTACTCCTGTTCTAAACCATGCCAACCCTTCTCTTCTTACTTTATCACAGAAGTCAATATATTTTTCTCTGCTCCAATCATTTTTCAATGTTTTATATAATTTCAGAGATAAATTCTTTTTTTGTAGGATAAACATCAGTTATACACAAGTCATCCAGAATAGAAAGGGACTTCAGAGCTATTTCCAAAAAATTCAGGTTATACATTTTATTTGCTGTAGGAATGTCTTAAATATTTTAATCAGAAACATTAAGAAAGATTTTTAGAAAGTAAAAATAATGAAAATTTTTCCAAATAAAGGTTACTTCATGATGGAGAGATTTTGTCTTACTGTCACATTTTTGTAAAATGCTGAACTTAAATATCAAATTTGGTACTCTTATTTTTTCATAATGGTGTTTACACACACACACAAACACATATGTACACTCCTGCTTTTAAGTCAGAGTCTTTTAATGTGTTTTCCCGCTCCTCTCTCCAGATGATGCAAGTGAAAGAGAGAAGTTGAAACTTCAACTTCATTGGCTGAGGAAGGAGGACACAGGAATGCCTGAGATACCTTTAGATTTGGATATACCACATGAGTTTCTGTGTCCCATCACAAATGAAATAATGCATGATCCAGTAATATGTTCAGGTATGTAGTTCACCTTTCACTGTCTCTGTAACTGTTTTAACTAATAGTTGGCAAAAATCTTAAATGAACACATAAAATTTTAGATAGATTTGTATATTTGTTATATATATATAATACAGAGCCTTTGTTTTGAATGCATGGTCAGTCCAACAGAAATTGTTTTTTGGCACCTGGAAGCACATTGTTGGTAGAGTCAGATATTCATAACTCCTTAAATTTAACTGTGTAGATTTTTAATGCAAATTATAAATATTGTCATCCGAACATCGGAACTCCCTATAGAACTGGCCAGCAGGATGGTCAGACGTGAAGTATTCAGCGCCACACCCACCCATTAATCTCAGTCACTAACTGAGGGGATGATTAGGGAAGTGTCACTTGTCACTGGCCGCCTCTTCCCTCTTTCCCTGCCGTCTGGAACCTTCGCGGTGATTCACTGAAACCAGAGACTTCTAGAAAACAGTGATTTTCCTATAAAAAGGGCTGCAATGAGTGAGGACAGTTAGTTCTTGGTGAGCAGCTGTGAGGAGCGCCCAGCGAGGGGACAGACTGCATATGTGTGTCGGAGGAGTTTAAGTAATTGCGAGTGCAAGTGGAACTGCAACGGACGAACTGGTGAATCGTAATTGTGTGCATTACGTAATTCACTGTAACTAGCAAGTGATCAACTGTAAGTCGGTGGAAATAAAGAACATTTTTGAGTGGTGCAATTGGACTTTTCATTTCACGAACCCACAAAGTCACACTGGTGTCAGAAGTGGGACGACAATATCACCGAACATTAACAGCCTGGCCGCGAAGCTGGAGACTACAAATAGCAACCTGGCCGCGGAACTGAAACAAATGAAGACGGCTAACGACAACATCACCGAGATGAAAGAAATGAAGGCCGAGTTAACCAAAGAAATGAGAGCAGCGAACGGCAGTCTGGCCACGGAAATGAAGGCGGCGAACGAGGCTCTCGCCGCAAAGTTTGAAGAACAGTTGGCCGGCGTAAAAGAGGACGTCACAGAGTTAGGCGAGCGCATCGAAGATTTGGCGAACCGCGTTAATGAGCTGGAAGGAAAAGCCGACAGCAGCGTCATTCCCTGAGCGCCATGGTGGAGGACGTCGTCGGAAGGAGCTTGAAGGATTTGAAGGCCGACGCACCGGGACGCGACACAACATCGGTGCGCGTCAAACCTCCGAAATATGACGGCGCGTCAACGTTTGAGGTCTTCCGCCGCCAATTCGACGCAGTGGCTAAGCACAACAAATGGTCACCAGAGGAGGAGACCACATAGTTAATAGCCAGCTTCCAGGGATGGGCCGCGGAAGTCCTAAACGCGGTGCAGACAGCGGCGGCGCCCAAGGACATCTGGGAGGCCCTAGAGAATCGTTTCGGAAACCACCGCTTAGCCGCAGCGTACCGCAGCCAGCTAAAGGCAAGCTCACAGCAGCCAGGGGAGACGCTGCAGGAGTTCGCCCTGGCAGTTGAACAACTGGCAAGCAAGGCCCTAGTCGACCTTCCACCAGAGTTCGTGTCCCGGTAAGCTGCCTACACCTTCATTGACGGGGTACGGGGCACGGAGATTCGTCAGCGCCTAATGCTCGGCGATTATAAAACAACCCACGAGGCGCTGACGGCAGCATTAAGGATGGAGGCGGCCAAGGAAACAGCTATCCCGACGTCGAGAACGAGGAGTGTCCGCTACACCGGAGACAGAAGACCAGCCGAGGGACACCGGCGAACACCTAGTGGCCTGTGTTGGGGGTGTGGACAGCCCGGACACCTGCAGAGAGACTGCCCACAACAGGACGAGCAGCCGGAAGAAAGAGTAAGGCCCGTCTTGGAGAGGGGCACGACGGCGCCATCACCATCATCCCCTCGAGTGACACTGCGCGCCGTCAGCAGGCGTATGGATGACAGTCTCATCGCGGACGTTTGGGTGAGAGGGAAGACGTGCCGCGTGCTGGTGGACACCGGGGCGGCCGTGACCATCATCAGACCTGACGTGGCAAGGGTTTGCCGACAAGGAAGCCGAGCCGATCATACCAGCTTGTCACGGCATCGGGCGACACCTTGCCTGTGGAGAAGGAGGCCCTGCTGAAGCTAACCTTGGGACGGAGTGTCGTACGTCTGTGGGTGTTCGTCGCGAAGGTGGCTGAGGAGGTGATTCTGGGACTGGATGCCCTCAGGAGCCACGAGGCGACGGTCGATGTCGGCAGGAAGGTCCTACGGCTCAACGGAGAAGAGGTTATACTCCGTCAACAAGAGGAGCGCCTTGGAATTTGAAGGGTCGCCTTGAACGAAGACGTGGTTGTCCCCGCGAGGAGCGAGGTGGTGGTGACGGCGCGACTGGAAGGCCAGAGAACCAGGAACATGATGCTGGACCAGAAGACGCCTGTGCACGGACTGTGTGTAGCCAGGGCATTGCTGCCGTGCCGAGGGGAGGTGCCAGTGAGACTGCTAAATCCAACGGACACCGATCACGACGTCCAGGCCGGGACGGAGTTGGGAACGTGCGAGCCCGTGGTGAGCGTAACAGCAACCGCCAAGACACAGGAGCCGGTGCCAACGCAACACCTGGGGCCCCGGCTAGAAGGCCTACTGGAGAGAGCGGTCGACCACCTGACCGCAGAACAGCTGGAGAAAGTTCGACAACTGCTGAGGCGATACCAGAGCGTCTTCAGCCAAGGCGACAGTGACTACGGCCCCACGGACAAAGTGCTTCACCGCACCGACACCGGGGACGCCCGGCCTATTCGGCAACCACATAGACGCGTTCCGCTGGCGAAACAAGGGGCGGTACGAGACATGCTGGAGGACATGAGATCCAGGGGAGTGATTGCAGAGTCTGACAGTCCTTGGTGTTCCCCTGTAGTCTTGGTGACAAAGAAGAATGGCGAGCTGCGCTTCTGCGTAGACTACAGAAAGTTGAACGCTGTCACCCGGAAGGACTGTTTCCCCTTACCCCGGATTGACGACACCCTGGACACTATAGCTGGTGCACAGTGGTTCTCGACCCTGGACTTGAAGTCGGGCTACTGGCAGGTAGCTATAGACCCGAGAGACAAGGCGAAGACCGCATTCTCGACGGGCCAAGGGCTCTGGCAGTTCACGGTTATGCCCTTTGGCCTCTGCAACGTACCAGCTACCTTCCAACGCCTCATGGAGTCAGTGATGAGAGGGCTGACTTACGACGCCTGCCTGCTATACCTGGACGACATCATCGTCGGTAAGACTTTTGAAAACCATCTCCAGAATCTGAGTAAGGTGCTACAGAGACTGCAGGCGACCAACTTGAAGCTGAACGAGAAGGAATGCCAGCTCTTCCGCAAGGAAGTCAACTACTTAGGCCACATAGTCTCAGCAACCGGAGTGGCCACAGACCCGGAGAAGACACGGGCTGTGAGAGATTGGCCTCGCCCAAAGGATAAGAAAGAGCTGCGCAGTTTCCTGGGGCTGTGCAGTTATTACCGCCGCTTCATAAAGGGGTTCTCCAACATCGCAAAACCCCTCACCCGCCTGACACCGGCTTTATGCGTGGACGGAGGACGCCGAAAACGCTTTCCAGCACCTAAAGGAGACCCTGTGCAGTGCTCCAATTTTGGGTTTCCCACAACCGGGTGGCGCCTTCATTGTGGACACCGACGCCAGTGACGCATTTGAGATGTCCTATCGCAGATCCAGGACGGCCATGAGCGGGTGATAGCCTACTACAGCAAGACGCTATCCAAGGCAGAGAAGAACTACTGCGTCACCCGACGAGAATTATTGGCGGTAGTAAAGACCTTGGAGCACTTCCACAAGTACCTGTACGGTCAGTCATTCCACCTGAGGACTTACCATTCTGCCCTAACCTGGCTATTGAGCTTTAGGAACCTGGAAGGCCAGACAGCCCGTCGGGTTCAGAGGCTGCAGGAGTACGACTTCACCTCGGAACATCGTAGAGGGAAGAGCCACGGTAACGCAGACGCCATGTCCCGAAGAACCTGTCCAGAAAAGTGCGGCCAGTGCACAAGAGTGGAAGAGAAGGAGCCTGCCGCAGCAGTCCAAGTAGTCACGGCAGTGCCTGCGGACGGCTGGGATAGCGCAGGCCTGAGGAGGGAGCAGCTGGCGGACGCAGACTTGGGGCTACTCTTAAGGGAAGTGGAGGCAGGGACGAGACCAACCTGGGAGGACATCGCACCGAGGAGCGCCACCTACAAGTTGTACTGGGCCCAGTGGGACTCGTTGAAGACCAGAGAAGGCGTGCTGTTCCGGTTATGGGAATCACCCGATGGGAAGACGCAGAGAGAACAGTTGGTACTTCCCCGGAGTAAGGTCCCGGAAGTCTTGGAGGAAGTGCACGCCGGTACTTCGGGAGGACACCTGGGAGCGAACCGAAAGATTGACAAACTACGGCAGCGCTACTACTGGCTGAGACTCCGAGCAGATGCTGAGAGATGGTGCCGTCAGTGTCACGTGTGCGCGGCGAGTCGTGGCCCCCAGACTAGGAGCCGGGGTCGCATGCAGCAGTACAACGTCGGAGCGCCATTCGAACGGATCGCCGTTGACATTGCTGGACCGTTCCCAGTTTCCGACCGAGGCAACAAGTACGTAATGGTGGTCGTGGACTACTTCACCAAGTGGCCGGAGGTGTATGCCATCAAAAACCAAGAGGCACAGACAATCACAGACTGCCTTGTGGAGCAAGTGTTCTGTCGATTTGGGGTGCCGTTAGAGCTACACAGTGACCAGGGTACCAATTTTGAGTCCAACCTAATGAAGGAGGCACTACAAAGGCTTGGGGTGAACAAGACCCGTATGACGCCTCTACATCCCCAGTTGGATGGCATGGTCGAAAGATACATCAAGACCTTAGAGGAACACCTGAGGAAGGTCGTGGCCAGCCATCAGCAAGACTGGGACGTCAAGGTGACGCTGTTCTTGCTGGCCTACCGCTCGTCAACACACGACACCACGGGGATGATGCCAGCCAGCTTAATGTTCGGCCGAGAGTTACGCCTCCCTTGTGACCTGGCTTTTGGAAGCCCTCCGGAAGCGAAACAGCCAGTGACCGAGTATGTGGAGAATCTGGTGGACCATCTCCACGACATGCACAAGATGGCTCGCCAGAACATCCTGAAGGTGAGCGACCGCATGAAGACTCGATATGATAGGCAAGCCAACAGCCAAGGTTTCCAGCAAGGTGACCTGGTCTGGTTGTACCGCCCTACCCGGACCAAGGGATGCTGCCCGAAGCACCAGCAGCCACGGCAAGGACCACTCCAGGTGGTGAAAAGGATTAACGACGTGGTCTACCACATCCAGAAGGTTCCCCGAGGGAAGATGTTGGTGGTACACCTGGATTGCCTGGCACGCTACCATGGTGCTGTTCGGGGCGACCAGCTTTGAGGAGGGAGCACTGTCACCCGAACGTTGGAACTCCCTATAGAACTGGCCAGCAGGATGGTCAGACGTGAAGTATTCAGCGCCACACCCACCCATTAATCTCAGTCACTAACTGAGGGGATGATTAGGGAAGTGTCACTTGTCGCTGGCCGCCTCTTACCTCTTCCTCTGCCGTCTGGAACCTTCGCGGTGATTCACTGAAGCCAGAGACTTCTAGAAAACAGTGATTTTCCTATAAAAAGGGGTGCAATGAGTGAGGACAGTTAGTTCTTGGTGAGCAGCTGTGAGGAGCGCCCAGCGAGGGGACAGACTGCGTACTTAAGTCGGAGGAGTTTACGTAATTGCGAGTGCAAGTGGAACTGCAATGGACGAACTGGTGAATCATAATTGTGTGCATTACGTAATTCTGTGTAACTGGCAAGTGTTCAACTGTAAGTCGGTGGAAATAAAGAACATTTTTGAGTAGTGCAATCGGACTTTTCATTTCACGAACCCACAAAGTCACAATATATTAATGACATACAGTAGAACCTCGTTTACCTGGATCAACTAGGACCACGGTCAATCCAAGTAAACAAAAATCCGGGTTATCCAGAGAATGGCGGAAAAATGATAAAAACCATTACATCACCAAAATATTTTTAATGGAGGTTAGATATTATTATTGACACACTTTCGCCTAAAAACACTGTATGTACTGTAATAGCCTATGTATTTGCACTGTACACAATATGACTACAAACTGTTCTGGAATAAAAAAGGCAGTAAGCTTCTGTTTTCACAGTTTAGTATACTGCTTACTAACAGCACGATTTCGCATCTGCTTTAACTTTAAAAGTTCATTTGGCAATGTTTCAGCTTCCGATGTTGATGAAGAAGATATTGACAGTGGTTGCAAATCAACAATGATGGAGGATATAAATCAAATACAGAGGAAAGCATTATTGGATCATGCAATGTTACTGAAAAAGAAAATGAAGTTATTCAGTTAAAGTTTTGATGAACCAGCTGTGCTTATGACCCACACACAAGTAGTAGCAATCGTGGAGAAATTGAAGCTTTATTTCGAGAGTCAAGCCGAAACATTGCCAAATGAACTTCTAATATTAAAGTGAATGCGACATCATGCTGCTTGTAAGTGATGCACTAAACTGAGACAGCAGAAGCTCACTGCCTTTTTTACTACCAATAGTTTGTAGCTACATTGTGTACGGTGCAAACACATAGGATATTACAGTGCATACAGTGTACATGTTTTTAGGTGAAGGTATGCCAATAGTAATTTCTAAACTTCATTAAAAATATGTTGGTGATGTTGTACATATTTTCTATCATTTTTCCGCCATTCTTTGGATAATCCAGATTTTCATTAACTCAAATCAGCCCTGGTCCCAGTTGATTTGGGCAAACAAGGTTCTTCTCTATTATGAACCAGTCTTTACAATAAAGGACTTAAAATATAATCCTGATGTTTAAGAAACTACACCAAATGAATTTGAAACACATCCTAATTTGAAATGCCTATTTGAAATAACTAAACCTTTCAATGACATAATAATAATCAAAATAATTTGAGTAATTTTGAACACACAGACATCTATAATATAATATTGTCATAGTTTGTTAATTAATTTTCTCCTGTTGCAGATGGTTTCACGTATGAGAGAGCAGCAATCAATGAATGGTTCCTGAGTGGAAAATTCACTAGTCCAATGACAAACCTGCAACTGTTAGATATGAAGCTAGTTACCAACAAAACACTGAAGATATCCATTTGTCAGTTTTTGTACGGGACAGCTGTACCTTCAGGATGAAAAATGTGTTCTTTAACATATCATGAGAGTGTGAAACCTGCAGTATTGCAAGGGTCACTTAGAAAGTAAATAACATTCATCCCATCCATTTGTCTTGTTGCAGCTGATCACTCTTTGCATTCATTAAGGTGTAGCAAACTTTTGTAGAGTTTCATTCATAAAAAATGTTCAGTAAGTAAACAGATCAATTTAAAAGTAATCATTTTAAGAGGATCACAAAGAACTAAAAAACTGCACAGATATCTTAGAAATATTTTTACACTGGTATTGTTATGTAAAGTTACAGATACCAAGGCCAGTAGACACCATGTTAAAGTAAATTACTTAGAAGTAATATTTACTGAAGAAGTTAGTTCTGTGTCAGAGGGTTACAATGGGAGTAATTGTTTGATTTACATGAAATGGTCTTGAATGAGGTTATGTACTATAAGAAAAGGGAAATAAACACAGCAAAAGAGATAAATGTTTGTTGTTTGAGGAGTCTCTGGAAACAATATTTCTAATCTTCATATATGCACTTGATGGGAAATATCCTGTCTTATTTTGAAAAAGAATACCATTTTCATCAGATGGACACAAAATAGAACCATGAATGCAGTCAGTTATGCCTTTTATTTTCTAAACATTTTTTATCTCAAAAACTATTTGTAGTCAGTTTTTTGACACTTTACATTCTTATATTATTGAGGGACTATGAGTTGCAAAGAGATTGAAGATGGAAGCAATGGCTTCCGAAACTACTATCAAATGGGAAGAGTTCTAGCTTGTAGAAAATCAGATGCGTTAGCGCCTTCAGCGTTGCCATCTCGTTATCCCCACTTTTTTATATTTCCCTCTCTCTCGCACACTTGGGAGTGTTCTTGGTGCTAGACATAAGGGAATGCAAACTGAATTTTCCAAAGTTTTATGATAATGCAGTTAAAATTACAATTTGCAACATGGATATTTGTATATTATGCACATGTTTTAAATGTATTGTTTAAAAATAATTATAGCTTATGAATTACCTACTTTTCTAATCCAACGAAACTGCAGCAGCACATCCATATGGCTGTGAATGTCACTTACGTCATTGTCGTTGTCTTCATCATCTGATGTTGCAAATATATGATCATAAATTAAATTAATTGGTAGTCGATTAATGACACAAAACACTTACTTTTAAATTTTCCCGGAACCGGTTTCTGAGGCCTTCCCTCTATCTTCAGCCGGACATCGACTTGTTCTCATTGGTGTAGCTGGCAATATTTTGTCATCGGTCTCCTCTGGTGGCGGTTCGAGGAACTTGCTGAACAAATCTTTCTGGGGGATGTCGAAATTGAATACTTTGTTCCTATTTTTTGAAATAAAGATTTGTTCCCATGTGGACAGTTCTTCTTTTCCTGTTGTATGTTTTAGTAATTTTGGTTCTGGATTTATGTTGTGGTTTTTTTTCCCAAAAATGCGTGGCAACTGCTGATTTTTCTAATTGTTTATATTTTATGTTCCTAAAGTGTTCCTTTACTCTTGTTTCTAAATTTCTTTTGGTTTTTCCAATATAAATTTGACTACAGTCACAGCATTCAATTTGATATATACCAGATTTTTTGTTAGATGGAATGGCATCTTTGATGTTTGAGCAAATTAGGTTTTTTAAGGAGTAATGGTTCACTGGAGCTAGTTGAATGTTTTGTTTTTTGAAGACTTTTTTGAATTTATCAAAGGCCCATGGATGGTAAGTGAATTTTTTGAAGGTCATTTTAGTTTCTGTAGCTGAGAGGGTTGTGGTTTCATTTAGTAGTTTCTTTTTTTTTTTTTGCTAAGTTCACTTTTTTGTCTACTAGTGATTTGGGAAAGTCATTTTTCTGTGCTATTTCAATAATTTAAGAAACTAAAATGATCTTCAAAAAATTCACTTACCATCCATGGGCCTTTGATAAATTCAAAAAAGTCTTCAAAAAGCAAAACATTCAACTAGCTCGAGTGAACCATTACTCCTTAAAAAACCTAATTTGCTCAAACATCAAAGATGCCATTCCATCTAACAAAAAATCTGGTATATATCAAATTGAATGCTGTGACTGTAGTCAAATTTATATTGGAAAAACCAAAAGAAATTTAGAAACAAGAGCAAAGGAACACTTTAGGAACATAAAATACAAACAATTAGAAAAATCAGCAGTTGCCACACATTTTTGGGAAAAAAACCACAACATAAATCCAGAACCAAAATTACTAAAACATACAACAGGAAAAGAAGAACTGTCCACATGGGAACAAATCTTTATTTCAAAAAATAGGAACAAAGTATTCAATTTCGACATCCCCCAGAAAGATTTGTTCAGCAAGTTCCTCGAACCGCCACCAGAGGAGACCGATGACAAAATATTGCCAGCTACACCAATGAGAACAAGTCGATGTCCGGCTGAAGATAGAGGGAAGGCCTCAGAAACCGGTTCCGGGAAAATTTAAAAGTAAGTGTTTTCTGTCATTAATCGACTCCCAATTAATTTAATTTATACAACAACACTGTTTTCAACACTTCCATGAAAGGATTTATATGATCATAAGCTCCAAAATCTCGTCACATGCTATTTCTTTCCAAAAGTCGTTGTCTTGTAGTTGATCTGCATGTCTTATGCAGTTTTCCCAGTCTTTTGTAACCTTGTCCATTTCTTCGTGAATAAGTTGTTCAGCGTCAGTCAGTTTAAAAGTATTATTTCTGTTTGCAACATAATTTGAGCCCACATTAATAATTTGATTGTTCTGGCAGTGGTAAGGGGGAAGGTGGATTATAATACTTCATGTCTCATTTCAATTAATAATAATAATAATAATAATTTATTTTCATCCATAATAACACTTACATGTTCGATACGTCAAAATAAACAGTTATATACATTTAATTACAATTCGTCCAGTCTATACAAGCATTTTTGTATTAGAAACTTGTTTAGTTCATTTTTAAATAATTTATTTTTTTTGCTTTTAGTGAATTTGGTAGTTTATTAAATAATAATTTTCCCATTATTAAGGGATCTTTATCTGTTGACTTCTTATTTAAAGTTATTCTGTGATAATTATTTTGTGTCCTTGTTTCGTGTTTGTGACAATGTTTATTTAAGTTACCCATTTCATCCTTGCTAATTACAAACATTATTACTTTAAACACGTATAGAGATACTACTGTTAGGATTTTGTTTTCTACAAAAACATTTCTACATGATTCTCTTCTATTTACCTTATATATACATCTTACACATTTTTTCTGCAAAACTAGCAATCTGTTCATGTTAGTCATACAAGTGCTGCCCCATATCTCAACTGCATATTGTAGATGTGAATGTATTATTCCATAATAAGTTAGTTTCAGATATTCAGAACTTAGGTATTTTGCTAGGTTCCTTAATAGATAAAGATTTGTACTTATCTTTTTACATATGTAGTCGATATGGTGTCTGAATGTTAGGTTTTTATCAATAATCACTCCTAAGAATTTTATCTTATCTAATTGCTCGATTTGTTCACCATTTATATTTATATTGATAGGATTACTACTATACCTGTTATTGCGGTGTTGAAACATGACTGTTTTTGTTTTTTGAAGATTTACTTTCAAGCTATTGTTTGTAAGATAATTATAGATAATTTGCGTTTCTGTAGTTATTTTCTCCATTCCATTTACTTCCTTAGTACCAAATATCAATGAGGTGTCATCGGCATACGTCACTGTTTTTGAGTGTGTAGTTATAGGAAGATCATTCACGTAGATCAAAAAAAGTATTGGTCCTAGGACAGATCCTTGAGGAACTCCTGCTATGATATTTTCATAATTTGATGTGATTGATTCTATTGTATTTCTACTCTTGGTTCTAACTACTGTATATTGTTTTCTGTTTACTAAATAGGATTTTAATATTGTGTGAAATTTCCCCCTTATACTTCTGCAATTTGTTCAGCAGCATTTCATGTGATACACTGTCAAATGCTTTAGATAGGTCAAGGAATATACCTGTGATCTTTTCTTCATTTTCAAGCCCTTGGAGTATATTGTGGTATAGCTCTGCTATCGCTGTGGTTGTGGAGTGATTTTTCCTGAATCCATGTTGAGATTTACTTAGTATATTTAATTTATTTAGAAAACTTATTAATCTATTATTTAACACTTTTTCAAATACCTTAGCAAAAACAGAAGTTAAGGTAATAGGTCTATAGTTTTCTGCTTTTGTTTTATTGCCTTTTTTAAATATTGGTCGAACTATGCTTATTTTTAAACAATCGAGAAAAGAATCCTCCATTATCTATGCATTTATCAGGTGCTCAAGTATATCTAGTAGGGCATATTTACAATGTTTTAGTGTTTTTGTAGATATTTCATCCCACCCCGTCGACGTGTTATTATTTAGTTCATTTATTATTTTTTCTAGTTCCTCTTTAGTGTTTCCTTTTATATAATTGGTTGATAATATTTCATTTGTCCCTTGTGTTGTATCCCGAATCTGACTGATTTTATTGATTCCCATTTTTAAGAAATAATTATTGAAGATTTGACAAACTAATTCACTTACTAAAAAGTGTCCAAGGTCCAGCTGCATTAACCACGTGGGAAAAAATCTTTATAAAGAAATATGAAAGTAAATTGTTTAATTTCGATACTACCTTTGAAGACAACCCAAATTTCAAGTTCATCAAGATACCGACAGAGACGCACCTATCACATCCAAGGAGTTCACTGAACTGGCATCCATTAGTCGACAACAGCTGATGATGTTAGGAAGAGCCTAACAAAACGCGTTCTAGGTAAATACTAGCAATAAATGGAGCATTGAGTATTAGTTCGACTCAAAATTGTATTTATTCTTTAGGATTTTTAACTAGCTGCGCATTTACAAGCTGATCCAGTCGATAACGTTTTTCCCTGGTTTTTAAACAGAAGAATAACTGAATAATACTGCTTTGAATTCTCTAGAGTAAATAGAGATTACAAACCATTCATAAACAAATGTATAATGTGACAGGTCACATTCTGCTGATGTACCATTCTCGCTGGAATTTAACAAACATCTTGGCTTATTCAAAGTAATTCTTTTATCACAACACGTCAACTGTTTACATTTCAGTTCTCAGTAATTACAAATATACGTACACACATATATGACAACCAATAATGCTATTCATTACAGTGCTTACGTTGTGATGCATTGTTATAATATAATAGTACTTTATTTATTTGTATTAGGAAAACTATATGAGCTAAAAATATGGGATTTTTGCGGTTATGTTAGATACATTACTCTTTACCTTCCTCATGGATAAGTTTTTGCAAAATCTGAACTTTGTCTTAGCATGAATAGTATTTATTAGAGATTGGTTAGGTTGGCACTCGTCACACACCACTTAGGGGTAATGCAATACTACAACACTGCAGGACTCCGATTGATTGCTCATCTGCAGTGCTCAAGGACAAACATCATCCCATTTGAAACACATAATAGTACCTCATTAATATAAAAATGTAAGTGATGAAGTGTCAAAGAAAAACCACTACAGATAGTTTTTTTAATTAATTTTGACATCACTGTTACTAAATTCCTCCAATCACACATAATCATTTATCTCACTTTTAACCTCAAAAGCATTCTGACAATATGATGAAAGATACAAGCTGTAGGGTATGCTGAATGTAATATCATCTGTAATCAGGGCCGTATTCCTAACAAAAAAAGTGGGGGGACACACACCTAAAAAATTTTCCAGATGCTGGAGAACCGATCAGAATTCTGCACTTATAAGATTTGCCTCCCTACTTTGGTTGTCCTCAGTTTGCATACGACTTTTTGTCCATTCTTTTATGTAATCCTCTGAGTTCCACATATTTACTGGAGGTCCGTTAATAGTCATAAACATTATTTGAATGTATTTTGAATGTATATATTTTGTATTTTTGAAGTACTTTGAATTTTAAATTAAGAAAGGTAATGAATTAAAAAAATATAAATAATATTATTAGTAAGGAAACTGCATCCCCCTCCGAAAAATAGTGGGGGGATGGTGTACATCCATATTTCCCCTCCACTACAGCCCTGTCTGTAACTATCTGAAAGTTCCAGTATGAAACACCTACAGGACACAACAATTATGGTTTGATTCACAGCTGAATTCATGTCTGGCTTTTAGTTGTATAGTGCTTTCCAAGCAGATTCAAAAGCAATATAAAAGATTCTTTCATTACTCTGAAACATTACTTGAACTCTCTCTTTATGTCTTATTGATCTCATGTGAGCAATACAATATGTACTATTGTATTCCCACTGTTTTCTTCATCAAGATCATTAGTGTGCTCTAAATAAACCATGAATGCATTCAAAATATCTTAAGTATTTTGACAAGTAAAATATATTGTGACAAAAATGCAGAACTGCTTTATTTTCACCAAATTGTTATCTCAATGCTAATGTACAATTAGCCTTTCTTTTACACAAATACAGTACTTCAACACATTTCTACAATATCTGTTTGTGTTTAGCATGCATCCTTTGTGCTTCTAATAATTTTTCTGACATACACACAGGTCCACCTCTTGCACAGAGCTATACCCGATTCTGAACACCACTCTGATACACGCACAAAAGCTGCTTCACTGCCATTTCCTTACTATGCAGCTGCACTTACAGCTTGTGAACTGCTTCTTGCACCATTTCACTGCCTGCTGACTCCTTCCCAAAGAGCTGCACTCAACTTGAGCCACACTGTTTTTACTACTCACTCTCGGCCTTGCATCGGGTTTTATATAATCCTGTCAAGCACAGTAGAGAAACCTGTCAAAATACAGTCTCAAAAAGACTTTCGTATAGTAACAAAACAGTTCCGCCCCACTAATGACCCTTGAAGACATTCCATTCCTGTCCCACCAGCCCAATAGAATAGAAGGCAAAGCAATTCCTCTACTTTTGCTTCCTTGTGATGGCTGCTAAGTTGCCAGACTTGATTCTTACCTTCCGAAACAGTTTCACAAGTTGATAATATATTTTAGTTCATTTGACACGTGAATTACTTCAGTCAAATCACTATAGTAAATTCTAACCTATATTTGCCCCCTAGTCATATGCCATAGTGTAGTAGGCTATAGTGTTATGCTTTGGTTCCCTGCCACAGATATGTGCTAGGCTTGATCCCACCCTTGGGGTGCGCAGATTTTAAGTCCTGGATATAGGACTGGTGCCTACTCAGCATCGTGAAGAATTTTCTAGATAGCAAACCCTGGTGTAGGAAGCCAACTTTTTGACTGGGGATGCCGTGATGCTGACCACATCTCCTCCCCATATCGGTTGGATGACTGCCCACCTCTGCCTTGCATATGTGGGCATGAGGCAGGCAGCCAGGTTGGCAGGCTCTGGCCTGCTTGCAGGCTGTTAAACCATTGATTACATTTATATCTGACCCCTATGTATTTTTGTAACAACGATTTACAGAATGGTTCTCTCTTTCATTTATTAGTGTAGTAATTTATTACAGAAGTATCTGAAAAGAGAAAATACTTTGGAAGCAGATAACTGCTGTATGGAATTTGCAGAGTATTAACTTGAATAGTAATTTAGTATGGAAGTACAGCTTACTCCAGGTTGGTGCATGCTGCCCTAAATGTTGTAATTAAATGAATTATCATTCTATTGCTATTTAGTATTATTTATTGAATTAATCTTATAAAAAACTCCAAAGCTGTAAACTAACCATATATACAGTTACAGACTTCTATAACTAACACTTGATCATAGAGAGTACATTGTCATACAATGCAACATTTATAAGAACGTATATAATGGTGAGTTCTTGGAACTGTTCCTACTTCCAAGTTCCAATACACCCACTAGAAATCTGGCCAGCCGGCACTGAAAACCATGATCTGCCTCAGGCAGGGCAGGAGTCATTCACTCTTGCCCTGTAATACTTTAACATTGTTGTGGGCTAAACATTTTAAATTGTATATTTAAATCTACACACTCGGACAACTGAAGCAATTAAAAGAAGTGTAAAGTTTCATGTGATCAAGTTGCTTTATTATTGTAAATTATATCATGAAAAAGCACTAAATGCTGTGAAAGTAGATTATTTGTAACAAAAGTTAATATAGACTTTTATGTGTTTCCCTGTGCACCTAGAGGTGTCCTATATGAGGTGTCCAAATACAAATATTACTAAAGTTGAATCTCGACAAATATTACTGTTTTTCTGTAGGTTATTGAATGTGTGCAATTAAGGCATTTTACATATGTATCAAGCAAAATTTTATACTGTAAATGTTTGAAAAGCAAAGATTTCTATATAAGTTGGCCTGAAAGATGATAAATTGGTAGCTAGTGATATGCATGTACTCTTTTGGGAATAACTTCAGCTGAGATATCTTTAAAAAAACCAAGACACATGTCTGAGCACCATATTTCCCGACTGTGGGAAATTCAGATTGTATTATAAGAAAGTTGCATCAAGATTTGATTATTTTGTGAACTTAAGTGTAACCTATGTTTGAAACTCATCAAAATGTTTATTCTACAGAAAGTTACGCTGATGACTTAGCTGTTTTGTGCCATTCCAATACTATTACTAATTAACTAGAGGAAGTATCAGAACACATTTTCATGATCACAATAGCCTTATAGGGGACATGAAAAGAGAGAAACTTTGATAATAATACTTTTACGTGCTGTACATTTTATCTGCTTTTAAAATCAAAATTATATTTCAGATACTAATGTTATTTGTTCTTAATAGTTACAAGACCATATTAAGTGTCATATTTTATCATGTCTTGTTCTCTTGACTCCAGAAAAGAAAAAGAATCTGTGTTGCACTCACATGACTTTCTCTACTCACCCTTATACATACAAATCATTCTTACAAAGCTTATTCATTTACCTAATTCATATTAATCAAGATAAAAATTTGCACAAATTGTTTTATTGGATATTTCCTTGTAGGTACAATGGGATTGGGGAAGTAGTTAGGCTTGAAGTAAAATCTTTTAAAAACAGATCACTACAGGATGGCTTTGAAATTCATTCTTTTTGCATTTCCAAAAGTGTATATACCTTCAGATTAAACATATTTCCCAGGCTTGTAGGCCATGGTCTAGTGGTTTTGATAATTTGCAATGCTTCACTATGTGTAGTCCTTGGCGAAACATCAGGAACCTCTAGACCACATCCTACAAGCCTAGAAAACACATTTAATTTGCAAGTCACTGTGAAAGTCTGAGCTTGTATATGTTGATTGTGATTTTCCTAACAATTAGGAGCACAGTACTTCAGCATCATATTTAGATTGTATTTACATTTACTTATAAACAAACATATTAAACTTCACTCATGAAAGGAATATTATTAAATAAAAACCAATTTCCATATGCAACCCGAACCAAGTCATGCCCTTTCTGGTAGCCAATTGTTAATATCAATAGTAATAATGAAGTCTTTGTCTTCTAGGAGATGTTGGGATAGAAGTAATTAAGTTCTGTGGTCATTTGCAATGTTCATCAAAGAAATATTTTAACCATTTTAGATTCCTTGCCACATGAAAATCACTGCTACAACACCTTACTGAATATAACCAGTTGGTGAACAGCTGCATTTTTCTGTAAATATTTTTTTTCTAAATGACCCTTGTACATCTTAGCACCATGTTCAGTTATTAAATGGTAAAACAGTACTTCATAATGAAGGAAGTGTTGAGGAACAGTTCTTTTATTAAAGAAAAAATCTTTGTAACGACAGGAATTTATCCTAAAAGAAAACAGTGCTTTTGAGAATATAGTCATTTTTTGCCGGAATATAAAAATGTCTTAAACTGATGTACTTTTTATGATAAATGATTTTATAGAGAAATAGATAAAAGATGAAATTTAGCATTAAACTTTATAAGGGTTGCCAGATTTCTGTGCAATAAACTATGTACTTGAATGTGCCATATATTTGTAAAGAGAGGAAATTATTAATTAGTTTAATTAAAGTGTTACATTCACAAACTTTTATCATTTATCTTTATATCTATTCCACAAATTGTTTCTTATAGAATTTTTTCTTGCAAAATTCAAATCAATACAATGAATGTCTTGGAAGTGGTTTATATGATGGAACTATTTGATTTAAACTGTATGTTTTAAGGAGAGCTACATTTTTTGTATAATAAGGTTTTGTCTATTTACCTTTACAGTTATAGAAAACTATTTGCATTTATTCAGATAGAAAATAAAACTTCACAGGCCATTCACATTGAATTCAAGATACACATTTTATCAATATACAAATGCCTGGTGTCAGTTTAATATTGGAGGAAAACGGTAATATATGAGAAATACATTAACAATTACAGGATAACTATATGATAATCCTGAGTAATTAAAGAGTGGGTTAAGCACAAGATGCCATGACAGAGCACACACCACCACATAAACATCATTTTCTAAAAGTGCTCTTTTTTAATTAAGGGACCTCAAAACATTTATTTACAGTGGAGTTTCAGTGTAATTTTTTTTAACAAAATATTTTGGAAAATTCAATTCATCAGCAATAAATTTCCTGGAAATTGTTCATGACATGGTCTTAATTTCCTCTGCATTCAAAATTCTTTTGTATGCAAATTCTTTCTGTATTTCTTCTGTATGCAAAAGCCATAGCAATATAAGGAAATGAAATGTTTAGTGTTTAACGTCCACTTTTACTACATACAGCACCGCAGGTGGTGACACCGGTGATACTTGAGATGAAGATGGAATACCGGTGGAATGAGATGGCAGAAGAAACCGCAGATCCCTGAGAAAACCCACCCCAGTAATGTGTTGTCCACCACAAATCTCACTTTGCAGTTGCCTGAGATCAAACCCGAGCTGCCTTTGTGAGAGCCAAGCAGTCTAACCACTCAGCCACGGCACAGCCGCAACAGTATAAGGGATAATTAAAGTTATACTATGAGTTGACTGAGGTACTCTCTACTTCACATATCACAAATATTCTTCAATGCATTTCACCTCATCTTGAAGGCATTATCGAGAAATTGTTGACTGGCTAGAACTTTGGGTTCCAGCTGATCATGGTTCTCCAGAGACAGACATCTGACAGCAATCCAGTGAGGCTAAGTAAAATATTTTCTTCCGATGGAATGTCAGCATCCTCATTAAATGTGGATGTTGACATTCCATCGGAAGAAAATATGTTACTTAGCCTCATTGGATCACCGCCAGGTGTTTTGTCTTCAGAGAACCATAATCAGCTGGAGCACCAAGTTCTAGCCAGTCGACAATTTCTTGATAATGCTTTAAGTGGAGGCAAAATGCATTGAAAGAAAATTTGTGGTATGTGAAGTACAAAGTGTGTCAGTCGACTCATTGTATAATTTTAATGATTACATTAATTCACAGTGTTAATTCCAATTTACGTTTTCAAAATATAAAGGATGTTTTAAAGTAGGATACAATGTGCAATAAAATAAGAACTATTAACTATTTGTCATAATTAATATATTTTCTGTGTATAGATGTATACTCTAAGCCATCATTTAAATGCTCATTGAAATATTAAATAAATTTTAGTAACTCCTAATAGAAGTTTATTGTCACACCATATAACCATTGTGTACACTGTTTGTGACATGCATATTAGAGTATCTAATATGTCAGACAAAAGAAAATAAATTATTGTTAACATTAATTTCAGCAAGAAATTGAAACTGGAGGTCCAGAGGTCCAATCTTTATCACAGAGTAGCTGAAAAAACAATTGTTGACGATGTTTGCCAAAACAGATGAATCAATTTCGTACATCCTTCAAGAAGCTTTCATTAACATGCTTTGAATGACCCCTACAGGCTAACCTTAGCTGATTTACCATAGAGAAAAAATGTAATTTCTCCTAGAGCCATTGTTTTCCTAAACAGACAGGCAGATAGTTTGTGATGAGTTCTAAAAACCTTACACTAATCTAAGACAAATTTTTGAAAAACATTAAGTAGTAGAAAAGTAATACAATATCTTATATTTTATTGCAAAATATATCTTACTTTAAAAATATCCCTCACATAATATTTTGATTAAAATCATGGGATGCATTTTTGTGAAACTAACAAAGATTTTCTGTGAAAGGGTAGTTTGGGCTGACAGAATTTGTTTGAACATCTACATCTGGCATGCTTATATACTGACTCACAAGAAAGTTAATACTTACACAAATGTTTCTTTATGATTGCTTTATCGACAACCCAGATTACCTTCTGTATCCACTACATTTGTTTTAATATACAAGATATTTAAACAAATTATCAAGAATGGAAATCAAATAGTTTGTCATTAATTATTCCTTAGATAGAATCTATGGGATAATAGTGAAAATAGAATGTAGATTTGGGATATGGAGGAAGGCTGGACATATGTAAATATGATCCATAGAAACTTTTTTAAATAGATATTGGGATTGCTAAAGCTTCATCCAATGGTGTTGCTCAAGTAGATTGGAAAGTTTTGGTAGTAAAGGAAAAAATTTGGAAATAAACATTAAAATAGTAGTAAAAAATTGGGATTCTAGAAGAACATGTCTTTCATAGTGTTTGGAGTTTCAGGAAAAGCTTAAAAAAGAGGATTTTTGGGTAGTAGCATAAAAAAAATTTTTGTATGAAATTGTTCATGGGAATATTTGGAGAGATGGGTAAAAATACTAGCAAAAGTTTTCTGAGAAGAAATTAAATTTAGAACTGCAAATATTCAAAGGTAAGATTTCTTAGGTAGCTTTAATTCCAAATTGCTATTTAGTATATATAGAGAACTGGAAATAGTTTGGGGTAAAGAAAATTAAGTGGACATACGTGACAAAACATAAAGGGAAGGCTTAGAGCAGAGTTGTTGAAATTGGAAATAAGAGTAATGACCTAGGGAAATGTCCACTGCTTAAACAATATGATAGATAGATATAATTTTAGATTATAAGTATACTAGAATTTTTAGAAAAAAAAAAGAAATAATTAAATCTATTGAGAGAAACTGTATGTAAAAAGATGATACAAGTAAAAAAAGAAAAAAGAAAAAACATACACACACATTAAAAATAGAAAACTGTGTAGGTTTACTGTAGAATAAAAATGAGGAAAACCAATAAGAAAAGAAGGAAAATAGTCAGGTATAAGTAGGTAATAGAAATAATAGTAAATAAGGCCCAATAACTTGGCAATTACAGGGTTTGAATTTAGGACCTCTGGGAATCCAGATGTTTAATGTAGTATTTTATAAATTAGATTAATAGAAGGGTTACTATACAATTTCTAAAGTAAGCAATCCAATTTACAGTATAATTATCAAACTAAAATATATTCTTATTAAAGTGGAAAGAAATATGATGTGTTCCATTGTATAATAACTACAAATTATTCTTACAAAAGTATATTTTTATATTTCATTATAATTGAAATAAACCTTTGCAAAATATGCAGTTTGTTACCATTTCACTGTAAATACAAGGGAAATAGAGGAAACAGAGTCGACATATTTTAAAAGGAATGGATTGCTATATGTGGATTTAGAAATTGAACACTTACACTTTCCATGACATAGCAAGAAATAATTGAATGGTAGCAATGCATTAAAAAGAAACAAAGGATTGAAAAATTCAAACAAGTTTCTGTGGATATCTTAAAATAGTTGATCTCAAGTACTATTTTGGCTATCTCTTATGGTTTACCAATTATATAAAATTATACAAAATTGCTTTTGAATGAAGAGTACTAAATAGACTGTTTCCAAATTGAACTTAAGCTCAGTATCTTTAAAAGGTTTTCAAGATAATTCCCTAACCCCAAACTACCCTTAAAATTATTATTTTTTGAAATTTTTTATTTTGAAAATGGCAGTTATATTGATCAAAATACCATATGTTAAATATGTTTGCATGATACATTAAATACATATATGCTTTAATTTCTTGGGAACGACCTGTGAAGTCTGCTTCATTCAGAAAGAATTGTATGTAATCTTGAATAATTGGTAAATATTAAGCAATTGTCAAAAAGTGACAAGGATTGTTCAATAAAGAATTATTATAATTATTTTGACAACATATCTTTACTCATCCTCATAATTTTGATCGTCCTCAAAATAGTCTCCCTTTGATGTGATGCACGTATTCTAACATTTCTGCCAGTCAGCAAAGACATGCTGGAAACCATGTTTTTTTTCCAAATTGCCTCTGCAGCCTTCACTACTGCTTCTAAAGATGGAAAATACCTCCCACGAAGGTGTTTCTTCGCGTTAGGGAATAGGGAGAAATCACACGGAGCTAAATCCAGACTGTAGGGAGGGTGAGGGAAACACTTCACATGGAGTTTTACTATATATTTAACAATAACATTGGCAGTATGTATCATACATCCCACACATCCAGTAGTGCAGCATCCAGCCTGTTTGACAGAAATGTGGTCTTTTGCATCTGATATGGTCTTGCAATGTTTTTTGGTGTTTGAGAAAGTTTTCTTAAGGTTATTTGCTGATTTTCTCTCACAGTGACCGCAGTAGTGTTGATGTTTTTCAGTAACAGAGTACCAGGTCCACCTTCCTTTGAAATTGGTTGTCTCCCCTCTTTAAACAACTTAAACTACCTTCAAGCTGTGCTATAGGGAAGAGCAGACTCTCCATAGGTTTTCTGTAACACTGTATAGGTCTCAGCTGAAGATTTGAGACAAAAGCAGAATTTCAAAGCTGCATGTTGTTCCTCACATGTTACCTCTGTTATTTCGGTAGGCAATAATGAACATGTCTCTGTTTATTATTTGAAGCAAAAGGTTAGAAACAGTGATGTATTTAACATTTGAAAGTAATGAGTCGGTAATTCAAACACAAACATCACTTAAATTATCCTTACTTGGACATGTTTCAGAGAACGTTTTGTCCCCATCGTCAGCAATTATCCGACTGGTTGGATCCGTGGTTTCTTGAAGTGAGCTGGTTGTCTGTGGCGGCATCTGTTGTCTGTGAGATGAACTTCCAAGGAGAGTTTTCAGGCGGCAATTCGAAATTTAAAGTATACTGTTTGTTTTTTATAATTAGCAACTTTTCCCAAACATCGAATTCGGCTGCATTACTGGCTGATTTTAATAGTTTTATATTTGGTACAATTTTATGATTGGTAGACCAGAAATGGTGAGCTATTGCTGATTTTTCTATTTGTTTACAAGAAATCAAGTATATACAAAATCAACTGCTCAAATTGCAATAAGTTCTACATAGGAAAAACCAAAATAAGTCTACATATTAGGTTACAGGAACATATGAGATGCATGAAATGCAAACAAATAGAAAAATCAGCAATAGCTCACCATTTCTGGTCTACCAATCATGAAATTGTACCAAATATAAAACTATTAAAATCAGCCAGTAATGCAGCCGAACTCGATGTTTGGGAAAAGTTGCTTATTATAAAAAACAAACAGTATACTTTAAATTTCGAAGTGCCGCCTGAAAACTCTCCTTGGAAGTTCATCTCACAGACAACAGATGCCGCCACAGACAACCAGCTCACTTTAAGAAACCACGGATCCAACCAGTCGGATAACTGCTGACGATGGGGACAAAACGTTCTCCGAAACATGTCCAAGTAAGGATAATTTAAGTGATGTTTGTGTTTGAATTACCGACTCATTACTTTCAAATGTCTGTTTGCCCGCCTCTCACAAGCAGAAACCAGGAGTGCTGCATTGAAACTACTATGGCATGTTTGTTACACATTAGGGTAACAGAATAGCATAAGATTAAGTTCTAGTGTGGAAATTAAGATTGTAAGAAAAAAATTATGATCATTCTTTGTTGAACAGCCCTCATAAATGAAAAATGTAAATTTCATTAAAACACAATTTATTTCAAAAAACCATGTCCAGGGTATCCTTTATTAATGGTTTGAATTATTCAACAGTTTTATCATTGAAGTCCTGTCTACATTCAGTTGTTTCTTGCAATTGCCTGGAAACAGTATGGAATTTTAAGGTCATTATGTAGAATTGAGTTATACATTCAGTTATTGCTGTTCCCTTTGTATCTATTACAAGACGTAGCTATTTCTGCAAAGATTTATCTCGGATAAAATGAAATAGTAAAATAACTCCTGTAGGAATAGTTTGTATTCCCGCTAATGTACAATAGAGGGTAGAGACAAAATGTGAATGTAACACATCAGATTTTTTTTTATAAAAAAGCCTATTTTGGATTCTGAAAGATGTACTTCTGGTGAAATCTCAAAATCAAGAATTGAGTTGAACACAAGAATTCCTTTTATCTACTATAGATGTGGTAGAGAAAGTAAATATATGCTGTTATAAGTAGGGACCAGAAGTTTAGCCAAAAAAGATAATACAACAGGTTAGTAGTGACAGGATTATATGCTACCTGCATGTCGTAAAATAGGGGAGGGGGTTGAATGCCATGCAGTGACATATGTATTCATATATCCAAGGTCCCAAGCAATGGTAATATATCATAGTTACACAATGGACACAGTGTCATAGAATATATTGCACATTTATTCATAAATTATACAAAACAAACCTAACTTTTCCAGATATATGAATGTAAACAAAAGAATCATTAATATTTACAATGTGCGCAGTAAATGAAAAGCTAATTCATTATGACAGTACTACACTATGTCTGTGCAAATGACTTGTTACAGTGAACAACAATATACATTTTGAAGGTTTCAAACAAAAACAATCTTCTGTATTGGGAAAAGCTTCTCTCTACAACACATGATATGCCTGGTGCAAATTTAAACCTAAAGGAGGTACTTTTTTTTTCTTTTTTCACTACAATTTTTTATATAACCTTGTAGTTCATTGAAAAAACTATTTGTAGTTAGTTTTTTGACCCTTCATCACCTACATTTTATATTTTTGAGGGACTAGTTTCGGAAGCCATCACCTCCATTATCAACCTCTTTCCAACTTAGTTAATTGGAGGAAATCAATCGTTTCCGTGGTTCAAATCCCGGCCGTGGCATTGAATTTTTCAGTTTTACTCTATCTCTTTCCAACTGTCTGTTGCTGTCTGCTCTCCTCTCTCTTGCAGTGGAACTATGAATTTCTTTTTCAAACTATCTGCTGGCAGAATTTCAAAGCTCATCCCAAATTTTACACAGATTGGAATGTCCTATATTATTCTGGAGAACACATTTTAGTTTCTGCTGCACCTGTAGAAGTATTCCATCTCTGTTTGGCATAGCCAATGCATGCAATTTTCCACCAACAGCACAAGTTGATGACTAACTCAATTGACAATTGATACCTCATGCACAATGAACACACATTTTTGGCTGAACTTCCAGACCCTAATTATAAGTCATATTTAATGGCAATGAATAACTTAAAACCCAATTTTACTCTTAACAAAATGCAAACTTTACTCTTCATACAACTGCCAGAACTTACTGATAAACGTGTTTGTTATTAGCTTGAGAGTGAAGGTAGTAATAATCTTTATGTTAGCTTAAGGCTGCTTCTCATATCCTCTAGTCTTAATTGCTGAATGCTTTCCACATTGGCTGCATAACTTCAGACATCTTCCTTTCATACCAACTGGATGAGATAATGCAGTATCTGGCAACCCAATAAATGAGATTTATAACAACCTTCAGATATAAGAGTAAATTAGAATCTTAGATGAAAGAAAATTAATACTATGCACAATTACTGTTCTTAAAATAAATGGCTGCTCTTTGGAAAGAATATTGGTTCTTCCTGTTCTTATTCTCACCACTGATGCAGATTGTCAAACATTATTTTATACCTTAAGCATGAAATAGTGGCACCAGTACCTTGGAATATAAAGAATTCAATTAACAGTAACTTTCTGTCCCAATCTGCAATAATATTAGAGAATGATTGAGTTTAGGCTTTTGGTGTATATTGTTTTATAATAAAATTATTATTTTACCATGTTATATGTTTTTATGTGAAAATGTAAATGTGTTATTGATTAATTTGTTATAATGAATTTCAGTGTAACCCATGCTTTTGTTACAAAACATTTTACATGAGTGTTTTTACACTTTGTCAGTTATTGTGAAGTAATGCCATTCAGACCTAAATAAAGGATTATACACCTAAAACATGGTGAGAATATTGCTTGATGCATTTTGTACAAATAATTGTTATAAAGACAAGTAATGTTTTTGATATAGTGATGTAATTTTGCTCGTGAAAGCTTTAAAGATACCAAGGAGTAGAGAAATAGACTTTTTTTTATTTATTTTTGTTTTTTAACTTTAATTTTCAGTTACTGTTTTTGTTAGTTGTAAAATTTAGTAATGAGTTTAGAACATGCTAGGGAAGTGTCCAATATGTATATGTGCAGATCTATCATTAAAAAGTTAACTGATGTTACATCTAGCTAATTTATTTTATCCCGCACCAGGTCTACTTTGGTTTGGATGTAAACCCAGCCCCAACCCCAGCCCTACAATCCACTTAATTTGAAAAATGTTTCTCAGGCTTGGAAAATGCATTTATCACATTCAGTGTGGTTTTTATTTGTCATGTAAATATCTGAAAAATGAGGTGTTTTATTCTTAAAAACATTTTAGCACAGTTTTGAAAAAAAAAAAAAAAGTCCTGTGCCATGGCAAAGTGGGCTAGAGCATCATGCCTTGGATTGATCACACCCCTGGGGGTTGCAGATTTTAAGTCCCAGGTATAGGATCGGTACTCACTCAGCATTGTGAGGAAATTGAGGAGCTATGCTAGGTAGAGAACCCTGGTTTAGAAAGCCAGTTTTCCAGCTGGGAGTGCCAAGATGCTAACCACATCTGCTCCCCATATCATTTAGATGATCGCCCACCTTTGCCTAGCCTATGTGGGCATGAGACAAGCAGTTGAGTAGGTAAGCTCTGGCTCTTATTTGGGCTTTTTATGCCATGGGTTAGGTTTAAAAAAAATTACAAAATCTGTAACTTATACATGTCAAGGGAAAATTTAAAAAAAAATGAATCTATCACCTTTTTCCCAGTATTGAAATACTTGGAATAAAATAATTATTGCAAAATGCATACAGCCATCACAGTAGTAATATGTAGTACTAATAACAAATAAATCCCTGCTTTGGTCAATTCAGGAACGTTTTTTCAAAACTTAGTAGATGCAAAATTTTACGAAACTTAGTTATATACAGTATCGACATAATTTTCACGTTCTGCATCGTTCTGTGAAATCAGATTTTGCAAAATTGGATTCATGCCCTGTGTAGAAGGTAGGGAATATTAGCAGTTTTTTTTTTTTTCAAAACTCGATAGATGCACTTGCTCAGTTAAAGCAAAAGTTGATAGATGCAATTTTATGATATTATGATCCAGCGTGTAGCAACCTCAATTCTATGAAATGCATGTTGGCATTGACTGTCATCTCCATGTTGCAATTCTTGGAATCCTCAATCATTTCTACAAGCTTTGTACACGGCTGCACATTGGCAATAACTGCGAACTCAGGTTATATTTACATGGCATTTTTGTCCTTAGTTAAGACACTGCACTGTACTATGCACAATGGACAGGAGCTCAGATTGTGAAACTGTACCCAGTTGTAGAATGCGCGGAGGGTAGGAAATGCAAAAACAAGGAAAGGAAGTCAAAATGCAAGTCAAGAAAAGCTCATATTCCAGCAATTACATGTTCAGATGGACTTGAGTGTACTCCACGGAATCCTAAAAGTAAAAGGCATAAGCTCTGAGATGTAGCTGATTTGACGTACATATTGTCGTGAACCCATTATCTACGATAACGCGGCTTTTGTACACAAAGAGCTGGTAGATAAAGATAGCACGCAGATAAAGATCTGCCGAAACAAACTGAGATAAATGGAAATTTCTGGTAACATCTTGAATGATAGAGATTATTCGGTTTCTTAATTGTTCCGGAACAGTCTGGAATTATCAGATGAGGTATTTAAGAAGGCGACGAGTTGCCAAGAGTGAATCGTAAGCAGTAAACAGCTGTAGAGTGTTGTTGTAACGAAAGCTGATGTAATCAGAATGCTGTTTGTTATTGTCATCGACCTTGATAGATTGTGGTGTGTATGTAAAGTAATGTTGTTTCATGAGAAATGAACAGTGTATTTCTACGGAAATAAAGAACATTTGGAATTTAGTTAATTGATGGAAATTAATTATTTCTCCACACTAGCCGTCTATAGGCTAAGATATTTGATAGATAGAGTCAACATGAAAAATTCAATGCCATGGCCAGGATTTGAACCACGGATCTCCTGGTTTCCGTCCAGTCGCTCTTAACCTTTGAGCTACCATGGCCAACGTGCCTTCCTGACATTAAATTCTCCAGTTGACTCGTATATTTCCCCGGTAGACCACTAGGGGCTCTCGCATCCGAGATACACCGTTTGTGGCGACTTACTATTGTAAGTACTTAAGTCCCAGGCTTCATCATTAACTCATATTAGTTTAGTTAATTGATGGAAATTAATTATTTCTCCACACTAGCCATCTATAGGCTAAGATATTTGATGGATAGAGTCAACATGAAAAAATTCAATGCCATGGCCCTAGTGGTCTACCGGGGAAATATACGAGTCAACTGGAGAATTTAATGTCAGGAAGTCACAATATGTTATACGTGGATTTCACCAACATCTTTTGTGCTCAACAAAATAGATCAAGATAAATTCCTTATGGAGTATATGAGTATTACATCTCCTAATCGCAGAGTGGTGAAGAAAGAAGCTGCAAATAGAAAGCAGACTGTTAGCATTAAATACAGTGTGAGAATTAATGATGGCCGAGTATTGTCAGTATGCGCTGCAAGCTTCCAAGGAATCACAGGATTGTCAAAAGATAGTATCACCCAATTATCGGGAAGCACAACAAACGACAGCTGGGAAGGGAGCGGAGGCCACGCCACACCCACTCATTTGTCTCCTGTCACTAACTGAAGGGATGGTTATGAGAGGGATTGCGAGCCCCTGAGCCGTCTCTTTACCCTTCTCCTAGGTTCTCGAACTTACGGGATATTTCATCTAATCTAGAACCTTCCAGATCGGCTAGCTGACCCTATATAAACAACACGTCGGGCAAGAGGAGTGAGTCAGTTCTTGGCGTAAGAATGCGGTGCTAGTGTACGACGAGAAGACTGTGTGAGTGCATCGGAGGATTGTACGCAATTACGGGTGCAAGTGAAATTGTAACGGACGAACTGGTGAATCGTAATTGTGTGCATTACGTAATTCTGTGTAATTGGCAAGAGTTTAACTGTAAGTCGGTGGAAATAAAGAACATTTTTGAGTGGTGCAATTGGACTTTTCATTTCACGAACCCACAAAGTCACACTGGTGTCAGGAAGCGGGACGACAACTTTACGGAACATTACAACGATGGACGCGGCATTGGAAAAGATTTTGGAGAAGATGATGGAAATGAAGGCCGAACTGACATCGGAAATGAAGACGGCAAACGACTACATCACCGAGAAAATGGACGCGAAGATGAACGAGTTAACAACAAAAACAGAAGCGGCAAACAACAACGTCACCGCCGAGTTGAAACAAATGAAGAAGGCCAACGACAACATCAACGCCGAGTTGAAACAAATGAAGACGGCCAACGACAGCATCACCGAGAAGATGGAAGAAATCAAGACCAAATTGACCACAGAAATGAGGGCAGTGAACGACAGTCTGGCCACGGAAATGAAGGTGGCGAACGAGGCTCTCGCCGCCAAATTTGAAGAACAGTTGGCCGGCGTTAGGGATGACGTGACGGAACTGGGCAAGCGGATGGGCCAAGTGGACGAGCGCGTCGAGGATCTGGCGAGCCGCGTTAACGACCTGGAAGGGAAGGCCGACAGCAGCGTCAAGTCCTTGAACGCTATGGTGGAGGACGTCGTCGGCAGGAAGCTGAAGGATTTGAAGGCTGACGCATCGGGACCCGACACAACATCGGCGCGCGTCAAACCTCCGAAATATGACGGCGCGTCAACATTCGAAGTCTTCCGCCGCCAGTTCGAAGCAATGGCCAAGTACAACAGATGGTCATCGGAGGAGGAGGTCACACAGTTAATAGCCAGCCTCCAGGGACGGGCCGCGGAAGTCCTAAACGCGGTGCAGACAACGGCGGCGCCCAAGGACATCTGGGAGGCCCTGGAGAATCGCTTCGGGAACCACCGCTTAGCCGCAGCATACCGCAGCCAGCTAAAGGCAAGGTCACAGCAGCCGGGGGAGACGCTGCAGGAGTTCGCCATAGCGATTGAGCAGCTGGCTAGCAAGGCCTTGGTTGACCTGCCACTGGAGTTCGTATCCCGGGAAGTCGCCTACAACTTTGTCGACGGGGTACGGGACACGGAGATTCGTCAGCGCCTAATTCTCCGAGAATATAAAACCATCCACGAGGCGCTGACAGCGGCATTAAGGATGGAGGCGGCCAAGGTAACATCTATCCTGACGTCGAGGACGAGGACTGTCCGCTACACCGGAGATAGAAGACCAGCCGAGGGACGCCGGCGAACACCTAGTGGCCTGTGTTGGGGGTGTGGACAGCCCGGACACCTGCGGAGAGACTGCCCACACCAGGAAGAGCAGCCTGAAAACGAGTATGGGCCGTTGTGGAGAGGGGCACGTCGGCGCCATCACCACCATCCCCTCGAGTGACACTGCGCGCCGTCAGCCGGCGTATGGATGATAGCCTCATCGCGGACGGTTGGGTAAGAGGAAAGCCGTGCCGCGTGCTGGTGGACACCGGGGCAGCCGTGACCATCATCAGACCTGACGTGGCGAAGGTTTTGCCGACAAGGAAGCCGAGCCGACCATACCAGCTCGTCACGGCATCGGGCGACACCTTGCCTGTGGAGAAGGAGGCCCTGCTGGAACTGACCTTGGGACGGTGTGCCGTGCGTCTGTGGGTGTTCGTCGCGAAGGTGGCTGAGGAGGTGATTCTGGGACTGGATGCCCTCAGGAGCCATGATGCGACGGTCGACGTCGGCAAGAAGGTCCTGCGGCTCAACGGGGAACAGGTTATACTCCGTCAACCAGAAGAGCGCCTTGGATTTTGCAGGGTCGTCTTGAGCGAAGACTTGGTTGTCCCCGCGAGGAGCGAGGTGGTGGTGACGGCTCGACTGGAGGGCCAGAGAACCAGGAACATGATGCTGGACCAGAAGACGCCTGTACACGGACTGTGTGTAGCCAGGGCATTGCTGCCGTGCCGAGAGGAGGCGCCAGTGAGACTGCTAAATTCAACGGACGCCGATCACGACGTCCAGGCCGGGACGGAGTTGGGAACGTGCGAGCCCGTGGTGAGCGTAACAGCAATCGACGAGACACAGCAGCCGGCGCCGAAGCAACACCTGGGGCCCCGGCTAGAAGGCTTACTGGAGAGAGCGGCCGACCACCTGACCACAGAACAGCTGGAGAAAGTTCGACAACTACTGAGGCGATACGAGCGCGTCTTTAGCCAAGGCGATAGTGACTACGGCCGCACGGACAAAGTGCTTCACCGCATCGACACCGGGGACGCCCGGCCTATTCGGTAACCACATAGACGCGTTCCGCTGGCGAAGCAAGGGGCGGTACGAGACATGCTGGAGGACATGAGATCCAGGGGAGTGATTGAAGAGTCTGACAGCCCTTGGTGTTCCCCTGTAGTCTTGGTGACAAAGAAGGATGGCGAGCTGCGCTTCTGCGTAGACTACAGAAATTTGAACGCTGTCACCCGGAAGGACTGTTTCCCCTTACCCCGGATTGACGACACCCTGGACACGCTAGCTGGTGCACAGTGGTTCTCGACCCTGGACTTGAAGTCGGGCTACTGGCAGGTAGCTCTAGACCCCAGAGACAAGGAGCAGACCGCATTCTCGACGGGCCAAGGGCTCTGGCAGTTCATGGTTATGCCCTTTGGCCTCTGCAACGCACCAGCTACCTTCCAACGCTTCATGGAGTCAGTGATGAGAGGGCTGACTTACGATGCCTGCCTGCTATACCTCGACGACATCATCGTCGGGAAGACTTTTGAAGATCACCTCCAGAATCTGAGTAAGGTGCTACAGAGACTACAGGCGACCAACTTGAAGCTGAACGCGAAGAAGTGCCAGCTCTTCCGCAAGGAAGTGAACTACTTAGGCCACATAGTCACAGCCACCGGAGTGGCCACAGACCCGGAGAAGACACAGGCTGTGAGAGATTGGCCTTGCCCAAAGGATAAGAAAGAGTTGCGCAGTTTCCTGGGGCTGTGCAGTTATTACCGCCGCTTCATAAAGGGGTTCTCCAACATCACAAAACCCCTCACCCGCCTGACAGAGGAACACCGGCCTTATGCATGGACAGAGGACGCAGAAAATGCTTTCCAGCACCTAAAGGAGACCCTGTGCAGTGCTCCAATTTTGGGTTTCCCACAACCGGGTGGCGCCTTCATTGTGGACACCGACGCCAGCGACCATTGCATTGGAGGTGTCCTATCGCAGATCCAGGACGGCCATGAGCGGGTGATAGCCTACTACAGCAAGACGCTATCCAAGGCAGAGAAGAACTACTGCGTCACCCGACGAGAGCAAATGGCAGTAGTAAAGACCTTGGAGCACTTCCACAAGTACCTGTACGGTCAGCCATTTCACCTGAGGACTGACCATTCCGACCTAACCTGGCTATTGAACTTTAAGAACCTGGAAGGCCAGACAGCACGTTGGGTCCAGAGGCTGCAGGAGTACGACTTCACCTCGGAGCATCGTAGAGGGAAGAGACACGGTAACGCAGACGCCATGTCCCGGAGACCCTGTCCAGAAGAGTGCGGGCAGTGCACAAGTGTGGAAGAGAAGGAGCGTGCCGCAGCGGTCCGAGTAGTTGTGGCAGTGCCTGCGGACGGCTGGGATATCGCAGGCCTGAGGAGGGAGCAGCTGGCGGACGCAGACTTGGGGCCACTCTTAAGGGAAGTGGAGGCAGGGACGATACCAACCTGGGAGGATATCGCACCGAGGAGCGCCACCTACAAGTCGTACTGGGCCCAATGGGACTCGTTGAAGACCAGAGAGGGCGTGCTGCTCCGGGTATGGGAGTCACCCGATGGGAAGACGCAGAGAGAGCAGTTGGTACTTCCCCGGAGTAAGGTCCCGGAAGTCCTGGTACTTCGGGAGGACACCTGGGAGCGAACCGAACGTTTGACAAACTACGGCAGCGCTACTACTGGCTGAGACTCCGAGCAGTTGCTGAGAGATGGTGCCGTCAGTGTCACGTGTGCGCGGCGAGTCGTGGCCCCCAGACTAGGACCTGGGGTCGCATGCAGCAGTACAACGTCGGAGCGCCATTCCAACGGATCGCCGTTGATATTGCTGGACCGTTCCCAGCTTCCGACCGAGGCAACAAGTACCTAATGGTGGTCGTGGACTACTTCACCAAGTGGCCGGATGTGTATGCCATACCAAACCAAGAGGCAAAGTCAATCACAGACTGCCTCATGGAGCAAGTGTTCTGTCTATTTGGGGTGCCGTTAGAGCTACACAGTGACCAGGGTACCAACTTTGAGTCCAACCTAATGAAGGAGGCACTACAAAGGCTTGGGGTGAACAAGACCCGCCCGACGCCTCTACATCCCCAGTCGGATGGCATGGTCGAAAGGTACATCAAGACCTTAGAGGAACACCTGAGGAAGGTCGTGGCCAGCCATCAGCGAGACTGGGACGTCAAGGTGCAACTGTTCTTGCTGGCCTACCGCTCGTCTACACACGACACAACTGGGATGACGCCAGCCAGCTTAATGTTCGGCCGAGAGTTACGCCTCCCTTGTGACCTGGCTTTGGAAGCCCTCCGGAAGCGAAACAGCCAGCGACCGAGTATGTGGAGAACTTGGTGGACCATCTCCACGACATGCACGAGATGGCTCGCCAGAACATCCAGAAGGCGAGCGACCGCATGAAGACCAGGTATGACAGGCAAGCCAACAGCCAAGGGTTCCAGCAAGGTGACCTGGTCTGGTTGTACCGCCCTACCCGGACCAAGGGACGCTGCCCGAAGCTCCAGCAGCCAAGGCAAGGACCGTACCGGGTGGTGAAGAGGATTAACGACGTGGTCTACCGCATCCAGAAGGTTCCCCGAGGGAAGATGTTGGTGGTACACCTGGATCATCTAGCCCTCTATGATGGTGCTGTTCGGGACGACCAGCTTTGAGGAGGGAGCAGTGTCACCCAATTATCGGGAAGCACAACAAACGACAGCTGGGAAGGGACCGGAGGCCACGCCACACCCACTCATTTTTCTCCTGTCACTAACTGAAGGCATGGTTATGAGAGGGATTGCAGGCCCCTGAGCCATCTCTTTACCCTTCTCCTAGGTTCTCGAACTTACGGGATATTTCATCTAATCTAGAACATTCCAGATCGGCCTGCTGACCCTATATAAGCAACATGTCGGGCAAGAGGAGTGAGTCAGTTCTTGGCGTAAGAATGCAGTGCTAGTGTACGACGAGAAGACTGTGTGAGTGCATTGGAGGACTGTACACAATTACGGGTGCAAGTGAAATTGTAACGGATGAACTGGTGAATCGTAATTGTGTGCATTACGTAATTCTGTGTAATTGGCAAGAGTTTAACTGTAAGTCTGTGGAAATAAAGAACATTTTTGAGTGGTGCAATTGGACTTTTCATTTCACGAACCCACAAAGTCACAATAGATTATCTCTCCTGGCTAGAAAATGTCACTTTTCTGGGAATGTGCCAAAGGAAACCAGAGGAGGTGATAGAACAGGAATATTACAGAAGGGCATTTCTTCTGCCATAAAGCAAGATATTAAGAGGTACAGATGTAGAGAAATTCACTATGGAGGAGTAAAATCGAGAGGATATTTACCTCCAGAACTTAATATCAGAAAAATGTGAACCAACTTTTGCAACAGAAGAAGATTAAGCAATATACCAGTCTGCTCATTGTCAAAATATAAATACATATTTTATAACTTCTTCATTCTTTCATTCCGTACACCACACACTGACACATGCTCAACCTACAACATTTGACTGAAAAAGCTTAAGACAGGCCTGATGTGGAAAAGTAAAACAAACTAAGATCCATGTACAGACTGCACAAGCTGCACTCAAAAAGGTTTTATCAGCTATTGAAAGAGGAAAATGCTGAGGCAATCACTACATGTTTTGATATGCAGCAGAATCAACCACTGCCTAAACTTTCTGTTAGCAAGGTATTCTATGCAAGGCAGGTGTTGCTGTATAATCTATGCATAATGATTGCATCTAAAACCCAGAACAAATGCATTTCCTTGTATACATGTTTGGAAACTGAATCTGCTAAAGGCTGCAACCAGGTTGCCTCAGCTTTACACCCCTTAATGTTGGAACTGGAAGAAAGGATGTCCAGCAATGTTCCTTCTACCATTCATTTATTTTCAGACTCTTGCTCTAGTCAGAACAAGAACAGTGTGATGATGGTCATGCTTATTGCTTTCCTGGAAAAGAGCAAAATATTTTCCCGCATTTCACATATCTACCCAATACATGGGCACAGTTATATGCCTTCTCATAGAGCTTTCAGCAGAATGGAAAAAGAGTTAAGTAAAAAAGACTATCTTGAGTTCTGATGAGTACCATCAGGTATTACAAAATCACAGCTCTGTGGAAGTGTTCTTCAAAAACTGGAAAAGGACTTGAAAGTAAGTGAAAAACAAGCACCGAAGTAAAATTAAATTTAAAGGGAGTCGATTAATGACATTAAACAACACTTACTTTACAACAACACTGTTTTCAACACTTCCAAGAAAGAAACTGAAGTCAAAGCTTCCTTTCAGAATGTAAATCATAAATATATAACATATATCATAACATATTCCAAGCAATCAAAGTAAGACAATAAGGTATGTGTAGAAGTTCAAAATACATATTCTGCTTTGCCTGTGGAGGTGGATGTGAAGAAAGCACGCAGCAGGTCCAGCGAATTTCTGCTTCGATCTCAAAATGTTCTCAAAATTAATAGATTAAGCAAAGAAAAGAAAGAGGATGTTAAAAATCTAGCCCAATTGTTTGAAATTCCAGAAACTGCAAAAGAATTGTATAAAGATATACTAGAAGATATTAATAAAGACTAAAACTTACCTATTCATATTGTTTGAAATTTCTTTTTATGTATTCAGTATGTTATACAAATAAAACAAAATATTATATTGTTATTCTGAATGTAGCAGTGCTTAGTTTCTAAGCTTACACCTAATAAAATAATCCTTAATCTTTATTAATTTTTAGATGAGTCGTATTTATTACACATCTGCTTCACTTTCGTACCTATTTTGAGGACATGTTTCGCAAATCATCGTCTGCATCTTGATTTGCTAAATTTGCTAGATTTGCTAAATTTACTTACCACCCCTGGGCCACAAAAAAGTTCCAAAAAATATTCAAGAAATACAATATAACATTGGCACCAAAAAACAATTACAACATTAAAAACCTACTTCACAGTAATAATACTGATAAGATAAAACCAGAGGAAAAGTCAGGCATTTACAAGATTAAGTGTAAAGACTGTGAAAAAATTTACATAGGGAGGACAAAAAGAAACATAGGCACTAGAAAGAAAGAACACTTCAGGCACTTAAGATACAAAAATATTTGATAAGTCCGCAATAGCAGCTCATTTCCGGTCTGAAAATCATGAAATTGAAGATAGCACCGAATTACTAAAATACGTACAAAAACATAATGAACTCGTCATATGGGAGAGAATATATAGAAAAACATAAAAACCAACTAATGAACTTTGAAATCCCGCCAGAAGAGAATCCCACATTTAATTTCATCACTAAATCAACAGATGGCAGCAGCAACTCCAGAATCACCCACACCACTGGATCAAGCTTTAGTCGCATAAGAGCCAAAGATGCAAACGATGATTTGCGAAACATGTCCTCAAAATAGGTACGAAAGTGAAGCAGATGTGTAATAAATACGACTCATCTAAAAATTAATAATTATTTCGCTTCACTGTGGTGTTCCAATACAGTTAAATCTCGATAATCCTTAATATGTTGGTTTTATAATACATTATTATGAAAAGGTGAAAATAAATAAAAAAATAATAAATACATAAATAAAAAGTAACAAAAACAATAAATGACAAAAATAACAAAACTTCATGTATCGAAATTTAACTGTATTGGAACACCACAGTGAAGCAAAATAATTATTAATTATAGATGAGTCATATTTATTACACATCAGCTTCACTTATGTACCTATATTCAGGACATGTTTTGCGAAGTATCGTTCGCATCATCGGCTCTAATGCGACTAAAGCTTGATCCAATGGTGTGGGTAGTTCTGGAGTTGCTGCTGCCATCTGTTGATTTTGTGATTAATTTAAATGTGGGATTGTCTTCTGGCAGGATTTCAAAGTTCATTAGTTGGTTTTTATGTTTTTCTATGTATATTCTCTCCATATGACGAGTTCACTATGATTTTGTATGTATTTTAGTAATTTGATGCTATCTTCAATTTCATGATTTTCAGACCAGAAATGAGCTGCTATTGCAGACTTATCAATATTTTTATATCTTAAGTGCCTAAAATGTTCTTTCTTTCTAGTGCCTATGTTTCTTTTTGTCCTCCCTATGAACTGCAATTGAAAATGGATATGGAAAAAGCCTTGTAGATAAAAAAGTAAAAATCATTCAAACTTCAAGAAAGATTAAAACAGACTTTCACAGCTCTTTCACCAATGGAACAAGAAATTAGATTTGCTAAATTTGCTAAATTTACTTAACACCTCTGGGCCACAAAAAATTTCCAGAAAATATTCAATAAATACAATATAACATTGGCACCAAAAAAGAATTACAACATTAAAAACCTAGCACAAAAGTAATAACTTAACAGTAATAATACTGATAAGATAAAACCAGAAGAAAAGTCAGGCATTTACAAGATTAAGTGTAAAGACTGTGAAAATATTTACATAGGGAGGACAAAAAGAAATATAGAGACTAGGAAGAAAGAACATTTTAGGCACCTAAGATACAAAAATACTGATAAGTCCGCAATAGCAGCTTATTTCTGGTCTGAAAATCATGAAATTGAAGATAGCACCAAATTACTAAAATACGTACAAAAACATAGTGAACTCGTCATATGGGAGAGAATATACATAGAAAAACATAAAAACCAACTAATGAACTTTGAAATCCCGCCAGAAGACAACCCCACATTTAAATTCATCACAAAATCAACAGATGGCAACAGCAACTCTAGAGCTACCCACACCACTGGATCAAGCTTTAGTTCCATTAGAGCGAACGACAGTTCACAAAACATGTCCTCAATATAGGTACGTAAGTGAAGCTGATGTGTAATCAATACGACTCATCTATAATTTAATAAACTTCATGTGTTAATTTCTCGCTCATGCAGAAAAGCTAATCAGTATCTATCGGTTTTTGGAAAAATTCTGCATTTTCAAACCTCAAATTTCCACTAGTTAAACTATGCTATTTGTTTCTTTTCACATTCAATGATGCAGTTTCAGGAAGGAGAATTGAATGATTGATATAGTTGCTGTGCTAACCAATTAGTATTGTCAATAAATATAAAAAACAGTTTTTCTCAGAAATGCATTTTGTGCATCTATTGAGTTTTGAAAAAATGCTCCTCAATTGTGATAATGCAAGTTACTCTGACTTCCCACTCCTATTTACACCCATGACATCCTGTGCAATGTACAGCATGTGTTCATTAAGGCAGTATACCTCAACATGCAGATTTTAGGATCTCAGCCTCCACTGTTTGTGAAACAGCATTTAATTTCTTCCAAGGACCTGAGTGTATCCAGAAATCAAACTTTGTTCCTTTGAACCTCAGACAGTAGCTTTTTTTTTTTTTTTTTACATACCTCTTATCTCACACATAGGCTATAAGACCCACACTCTTGTGGGTTAAGAAAGATGTATTGTGACTTTGTGGGTTCGTGAAATAATAAAACGAGGTTACGAAACACAAAAACTACACTTTATTCTCCTAGCAAATACATTCGTCACCATTACAGTTTGCTAGCTAACCTTAAAACTGTTTATTTTCTCTCACTCTACCCTCAACTGTCTCTCACTTCCGGTAACGATCGGCCATCATTTTTCATTGGCTTCGCGAGCCTACCACCAGGGTGACACTGCTCCCTCCTCAAGGCTGGTCGTCCCGAACAGCACCTTCGTAGCGGGCCAGGCGATCCAGGTGTACCACCAACATCTTTCCTCGGGGCACCTTCTAGATGCGGTAGACCACGTCGTTAATCTTCTTCACCACAGGGTACGGTCCTTGCCATGGCTGTTTCACTTCCCTCAAGAGTGGCCCCAAGTCTGCGTCCGCCAGCTGCTCCCTCCTCAGGCCTGCGCTATCCCAGCCATCCGCAGGCACTGCCGTGACTACTCGAACTGCTGCGGCACGCTCCTTCCCCTCCACTCTTGTGCATTGACCGCACCCTTCTGGACAGGGTCTTCGGGACATAGCGTCCGCGTTACCGTGACTCTTCCCTCTGCGATGTTCCGAGGTGAAGTCGTACTCCTGCTGCCTCTGGACCCCACCTGCTGTCTGGCCTTCCGGTCGCGCCGTCACTATCACTTCGCTCCTCGCGGGGACAACCACGTCTTCGCTCAAGACGACCCTACCAATTCCAAGGCGCTATTCAGTTTGACGGAGTATAACCTCTTCTCCGTTGAGCCTCAGGACCTTCCTGCCGACGTCGACCGTCGCCTCGTGGCTCCTGAGGGCATCCAGTCCCAGAATCACCTCCTCAGCCACCTCCGCGACGAACACCCACAGACGCACGGCACTCCGTCCCAAGTTCAGCTCCAGCAGGGCCTCCTTCTGCACAGGCATGGTGTCGCCCGATGCCGTCACAAGCTGGTATGGTCGGCTCGGTTTCCTCGTCGGCAAACCCTTCGCCACGTCAGGTCTGATGATGGTCACGGCCGCCCCGGTGTCCACCAGCACGCGGCACGGCTTTCCTCTTACCCAACCGTCCGCGATGAGGCTGTCATCCATACGCCGGCTGACGGCGCGCAGTGTCACTCGAGGGGATGGTGGTGATGGCGCCGACGTGCCCCTCTCCACGACGGGCCTTACTCGTTCTTCCAGCTGCTCTTCCTGGTGTGGGCAGTCTCTCTGCAGGTGCCCGGGCTGTCCACACCCCCAACACAGGCCACTAGGTGTTCGCCGGCGTCCCACAGCTGGTCTTCTGTCTCCGGCGTAGCGGACACTCCTCGTTCTCGACGTCGGGATAGATGCTACCTTGGCCGCCTCCATCCTTAATGCCACTGTCAGCGCCTCGTGGATGGTTTTATAATCGCCGAGCATTAGGCGCTGACGAATCTCCGTGTCCCGTACCCCGTCGACAAAATTGTAGGCGGTTTCCCGGGATACGAACTCCAGTGGCAGGTCAACCAAGGCCTTGCTAGCCAGCTGCTCGATCGCTATGGCGAACTCCTGCAGCGTCTCCCTCGGCTGCTGCGACCTTGCCTTTAGCTGGCTGCGGTATGCTGCGGCTAAGCGGTGGTTCCCGAAGCGATTTTCCAGGGCCTCCCAGATGTCCTTGGGTGCCGCCGTCGTCTGCACCGCGTTTAGGATTTTCGCGGCCCGTCCCTGGAGGCTGGCTATTAACTGTGTGGCCTCCTCCTCCGGTGACCATCTGTTGAGCTTGGCCACTGTGTCGAACCGGCGGCGGAAGACCTCGAATGTTGACGCGCCGTCATATTTCGGAGGTTTGACGCGCGCCGATGTTGTGTCGCGTCCCGGTGCGTCGGCCTTCAAATCCTTCAGTCTCCTGCCGACGACGTCCTCCAGCATGGCGTTCAGGGACTTGACGTTATTGTCGGCCTTTTCCTCTAGGTCATTGAAGCGGTTCGCCAGGTCCTCGACGCGCTCGTCCACTTGGCCCATCCGCTTGCCCAGCTCCGTCACGTCATCCCTCACGCCGGCCAACTGTTCCTCAAATTTGGCGGCGAGGACCTCGTTCGCCTCCTTCATTTCCGTGGCCAGACTGTCATTCGCTGCCTTCATTTCTGTGGTCAATTCGGTCTTTATTTCTTTCAACTCTGCGGCCAGGTTGTTATTTGCCGCTTCTGTTTTTGTTGTTAACTCGTTCATCTTCGCGGCCAAGTTGTTATTTGCTGCTTCCGACTTCGCTGTTAATTTGTTCATCTTCTGCAAAAGCATTTCCAATGCCGATTCCATGGCCATAATGTTCGGTGATGTTGTTATCCCGCTTCCTGACACCAGTTGGGACTTTGTGGGTTCGTGAAATAATAAAACGAGGTTACGAAACACAAAAACTACACTTTATTCTCCTAGCGAATACATTCGTCACCATTACAGTTTGCTAGCTAACCTTAAAACTGTTTATTTTCTCTCACTCTACCCTCAACTGTCTCTCACTTCCGGTAACGATCGGCCATCATTTTTCATCGGCTTCTCGAGCCTACCACCAGGGTGACAGTATTAATAAAATCTTTTATATTATGTTTACGTAATGTTCTCCACTTACTATTGTACGTTTCTAGCTGCTTTATGTTCACATTTCCCACATTTTACAGTTTGTCTGTAAAATGGGAGTGGAGGTACTTTTATGTCTACTGCAAAGGACATGCTTTTACAGCTTTGTAAGCAGATTCAGTGTGTTAGAGATTTTCACCATGGGCTTTGCAAAACATTAAATTTTGTCACACTATATTGCAACTTAAAATGACAGACTGAATGTACTGCCTTATTTGTACACAGTGCTATGACAGGCCACAGCTTATTTGAGTGTCTGTATTTCATCATGATCATGGCCTTCCTTCATAGGCTCCAGCAAATTACATATGTAACACTTTTTACCTCTAGTAACCAGCATAAACTGAATTATGAAGTCAAACTTCATCTAAATTATTTATATTATTCACATAACTTAGTGTGAGGGATATACATTTTTCATTTCTGTTCCAGGTGATAATATTTGTATTATTGAAGCATGATTGTGCTACCAAAGCATGATTGTGCTACCAGGAAGAATTTTAGCTTATGTGACAGAAAAAAGCAGTATTACTAGGTCTTTATAGTGTCTTATAAAATGAAATTTTATAACTTCTGACAGAATTGATAGTCTGAAGGCTTCTATTCTATATCTGTTGTAACTTGATAGCCAGCTCTCTGCAGACATCCCCCAGAGCTCGTAGGTGTATAACATGACAGGGATTGTGAGCACCTGGGGAGGTGTATTTTCAAGTGAACAGGCATCCTAGACCCCAGCATAGAATGCAGTAAAGTAATTGACTCCTGAGTCAAAGCGGATGGACTTTGACATGCTCATGAAAAGTTAGACCCTTGTCCAACTTTCCTCCTAGATAAGTGATGGAATTCCCCAATTCAATCCTGTAGCTTCTACCTCTCATGGACCATAGAAGAGATGATTTCCCTGCACCTGCACTTTAAATATGTGGTGGCAAAGAAAACTGTATAGTATGTGTATTATTGGTTTAGAGACAGATGAGTTAATGAAGGAGATCTGCATGCTAGAACTCTGAGAAGGCCTTCTCAACATACAGAGACACTGCAACACTGAAAGTGCCCTCATGGAAACCTTGGTCAGCTGGCTCTATTATCTGCAAAACTGCTGGGAAGCTGAGTGTCTAAAACGAAATCTGAACTGATGATCTGGGATGGCTTGAGTGTCATCCGAAAGTGGGGATGTATGGTTTAAGACCATCTTCTCGAGCACATCAAAATGGTTGAGAGAAGATTGAAGGACTGGTAGATAGAAGGATACACTGTGTCTTTTCCAGGTATCAAATTGCAAATCACCCACTCTCATGGAAAGTAGTCCAGAACAAGGTATATGTTGACCACATGCCAAAAGGAGTACAGCATTGAAGGGAGAGTAGCAGAGCATAAGGGGCTTCAGCACATTAAGACCTGTCACCTTTTTGGGTTGGGATGCTACTGACTCACTGCCGAGCAGTTGATCATTATATAGCACCCAAACCAGATATGTCATTCTCAAAGGTCAACCTTCCAGACACAGTTCATATGAACGTTTTTCCTTCTTTTGATGTGAGCAACCCATACCCGAAGTTTGTAAACATATTTCTGAAACACTCTGTATATGAGTAGTCTAATGATTTTATAAAGTAATTTGCACATGCTTTCATCAAAAGGTTACAGCGACCTCTAACCCACAAGATTTTTTATTTTTCATGACTTTTATTATTGATATTAATTCATCTTCATTGCTGGATAAAAGAAAATAGTGTGATAAGCTGTATATGAATGGTTAAAAATGACAGTTGAACTTTTTGAAAGGTTAGCACAATTTTATAAGGAAGCTGGATATTAAGCTTCTCATGCCCATGCCCATCACCATCAGTCAAATGACTTAAAGACTGAAGTTAGACCAAATTCAGCTTGTGTTTTTCATATAAAAAGATAATCATCATCATCATCATCTTTGACATTTCCATCCTCGTCATTCTTATCATCATCATCATCATCATCATCATCATCATCATCATCATCATCATCATCATCATCATCATCATCATCATCATCATCATCATCATCATCATCATCATCATCATCATCATCATCGTCATCATCATCATCATCATCAATCATCATCATTGTCGTCATCATCATCATGAACAGAAACATGGAGGAAATAGTGTCTTTCGTATCACAACAATAATACATTGATATATCAACTCTTTTATAGTAAAATGGGCACATATGTACTTCTAAAAGGCTTGAAGCAACTTATTAAGCCAGAAAAGAATACATGTCTCATTCCCAGACTTGACACTTGACTGTAATATCAAGCTATATCACTCCCTGTTACACCTGAGCAAACAGTAGAGGAGTTATGCTTATTATTGTATTTGATGTCCATAACACCCCCTTTTCTCTCTTCCACATTTCCATCAAGAAGGTGAACAAAATACATTGAACATCTGTGTGATTTGCAGCCCCTAGCTACATTTGTGATTAGTGTATGAAATCATACACATTGGATGTCTTGTTGATGGCTGATATATGTAGCAAAAACAAGAATAAATCCTGGATTTCAGTTTGACTGTATGGTATATGGCATCCAAATATAATTGTAGTCCAGAAGGTTTTAAACATTTCAAATGGTTCATATACTAGTATAATGAGTTAATTTTTGAACACTATATCACTTAATCTATTCTTTAGAATAAACAAACATGAATTAAATTGAATTCAATGTATCTATATAATTCATTATTTGCAATATATTGTGACTTTGTGGGTTCGTGAAATGAAAAGTCCAATTTCACCACTCAAAAATGTTCTTTATTTCCACCGACTTACAGTTAAACACTTGCCAATTACATAAGATTACGTAATGCACACAATTACGATTCACCAGTTCGTCCGTTACAATTGCACCCGTAATTACGTACGGTCTTCTCACTAGCACTGCGTCCTTAGACCAAGAACTGACTGACTGACTGTCTCTCTGAAACCCCTTTTTTATAGGAATGTCACTGTTTTTCTAGAAGTCTCTGGTTTCCCGCAAATCACCCGAACGTTCCAGACCACAGAAGAAGGCGAGAGAAACGTCGAGGGACAGGTGACACTTCCCTAACCACCCCTCAGTTAGTGACAGAGACTAATGGGAGGCGTGGCTCGGTGGCCTTTGGTTTCTTCACAGCTGTGGGCCTCATGCCTACCGCTAATTGGTGACACTGCTCCCTCCTCAAAGCTGGTCGTCCCGAACAGCACCATTGTAGCGGGCTAGTCGATCCAGGTGTACCACCAACATCTTTCCTCGGGGAACCTTCTGGATACGGTAGAGCACGTCGTTAATCCTCTTCACCACCTGGTACGGTCCTTGCCATGGCTGCTGGAGCTTCGGGCAGCGTCCCTTGGTCCGGGTAGGACGGTACAACCAGACCAGGTCACCTTGCTGGAACCCTTGGCTGTTGGCTTGCCTGTCATACCTTGTCTTCATGCGGTCGCTCGCCTTCTGGATGTTCTGGCGAGCCATTTCGTGCATGTCGTGGAGTTGGTCCACCAAGTTCTCCACATACTCGGTCGCTGGCTGTTTCACTTCCGGAGGGCTTCCAAAAGCCAGGTCACAAGGGAGGCGTAACTCTCGGCCGAACATTAAGCTGGCTGGGGTCATCCCAGTTGTGTCGTATGTAGACGAGCGATAGGCCAGCAAGAACAGTGGCACCTTGACGTCGCAGTCACGCTGATGGCTGGCAACGACTTTCCTCAGGTGTTCCTCTAAGGTCTTGATGTACCTTTCGACCATGCCATCCGATTGGGGATGTAGAGGCGTAGTGCGAGTCTTGTTCACCCCAAGCCTTTGTAGTGCCTCCTTCATTAGGTTGGACTCAAAGTTGGTACCCTGGTCACTGTGTAGCTCTAACGGCACCCCAAATCGACAGAACACTTGCTCCACGAGGCAGTCTGTGATTGTCTTTGCCTCTTGGTTTGGGATGGCATACACCTCCGGCCACTTGGTGAAGTAGTCCACGACCACCATCAGGTACTTGTTGCCTCGGTCGGAAACTGGGAACGGTCCAGCAATGTCAACGGCGATCCGTTCGAATGGCGCTCCGACGTTGTACTGCTGCATGCGACCCCGGCTCCTAGTTTGGGGGCCACGACTCGCCGCGCACACGTGACACTGACGGCACCATCTCTCAGCATCTGCTCGGAGTCTCAGCCAGTAGTAGCGCTGCCGTAGTTTGTCAATCGTTCGGTTCGCTCCCAGGTGTCCTCCCGAAGTACCGGCGTGCACTTCCTCCAGGACTTCCGGGACCTTACTCCGGGGAAGTACCAACTGCTCTCTCTGCGTCTTCCCATCGGGTGATTCCCATACCCGGAACAGCACGCCCTCTCTGGTCTTCAACGAGTCCCATTGGGCCCAGTACGACTTGTAGGTGGCACTCCTCGGTGCGATGTCCTCCCAGGTTGGTCTCATCCCTGCCTCCACTTCCCTCAAGAGTGGCCCCAAGTCTGCGTCCGCCAGCTGCTCCCTCCTCAGGCCTGCGCTATCCCAGCCTTCAGCAGGCACTGCCACAACTACTCGGACTGCTGCGGCACGCTCCTTCACTTCCACTCTTGTGCACCGCCCGCACTCTTCTGGACAGGGTCTTCGGGACATGGCGTCTGCGTTACCGTGGCTCTTCCCTCTACGATGTTCCGAGGTGAAGTCGTACTCCTGCAGCCTCTGGACCCAACGTGCTGTCTGGCCTTCCAGGTTCTTAAAGCTCAATAGCCAGGTTAGGGCGGAATGGTCAGTCCTCAGGTGAAATGGCTGACCGTACAGGTACTTGTGGAAGTGCTCCAATGTCTTTACTACCGCCAGTAACTCCCGTCGGGTGACGCAGTAGTTCTTCTCTGCCTTGGATAGCGTCTTGCTGTAATAGGCTATCACCCGCTCATGGCCGTCCTGGATCTGCGACAGGACACCTCCAATGCAATGGTCGCTGGCGTCGGTGTCCACAATGAAGGCGCCACCCGGTTGTGGGAAACCCAAAATTGGAGCACTGCACAGGATCTCCTTTAGGTGCTGGAAAGCGTTTTCTGCGTCCTCCGTCCACACATAAGGCCGGTGTTCCTCTGTCAGGCGGGTGAGGGGTTTTGTGATGTTGGAGAACCCCTTTATGAAGCGGCGGTAATAACTGCACAGCCCCAGGAAACTGCGCGGCTCTTTCCTATCCTTTGGGCGAGGCCAATCTCTCACAGCCTGTGTCTTCTCCGGGTCTGTGGCCACTCCGGTTGCCGAGACTATGTGGCCCAAGTAGTTAACTTCCTTGCGGAAGAGCTGGCACTTCTTCGCGTTCAGCTTCAAGTTGGTCGCTTGCAGTCTCTGTAGCACCTTACTCAGATTCTCGAGGTGATCTTCAAAAGTCTTCCCGACGATGATGATGTCGTCCAGGTATAGCAGGCAGGCATCGTAAGTCAGCCCTCTCATCACTGACTCCATAAGGCGCTGGAAGGTAGCTGGTGCGTTGCAGAGGCCAAAGGGCATAACCGTGAACTGCCAGAGCCCTTGGCCCGTCGAGAATGCAGTCTTCTCCTTGTCTCTCGGGTCTAGAGCTACCTGCCAGTAGCCCGACTTCAGGTCCAGGGTCGAGAACCACTGTGCACCAGCTAGCGTGTCCAGGGTGTCGTCAATCCGGAGTAAGGGAAAACAGTCCTTCCGGGTGACGGCGTTCAACTTTCTGTAGTCTACGCAGAAGCGCAGCTCGCCGTTCTTCTTTGTCACCAAGACTACAGGGGAACACCAAGGGCTGTCAGACTCCTCAATCACTCCCCTGGATCTCATGTCCTCCAGCATGTCTCGTACCGCCCCTTGCTTCGCCAGCGGAACGCGTCTATGTGGTTGCCGAATAGGCCGGGCGTCCCCGGTGTCGATGCGGTGAAGCACTTTGTCCGTGCGGCCGTAGTCACTATCACCTTGGCTGAAGACGCGCTGATACCGCCTTAGCAGTTGTCGAACCTTCTCCAGCTGTTCTGTGGTCAGGTGGTCGGCCACCCTCTCCACCAAGCCTTCTAGCCGAGGCCCCAGGTGTTGCTTCGGCGCCGGCTCCTGTGTCTCGTCGATAGCTGTTACGCTCACCACGGGCTCGCACATTCCCAACTCCGTCCCGGCCTGGACGTCGTGATCGGCGTCCGTAGGATTTAGCAGTCTCACGGGCACCTCCTCTCGGCACGGCAGCAATGCCCTGGCTACACACAGTCCGTTTACAGGCGTCTTCTGGTCCAGCATCATGTTCCTGGTTCTCTGGCCCTCCAGTCGCGCCGTCACCACCACCTCGCTCCTCGCGGGAACAACCACGTCTTCCTCCAAGACGACCCTGCAAATTCCAAGGCGCTCTTCGGGTTGACGGAGTATAACCTCTTCTCCGTTAAGCCGCAGGACCTTCTTGCCGACGTCGACCGTCGCCTCATGGCTCCTGAGGGCATCCAGTCCCAGGATCACCTCCTCAGCCACCTTCGCGACGAACACCCACAGACGCACGGCACTCCGTCCCAAGTTCAGCTCCAGCAGGGCCTCCCTCTCCACAGGCAAGGTGTCGCCCGATGCCGTGACAAGCTGGTATGGCCGGCTTGGCTTCCTTGTCGGCAAACCCTTCCCCACGTCAGGTCTGATGATGGTCACGGCCGCCCCGGTGTCCACCAGCACGCGGCACGGCTTTCCTCTTATCCAACCGTCCGCGATGAGGCTGTCATCCATACGCCGGCTGACGGCGCGCAGTGTCACTCGAGGGGATGGTGGTGATGGCGCCGACGTACCCCTCTCCACGACGGCCCTTACTCGTTTTCCGGCTGCTCTTCCTGGTGTGGGCAGTCTCTCTGCAGGTGTCCGGGCTGTCCACACCCCCAACTCAGGCCACTAGGTGTTCGCCGGCGTCCCTCAGCTGGTCTTCTGTCTCCGGCGTAGCGGACACTCCTCGTTCTCGACGTCGGGATGGATGTTATTTTGGCCGCCTCCATCCTTAATGCCGCTGTCAGCGCCTCGTGGATGGTTTTATATTCCCCGAGCATTAGGCGCTGACGAATCTCTGTGTCCCGTACCCCGTCGACAAAATTGTAGGCGGCTTCCCGGGATACGAACTCCAGTGGCAGGTCAGCCAAGGCCTTGCTAGCCAGCTGCTCGATCGCAATGGTGAACTCCTGCAGCGTCTCCCCCGGCTGCTGTGACCTTGCCTTTAGCTGGCTGCGGTATGCTGCGGCTAAGCGGTGGTTCCCGAAGCGATCCTCCAGGGCTTCCTAGATGTCCTTGGGCGCCGCCGTCGTCTGCACCGCGTTTAGGACTTCCGCGGCTCTTCCCTGGAGGCTGGCTATTAACTGTGTGGCCTCCTCCTCCAGTGACCATCCGTTGTGCCTGGCCACTGTGTCGAACTGGCGGCGGAAGACCTCAAACGTTGACGCGCCGTCATACTTGGGAGGTTTGACGCGCGCAGATGTTGTGTCGCGTCCCGGCGAGTCGGCCTTCAAATCATTCAGCTTCCTGCCGACGACGTCCTCCACCATGGCGTTCAGGGACTTCACGCTGCTGTCGGCTTTCCCTTCCAGGTCGTTAACGCGGCTCGTCAGGTCCTCGACGCGCTCGTCCACTTGGCCCATCCGCTTGCCCAGCTCCGTCACGTCATCCCTCACGCCGGCCAACTGTTCTTCAAATTTGGCGGCGAGAGCCTCGTTCGCCACCTTCATTTCCGTGGTCAGTTCGGCCATCTTTGAGGTCATTGTCGTGGCCAAGTTGTTGTTAGCCGTTTCCGTCTTCGTTGTTAATTCGGCCTTCATTTCTTCCATCTTCCCGGTGATGTTGTCGTTGGCCGTCTTCATTTGTTTCAACTCGGCGGTGATGTTGTCGTTTGCCGCTTCTGTTTTTGCAGCAAGGTTTTCATTTGCCGTCTTCATTTCTGTCAGTTCCGCCTTAATTTCCATCATCTTCTCCAAAATTTTCTCCAATGCCGCGTCCATGGTTGTAATGTTCGGTGATGTTATCTTCCCGCTTCCTGACACCAGTTGTGACTTTGTGGGTTCGTGAAATGAAAAGTCCAATTTCACCACTCAAAAATGTTCTTTATTTCCACCGACTTACAGTTAAACACTTGCCAATTACATAAGATTACGCAATGCACACAATTACGATTCACCAGTTCGTCCGTTACAATTGCACTCGTAATTACGTACGGTCTTCTCACTAGCACTGCGTCCTTACACCAAGAACTGACTGACTGACTGTCTCTCTGAAACCCCTTTTTTATAGGAATGTCACTGTTTTTCTAGAAGTCTCTGGTTTCCCGCAAATCACCCGAATGTTCCAGACCACAGAAGAAGGGGAGAGAAACGTCGAGGGACAGGTGACACTTCCCTAACCACCCCTCAGTTAGTGACAGAGACTAATGGGAGGCGTGGCTCGGTGACCTTTGGTTTCTTCACAGCTGTGGGCCTCATGCCTACCGCTAATTGGGTGACAATATTATACATGTTACGTACATTTTTTACTTAACCTAGTTGTATAAATTGCCTGTGCCATCTTTTCGCTAGCTAATTCAGCTTGCTCGGCATCTTGATCTTCTAGTACTGCTGAGTAGCATAGCATCCATTCTGTCATCTAATTTCCTTTCTGTCTCCCCTTGTTGTGCCCATATTTCTATTTCTACTTTCATTTTTAAGTACTTATAACCATAAATATTAAAAGCAGAAGCATTATTAACAGTGAAGTATTCTTCATATTTGAGTTTGATTTATGAGTCACTATGTTTACACTCAAACTTCACAAACAGCTGAGGATGAGATCGAATGATCTAGAAAACGTTTCAATTATACAACAACAAGTAAGTGAAGTTTGAGTGTAAACATAGTGACTCATAAATCAAACTCAAATAGTTATAACCATTCTTATAGTTATCATCTTCCTTCGCATCTTTTCCCTTTTTTTCTCCCACATTGATCCTGTTGATATCCAAGCCATTCCTTCCCTCTCTTGTGTGTTAAATTGATCTACATATCTTTCTCTTCCCCATCCCCTCTTTGTTATGCTGTAAAAGTTTGATCAATTTCTATTGTCTAGCCCTTCCCATATCTCTTGCCTTTCTATATCCTTCATTCTGGTTCTAATTACTTCTATTTTCCAAAAACCATCTGCATTTCTATTTCATAGTCTTCATATGTCCCCCATCCCTATATCTTCCATAGCTGGTTTCTGCTTCTGACCACCATCTATTCCTGTATTCCATTCTCTTTTGTTAATCAGGCATACATTTAGGATTACACAAATATAATATTTGTAATATTTATTGCTTCACTGTACAGATGTATTTTTATATCTTGACAGAGGGAGAGTGATGCGCGGTGGTATCTGGATGAGTCCACTTCAGAATGATTGCAACTGGAGGGGAAGGTAGGTTAGTTGCGTCTCAGTTACGAGCAAGTAAACAAGTGCAGAGTTACTACAGCTTGTTTCAAAATGTGTGTGTCTCCTGGTTCCAAGAGAGAATTTAAAAATGACGCCACCTAGCAGCACATTAGGAAATAAAGTGCTACTTTTAAAAACACGAGAAGTACCTAATAACCAATGTCTGTAGATTTATAAAAAAGGTACAATGGTCTGGGTCTGCTACAAAAGTCTGGTAAAGGGCATCTGAGGCAAGAGTTGTGTCTGAAAGCAGTTTAGGTGAGTTATTAAGGAAAGAAAAGCCATTGGTGCTAGTGCAACAACGTCCTTTTCTGTGCCCAGCAAACAATCTAATTTGGATGGTTTTAATTCAGAAGTAGTTAGGTGAACTGCGAATAATGTTTAAATCACAGAATAACAAAGACCAACTCTGAAGAAAGTGCTTATGAAGCCTCAAAATTCTATTGTTATCCAAGGCAGTTTATGAACATTAAGAGGAGTTCTTTTGGAGCTAGGATTTATATGAAAAAAAAAACTAAGCATGACAGACAAATTTTAATCCAACATCATACCATATGGGCAAATAGGCTTAAGTATTTACAAAATATTCAGAGATATCGCAGTGAAGGTTATATAGTTCATATGAATGAAACTTATATCAATTCAGGACACAGTAGATCATATGCCTGAAGTGAAACTCGTTACAGGGACTCTGCAGCGATGTCGAAAGGACGACAGTTGGTTATCATACCTGCTGGAGAAGGACAGGGTTCTGTTACAAACGGCTATGTACTAATTTAAGATCCAACAAAAGCGTGCAGACTACCACCATAGTAAGAATTACAACTTAGTTTATAACAGCTGCAATACCGGCTTCGAGAGTAAGATTTGTTTCTAGACAGCTTATGTACCGCATTCCCCTCTCGTAATCTTACGCGTGTGATGCATTGTGGCAATAGGTACACTATCCCCCACCACAGTTGCTACTCACCCCTACCGCGCAGGATTTCTGTCAAGATAAAATAATACATCTGTAGCTAGCTTCATTTTCTACATAATCATCTACATCTACATTTAGGATTTCATTATCTTCTTTTGTCAAGCATTTATATCAACATTTCAGCATTCTTTCAATTATTATGCCTCTTCTTCTAGTTTTACCTAATTCTACTAAGGCTACTTCTCCTGCAGCTGATCTAGGTAGTCCTAGTATCTCTTAGCTAATTGTTTGTATAACTGGTCTATTTTATTACTTACTTTTGACATCCCCATATTTCTACAGCATACCTCACCTTTGACTCTACCAGTGTTTCATACATTTTAACCATTTGCTTGACATATCAAGTTTCAATTTGCATACTCTTGTTCTGATATTCTTATCGTTTCCTTTGGCTACTAGCTTTCAGCCATGTGCTTTCCGTTTTCACTATTATTCATCCTAACTCTTAGGTATACTCAAATTCTTTCAGAACTTCTAACTTTTGTCCCTCTAAGAACCATTGCTCCTCTTTTGAAAACCTTCACTTTTGAATTTTTTGTATTTACTTTAATTCTCCACTCTTTGCAGAACTTTGGTATTTCATTTATTGCTCTCTGTAATCCTACTGTTGTCATCCCTACTACCCATTAAATCATCTGCAGACAGCAAACCTGGTATCTCTTTATTTGCTATTATTGGGTAGTGTTCATTTCTACCTTTCACTCTATCCATTGTAGTGATAAACAAATAAAACAACATGGAATTTAGTTTACAGCCTTGTTTTAAACCTAACTTCTGTTCTGTCATCTCTGTGATTCTATTCCTTTCACACCTTATACAACATTTAATTCCTTTATATTATTTATTTATTTGTTTAATAAATTCATCACTTACTCCTTTTAATCCCCCTTTGTATATTAGTGCATCTCTGTTTATTGTATCAAATGCTTTTTCAAAGTTTGCTAAAGACATATATACTCTTATCTCTTTTCCTAATCAGATATTTGTCAATAATTGTCTTTATTATAAATACATTATCTACTAATATAATTTTGAGTTGAATAGTACTCATTACTTCATATATTGCTAGTATTTACCTAGAACGTGCTTCATTAGGACCTTCCAAACATCCTCAGTTAATAACAAAAATGCTCCAAGTAAATACTAGCAATATATTGAGCAGTAGTACTAGTACTACTCATTGAGTACTTAATGTTTATTTATTTGTCATTTGATAATTAAAACAATTAAAATAGACTTTGTCATCCAGAATATAAATATTGTGACTTTGTGGGTTCGTGAAATAACAAGACGAGGTTACAAACGCAAAAACTACACTTTATTTTCCTAGCAATACACCGTTTAAACTCACAATTTGCTAGATCACCTCAAAAACTGTTTATTTTTCAAAACTCTACTCTGAACTGTCTCGCTTCCGGTAACGATCGGCCCCAAAGTTTCCCAAATGTCCACCGACCATCATTTTTCATCGGCTTCGCAAGTCTACCGCCAGGGTGACACTATAAACAAATTATATATATATATATATATATATATATAATATGTATGTATATATACATGGACACACACACACACACACACACACACACAATCTCACACACACACACACACACACACACACACACACACACACCCACTACTTAAGAATACAATTTACAATTCCCTCTTGTGTTGTTCATAAAACTCGTGCAAACAATAAAACAGATTTCTTATCAGCTATTTGTACAATCTATTTTTAAATGCTAAAATATTCAAACTCCATATTTCTTGTGGAAGTGCATTGAAAACTTTTATACCAATTACTTTGTAGTTGTTAAATGCTCGACTCAAAATTATATTAAATTTGTGCTTCATTATATCACAGTCCTTATTCTCAGGAACATTATCTACTGTTTGTTTACCTTTTCCGAATACTATCTGAAATTCTTATATCTTTCCTTCTGCTTCTGCCCAATCCCTTAACCTATTAGCTAATATCCCTGAGTATACTTTACTAGTACAGGCAATAAGGTTATTCCCTTCTAATTTCCTGCTTTATTTTCTCTGCCATTTCCTTTGTATAGGAAATATTATTTTCTAGCACTCTGGTATCACTTCCTTTTCTTTAATTTTGTTTAACACATGATTCATTATATTTAATCCTTTCCTAGTGTTGCCATATTTTTTTCCAAAAGTCTCCTAGAATCTCACCTATCTCCACTGCTTAACCTTTTTTCAAAGTTTTTAAGTGTTGATATACTTCCAGCAATGTAAATGTTCTATCTAGTATCCTATTCTTAATTGTTACCTTCCTCAGCTTTCTAACACCCCTATCTATTCCTTCATCATCTCCTATTAAGCCTCTAAAATAGTATTACCATTCCTGAGATGATATTTTGAATCTTTTCCCCCAATTCTTATTTGCTTTTTTCACTATTTCCCATATCACTTTCCTATAATTTTCTTCTATGGCATCTCATAATCTCTTTTTTGTACTTTCCTGCTATAATAAACAAATAAGTGAGTGTGTTAAAATATTAGTTCAGTGATACAGAATGTAGTACACATCACTGTCATAAAGTCCAAGTTAATTATTATACATCCTCAAAACATATATAACATTTCTTATTTCTAATATTATAACTTCCCAATACTGTTTGTTCCTTCCAAAGTCCAGATCATGAGAAATGGTGAATGATCTAAGTTTTCACAAAGTAATTTTTTTATATCTGATTTTGTATATGGTTAAACAGTTATACAAAAGTAGATAACAAAAGAGACCACAGAAAATTCAAAGTACTAATGCAATTAGTGCAGTTTATTAGTGATGTCAATAGCTTCATATTTTACGTAATCATAAAATTATGTTTTACCAAAGCCATTATGTCTGTTTTTAACAAAGTAGAAAACAACTAAATCCCTCAGAGACTCATTGTGGGTATGGGAAGCGGTGAACCTGAGGTACCTGAGCCACCCAGTATCTGGGGATATAGCCGGGCCACCTTGTCTCCTGGGGACATAAATAGGGAGACCTGGTCCTGCAGGCTGGGGGTTGAAGCGTGGGGCTGACAACCCCACATTCATAAAAATATAAATTGTTGCAAAATCTGTAGAAGAGTTAGCCAGATGGACACACCTAATACGACAAGGCAAACCTTCAAATTGGATCATAGAATGTTTTATCACTGTATCAGCCTGGTGTGCAGCAAAGACTGCAGATGCCAATAGAATGGATATCACAGCTATGCAAGAGATGAGATGGGTTGGGAGTAGAGTAATGAAAAGGAAAGATCATATAATATTCTTTAGTGGTAAGAAGAATGGGCACGCTTTTGGAACATATTTTATAGTACATAAACGAAACAAACGTCTTATTATGGACTTTCAACCTAAATCACATAGACTATGTAGACCAAAAGGAAAATATGCGCACGTGCCCCAACAGAAGAAAAGGACGATGAAGAAAAAGATGCTTTTCATGATGAGCTGGATGAAATTTACAGTAAATACCCAAAACACAACTGTAAGATAATTCTGGGAGACATGAATGCCAAGATAGGCAAAGGTATATATATATCAGTAATTGGGAAACATAGGTGACACACAGAATCAAATGATAATGGGATGCAGTTAATAAACTATGCAACTGCGAGAAATATAGTAATTGGAAGTACAATGTTTCCACATAAAACAAACACAAAATAACATGGAGAGCAACAGATGGAAATACATTTAATCAAATTGATCACCTGTTAATAGATACAAGACACCATTCTAATCCAATGGATGTTATGAGTTATAAAGGATCAAATATAGATTCAGATCATTATACGATAATAGAAAAAGATTAGAAGCAGGATTTCTAATATAAGAAAAACAGTTGGATTACAGAATAGGAAATTCAACTGTGAATAGCTGAAGGATCAAGAAATGGCTACCAGACACATTAACACAGTCAATGAGGGACTTGTACGCCTCAATGACAGTGAGAGTGTCAGCAAGGCATGGGAGGATCTCAGTAAAATCATAATAAATATGCTGAAGAAATTCTGGGAAGAAAGAATAAATTTAAGATTGGTTTGATGATGAGTATAAGCAGGTGATGGAAATGAAAAATATGGCATATCATAGGATGCATCAGAGAAGTCATACTAGAGGATCAATGGAAGCATATCAGGAGGCAAGACGAATAGAGAAAAGATAAATAAGAAGAAGGAAAGAGAATTCAGTAGGTATGAACTTAAAGAGATAGAAAATTTAAGGAGCGCAAATGAAACTAAGGCTTTCTATAGAAAATTAAACCAAAACAGAAAGGACTTTCAGCCAAGAACTACTTTATGTAGGAATAAGGATGGAATAATTATAGACAATAGTTCCAAAATACTTGAAAGATGGAGGCAATACTTCAGTGAACTCCTGAATAAGGATGAAATACAAACGCAGAATGAAATTGGAATAGCTGAGATGGATATTAGGAAAAATGATGAGTCAGAAGAGAGAGTGTTGGAACCTGATATGTTGGGTGTACAGATAGCAAAAGATAAACTTAAGAATAATAAGGCACCTGGTAGAGATCTTATACAGGCTGAGCTAGTTAAAAATGCTGGGAAAGAGCTTATGAAACATTTGCATCAGCTGATGATTAACATATGGAGGACGGAAGTAATACTTGAAGACTGGGAAATGAGTATGATATGCTCGATACACAAAAAGGGTGACACAATGATATGTGCAAACTGTAGAGGAATTAATCTGCTCTCTATTGTGTATAAGATATTCTCCAATATACTGTTTGCCAAATTAAGTTCATATGTAATTTTGAGTTGAACTAATACTCAATGCTCCACTTATTGCTAGTATTTACCTAGAACACGTTTCGTTAGGATCTTCCTAACATCATCAGCTGTTGTTGACTCACAACTGATGAAATTAGGAAGATCCTAACAAAATGCGTTCTAGGTAAATACTAGCAATAAGTGGAGCATTGAGTATTACTTCGACTAAAAATTATATTAATTTTGTGTTTCATTGTATCAAGTCCTTACACAATGGAATAAGTTCATATGTTGAAAAGATTATAGGAGATTGTCAATGTGGCTTCAGACAAGAAAGATCCACGACCGACCAGATCTTTGTGGTGCACCAAATATTTCAGAAATTTATAGAATTTGGAATTGACCTACATTGCCTGTTTATTGACTTTCAGGCGGCTTATGACAGCATAAATAGGAAAAAGTTATCTATAGTGATGAAGGAACTATAGATCCCAGAAAAATTGATTAACTTAGTAACAGCAATGATGGCTAAAACACAGGGCCAAATAAAAATACAAAATATGTTGTCAGATCCAATAACATATGAGAATGAAGTAAGACAAGGAGATTCCTTGGCATGCCTGCTATTTAATATTGAGTTAGAGAATGTAGTTAGAGAGTCTGGAATTTACATTAGGAGAACAATTTTTTATAAGTCAGTACAGATATGCAGATGATATAGTAATTATTGGCAGAACACAAAGAGAATTTAAAGAAGCATTCATAGATGAACCTACTAAATAAACCACTAAAAAATTCAATCCCCAACACTTTGAAATCGGGAATTTATAAGATAAATTGTGAAACCTGTGAAAAAAGCTACAGCAGAAGATGCAAACAATGATTTGCGAAACATGTCCTCAAAATAGGTACGAAAGTGAAGCAGATGTGTAATAAATACGACTCATCTAAAAATTAATAATTATTTCGCTTCACTGTGGTGTTCCAATACAGTTAAATCTCAATACAAGAGAAACTTGTTAACCAGGCAAAAAGAACACCAGAGGAACATAAAGTTGAAACAAACAGAAAAATCTGCAGTTTCACACCATTTTTGGACAGAAAACCACAACATTGGCCACAACATTAAACTGTTAAAATCTTTAAGTACACCCATAGAATTGGATATTTGGGAAAAAATATTCATAACCAAAAACCGTGATAAAGTTATAAATTTTGAAATCCTGGCATTAAATGAAGTATTAAAACTTAGTGCCCCTGACACCAGATGGCAGAGTGATCGGAGCTCCATAGTAGTGGAAGAAGAGGAATGTTCATTTAGTCACCAAACAGCTGAGGATGAGATCGAATGATCTTGAAAACGTTTCAATTATACAACAACAATTAAGTGAAGTTTGAGTTTAAACATAGTGACTCATAAATCAAATTCAAAAAGCATTCATGGACCTGGAAAAGGCAGCAAGGTAAGTAAATCTAAAAATTAATGAGAAGAAAACAAAATATATGTCAATTACAGGAAAACAAAGTAGAAGAAGATCTGATGCTATAGAAATTGGACTATATAAATTTGAGATGGTTGGGAGTTTTCTATCTTGGCACAGAGATCAGTGATAAGAATAACACTAGTGTTAAAATTAGAAGAAGAATATTTATAACTAATAAAAGCCTCTGTGGATAAGAAGACATCATACATCTAAACTAATATGTCGAAATACTAAAATTTTAATGTATAAAGTTCTATTAAGACCAGTCCTGATGTATGCGTCGGAAACATGGCCATTGACAAAAATGGATGAAAGGGCCCTTAGCATATTTGAGAAGAAGGTATTGCGCCTCATATTTGGCCCTAAAAAGGAACACAATAAATGGAAAAAGAGATACAATTTTGAATTGTATAAATTGTTTGATGAGCCAGATTTTGTGACAGCTATTAAGATCAAGAGACTGCAAAGTGTTGGACATGTTCTTCGTGCAAAAGACTGAACAGTCAAGAAATTTTTTAATGCAACCCCAGACGGAACAAGGAAAGCAGGCAGACCGAACCTGAGATGGGGGGAGGATGTGAGAAGGGATATAAAGACGATGACGATGATAAAGACAATGATGATGATGATGATGATGATAATGACGATGATGAACACAACGACAATGATGATGAGGAGGAGGAGGTGGAGGAGGAGGAGGAGGAGGAGGAGGAGGAGGAGGAGGAGGAGGAGGAGGAGGAGGAGGAGGAGGAGGAGGAGGAGGAGGAGGAGGAGGAGGAGGAGGAGGAGGAGGAGGAGGAGGAGGAGGAGGAGGAGGAGGAGGAGGAGGAGGAGGAGGAGGAGGAGGAGGAGGAGGAGGAGGAGGAGGAGGAGGAGGAGGAGGAGGAGGAGGAGGAGGAGGAGGAGGAGGAGGAGGAGGAGGAGGAGGAGGAGGAGGAGGAGGAGGAGGAGGAGGAGGAGGAGGAGGAGGAGGAGGAGGAGGAGGAGGAGGAGGAGGAGGAGGAGGAGGAGGAGGAGGAGGAGGAGGAGGAGGAGGAGGAGGAGGAGGAGGAGGAGGAGGAGGAGGAGGAGGAGGAGGAGGAGGAGGAGGAGGAGGAGGAGGAGGAGGAGGAGGAGGAGGAGGAGGAGGAGGAGGAGGAGGAGGAGGAGGAGGAGGAGGAGGAGGAGGAGGAGGAGGAGGAGGAGGAGGAGGAGGAGGAGGAGGAGGAGGAGGAGGAGGAGGAGGAGGAGGAGGAGGAGGAGGAGGAGGAGGAGGAGGAGGAGGAGGAGGAGGAGGAGGAGGAGGAGGAGGAGGAGGAGGAGGAGGAGGAGGAGGAGGAGGAGGAGGAGGAGGAGGAGGAGGAGGAGGAGGAGGAGGAGGAGGAGGAGGAGGAGGAGGAGGAGGAGGAGGAGGAGGAGGAGGAGGAGGAGGAGGAGGAGGAGGAGGAGGAGGAGGAGGAGGAGGAGGAGGAGGAGGAGGAGGAGGAGGAGGAGGAGGAGGAGGAGGAGGAGGAGGAGGAGGAGGAGGAGGAGGAGGAGGAGGAGGAGGAGGAGGAGGAGGAGGAGGAGGAGGAGGAGGAGGAGGAGGAGGAGGAGGAGGAGGAGGAGGAGGAGGAGGAGGAGGAGGAGGAGGAGGAGGAGGAGGAGGAGGAGGAGGAGGAGGAGGAGGAGGAGGAGGAGGAGGAGGAGGAGGAGGAGGAGGAGGAGGAGGAGGAGGAGGAGGAGGAGGAGGAGGAGGAGGAGGAGGAGGAGGAGGACAGTGATGGCGACGACGACGACGATGATGATCATGATGAAAAAATAAGTAAAACCTTTTCATGTAAAGTTCATCAGGGTTAGTGGAATGTTTTTGAAAAGTTCATCCGTTGGAGATGTTGAACTTAAATTAGAGCTCTGGTACTGTCTTTTGGTTATCAGTTCAGAGAAATGATATATTTCTCGTAAGTTCAAGATATTTGTTGTAGGTATTAGAAAAGTACAAAAGACTAAGATGAATTATATTTTTAAAATATGGAGTGCTATGTAATAGCTTTAAAATTCCATGCTTTTTCATGAAAACAAGAAAAGGCAAATAGCAACTCCCTCTAAAGAAAAATATGTGTATTCTTTAGGAAAGAATATCTTGGAAATGGTTAATGGCACAAAAACATTTTATTCAACATAAATTGAGTGTTTTCAATGGCATGAAAAGTTTTGTATGAGGCTTATCCACCATTTACAGTTTACCAGTTGTGCAAAAATCATTCTGTCCGCCTTGATAGCATAGATGGTAGCATGTCTGCCTCACGTTCAAGAGGTTCCAAGTTTGAATCTCGGTCAGGGTGAGTTACCTGGATAAGGTTTTTTCCGGGGTTTTCCCTGTCCTTCAAGACGAATGCCAGGTAACTCTAAGCTCCATGGACCCTGGACTCATTTGAGCATCATTTCACCCAATTCATTTACCGTCCGATATGACTTAACATTGGAGGACATAAATTACAAAACAAAACAAAAAAACATTTAAAAAAATCAGTTAGAACAAAGAGAATGATGCCGACTATTTCCAAACATTTAAAGATATCAAAGTATAAACTTGGAAGAAGCACAAATTAGTACTCACTCGATTCACTTTTGTACTATTTAAAGATATACTTTTTATATCAATATTTTAAATATGTGGTTCTTTCAGAGTGCAGGTCAATGATAATGTGACATTATTGGAACAGATAACACAAAGTAGAGGAATGCTGCAAAGGGACAATGGCAGCAATGAATGTGATGAAGGCAACAGCGACAGACAGAGTGAAAACATACATCTATGCAGATGATGTGACTATGATATTGAGATCAATAGATCTTCAGTTTACTGCAGTAAATAGATTAGTGAATTGGGTAGAAAATAATGATCTGATACTCAATAGGGAAAAAACTGTAATGTCGATATCCAAGAGAGGAGGAAGACATGCAAGAGATGTTAAAAATATACAGGATGCAGCACTGGAAATAGAAATTAGCTTCAAATACCTAGGCATAAAACCACAGACACAAGCAACCACATTTACAGAACACATGAAGGACAAAGCAGTTTCAGCAGTAAATGCAATGTATGATGTTAAATACCTAAATAAAGTGTCACTAAAGACAGTGATGATTTTGTTCTGAATGAAAATAGCACCAATAACATACAGACTACAACTGATTTGAGAACACCTGACAAAAAGAAATTTAGAGAATATAGAGAAAGTGAAGACAACATTTATGAACAAAATTATGTGCCTATCCAAAAACACACCTATAAGGTTAATGTATGAAATGTGCAGAGAAACAATGAGAATAGAAGATCTGTGACAGCAAATGCTGCTGCTGGCAACAATGACATACGAGGAAATAGTGAACAGTGAATGTAAAAAACAGAAATCTGGAAAGAGTTCTATATCATAGATACTATGACTAAGGAAGAATGGAAGGGACCAAACTATGAACTAAGGCATAATGATATATACAACACATGGTTTCCACATTCTGATCTGTAAGGAAAAAAGACATCATGACCCAAGTGAAGAATGCATGTGCACATAATGTGGAAAACAATACATGAGATAACCCATAGAATTATGAGAAAAGAGAACAGTCTCTAAGAAAAAATTCTGTTGCGGTGACAAATAGACAAGTGGAAGTGAAGTGAAACAAGAGAGGTGATAGACAAGAAACATCAGATGACCAGGACAAGGACTACATGGAATACACATTGTAGGTACTGAAATATTACTAATGCAACTTGCATCAATGCACATTGTGCCATTTCTACATATTATTAAATATGTGGTTCTTTAATTAAAATCATTACAAATATTATTTATAAAATTAAACATTTCAAAATAGTTCCATGTAAATGTTATGTGGAGTATGGAGATTTTCTAGAAAGTCATGCTGTATCTCTGGAAGATGCTGAACATAAATACAAAGTTTGATATCTAACTGACTTTCCGTTTTGAAATATTCAAAGATAGACAGTACATATACATTTCATTTGCTTTGTTTTTTATACATATTTAAGGAAGCTGAAAAAATGTATAAAATTTTTTTGGGTGGAATACATATTTCCTATATAACACTTTAAGTGCTAAAAATTTAAGTTATAAGGCAACTCTAGCCAGAGTCAGCAATGGAGAAAATGATTATGGAGCTCTGGGCAGCAACATTTGAGATCTATGGAAACTCTAGCTAGGGCTAGTATTGATGAACCTCATTATACAAGTATGGGTAGAAAAAGAAATATATGGCAACTCAAACCCTGACTAGGGCCATTTTAGAATTCAGCTGTTCCAATTTTGAATTTTAGAACTTGCATACAAATTCACTGTCATAACACAAGAGATAAAGCAAAACTACATATAATCCCACATATAAAAATTGTTTGAAAATAGCTTCTACTATAAAGGTATTAAATTTTACAACAAATTACCTATTGAAATAAAAAATATAAATTCCATTCCGCGCTTCAAATAACATCTCAAGCAATTTTTAATTGAAAAATTTTATTACTCAACTGAATGAGTTTTTGCATTAATGAAGTATTTACTTGTATTTTTTAACAATATATAAGTTTAATCTACATGTACATTATATTTTTTAGGTAATTATTGCGTAAGTCTTATAATATTATAATTAAATGTTTAAAATACTGGAGGAATCCACAATATGTATATGTTAAATCGGATGAATAAAATTGATCTGAATTGAATGGAATTAAAGTAGTTACACAGTATTAAGTGCTTTTTGTGTTTGAAAATGGCGGGAAGAGTTTAAGTTGACAATCTAGGGCATCTGTGGTCATGTGTGCAAGATAATGCTAAAGATGATCCACTTCAAAATGTGAAATTACAATTTAAAGAATGGATGTAAACGAGGATTTACTTTTTCTATTTTATTTGATTTATATCAATGAAATACTGTATTAAAGGTAACTGTGGTATCATTTTCAGTTGATATACGTATTTATAATTGCGTAATCCACAGGGAAACATTTTTTCTTTAAATGTTTTTCTGATGCTAAATACAATTTATGCTGATTTTACCATTTACTAAAAATTTAAAAAATCGTTAGGTTGTTCAGTTTTTTTAAAAACTTAAAAATTTCAAAGATTAATTATTACATCGCAGTTTATGAACACATCACATATGACGTATAAGATTTTAGAAGAACGAAGTGGTATATCTTTGACATTGTATGATTAGACTAGACGGAAACGGGAAAAAGGTAATCAGCGCAGTTGCCATCCCACCACGGGCAGGAGCCGTTCGGATAATAACAAACCTGTGCATCTGTTTTGGAAGTATTGAAAGAAAGTTTTGAGAGTTCAATTACCGGAAGAATTATGAGTATTAGTGCCATTTTGGCATTAAGTAATTCTGAAAGCAGTACAGAAGATAATATAGACAATATGCCTGGTTTGAATTATGATAGGTAAGTACTTCCAAAATTGCTTTCTTTCATGTAAGGGTCAATTCCGCCATGTTGAAATAGAAAGTAAAGTTTTATGGACTACCATTAGTTCTCATTTTCTCTTTAATGTTGAAAATGTAGGTTCATAGAACGTTCTTAGATTTCATGCGATTGAAAATGTCTAATGTGTTCTTCGTTGGTAGGGTGAATTAGACTTCCAAAATAATATAGGGAATAACCTCCCCCCTTTAAAAAAGTGCTGTGTATGGTAATTTTCCACTAAATTACCCAGCCTTAAGCATCAAGAGATACAATTCGATATTAAGAATGCTTGAGAATTGGTTTTTAACTCCATTTTTAATGGACTTAGCTATGTTTACGGGATTATGAGATTAGTAATTGGCGTGAAAGTTATTGTCCGCTGCAGTGTCTTTGTTGAGGGTGATAACTATCCGAACTTTGGATAGTGCATCTTAATGCTAAGATTCTAAACGTATTAAACTGTCTGTTCCTGGCGTACATGGACTTTGGATTTCTAGCTGTCCTAAACGAGGAAATATCCGAAATGAACAACATAGAAGGTTGCAAATAAAGAATGAATATCATTTAGCATTTCAACCTTTTTATTTCGGACTATAACACATTGAAGCAAATGTGTAAATTACCAAAATGTGATGGACAATTTTCCAAGTGCAGTTTGACATTTTGTTTTGTAATCAGTTTATAATTGCCTAAGGTAATTTGAGCCCGCTTCGGTAGCATAGATGGTAGCATGTCTGCCTCACGTTCAAAAGGTCCTGAGCTTGAATCTCGGTCAGGGTGAGTTACCTGGATAAGGTTTTTCCGGGGTTTCCCTTAAGACGAATGTCGGGTAACTGTAAGCTCCATGGACCCTGGACACATTTGAGCATAATTTCACCCAATTCATTCACCGTCCGATATGACAACGTTGGAGGACGTTAATTACAACAACAAAAGTAATTTGATGCTGGAAAACATTTTCATAGCATGACTTATGGTTTATAAGTCTGTTTACTCTTCGTTCATTTAGCCATATTGTAGAATGTGATAGTCAAATTCTCCTTTTTACTTTAATTAAAGCAGTATAGCTAATTGTACTTTGTATCATAAATTATAGGACTAACTTGTACCTTGTTTCCTCCTAAACTACACTGACTAGCTATTATACTAAACACCCGTGTAATTCTAGCCTAAGCTTTAATTAAGTGTAATCACTACACTAAAAGATCTGCCCAATACACTTTTCATAAGTTTTTATTGAACTACAACTAATTAGACTGTTCCTCTCTACAGAATAGTACCAGACATAAATAAAAGAATTAAGATTAGAAAACCAAAATATGGAATGTTTACTACCAGTCAGGTATCTTACTAATTCTAATATTTACTTCTGCATCTTATTGTCATTTTGGTTACATAGTGTTATTTTCAGTGCATGTTTCAATTGGCAATGCTCTGGCTTCTTTCTACAGGATAACTCCAGATTGGTGCCAACCTCTGCTCTGTAATTGTAGAGCAGGTTTGCATCCATTAGATTTCCTTTAGCCTTGAAATTACTAAACCTAAGGATTGTTTAGGATTTAAGAGTTAAAGGCTGTGTTAATGCATACTGTTTACAACATAAAGGAATACTATAATATAGCTTTCTCATTAGTCTTGACCTTCCTCTGTAGTAATTATTGTGCTTGAGTATTTGGGCAGGGGAGCAAAACAAATTACAAATATATAGTTGTATATTTTTTATATCTTTGAGCATGGTTCATTCCAGGATAAAAACAAGATAACAATACATTAGCTTTTGCAATGTAGTTTTATTGGGATTACACACATTTTAAGACGATAACTGAAGTCAGATGCTGGCCTACTGATCCCAATATTGGAGGTTCACAACCAACCAGCCCAGACTGATGCTTACTATTACACTGTTGTGTGCTTATTTTTATTTTAAAAAATTTTCCTATCCAACACTCCAGCATTGTGATTCCTTGTATGTAGTAGGATTTGTCTTGAGTAGTAACTTTACTGATTCAATCACGTTTGTCTGCACACAATTACTTTCCAAAAATTAACCGTACATCTTGGAGTTTTTTCAGAAGTTGGCTATGGTTAACGTATGTTCTGCATATTGGTTGAAATACAAGAAGCAATAGGGTTGGTCAAACATGTCATTTATCTTGTACATATGCATTGGTGAATCTTCAGGTCTAGAAAGAACGTCTCGTGTCACATGTTGGAAAGCTTCTCTTCATATAGGTTGTAATATTTTGCTTCAACTTAAATGTTTAATGTAGCTTTCAAATGTCATATCTTGAAATACTTGAATCCTAATTTGTTAAAATTGTGCATTTGTGAATTAGCCTGTTTTCTCAGAATTACATCTAATTGCTTTTAAACATATTTAATTGATTTGGAATGTTAAGCACTGTTTGAAGCTGTAAGGAAGTCTTTTTCAGAAACTAAGCAATGCTTTTTAAGTTATACAATCAACAAATATTCTTCATGGAGCAAAGTATTGTCAAAAATAAATTCCAACAGTACAACAAATAAAATATTTTATCAGCCTAGACAAAAGTATTGGGTAATGAGTGCCACAGATCAATACTTTATGAAATATCATTTCCAGATATTACTCTCGTCATGGAATGTATTTACATTTTTTAGATTTCATGGCATTTTCTTAATTTCTTTCAGATCTATCTTGTCCTTGTATATTGCTTTTTTTTTTTTTTTTCTTTTCTTTTCTTTTCTTCAGTGCTCAAAGTTCATTCCAAACTTTCTCCCTTGATGCTACCAAACAATGTTTTTGCTATCTTGTTGAAATAAAAATGATTTTCAAGCTTCAAATCTCCATTACTGGTTTTTAGCATTTTGGTGTAAAATGCTTAAGTATATGAAACGAGTAAGTTTATGCTGCTGCCTCCATGTTTGACGGTTCTCATCCCTTCTGGTACTGTCCAACACAAAGGTCCCTGAAAGGAATGTACCTCCTTACAGTGGGACAAGGACAGCAAATGTGTGTCACAGGGAATGCATGCTACACAAGGAGCAGAACTGTTAAAAAAAGTACACCCTATTCATTCTGTAAACTAAAACTGAAGATTCATTCACCAAAGTAGAAGCTGTCAATGTTTTTGAATGGTCTGTAACTGAACTGACAAGCGGTGACGTAAGCTACCAAGGAAGGGAGTAGGAACCTTTTCCAACCCCCCTGCGTCTCATCCATTGGAGACTTTTCCTGTGGTATACTATACTAGTTTTTCTCTATGGGGATCTTTAAATGGCATATTAAACTTGCTTTCATCAGACCATAGAACTTTCTCCCAAAATGAGAATTTCTTATGTATTCATTTGCAGATGCAAAACTTCTTTCCTTAGGTTGTTTGTGCGCAGTCACATTGTCATATTCAATTCATTCCAGGACAGAATTGTCATAACTTAAAAGCTTTTGTTAAATTGCTTCCAGTATTAGGTTTTGGAAGTAAACAATGTACTCATGCTTTAAACAATTAAAGATTTGACAATGACTTTATGTTCGTGTCGTGATTAATTTAATTCGGAGGACCACCTTGATTTTAGCAGAAATCAAGGAAACTGATTTTGTGGACTGTACTCGATAGAGCTGTATTCATATCACTAGATAAATTTATTGCACACGCTACATAAACTCTGAATGCAGCCACACAACCAAGCACATCACATATCTCTACATGTCTCCAACATGTCTGCAACTCAAAATGGAAGAAGACTATTTTCTTGCACGCTGGCGAGTCACATGACCAGCTGGCTGCATAACCGGCACCAAGTGAAATAATCATGCGCCCGCTAGAACAAATGACGATAATGGCGCAAACAACTTTATAATCTGAAAGGATAATATCTTTATAATCAGTAAAATAAAGTATTTACAGTACAATCACAAAATTTATATAGCTGATAGCAAAAAGTAAAAAAAAATTATGGCAGTTTTGGCAAGGGATGTCGTGTGGAAGCCTAATTAGATTTTGAAGGAGTTTAGTGTGCAAAACAGTGAAGACATATATAGCATTGTCAAGTCTTGTTCTATTTTGTCAAATATTTTTCAATAAGGTTTTGTAATCTTGGTCATTCTTGACTTTATTTCTTGCTAAAAAAGGCTGGTATTTGCAGTACATCAACAATGAAAATGCAAATGCATGTTGATAGAAAATTTTGCTCATTGGAGTATCATTGTAATGATTGGCTGTAATTCTTTTGTTTCCAGATCTGCCAATATAATGCAAGTTTCAAAGCTTGACAGTTGCCAAATCCAATTTCTTTAGTGAAGATATTAAGTATTTGTGTATATAAAGAATGGGATTAGTCGGGAAGCAATGTGCACAATACCTTCCAGTTTGATTTTCTCAACTTTGACAAGAGAGCTTGAACAACTGTTTTAGGTTGTGACTTAATTTTAAATTCACAAAAGATGTAAAGAATGATTTACTATAATGTAAAATGGAAACCAGAATAAAACTGGCAATGTTAAAAATGTGCATTATTGTACACAATTGTTGGAAAGTTTTCCAGGGTCTGAGTAGACTTGGTGAAATTTTATGTTCTCATGCATGCACAGCATACTAGATTCATATATGCTTATCAGATTTCACTGTTGATATTGTCAAGCCTTCTTTGCCAAACCATATTAATCAAAATGCACACTGAGATGAAATTGTAAGCAACTCCAAAACATTTGTTTTGATTCCCCCAGAAACATTAATTCTTCTAATTAATGCATTATTTCTGCTTGTGTGTGCTTGTATGTGTGCACATGTGCGTGCCTGTGTGTGTGTACTCGGAACAGATAGAAATTAGTAACAATAGCAAATAAAGAAATAATATAAGTAGCAATGGATCTGCATTTGTGAAAGTTAACTATCATATTTTGACATTAGCTAATCTTCATTAAGTTCGCTACAAAAGTGAAAGAATGTCATTGGCCGTTACAAATGCAGAATTGACTTTTTACTTTGTTATTAATATTCATTCCTGGGTCCATAATCAAGTCCCAGTTACTGTGAATGCTTATGTTAAAATATACAACTTTGCCATTCTGTATCTGGTTTCTGTTCTCAATTATTGTACTCCTGTTCTCCTGAAACTTAAGTTTCATGGTTTGACTTCTAGGAGCATTTTTCTTTTTAAAGGATTGAACCCATTTTCCAAATAGGTCTGGTATTTCTTGAAAGAGAGGATCTTGTTTGTCATGATCTGCCATGTCTTTTGGTACAGATTTGTCATTTCCTCTGAATGTGCTTCGGCTAAATAAACACTAGTTAGATGGTTTTTGATAAGTGCATTCTCATTGTATTCGAAGTATGGTTTCTAAAACCATTTTCCAAAAGTTGTACATATCTTCTGAGAGGTAACAACTTGCTGGTTCATATAATGCAACCTGAAGTAAGCCTAGGGTCCCATCTTATTAAGGTATTTTTTCACAAAACCATGTGAAGAAAGCTGTGTAAGATCTATATTACTTTTTGTGTAAGTTTTCTTTGCAGGGAGATAAAATGTATAAATGAGAAAATGTAAAAGTGAGCTTTCTTAAAAGTTGCTCAAACTAATACTATAAGAAAAGGATACACGAAAAAAATACACAAACATAAGAGTACTTACACGTGTGCATTGTTCATAATTGAAAATATTTAAAAAAAGACGAAAAAATTTAGTGCTTTGCACTGTTTTAAACAAAATATGCAGTAGACCAATGCTTAAAAAAAAAAGAATCGAATCATTTGGGGGAAATAAACTTTGACGGGTAGATCATATGCATTAACGATACAAATGCTGTCATTAAAGGCTTTGCTGTGATAGAATTGTGTAATTTCTAGAGCTTAAATTACTACGTTACTCTGGAACACTATTTCGAGGTCTACTTCATTGCACGATTGCATTTTGCAGCAGTAATAACAAATGATCCAGTACAGTATTCCATACCTTTCAGAATCAGCATTTGAAGAACAAAAATATAAAAGATTTAAAAAAAAAGTAGAGCAGGGCTTTAACTTGGAAGGTGGTGTCACTAAGAGTTCCTTAGTTACCACACACATTTATTAGGAGTGCAGCAAATGGTTACATATATAATTCAGGTAGTATCCATAGCTTGCTGGCTCTAATTTATTGCACAATATGCGTCCTGGGACTAAGTATTCTGTCTCAAATTGTTCTCCCAACAATCCTCTAAACCCCTTAAACTTTTCGGTCAAATTCTGAAATATATATACACACACCCTAGTATAGCATAAGTATAATGTAAAAATATTTTAAAATGCGGATATTAATGAGAAGCTATAGCTGAAGTAAATATTAATGAAAAGTTCAGGCTTAGTCACTTAATGAGTCTCGTGTTTTTTTTTTTTTTTTCAGATATAGTACTTATTTACAGGCCATTTTCTTGTCACAGCAGTTTTATTATTTATGCCTTGTCTATGTAGATGGGAGGAGTTAAGTGCACAGAATTGACTTAAATTTTTAAATACTGCTAAGTGCACTATATAATGAAACCTCTGAGATATGATCGTGACCACTTGTCCCAAACACATCCATACATATAAATAGTGATACAGGAGTTCTTCATCCCTATCATTTTTGTATCATTGAGTCATTTATGCCATTATCATTGCATAAACTTAAAATTCTTATCTACTGACCTTTTCCATTTCATAAATTCCCCTAACCCTCATTAGAGTAAAAGACCACAGTTGTTACTGTCCATTTTCTTCTCATTTTATCCTGCATTCATTACTTTTCGTTACTTTCCATCAAAATATAGTCTATCTTCGTTCCATCCCTCAGATTAGATACGAGGCATTCCACGTCAGTTCAACGCAATTTCAGAGGAAATTTTGACTTGATATCTCAGATTTTGAAGGTACTTTGCATTCTTTCCTGCATATATGTGAGCGTTATGCACTAACTCCTGATCCCAGGACGACACTTTGAATGATGTAAGGAGAAATTGTGATATTACTTTGAGAATTTTTTCAAAACGTTACAATTGTATCTCCTTGAAAAAATTAAACTTGAAAATTTCAAAAACTTTTTCCCTTCAAAATACCCCATATTAAATGGCATCTCACTTGAAAGCCCATTAAGAGCATTTAAGATATCACTCTCAGGTCTGTATATTATTTTGTGTTTCATTAAAGATTCAAATGTTGAATATTCTCGAAATTTTCAATTTTCAAAATTAAATAACTGAAGAACCAATGGAGTAAGAGACCTAATATTTGATATTTTAATAGGTTTGTGAGGGGAACAACTTTACCAAAATTCATCGAAATCCAAACAAAATGCAGTCTCGATGACAATTTAGTTGACATGGGCAACTTCCCTTTTCAGGAAAGTAACTATATTCCAAGCCACACTTGAAGTGAGGCGATAGAATCATTGGGTGGTTTTTGATCAGTCACGCACCAATGCCAAATGTCGCCCGAATTAATGCATGACATCCGTTGATTAAGCATTTCTCGAACTTCGCCAGTATTTTTTCACAGCAAAAGCAGTTCTTGGGCACCTTTCTTGCAAATTATCGCTAAGGAAACAGTCTTGAATTCATTGCACCATTGAAAATGTGTGCACTAGAAGGGCAGGGGTCTTCGCTAAGTGCGTTTCTAAGCTTATTTTCATTGTTTAGGCGTTGACGGCCGTTTAAAATTGTGAACAATGAAACCGGAAATGTCTTGTCTAATTCATTTTTGGATGAACACATTAAATGATACTGTTGAAGCAAATGAGATTACACGGTTATAAACAAATTTAAATTGTTTTTAGAATCATGGTCTTGATATTTCAGTATCGCCCTTGTACCTTACAACGAAATGTTTTTGTAAAAGAAACTGAATCAAGTGTAGTCGCACTGCTGTTACGGTTACCGTGATTTATCTTTGGTAATAGAAACCTCTCGGATAACGCACTGATTATTCTGGTAAGAGTGAGAGGACTACCGACCCGCTTCCCGATAGTGTGCTAAGCATTAATAAACTCATCACTTCAGCCAATGGAATTCGCAGCAATCACAAATGACATGTTCACTCCATGTGGAGTAATCAGTACGTTATCTGAGCTATCAATTACGAAAGATAAATCATGGTAACCGTTTGAACAGCGCGACTTTTACATGTAATAAGCCTTGAAAAATATAAGCTTAAAGGAAAAATTCAATACATCGAAACTTGTGTTATCGTAGCAGCTTTAAAGTAAATTGTTTTCTGTAAGTTATCTGTGTAGTTATGAAAATAGGATAATTAATACAAATTTAAAAGGAACTGAGATAACCGGTCAAAGGGTTGACGGAAATTTCCAGGTTAACGGCCTCTGCCCTTGCTCAAGGTCGTGGTACAGTTAGTTGGCGGTTCATTAAACGATCCAGCACGGGGAGCAAGGGCATGTCGTGTCGAAACCTTATTGGCATAATCTTCCATTAGGTTATGTATACAGTATTAGCTTAGCAATTCAGCTTACATATGGGATTTAACGTCGTGTTTACAATCGTAGAGCCTTCCAGTAGTTCAGTTCCTCGATTTGTCAAAAGCCAACACATGATTCCGATTGGTCAGTCGATATGACGCAACTGTCGGCAGCAGTGATTAGCAAACAGGTTCACTTTGTGTGACATTGTAGCTTTAACTGGTTTCTTGTATAATACCCAGCCTGAATCGTAGGAGTGCGTTTAATTTAAGGCATGAAATAGGTCACAAATTACTTAAATCTGAATTCGTCTTAGACAGCAACTTGTTTTTAACTTTCTCTACCGTGTGCATAAAGTTCATAAAATTCGAAGTCAATTTTTCATCGAAAATGTGTTTTGAAGTCCGCTGAATCCTCTTCAAAATCAGTTTGTGAAGTTCTCATTTGTGTTATTTTAATAACTCCAACGTAAATCATATGCAACTAATATCATATTCAAACTATGTATCACTTATCCATCGCCCTATAATTTCCTTATGAACTAATCTTTCGCGTTAAACACATTGGTTTGAGCAGAAGTGATTGTTCCCATTTTTCTTGTTTACGTCTCCGTGCGTGTGTTGTAAATGTAGGCGCCTTAGGAGTTAATTAGGAAGAAAACAAGTATGTAAATATTGATTCAAGAGATAAGATAACATGGAAATTTTCCACCGAGTTACGGAACAGATCTTCAAGAGGATGCAACCAAATTGCGCCAGCTTTGCTAGAATTCTCTTTTTGGGTTAGTGATGGTCCCACTATTATCCATCTATTCAGATTCCTGCAGCACTCAAAGTACAAATAGTTTGGTCGCGACGCTTATAGAATTCTTGGAAAACTCTTCAAGTTTGAATTTTCTTTTTTCCAGTCCGCCCCCACATCAAGCATAGAATTGAAAAATGATACAGAAAGAAAGGAAAGCATATTGTCTCGTAAATAGTGTTAAAACCTTTTAAAAGAACAAGGTATTCTGAAAGTACTTGACGATTGGATGCTTAACAACCCAAAGGGTTGTACACAGAAAGTACCAAAGCCTGGGTTGCTGTTCAAAATTAATAGTCGACGTATCATAAAGGAAGTGGAAAAGCTCGTATTTCCACTGTTTCGAAGCAAAGGGACTAAAAAGTATTTTGAAGCACCAGATGATGCAATTTAAACTTCACAGGTCTAGATATGATAGTGCGAATGTACAAATTACATAATGGTTGCAGTATTTTATATTCTGCGTGTATTAAGAATGATTAAATCTTTCCATATTAGTTTATCCTTTTTGTGATGTGCGTTTGTTATATTTATCAATGAAGTTTAGAGAATAGTTATAAAACCAACAAATAAAATGGTAATAACATATTTAGTATGTAACTATTAACATAGACTGAGAATGCGCACATCTCACTGTAAAGGAATTATTGTAATTGCATACAAATAAAGATCATAAACAAAGCTGTAAAATAGAACAATGTTTCTCACTTCCGCCTGCATGCATCTGTTGGCTTCTGATAAAACAATGAATCGCTCCGTAATCGCCCATATTAAACTTTTTCTTTCAATGTATCTTACTAGTTATATCTAAGGAAAGTCCTCTACCAAACTCAAATTACGTACAATGTACAATGAAAAAGTAAGAGACAACCTAGTTGTCCACGTTATCAATTCTCTCATATGAAGGTTGATTGACATGGGTCTTATGCGTGTAAGGGTTACAAAGAGCAGTCATCGAAATGTTAAAATGTCTAATTAAAATTTGTCAAAGAAAAATAGCAATTTTATTACACTTCACTCTTGAGCCGATAAAATAGTGTCACACAGTATGAATCAGTTGGTAGTACCAGCTAAAGCATAAAGGTGCAGCTTCATGTGGGATTATCTCTGAGTACGGTAAGATTTTATCTGGCCACACTGACGGTGTTCGCCTACACTGTCCCCCTTTAATAGGATGTACGCCCTTGTAAAGGACAATAAGCTGTATGAATGGACTTCCTCGACGGTCGTCTGACCTACTTGCAATTGTGTAGGAGTTATACAACGCTTATTATTCGGTTGCTGCGCACTGCATGTCGTTTCTGGTTTCGATTTTTGTTTTCGGAGCAGCTCGGCATTGAACTGCGGACGATGAGGAAATGTACATACACTGCTTACATCGTTTGAGGGGGATGGAGTTTCAAGGTTGCCAGTTTAGGGGATTTCCCGCTGTGTCTGGAGGTTTGAGCTCGTAATCATACTTTTAAACAGAAATCGCGTGGCTTTGAGAAAATCACCTCTGGCACATACACATAAAGAGGATGTTCGATATACCATTGCAGATAATTGTATTGGTACTTGAAAACGGTATAATGTACAGATTGGTTATATTTAAGAATACATGCACGACCTTTGCGCCACCCTCTGTAGCGTGGTAGTATTAGTGTATTATCTCACATTGAAGAGGTCCCGAATTGGGATCACGAAAGGGCGGAGGGGGTTGCCTGGATAAGACTTTTTCCGAAGTTTTACCTTATCTTGAAAGATGTCGGGCAACTCTTAAGCTCTATAGACGCTTAACTAATTAGAGCATCATTTGCTCGTGGTGGTTTCATCTGTTACTAGTACATTCTTGAGGAAATATCTTGTTACTCTCTCACTTTTGCGAGAGCCAGGTACCTTCACTTTGTGGAGATGCTGAACTCTGGTTGCTCTTTATACAATTTGAGGTGAACACTTCAGAAAGTTATTCCCACTTGACGCAGCATTCTTCATGTACTTACTATGCTCTGATCTTAAATTTTCATTTTTAATCCTGCAACATCAAATTGTAGTTCCCAACCCTCGTATCGGTGTGTCGTAGTCATTGCTCAGCAACGAAGCTTTTGCTTTGGAAATGTGGCGATAGATGTCCCTTGGTATTAATTGCCGTGCTGCTCTATTCGTATGAGTGTCAACTAATTCAGCAAATTCATTGTACCAGAATGCTTTCTGAAATTCTAATGACCAGACTATCTAGGGCAATAAGTCATATTGAAGTGGTAATATGCGGAAGCAAGTCGGGTACTCTTCAGACAAGCGCTGTTTTCCTGCGCGATTAAGGTCATCTTGAAAACAAAACTTAACGAAAAGAAATTAATACTAAACTGGATACATATTAAAATACCAATATATATATATATATATATATATATATATATATATATATATATACACTGTATCCTCAACCCCAAACATCTTATACATTTAATATTTATACAATCCAAACCATTTCATCGCAGTAGCTGTAGTACACAATGTTTTAATCTCGTAACTTCCACAGTCCAGGTCCTGTGGACAACTTTCGGCTACCCAGTATAATTTGTTTTCGTTTAAGTCAAATGTTTAAAGGTTGTATGTGCTTCATAATTCACTACTCTTTGTATGATCTCATGTGAAACTAAATTGCGACGGCATTTTACAATGTGACAAAACATTCAACGAATAGCAACAGATAACTCGGAAATGTTGAGTGCCACAGTTACGTAAAATTCTGCGTTTAAGAGGACCGCAAATCTCTAGGGAAAACGTTATGTTTTAGCTTCTGAAATTCAGCTGAATGATTGTACTAAAGGTCCCTCTACACTGGAAGTCTTATTTCTTAACGATTCTTTCAATTGTCGGGTTCATATCAGCGTAGTCGGTGTGCCGGAATTTTGTCCCGCAGTTCTTTTAGTCAGAACCACTGTTATGGGGCTGTGGTTTTTAAGCATACGTATACTATCGGCTTGGGCTACGTTCGAACCCGCAACCTTTGTAGCAGTTGGCCAGCACCCAACCTGCTGTCCAACGCAAAGGAAGTCTCTGAAAGGAATGCGACCCCTCACAGTGTGACAAGAACAGCGAATGTGTGACAGAACCCATACTACACAATGCGCAGAACAGTTGAAATAAACCAAGCGCCCTATTCACTCTGTACACTAAAACCGAGAAGATTCATTCACAAAAGTGAAGCCGTCAGAATGTTTTTGAAAGGTCTGTAACTGAATTGATAAGTGTCAAACTACCGAGGCATGGTGTAGAAACCTTTTCCAACCCCCGTGCGTCTCATCCTCCGGAGACTACTGTGGTATACTATAGTCACGTAGGCTGACATCCCTGTTGCGTACAGCACGATGTATCGAAATTCATCACCATGTGATTACACTTAAATCAGGATTGAAGGGGCCTTTGAATATTCATTTATAGATTTAGTTAAAAGCCGTGAAATTTAGAGCAGCATTGATCCTAAGCCAGTGTTATTATGCAAATGACATGCTATATTGCGTCCGCTCTAAGAAACTAATACGTGGGTTCAAACTCAGCTCAGACCGATAGTTACAGGCTCTTAGCATGCCTTCTTTTGGAAGGAAGTAAAGCCGGTGGTCCCGTGTAGTGTTGTACGTGAGATAACCTCGAGCCTATAGATGCATGAGAAAATTCACTTGTATATGAAATTCAGTGCACACAGCAGCTAGAGCATCCGTAAATAAAAACTAAATTCGATAGCTTTTAAATGTGCATAAAAGTGGCCGTCCCATATTAGTATATTTACTGGTATGTAAAAGAACTATGAACTAAATTCCGTAAACACTCAATGTGTCGTTAATAATTTTAAAATACGTCTGAAGACGCTACAATGCATTGGATGTGTATTGAGAACAGCTGATTTTTTTTCTTAAAGTAGGCTAATACAAATTAAATGTGCATGGTTTTTCTTGAGGTGAGATAACCTCGAGCGCTTGTTTATATGCTTAGAGTATTGAGGGTAAAGAGGGCGACATGCGTGACCTGCTACCTGCTTCTCAGCAACATTGCAGTTCCCCACGTGGAGACACAAATGACTTTCACGTAAATTTTAAAAATAGTTTATACAAGTAGCACGAATTATAAACTTTTAATGTCGAGGCGTAAACCACTGGAACAATTTGAAAAGGCAATCTTAAGTGATTCGGTTGCAGGTAGAAAGCAGTTCCTGACTATTCGTTCACTGACTTGGCACGCTATGAAGCAGGTTTTACCATAAGGAAACTATTGACATTGGAGGTTGTTTAGTGTTTACAACCTCTTATGCGTTGTTACTGCACCTTATTACTTGTATGGGCCTGCTGAGTTTCGAAGCACATTTTTTAACTATAGCTACAGTGAAGTAAGACATAAATCGTACGATGTACGATTTTGTATTTTGAACCTTGGTAACCCGAATGTTGTACTGTTCACCAAAGCAAAGTCAGTCCCTGAGAGGAATTTGCCACCCTTACAGTGGGACAAGGTAAGCAAATTTGACAGAACGCATGCTACACAAGGAGCAGAACCGTTAAAAAAAGGGAAAAACTACGCTAAGACCGAGAAGATTTCTCCACAAAAGCAGAAGTCAGAATGGTTTTAAATGGTCTGTAACTGAACTGATAGGGGTATCATAAACCTGTCGATGGAGGGTGTAGGAACCTTCTCCAACCCCCTGCGTCTCATTTCCCGGATACTTTTTTTGCTGTGGTATACTATAGGTGCCATCTGACATTTCCAATAGAAAGTTTGACCCATAATCTACTTGACATTTTGTCGAGTCATTTGTTTTGTTTACATTTAACTTCCAAATTGTCTCAATAAAAACATGGAATTAACTCGTGAAAATATTCGTGCAATGATTTATTACGACTTCTGGATTATCAAGACGAGTGCATGGATTAACTAACTTCCACGTTTGGCGACAAGGCTCCATCATTTTGTCAGTGTGAAACCCGTTATAACGAATTTAATCGTGGCCGCCGTTCGCTCAATGATCACGAAGGTCGTCCAAAATTGTCAGATAACAATGCTGTGCAAGTACTAATAATGCAAGATCGCCATGCGACATATTCGGAGATTGAGACAGCTTTGTACATTGGTTCCATCAGCAATAAATAAAATATTGCATGATTATTTAACGGTGAAAAAGGTTTGCTCTCGTTGGATCCCACATAATTTGACGGTCTCAGTTCGTGTCGATTGGTGTACAAAAGTACTCAAATACAATAGCGGTGCCTCAAAAGGCATAAGATTGTAACAGGTGACGAATCGTGGATCTATGCGTACGAGCCGCAACGTAAACTGTCGCCTGTATGGGTGTTTCAGTATGAAGCAAATACATAAAAAATTGTTAGCACTTCGAAGAAAATGGTTGCCTACTTTTTCAGCAAAACTGGTCATGTGGCAACCATTTGTTTGCCGGAAATCCTTGGTGACGTAAGGAAAAGCAACAAGAGCCATATGATCGTTCAAGGCAATGCTTGTGCACACATTTCGTCTTAACAGTATATGAAGGCTCAAAAATCGAATTGATGGGTCATCCGCCATACAGTCCTGATTTGGCACCCAGGGACTTTTGTTCTCGAGCATTAAGAGTAAATTGCGTGGACAACGATTTTCGTCGGCAGAAGCCGTTGATGCCTTCAAAAACCATGTCTTGGAGGTGTCTCAAGAAGACTTAACAAATGCATTGGCAAATGTTTTAAACGGATGCAAAAGTGTATTTTTTTGTTTTAATTTACGTCCGCCCCAACATTAAGTTATATCGGACGGTGAATGCATTGGGTGAAATGGTGCTCGAAACCCCGGAAAAAACCTTATCCAGGTAACTCACCCTGACCGAGATTCGAACTCGGAGAATATTTTAGAAAACAATAAAGCAGTTTTCCATCATAAATTACTTTGGTTTAATTAATAGGCTCAAGATATAGTGTCCCTCGTATATAGCGTGATTTCTTTTCCAACAGTTTTTTATTTAGTTTGTTTTACTGTTTTCTATAGTTTCACATATATTCACTATACACACAGACACCCATGCCCTAGGCGGGACTCGAACCCGCGACCGTTTACGCAGAGGAGCGCCAGAGACAATACGCTCTAGCGACAATGGCTGCGAAGGGTTCGTTCACTATTTTATAAGATTTTGTCAAAGAAGCCACATAGAAACGACATCCAGAGCGGGGCTTCTTGGAAAATTACTGTGCATGCTTGCTGTTTTCTATCGACTAAAATTACATTCCAGCATTAGTCATACATACAGCTCGATATTATGCAAGTTATTGCGCATTTGACGGTTTCTGGGAAAACATGCGACTGTTTAACACGTCGCAAGACTGCTTTCTCACGAGCTACCAACAAAATATTTATAACGAGAGGTGAGGAAAGTTGATGACTTTAGGAAGTCAAATGTCTGGCCAATTCGTTTTGAGTAACATCCGACCTGCTGCACAAACGCAATTGTTCAGAATTTTTTTACTATGTCTACCACATACCTATCTGCCCGCCTCGGTAGAGTAGATGGTAGCGTGTCAGCCTGACGTTCAAGAGGTCCCGAATTAATATTGATTAGGGTGGTCTAAGAAGTACCTACCTAGTAGGAAGAGCAAGTGTGGTATGCCACAAATTCGCTATCGAGATTTTGAGGCCCCCTCATTAAAGAAAATCTCCCATCCCATTTTTTTACGTGGGAAAAGAATTAGTGCATTTTAATTTACCTAAAATGACTACCTTTGACTTTTTTTTTATTAAAATGATATGTGACTTCCGTAACAACTAATGTATATCTCGTATTATCCGGAAATGGTCTCGAGTCATTATGAAGGAATTTTGTGTAACTGGTAAACCACAAGATCTGGATAAACTTGCTACACAAAACCTACGCAATCTGAACACTTCTTAAATAATCTTTTCAGCCGAAATATGATTAGATTATTTTTCCCTATACCTTTGTCTTCAAGTGCTGTCCGGTGAGAGCATTTAGTGACTAGCTTTTAAACATATTTGTTTTTTCTATCGTATTTTCAAGGAAAAGACAATGGTAATATTTGTCAACATTTGCTTGATTAAACTGAAGAGAAGTAGATCTTTTTAACGAAATTTGTTTGCCACGAGTAATGAGGCGAGATCCAAGGAGTTTCGATTTTTTCTACAGCTGACGTCTTTTTTAAAAGTGGCCAATTGTCGCAGGTCGTGACGTCGCGGTGTTATGGTGACGTAAGAATAGATGTGCGCCGTAATCGATAGCGATGTTCGATAGCGAGGTCACCGTGTAGCAAGTTGTTGGCCGCTTTGGGAACAATAGCATTTTTTTTTTACCGCAGTTGCGCTGTTTCTTTCGTGTGACCTGACTCGTTTTCAAGAGGCAGTATTGGAGAACGTGTTTTGGTGTCAGCACAACATTGATAAACGAATATTTTTAATACCTTTAGTCCAGTAGAACTGAAGGCATAAAGCACTTTGAGTGCTTGGCTTCCTGTTGCATTAGATTTTGTCAATTGTTAGGAAAGTATCATTTTCTCAAAGTAGACGATGCTCCATGTGCGACATTTCAGGATCCGGGATTTTATGCATTTGGAAATCATTTCTTTCACACTAGCCGTGTGTAGGCTAAGATATTATTTTGGTTTTAGGAATTATAATTAGTTAAATATATATTTTTGTAACAATTTATAAGGAATGTGCAATTATCTTGAGCAATTTAAGGCAGCGCACTGATGAAAATTCCTAGCACTAAAAAAATCCGAATTTTAATTTATTTATTTCAAGTTTTGCATTGCATTACCTGTTTTCCTCAATTTAAATACCTACATGCATTGTTTTAAGGCAACAAATATGCATACAAATGTGTTGGAAATCTTTGACATTTCTCCCTCGTTTATTTTTTTTAGTATTTTCTCTGTTGCAAAATCTCCCATGTGGTTTGCTGTTTAACTAAAATTGCAGGAAATATATAAATTGTGTATGTTAAACTTTGGCAGTTTTACATGGGACACCAATGGTTTTTCAACATTAGGCATTTAATTTTGTGCAGTGTATTAAAAATTAACCTTGTAAGAATATAAAGTTAAAAACGCAGTATCTTGATTATATGCTATGTAAATTGTAGTGTTTTGATCTGACATTATGAAACGAGTCTTCTTGAACTGAAAAACACCAAATTTAGTTTTAATCTACCAAACATCTCATGCGTGTAGCATTTGAAAAGCATAATAGTACTTATGTCAAATTAGATAATTGTTTTCTTAAAAACAAATACACTTATAACGTGGTGTGTATATTTGTTGAAGTGAAATAGTGCACATCTCTCCCCCTAGATAGGTGAAATTATAGTATAACCCATGGCACGACTGCCCATAATGCCAATGCCTGCCAACCCGTCTGCCGTCCTCACGCCGACATACGGGAGATGATGCGATCAGCATCTCGGTATTCCAGTCGGAAAGTTGGCTTTCGTGACCAGGAAATTATAGTATAGTAGTCCAAAACGATCATTCTCGTAGATTCTGCTGAAAATGTGAACAAGATAGGTTACAAACTAACCGTATAGACATGTAACTGCACAAAGTCAAGTAAAACGTTGGAAGCACATCATGCCAAAAGATAGTGCTATTGGGCATTTAAATAGTGCATTTAAGAGCCTGAGAGCAAAAGCCATTGTATGTAATTGAGGCTAAGCTACAATTATTCGGCGTTAAAAACTAATTTTTGAACGCTTTTGAAATGTTTGACCGAATTTTAGTTCTCCGTACTCGAACTAATCTACCAAGACATCCTCAAACTGCGTACCTCCAATGCTTATTTCTTATGATTGCAATATTACGAATTCTGTTAAAAATCCTCAAGTGAATTGTTATCCGTTCAAGTAGGTCTTCCTATAATTATGGCTGGAAAGTGTTATCTTTTATTGTTTGGTAAAATCAGGGCCAGTATTTTATTTATATTCACTTAAACCAGTTGGGTATGTATTCCGTTAGTCGGTGAGAATTTAACATATCCGTGGACTATCTTACAATATTTTACATTAACTTATGGAGAAAGCAAGACCGAATCAAATATTGCTACTTACATTTACGTTTAAAAACAGAAATTTAGTACAAAAATTGTTTTAAAATTTGAAAATGATAACTTAATGTTTTAAATATTTCCTCGTGCATGAGCTGTGTTGCAGTAAGTTAGCTCCTCCCTAAAGGGATTCTGCAGCCACCTGTGGTTATCCAGGAGTTGGATGCGTTAGTTCATAGTTCAATCTGTAAAAAAGTGAATTGCAGAATTGAATTTGAAATTATTGTTCATTGTAGGAGATAAAGACGCTAATATTTAGCTTTTCAAAAAAATAAGAAGAATTGAAACAAAAAGAAATTTGAGCAGTGGCGTATGCTACAAAACGAATGTTTTAACACTGCTTCAAAGAAATCTAAAATTGTAATAATAAATTTGCCTTCATCTCTTGTGGTTTATGGGTTACACACAAATTTAATTTTGAATCAGGGAGCTAAACAACAAATTTTTTATGTAAATATCCAAACAAGCGGTATTTTGGTCAAAATCGTCAAGACATTTTAGTGAAATTAAGGATAGTTTCATGTAAAGGGTGTTTGGTAGGGAAATTTTCTTAAATTTACTGCACTGTTGGAAGATGCTGTACTTAATGTCCATAGGACAGTAACATTTCCAAGCTTGATGGCGTGGTGACACTGGCGGGTTGCTCCGAGAAAATCCACCTGTTCCCAGAAGGTTGCCATGAACAAGCATCTGCGACAATGTCCAACGATACTGCACTGCTCTTATGCCAATCGGAAACGAGGAAGGTGAGCGAAATGAGTGGAAATCATTTTTCCTGTCGACCAGTGAAAATCACGATCAGAGTGAGCGGTACGGGGTTTGAAACCAATATCTCGTTCGGTTGCTCTACCATAATAAAAAAAGTGCAAAGTATAAAAGGAAAGTAGAATTTTCCCAGTATCCACTTGATGCGTGATGTTTCTAGCAAGTTCGGAGCATCTTCTCTTGAAGTGGATTCTCACCAAAGGCGTTTAAAATGTGCTGATAAGGAAATAACTTTCGCTGGTTGCCGGTATTCAAGTGCTCTTGAGGATTGTAGTTCCCTGCTTGCTCGCCTGTGGTTATACTGTCTTAAGGTTATTTTTGTGAGCAGCTTAATTGAAAGAACTCGGGATAAATAAAATTTCTCAGATAACTAAACTGTCTCGAGAACTTAAACGGAACTGAAATTGATCCTTTAGAAGTTTAAGATTGTTGCACAGCATCCTTCATTGGCTGAAGTAATCCAGTAAGAATCGATTCATATCTAACTTAGCCAATCAAGATATTAGAATGTCACCCTCAAGTTGAGTAAATCTGCTTTATTGCTGTGAATATAATACCTCAAGTAGTAATCAGATTAATTACTAAACTCATCAGATGGTAAAGGACCAGATTTTTAGAGAAAGGTCTTCGCTGAATAAATGCCCAGTGCAAGTATTACGTCAAGCAGCTTTTAGAAATGAAAGAAATTATGAAGTTTTAATCACCTTTTAAGGATATGGATCTTAAAATTGTTCCATTTTACTGCTGTTTTTGAGATGCAGGAGGCTCTTTTAATCCTATTACTCTTGGCTTAGTTGATATGATGATATATAAAGGGCGCTCAACTACGGCGGTCATCAGCGCCCTTTAAAAAGCTAGTCATGGCAAAAGCCAGATATAAAACTTTCTAAAAACTATACAAGTGTAACAAAACCTAGTAAAAATACACGTACATAAAAATCAATCAAAACCTACTAAAAATTTCGTTCACTAAATCCTAAACTCTAAACTAGACAAGAATCTAAAAACATTCTCCACGGGTCTCCACGCACGGCCTACACGTGGGTGGGCCTGTTGACCGTCTCCCTCAACCACGAAGAGGAGCCCACAAGAGGGAGACTGTTGGCTCGGGACCCCGGGTGCGCCAAACCCGTACCTACCGAAGTAGGCCCCTGGGGTGTTGGCTTAGTTGGTCTTTTGGTAACACAATATGTAATATAACTTCAAAAATATTTTAACAGTATTTTTGTTTTTTTAACTGGCCGTTAACAAAATATAAGTACATACAAAAATACAGGAATATGTTTGACAGTTTGTCACGAAACCCTTTGTAGTAATATTTCAAAGTCCGTTTAAAAGTGTACTGCAAAGCGTCGCCACTTTTGTTTCTCCATTGATTTATTCCCTGCGGAAATCTTTTGAAGGCTGTCTAATTTTACTGGAAACATGACACATACGATCCAGGTGTACGCTCCAAAATGTCTACTTTAATAAATTTGATATGCTGATTCCAAAATTGTAATCAGCTTTGTTCTACCACGTACCATATTTTTAGAATGAGCAGTTAACTCCTGAAAAGTTTTAACGTAGTTCTCTGCATAAATATTATTTGGAACTAAAAATGCTAATGATTTCTTTATTGAAATTAATATGGTTCCCAATAACAATGTAACAGATAATGCTAAAATTAGTCTGAAAAGGTATTATGTTGTATAATAGGCATAAATGTGCATCAATTCCAGTAGCCCATTCAGTTCACCTCAAGGATACACATGATCTAAAATTACTTATAGAAAGAAGTCAAATTGCAGAACTTCAGTGGCAAGTATGTGGAGATTTAAGTTATTGCCATGCTACTAGGCCAGCAATCAGGCTATACTAAAACGCCATGTTTTACTTGTGAGTGCGATAGCAGTGTCCGATCCAAGCACTGAATATAATAAAATTGGAAGCAGTCTCGTGCTTGAAATGAAAAATGCTATTCAGGAATGTCTTGTGGACCCAAAAATTGTTCTTACCACCTTTACACATAAATAGGCTTAATGGAGCAATTTGAGGCTTTAAGCAAGAATCACAAATTTGTAAGAAGGTTCCTGAAATATCTGATGCTTAAGTTAAAGGGGGAATATTTGTTGGTTCACAAATTAGGAAGCTGATTTGATACCTCGTTTAAAGAAACTATGGCAGGTGCTGAAGAAGGGGCATGGATTGGTTAAGAGTCATCGAAAACTTGCTGGGAAATTATAAGGATCCAAATTACAAAAATATCGTAGAAGATATGCTTGAGAAATTTGAAAAGCTGGGTTGCAATATGAGTGTGAAAGAATATTTCCTGCAATCTCATTTTGACTTCTTACGAGAAAATCTTGGCTGTGTCAGCAAGGATCAGGGTGAGCGATTTTCACCAGGACTTAGGGAAGTGAAAAGACGTGCATTTCGAGGCAAAATGTGTGTTAATAAAAAGCTACTGTAATGTTCAAATGTGTTATTCAGAACAGACGTGAAATTTTAGTTTATTATGAAGAGCACTGTATTGAGTCATGGGTTTTTAACTTTAATAATATAACAAATTCCATAGAGAAGAGTTTAAAAATTCATATTTTACTATTCCTTCTATTGTGAAGGATTGCCACGTGACGGAGAAAAACTAACCTCATATTCTGATTTAGCACTCAAATTAGGATTAATTACATATTAAAATAAAACCCCCAGACAACGTGGGATTTTGCATATTAGTGAAATCGATAGGAACATAAGCTTCTGTATAAATAGTATGTATTGAAGGGAGAGATTTATGCGACTATTTTATTCATACTGCTTTCGATCAATAAAATGTTAAAATGGCTGATGTTTTTTCGATAAAGGATCAATTTTCCCCTCGATACCACAGACCAAGAGCATGCTATGCAGGTAATAAATTGAGATTCGCCTCCGCATCTAATTACATTGTCGTTATAAACAAACAGCAAATTTTATTTCCGTAATTCAATTTAGCGGATGAATATTTGTACATATTTAAACTGCGCTGCAACCGATTTGTACTTTCTGACGAACATGGCCTGTAAAGCAGCATATTACATAATACATTGTTCATAAATCTTGAGTATGTGTTTGTGCGCACGTTTATTACACAGTGGCACCGTTTTCGTGTCACTAATATGCTTTTCGCCTTGTGTCAAAGGTTACTGTCTAGCATGGAATCAGATCTTATTTCATACAATTATTGATTTTATATCATGCCTATAGAAGCTCGCATAATTATCTTTGTGAGCGATAATCCCAATAGCACGAACATTGCCGCATAATTGTTTTCACTGCCTCACGAATAACAAAGTAATAGCGAGTTAATGTAATATTTAGAGATCACTCGAACATCGGTCATGGATTAATAATGCAATCAAATTGGGCCGTTTGTTTTAAATTATTCTTAATAGCTTTGTTTATATGTTGGTTACCGTGGATAATCAAGGTTACATTGACGTTCCATACGTTGCTCTTATTTCTTCAGTGAGGCTTTCTCTATAAATAGCAGGAGATAATCGGAATGTGACAACGTGGAATCGGTTACATTGAAGTCATTTCAAACTTATTTTATGGGTATTTTAAGTTCTTTTAATAGTATTTTCTCAATAATTGTTTTAATGATTTATAGTGCGCTGGATATTTAATTACCTCTTTTATCTTGTATTTTTTTTTTTAAATGCCTCACAAGAAGCACGACCATTGAGCTAATGCAACCTAAATGTAACTGTTGCAATAAATCCGAAAACCACGGACAAACGTCGGGTTTTCAGCTAGTAAGACAAAAGGATTTGCAAAACCTTCGTTGAGGATGCAATAGACTAGAAACATGCATTTCAGTGAATGTATGGGAGAAGGGTTGTAAAAACAAGAGCGTATTCCTTTTCATTCCAAACAGTATACGCACATAGATGGCTATGGTGAATAGAACGTAAAAGCGACAGTCGATTGTTCTAATTTTAAGGCAGTAGATCATATAGATTGTTGAATGGATGAAATGGTCAATGATTCCAGGGTCTGTATAGCAGTTGCCGGTCATTTGTCCTAATGATGGAAAAACCACGGAAGAAAGCTGATCGGATTAACTCATGTTCGAACTCTGGACCTCCAGAGTACGAGGCAGACACGCATATTTCCAGAGTTGGCCAAATCATAATTTTTAATTGCCATTTAACAAGTGTGTATAGGATGGGGGGGGGCTGTCAATATGAAAGAGCCTTTGTTCTAATTAAATAAACCTACTCATGGACATTTCTGGATGTAAAATGTAATCACCATATAACGTTTTTTATTTCCTTGTGTTTCCAATTTTAAGCTGAGTGCAAAATTCAATAAATCAAGAAAATTACCAACACGTACTCAAGGAACCGGAACCGATATTTTATATTAACTGAAGTTATTTTTCTCGGTGGCTGCAGACTGCCTTTCCTAGACGTTGCTTTGGTAGCAAAGAAGTGCGAAGTTTTAAAATGATAATCTAGTATCCAAAAATAGATTGTTCAACAATTCCGACCGATGATTCTTTCACCACCAATGGGTAGTTAAAAGCAGTTTCAGGATTGAAGACAATGGGGGAGGTTTTATGGACTCCACGAATGTTTCACGTTAATATACACTTATATCAGGGGATATTTCATCCGCTGTTAGTAGTAATCAGAATTGTACAAAATAGTTGCAAGGATTAGGGGACAAATACGCCTTAAAATATTGTTGTATTTATGTTAATAGTATTTTACTATATATTTAATAAAATGTATTTATTGCGGAAAAGATAATGTACAGATCATTGGTGTATTTTGTTTCGGTAGCATTTTGATAGGAGTTTCCACACCGTAGAAACCACGAACTAAACCATCACTTAAGAGTTGATGAATGACAATGTTATTAGATTATTAAAAAAAAAAAAAAAAAAAAAAAAAAAAAAAAAAAAAAAAAAAAAAAAAAAAAACTTCCAACTTAAAGTACACAGATGTGACCATTAACAAGGGGAAAGTGCAGTTAAGATTGTTTAAGGCTATCGCCATCCTTGGCATTATTGACGTTAGCCTATTTCAGCTTCAAAATGGTAAGTAGGTAAATTATTCATAAATGTAGTCGGTAACATTTTGTGAGCTAATTTCAGGGGCATTTAATTAAATTTTATGCATGAAATATTAATGAATATCGCCTGAGAATCTGCATTTTCCATCAGAACCTCATTCGATACGATTCAAATAAGATTTCATCAATAAATAATTTTAATGTTTTAACCCTATGAGGAACTCGTATCTATTGCATTTCCTCTGAGCAGTAAATCGGTTATCCTAGAAGTGTAGGTGAAACAGCCGACACGTTTAATGGGAATGGGAACAAGTTGGCAACACTGCCGCTCTGGAAAAATACCACGATACTAATCGCTGCTTTCTCGGTTCTCGATCATTATGATAGTACAAGGTTGTCGTGATGTCATGCAATAGGGTGGAGCTGTGATATGTGGCACTTCGATTTTATTGCGTGTTTAAACGATAATACACACACGAACAATATGCACTGACTTTTACATAAATGCCCTTTCAAACTCTATTCTATGGCACACATAGGTTTTAGATTCGGATTCTATGGAGGAACTATGGTTGTATTCTAGCATTATCAAACTGGTTCGAGTTCTACATATGCGTTTGATGGCATGGGTTTTATTGATTCAATGTTTTTACTCGGTTATCTATTGTATGTGGAAATTTAGCAGTGAAATGTATAAAAGCGCACGTGGGGCTCCCGGAATCTAGAAATACATTCACGCACTTTTCTGTACACATTCTTAAGTTATTCTTACAAAAGCTTTTCTGTTAATTGAAGTAACATTTTCTCAAATGTGAAGCCTCATGATACTTCGCCGGTTTGAAGCCAAATGCACCTGCTTCAATCTCGAGCTGAGTGCTATCTCAGGGTATGAGTGAGTGTAATAAAAGTAAGGATGGCACCGGAATCGAAGTTTGAAACGTTTAATGAATAAATATTCACACATCGAGAAGTTGCCGACCAAGGGAAGCATCCGGAGTTAACATTTTTGAATCCTTATACTACGTCATAACGCGTGCTGCTATTATTGAGGCAAGCTACAGCTTGCTACATACAGCTACATGTTGGTCCATCAGCGAGCAGTTCAGAAGTGTCAAATATTCTTCCCAGAATGTCCTATTCAGCTACCAAAAATTCTAATAACCTCCCCTTTTGCTAATTACTCTTAAGGCCCCCAAAACTAGCTTCTAATCACGCAAATTCGCTTCATGCCTACCTGAAGTCTATATAAATTTCATAGAAATACCCTCACATATTCCAATATAGCCTGCCATACCTAATCTTAGGAATTTGCATAGTAACTCTGCCCTCACTAATGTAACCTGCCTCTACTTCTCCAAATATGCTTGAGACACCCTGCTAATTACCCCGATCCAAACTTTATAATTAATTGCCAAACCTAAAACCCCTTAATATGTAGCAGAAATGCAGAAAATATATTTAATTTTATGTCTTAATTTATCCATAATTTCTGTATCAACTAGTTGCATGAAACATTTAATTTTAGGTCACACAAGAAGCTGAACCTAAACAGTGCTTGCCATACGATAGAAAGGCTCCTCGACTCAACAGCAGCTTTCACTTTTGTTTTCTAGGTTTTGGAGATTCCGATTAAGTTGCTCGGTTTCGTCAGTTACAAAGGTGGGTGATGCCGCTGCTTAGAATGATTGGTGGGTGCACCCAAGACATCAGTTGGACGTAGTACCTGTTCACGATTCAAAACCAGAAATGACATTTTTACTTTGATGGCTTCAGTCTTGTTTCTCTGCTGCATTTCGAAGTCTGAGGCCATTAACTGCGCTGCAACTGTTTGTTTTTAAATCCTCTAAAGAATGTTTGTACGCTTCAGAGGTAACTCCGTGGTATGCTTCGCACATTGTATGCCAAGATACACCTCACCCCAATCAGTTGGTTAATACACTGAGTCAGTATGACCATAGGCTTCCCAGGAGTAGGACGAGGTACCACCTTCCCACCCAAGGTACAGCCTACCTCTCCTCCATATCACAGACACCACCAGGTTATGGCGCATTGGACTCGGTCGCGGCTGAAAGATTGACTCCTCCAGAGGGGCCTATAGACTTGCGGACAACCCGGACACACCCACCATAACCCCTACTCCCATCCGGCCTCTGGCTTCTGCTCCCTTCTCTACTTGCCGGATCGCAAGCTGCCTTCTTAAGTGTGGCGGATTCGGGCACTGTTTGCCATCATTGGATCCACACCCCGACACCAGAAGCACCAGCGGAGACCAACCCCACCGTCGCACTACATCGACACAATCTTGCACGATGTATTTAACCGCACGGGGGCACCCGGTCGACTAGTACTGCCTTAGCTCACTTGGCAAATTATTATTGAAGTACGAGAAATACTATGTTGTGCTGGCTTAATGATTGCAATCGAGTATTCTAGTAACTACAGTTTTCGAAGACACCCGCCACCCAACTCAGCAAATATTAAATACCATCCACTTTCCATGAATCACCTCAGGGCTGCTACCTTAATACATACGTATGAAACAATTTGGTCAACCCACATAATTAAAATACAAAATGCCTTTATGCCACAAGTGTATCCTGCGACAAACTAGCGTTTTTGGAAAGTTTTTTTTTTTACCACATTTTACAGTACAATTTTATTTTAGTAAGTTGTTTTAGTTGTTTCTGTTAAATAATGTAACATGTTATCAACATCTCATTGCATTTTACATTAACCGCGATCATTTTTTAGATAAAAAAAACTGAAAATATGTAACTCTAATTTAATTTTTCGTTAAGATCGAGGTATAGCTACCAATGCCTCAGATGATCTCTTAATACCATCCAAGTGGAATTAAATGTGAATACAAAGCACACATTGAGTGGTATTATTCAAAGCGATGTGCGTCATTGGAGCTTTTCTAACACAGGAATTGCGTATATAACACTGTTCTGTAGTTGATGTGCGTGACAAAAGGCATTTGTATTTGCATTTATTTCCTCGGTAGTAGTTGAAAAGAAACAGACAACTGTTCAGGTAACTCTAACATAGCATTTGTTGATTTTAACGATCTACAGGACTCTTCTGCCTTTGAGAAACGAAAGCACCATAAATGAACTTTGTGTTTGTGTTTTCGTAATTTCTTCTAACTTTGACATTGCCTTCATAGTGGCTGTTCTTTTCGGTAATAGAATCCAAATCTACTGTTCAATCTGAACGAGTAACTTTATACTGCAGCAGAACAGTGATAGCGACTGGCTGTGCAACTACGGCAACTTCAAACTAGGAAACCGCGAAGTACATGAGGGTAAAGATGGAACAAAATGGTTGAAGAACAACTCTTCCGATAAAAATTCACGTCAGAATATAACTTTGGTTGAGATACATATAGAAGGCGTAGCCAAGAATGCAAAGTCAATTCTTGATTGTTGGAAATTCTTTCCTGATAGTTACTGCTCGCATTGCGGTATGTATACAAATCACGAATTAAACAATGCCTCGGTGTTATTTTATGCGAGACTGTTCTCAAGTAGATTGTGAAGAAATGCCAGCCGTCTGTAACTTTCCATTTGGCTCACAGTAGTTTAAACCTAGCATTGCTCGATGCACCTCGAATGTTAAGCGCCTCTATTAGGATCCACCGCCGCGTCACGCGGAGATCCATATTCCTATAATCACCCCTAAAGTGATGGCTTCCGAAATCAAAAACTAAAACCAAATAAATCCCCTGGACATGATGGCGTCATCGCGATCATACTTCAGCACTTTCTCAAGAGGGCCGTCATCCATTTGACGAGGATATTCAATGCTTGCTTCCACCTGCGCCACTTCCCGATCTACTGGAAAGAGGCGAGGGTGGTGTGCATATTGAAACCCGGCAAGGACCCGGTCTTTCCATGTAATTACTGATCCATCAGCATCCTCCCAGTCGTCTCGAAACTATTCGAGCGACTGCTCCTAGCCCGCCTGACACCTTTTTGAGGAGAGGCAACTCATCCCGGATTATGTTTGGTTTTCGGCAGGGGCTTTCCACGACCTTGTTACTGCGACTGGTTGAGAGGGTAACCCTGGGTTTCCAGGAGAACATCAAAACCATCGCGGTGCTGTTGGGCTTGGAAAAGGCCTTTGCGACCACTTGGCATCAGTGTCTTGTGTAAAAACTCAAGGAAGTTAAGATCCCTCCTCCCTATCTCACGCTGATCAGCAGTTTCCTCAGGGTGAGAGTGGAAGGAAAGATTTCCAGTGTCAGACCCATAGCCGCGGGAGTCCCGGAGGGCTGTGTTCTATCACCGCTACTCTTTGCTGCCTACATGTCTGGCTTTACCACGGAACCACAGACAGCTACGTGCAAGTATGCGGACAATATCCTCATAGCACGTAATAAAAAAAGTTCTGCTTCCTGCCGCTGCAACGCCAGCTCCGAGCGATCGGCCGCTGGAGTGAGAAGTGGAGGGTGGCAATCAGTCCAGGAAAGAGCTCGGCTCTTCTCCTGGCCAAGGTCCGACTCTGGCAACCAACGGGATCACTGAGGTTGTGGCAGAGGTAAATCCCATGGGTTACCTCAGTCAAATATCTGGGTGTCCTGCTTGATCGTGGGCTAAACTTCACTCCTCACGTCAGGGCCAAGTCTGGACTCAGACATACTGCACTGTTATTCCGTATTTTTAAGTAAAAACTGCCCACACACCTCAAACTGCGCCTGTATCGGGCGATTATTCCACCCATGATTACGTACGGGTGCGAGATCTGGGGATCGGCGGCTCCGACCACCGTCCGCAGACTGCAGTACGTGCAGAACCGGTTCTAAGAATGATCTATGATGGCGCAGATTCCCATCTCATATCCTTCACGAACATTCCCAAATCCCTGCCATAGTGGACATGGTAAGAGATCTCGAACCCTCCACAACAAAATTTCTGCCCATCCCAATAAGGTGGTAAACTCCTTGGGTCGGTATGACCACAAAGCTCCTCGCAGGAGGAAATACAGACTCCCGAAAGATGCCATGGGCTATTAGCTTGTATTTCTTTCCATCTATCCAACATCTCAAGCCCAGAAATTGGTTTGGATTCCTTGCCCTGCACACAGTTTCCTAACCCCTCTGATCGTGCTGCCTGCACTATGGCGTCCTTCAAGTGGGGAGACCAGGTGAAAGCAGCCGTGGGCAGACATACCGCAAGGGCGGCCGTCCGCACGTGGTCGCTGCGTGGATGGGTGGCAGCCCGAGCGGCTTAAGCCCAACAGATCAGAGTAACCTATGCCCAGACACAAACGCTCGAGACAAACAACAATCTTCTATTACCGCCCAGATAAAGTCGCACTAAGCGGCTAGGTGCTGTGACGAAAACACTTCCACTCAGGTTAACCTGAATCTTCTGCTTCTGCTGGTCAATCATAGAATATTACTTCCGTCTGTATATTCTGTGGGTCGTTATTTTCCTACCAGGTTGCTTCATGAAGCCTCGGGTCTTCCTTACGTGGACGAAATTAGGCGTCGGGTATCAAAATTCTACGATACTTTACCCAGACATAGAAGCGCCCTTTTTAGATCATTGGGAGATTGACTCCACCGGCTGTTCCGGGTACCCCGCATGGCTTGTGGGCACCCGAGATAACCCAGGAGCTAATCCTCACAGCAGCTAAAGTTGAGCCCCACATATTTTAAGCTGGTTGGCATCAACATTTTCAACCTAACATACATTTAAAATTAGAACACCAGGGTGCAAGGTTTTGCATCCATTCCCAAAACCTGAGGTACATAAAATTTGTAACCTCGAAGAATTTCTACTTGAAAATCCATAACCCATTCTACAACATCGCTAAAAGTAAAATCCTACCTGCGGTAAAACGGGTGGGCACGCAGCAAAAAACCTCTGGCTTTATATAGCCAGCCAGCACTTCGGTCGGTCAATTCCAGAAGGTGCGCCGCCCATTAGTGTGGTTATGTCAGTGTGTTTGCTACAGACGAGAAAAGTACTGTAGGGACCAAGTTCCGTGGTTGCCAGATGCGGGAAAATCGGTTAATGGACATAAGCTGGTGACGTGTGGTAGTGCTTAGGTAAACAAATTATCACGTGAGATTTTCTTACACGAGCGAAGCAGACGATGTGGATGGCATCAGAGCTTCCCCAATCTCCTTAGAGTAGCGCACCATCACACCTCTTACCACTCACTGAGCCGAATGAGACTCGCTTTTAAGCAACGCTACTTTAAACGCAGGTACTTATGATGCAATTGAGAAACATAAGCTCAGTCTGCATTTGGGATACCTAATCATCTCTTATCTTGAAGCCTGAGATGTGCCGAATTGTAAAAATAAACCAACGTGCTAAGATCCCAGGGCAAGGACACCAAAAGGAAGTACGGCTACTGTAATCAAAAGCAGTTAGCCTTTCAGCCACACTCGCCCCTTTCCCACCACTTCTGCTTCCCCTTTGTATCGCTCATAATTAAAGTATAGCGAGAATTTGCTTGGTACCGGTAAGCGGAGTGTTTGTCGGAGTAAAACAATGGAAATGCAGATTTATCATAAAATTCTGTTTGTGGGACTTCAGGAATATCGCTATAGGCATGCATTGGAAGAACGAACGCCAATATAAGTAAGAAATTGCATAATTTTACAATAAGAATCGAATTTTAATCCACATTAAGTTGAGATGTGTGGCGGCACAAAACCATTGTTGCTAACAATTACGAGTGTCTGGTCATGGTAATTATAATTTGTACGAGTATTCGTGTGATTTGTGCTGCGAATCCCAGCTGTAATAGGCACTCATTCTCCCAACTTGCAAGTTCAAAGAGCTATAGCGGTTTCTTTCCATGTCACTACCGCATTGAATAAATCATTCAGTGCACAGTGGCTCTGTCATTCTCGGAAATGGTCAAGTTGACAAATTATTTTTTCTTGGACTTTAAACGGTTAGTTCTTTAACCCAGTTGTAATATGTACATGTATTTGAATTTTGTCGCTGCCATTATGGTTGTGAACGAGCCTTTATATCGCATCAAAAGCTGTTGCTACACATCTATCTTGAAGACCGTTTCTTAGCCCGAGCATCTTTTGAGTATCTTTCCACAACGATGTGGGTAGATGACAAAAACGATACATATTTGGTCAAAACATGACAACTTTCAAAGGGAACCGTTCGTCACTGGGTTGCAACCAGTAGTCAACAAAAGGCGACGCTGTAAACAGGGCAATGGAGCCATACTTTGTTTCCTTTATTTCCCGTAGACACAACATACTTTCCACCAACGGAAAGTCCCTGAAAGGAATGTGCCTCACACAATGGGACAAGGAATGTGTGACAGAACTAGTGCTACACAAGGGGCAGAACCGTTTAAAAAAATGCGCCCTATTCACCCAGTTAGGTTGAGAAATAGCACCATATAGATCCACTGCTTCTATTAAGGTCAAGGAGAATTCTAGGTCAAAATTTAAACTTTATTATAGTTTGTCCTCATTAATCTTAACTGGTTTGTTCTCATTTTAATGTGGTAAAATAAGGTGGCTGCAAGCACTAAGAGTTGATCCAGATTAATGGTTGAAAGTGAACTTTAGTCTTTACAAAAACTAAAATACTTAAGTGCGCGTGTTAACCCAGTTTTTGGTATTTTGCGTTTTATAAGTTTGCAATGTTTGGAAAGTGGTAAACATTTTCAGCGTTGATGGTTTGAAAATTAGCTTACGTTTCGCTGAGCAAATCTTTTAATTGATGTGAAAAGGAGGCATTAACACGGAAAATCAAGGGGGAAAACATTTATACATTTTGCCAAAACTTAACTTCTATGGGAACAGCTTTGTCACTGGCTAATAACAATTAGCCAACTAAAGGCGACCCTTGTAAACAGGGCGAGATGCCATGGAGCCATACTTCTGATTCATTTCCTGCAGATATATAGCCTGTATACCTAAACCTCAAAGTACCGGCGTCCTTTGACAAGAGAGGAACACTTATCGTGTTTTTGGAATAAAATCTAATTCTTTCTCAGTTTACCAATGTGGAGGACACAATCTTGTTTTCCTTAGCCTTTCGATCGTTAACTGCATACAATCAATGACCAAATGTTCAAATCAGCTGATAGGTTAAAGTTCAGAAATGGTGAAGGACAAATGATTTCAATTACTTCTCGATCTCTGAAGAAAAATGAGGACCAGCACAAATTCTTCCCCCACTCCGTCTCCTACATACCACTCGTTTCATTTTACTCGTCGCTTTCTCTTACTACGTTTAGCTGTTTGAAAAACACATGATAGAGGGCAGTGCCTGTATGTTCCCAATGTGAACTCCTTAAATATTGACCTACAGCAAGCTTAGCCTGGGCTTGCTCCACGGGATAAAATGTTTTGATACCAGATTATATAAAATCTAAGCTATGCGCTGAAATAGAAGCGTAATTCTGAGTCAGCAGAGACTAGTGATTATGTAGTGCTCTGAAACCTAACCATTGAAGGGCAGTTTTCGGAGCTCTTTCAAACGCAGTATCCCTCCTGTCTCTTTTTTTCTGCTCTTGTGAACTTACCATAACTGATCCTAATGAAAATAATGAAATTCTTTCACACGCAAGTTTTTATCATGTATCCGGAGTGGTCTTTGAAAAAAAATTGCTTACTGCAATAATGGTCACTCGTTTACTGTTCATTGGGTTGTCAATTTCACTCACATCGACTCTCCTTTATACTTCCAAATTCTGGATAAAGAATTTAGACTTAAGAAAAATGTTCTCAAGATGGAAATCAAATAGGGCACCTCTATAATAGATTAGTAAGTCAGTACAGTTTGATTCATCTGAAGTGGCAACTCTCGAATTATGCGCAGAAGTTTGGCCGAGGGAAGGGAACGTCAGTTCTACTTGGGAGACGCAGATGGTGTCATCGAGAGGTTAATATAAACATTTTAAATTCTTTAGGCTTGTCTCCGTGTTTTAAATTTAAGTGGATGGACATTTCATAATGTCATAATGTCATGTTAATTGCACGTGTGCTTGATCTGCGCTAGTATAACAATTCTTTATTTTCATATTTTATTCATAAACCTCTGACAATATTATGGTGGGCAAACTGAAAGGAAAGATGCTACATTCGCATATCCATAAAGTGGTGAGCAATATATAATCCCATGACAAAATATGTACAGAGTGGTGCTGTCTATATTTAAAACTTTGGATAAAATGTAGCTGAGGCTAAATGTGTCGTAAAGAAGCGTTAGACGAATCATGTGCATTCCGGTTCTGCATTTTCCACGCCTCACAAGAAAAAGTCCAGAAAATCGCCTCAAAGATTGCCGAGCGGTCTTTTTTTGTAATTTACGTCCTCCAACGTAGTCATATCGGACGATGAATGAAACGGGTGAAATGATGCTCAAATGAGTCGGGGGTCCATGGAGCTTAGTTACTCGACATTCGTCTATCAGGATAAGGGAAACCCCCGGAGAAACCTTATCCAGATAACTCGCCCTGACTAAGATTCGAACTCGGGACCTCTTGATAAAAACTGACAAATATCTACTTTAAGGAAGGTGTATGTTAAGATATGTAACGGCTTAGGCAATACCGTCCAACAGTTCCATGCCATTAACTCCTCTCCTGTGCTGTCCTGATATTTATAGCTTATTTATTCCTTTAAAATCCACACGTACCACCTAGCCTCCTCCACCAATATAATCATATTTTACCTTTATCATTGTGAACTGATCAGCACTGAACTTATTTAGGCCACCGCTAAAAATTAGGTGGCTGGCAGAAATGTTAAGTTTTTAATGAGGACATAGTTCAGCTAGCTGCTGACAAATTTGTCAGCATTCAGAACAGAATTAGCAAAAGCAGAATATAGGCAGAAAGGAGGATTATTGGATGCAGGTCAGGAAATAGAAATTCACTAGTGAGAGGATGATTTTTTTTTTCAAGTGGGGAGGATGAAGTCCAGTTCGAAACAGCAACCAATAAGTGTAAGTTTTAAGATGTCTAAATTACGTGCACTGCAGTAGCACATATAGTGTAGCAACGCAAAGAAAATCCCTGTAAGGAATGTGCTGTGAGACAAGGACAGCTAATGTGTGTGGCAGAGAACGCTTGCTATACAAGGAGCAGACCGTTAAAACATGTGCCCTATTCACTCTGTACATTAAAGCCGAGAAGATTCATTCACAAAAGTAGAAGCCGTCAGAATGTTTTTGAATGGTCTGTAACTGTACTGACATGGGGTGTCATAAACCTGTCCAGGGAGTGTGTGGGGGACCTTCGGCCAACCCCCTGCGTCTCGCCCCTCGGAGACTTTCTCTCCTGTGGAGGAGTATACCTGAAACCAGCCTCAAGGTAAGGATGCAAGCAGATCTCAGCTTGCAGTAAGAGGGAGCTTCCCCACCACACTACCCCTTACGCCTTTTCTGCGCCTCGGACTGCCACCTCATGCGAATCAAACGGTAGAGTAGAATATTTATTTCCCTTTTAATGACCATATGTTAGATTAATTGTTCATTATAAATAGGATTGCTTGCATTTAAATTTCAACGGCACTACTATTTACTAATTTATAAAGCAGTACACTACATTGCTGGAGGCCGTAATCTCGAACCCCGTGTGGGCCTAGTTATTCTTTCTTCCTACCTATTTCTATCACCAAATATCTCATTTTCCTTAGACTTTTATAACTCTAAACCTAAATAGTTTTCCTATTTCTTTTCTGCTTTCTTTGGCGTCTACTTTCTCTTCTGCGTTAAAACAATGGACCGTTTCTGAGATGGCACGTATTAATGGTCTTAATTTTCCTATACTTATACTTTTCTCAAATGGGAAATTTTCGCTGTTTTTCATCTCTTGGCCGTGCAAAGAACACGGTATTTCAAAGTCATCACATTGTGATCAGCTGTGTCTTAAATATTTGACTATTGCTTTAAACAATATTCGCTTGCACCTTTAAGAAAGTAGCAGCAAGATTAATTATGCAGAAGTTTATTTCGATTAACATAGATGGTAATCAACATTTAATAGTGTAAGAAGTTTGCACAAAGAGTAGAGAAACTCATTTTACATCTACCGAGAGACTCAGAAACATCCTAACCGTCTGCGTGGTGCTTTGCCTTTCCGCGCCTCGGCGCTTGTTGCCGTCTACCGCTATCATGGAACGGCACGAATGAAACCATGCAGCATTTAAAAAAAAAATACCTGCCCATGTTATTAAAGGAAGTGTTAAAACTGGTCACCGCTGTTCATGTATCATTTCTAGCTCTCCTTCGCTCTTTTGCAAAAGGATTATTACACATTTTAAGCACATTTCACACATCACATACTCATTTTCGACTTTATCTTGTAAACCATCTACTTATTAACAATCCATCACTCGCCGTAGTTCATGTTGAGAAATGCTGTCAATTTCCTGGCGGATATTTTAATTCTTACAGGGTTTGTATTGTACACCTTGCTTTAAGTTATACCAGAGATAGAAACCGCATGCGGTTAGGCCGCGAGACAGAGAGGCCCACAAATCTCTACTAATAATTCTGCCCTGAAACACAATTTTCAATTATTGAAAGATTGGCTTATGAGTGTATATGGGCTGCTTGCAGAGTCTTGTTGAAAAAAGGCAAAATCACGCTCCCTGCCTACTAATTCTCTAAAAAGGAGAGGGGGGGGGGGTTGGTAAAATGGTATTCACGTATGTACGTGCGTCAACTGTTGACTTTAAAAATAAAACTGGCCCAGTAACTTTCTCCGCTAATAGAGAAATGCGTTATACCTACAATTTCTCTGATCTGACCACATTCGTAATTTTTCCTAAGAATCCTAGTTTTTTTTACAGTCCAAAATATGCCACTTACATTGTTTACACAAGCATTTTCCCGCTGTTAAAACATTGTTTCAACACTGCAAAGTGCTGTTTTCGTCACCTACGTCCGCATAATTTTCTCTACGCCAAACCATTTCCAGTTCGTTATCCTAAAACTATTTGGAGGTCAAACTTCCCAAGAAATTCTACCTTTCAGTATCTATCAATTCCTTATTTATTTCTAGAAAACTTTTGTGTGTTGGACTATCTTCATATACCTCCACGGCCAATTTTATGCAAAATTCATTTTATATTTACCTAAGCATCCTGTTTATTAAATTTTTCCTGCAACTCCAAACACTGGTTAAGATATTTCTTCAGATTGTCGATTCTTTTATCCGTACTTTGTTACTTTGCAAACTTTCTCCTTTGCTACCAAATCTTCCTAATGCCAGTTAAACAAAACCACTGGTGAAGCTCCTTGTAAACCTGAGATCTATTTACAAAAATGTTTATGGAGCACATTTACATTTGTCCAACTTCCAGATCGCAAATGTCCTTCCATTTAGCGTGTTGTCCCATGGGTACTATCCAACTATTTTGTTTCAGTTCCTCGTAACTTGCATTCTAAAAGCTTTAAATGCAAGCCACAGCCATCCACCATTGCTACTTAATCTTAACTTTCAAGTGGCTATTTTTAATCGCCTCAATTTTCCATTCTTGTCAACATTTCTCACTTTTCTTCACCAGTAAGCTGGCATGCTTCCACGGACTACTGTCCACCCACCACATGAAGGCAAGAGACGGATGATGGTGAGGGATTCGAACTTTCTGCTCTAGTAGTGGATCTGTTTACTAGGAGAGGAGTATGTGAGTGCGTATGAGTCGCCCATGCTGCCAGATGTAAGGTTTGTTGCAGTAACTGTAGTGATAGGAATTATGCATGGGTGAGATATGTGACACTTGCGTATTTTAAACAAATCGAGCATTCTTGTATTACTGGGAAGGCGAGCATAAACACCGTGGGGACAGCAAGTGATTACGTTACTCTTACCTCTAGCTTGCCTTCTTGTGCTGGGCAAACAGTACAAAGCAGTCGAGATATTGCACTTTTTAGTTCACACTTGTTTGTATCTGAACTTGCAATTCCATTTTCCAGTTTTAGTATTTTGAAAATTTAAAACATAGTGAACCTAGGTTGTATAATCTCACTGAAACACTTATCTAGGTAAACAGAATGTTTCGTATGTGTATATATAAAGAACCGACATTACATTTCTGTTATGAATTTTATTTTATCCTGTTGTACTGACGTCATAAATATCTGCAAGGTTATCTACGTGTGCTTTTAAACTGACCAAGGAACGGTTGTAACAGCTGAGGGTTAATGAGAAAGATCTGTTTCCGCTTACATATTAACTTTGTAATTTATATTTGTAATTTCAATTTTTAAATTTCTTGTGTATATACATTTTCCTTTTGCTTTCGTTAAATATATTATTTATAATTATTTTTGAACTTATCTTAGTATGTCTCGTTTATTTCCCTGTCAGATCTAAATCCATATTCACTTCTGTTGGACATTTTTCAAGTTTTTTTAAAAACGTCTCCATCTATGCGAGAATTTGTTCATGTTAATTGTGTTTGTTTCGGTTAGTTCAGTTTTTTACTGAACATTACTTTCGGGAGCTGGATCTTAAAGGAACGTGATTATATAGAAAAGGGAAGTGTAACATGAGCTAATCTCAAACATCCGCGCGCACGTAGACAAATAAAAGTTATGCACAAAACAGCTGCTTGAATTAGCTGAGTGTAGACGGAAGTTAGAACTTCACCGGCAGACTTGTGAACAGTTGTCAGTTGTCACAATCCGCACTGCACCGATAGAGAACTGCTAACCAAGATCGCCAGGTGGCAGCAGTGTTAAAGCTTCTCGCCTAGGTGTTCACTACAGGACTACATTTCGATGCCCCTCACGATGGAGTTCGAATTGTCAATTGAGATTGTAAGCTTTCACGACGATTATTCACCCGCGAAGCCTTAATGCATTAAATTGTAGCATCACAGCATGTGCAAACACTGTCTGGGTGATCAGTAGATGAAGTGCTTGCCTATTGATTCATAGGTCGCGAATACAGTCCGGTGATTTTTAACTCTGCTTAAAAGCCAGAGCCCCCTGCCTATATATACTCGTTTGAAAACTCTCGTCGAGATCTAAGATTGGTTATGTTCACTTATGTACTGTAATGTAAAGGAACATCGGAGCAAAATTCTGGGCGAGCAATTGACAACGCCATAACAAATATGAATGTATATAGTAGGACGTGGGAAGTACTAGTGAATGGAAATTTAATAAATTTTTTATATATATAGAAGCATACTCATTGAACGATTACACCGGGGGGGGGGGGTAATGTTTCGGTGTATTTTTCTAGGGAAACTTCACTGCAGCGTTTGTGTTGTATTTTTTTCAATACCAAGTTCGAGCTATAACCTGAATTTCACACTGACAAACAACGCGTATTCTGAGCATTTGAGCCAGAATTAACTTGGTTTATTTCAGCAGTCTTTGCATAATGGAAATTAAATCTAAAGTAATGGACTTTTAAGTTATATGCATAACCCAGTACATATGACGTGTTGAATGACAGTAGAATTGGGAAATGTTCACCTGAAGGAGACTCCGGCGGAAGGAGTGGAAATTAAGTTATAGTCTAAGTAGAGGAAGTGTTCCTTTGAAATGGTTTAGATTCCTTGACACATCACTACTCTATTCATTTAGTAATATTACAGCGCAGCAACAACGACTGATTTAAAAATAAGACCGGTCTTCCTCTCGAGTATTTTTGGTTAGGACCGTTATAAAGTAGCACACACAAAACGAGTTATTGACCGAGGCCAACTTCCCTGTACTTTAAAACTGTCTACGCAGTAAGATTCTCTAAATAAACCAAAGTGACTTTTGTCAACATCAGCTGTGGCATTCCCTTTTTATAGCCAAGCAAGTCCTGTTGTGTTGACGTGGTTATATCTCAAGGTTACGTAATCAAGCCACGAAAAATTGAAGTCCTACATTTGTTATGTCGGTCTGTGTAGCTCAGTTGGTTAGGCGCTGGCCTACTGAACTCAAGGGGCGGGTTCAAACCTTGCTCAGACCTATGGCTTGTGTGCTTAAAAGCGATATCCCTGTCAGATGGCATGTAAAAACTGCGGGATGAAATTGGGCACTACATCGGCGGTGTTAAGTGTTAACATTTTATTTGTAAGAGGTAGATAAATTCACATAACATATTGCGAATCTTGGTAGAAGACCAATTTGTCATTTTGTAGAACGAACCATTTCCGAGATATTTGTGTTGAGATTTTCCAATAAGTGCGTTTAACTTTCTCAATAAGTTATTCGTTTTTTGTTAATTCAAAAAAGAATGAAACAGAGTATCATGCCACTGTCTTAAAAATCTCATTTCTGCGGATTCAATGTTTCTTTTGTTTTCTGTTTAATGCTCATGTTTCACTTGAATAGTTATACTGGGACTGCCATATAGAATCTTACTGCCTTCATTCCTTGTACAGTAATGTCTTCAGGTTACCATTCCCTAGAGATGTTGCCTTTGAGTTGTGGTTTGAGAATAAAGCAGAAAAAATGCAATTAGTAACACGCCAGTCGTCTGAAAGGTTTTTGTTGACAGACAGGAAGTTCAACTAGTACTATAAATGCACAGTGATTCAGGCATTTTAACTATTAATCCTATTGTATTCGTAATTGTACTATTTAAATTATCTAATTTGTATTGGTCGATGTATAAAAGCTGTTACATCAGACTTCATTTACCATTGAAACAAATGAAGTGAGGTACTCTGCACCTTTCACTTCTTAATCACGTAATTAAGCTAATATAAGTTCTGGAGTACTCAAGTATTTCATACCTTTGATCCCAAAAGACATAGTATAGCTCTGTGCTATATGATTAATATATTTTATGGAGTGTAGCAATGGGACTATTGTTCCCCCTACTTTGCCATTTCTTTCACATTTTTTGGATATTAGTCAATGTGTTGTATGTAGTATTGTGTAAAGTTTTGATTACAAAATGAAATGTCAAGAGCAGTGAATACTGAAGTGTTCCAAGAACTTGAAGATGAATCTTTCACATTACTTTTTTATTTTTTTTTTTTTATTTTTAAGAAATGAAAAAGAGCAATGCTAACAAATTGGAAAATACAACGAAGCCATTGTCATTAATATCTTCATATTAAAAGATAATAGCTTTGAACATACATTCAGGCGTTTCATAATGTGATTAATCCTGTGTTTTAACTTATCAACCAAATGTTGAGTAACAGCAAATAGCATGACGATGCGCTCACATGCGCTGATCTAAGCATTTGTGCTCGATTGGGATTAAATGTTTCTTTCTAATATTAACACCAGGAAATGTCAGTTTGTACATTATTTCTCAAATGTAGAAAAACTACTTGGAATTCATAAACTGTTTTCCCCAACGGATATATACAGTGGGCTTCAAAAGAAATGCCATTACTACATTGTTAGTTTCCCAAAGAAACTAGGGGACACGGCCAAGTGTAAGATCAATGTTTTAAAATTTCAACTCTACGGGGGATATTATAGGAATTCCTGTATTGTAGGATGTGTCCACGTTTCACTTCTGATGTACAAAACTTGGTATTCCAAGCGTTAGTTTATTCACAGGTTTCTGAAGATACGAACAAATCGAATTACTGAATAATAAAGCAGTATATGCAAGTCCTCCTGTATAAGACGTGTAATTTTATGAAGTCCTTGTAAAATCGCAATATTTGGAATAGATTTCGGTTTCGCATTTTTTTCTTAATGGGGCTGCATTGCAATTACAAATACTTTAAAACTTCTTTGCTGATAATTTTCCAACCACTCCAGTTGTAGCATTATTTCTGCGGGTGCTTCAAATATATGTATACATTTCCAATTAAATGCACTACTGCAATGAAAAAAAATATTGCAATTACATTTCCGTTGTATATTATTACGTATGTGCTTCCAATTAGCGACCTTCAGTAAAATAAAACATGAAGAAAAATATAGGTATGTACATCGTGGACTGGAATCACATTGCTTCCATTGTACATATGTACCTCAGGAAAACCTATTACTATTTTAGGATGCTTTAAGCCTTTCATTTTATTCTTTATAGAGAAAGATTGTCGGGGTGGGTGATAGCGTATGTTCATTTCAAGCTACATTCTAGACAGTTGCCTAGTACCCATCCTGTTAAAACATGCATGTAAATGCTGTTTGCTCGAGTACTTCGTGTAAAAGAATTCTGGATGCGACAAAATGGTGGAAAAGGTTGCAATACGCACGTCAACGAAGTAAAAGCTCCAAATCGTAATTTTAAAAACGAAAAATATGTGAAATATGCATAGTTGTTACGAAAGCATCAGCTGGCCGCGATTACGTCGTGACATAAATTCTTCGTCAGCCATATTGGATTGCAGAAAGAGGTTTACGGGCATTTGCAATGTTGTCCTGTTTTTTCATTTGTATAGCCTCCTTTAAAGATCGAGCTTTAAATTCTCTTTCTATTCAAGAGAAACGCGTTGCATGGTCGTTTCTTCACTTTCGCAACGAAACGTGTGTTTACTAAATTTCCAGACTCCTCAAAGAGTAAAGAGATGATTCTAATTAAAGAGAAGGTTCTTCCTCCCCAACCAGGGATTGAACCCCAAACCTCCGGACCAGTGGCGACCAATTTACTGTTGGTATTTTTTCTTAATGTTTAACTCATCTGTCTGTAAAGTAATTCGTCACTCGAGTGCTTTCAAGTAAATGTATCAAAGAGGTGGTTGGAAGGAAGCAATGTTAAATAAAACCTTCAAGTCCCAGATTGCTTTGTAGAGATACATTGCCCTGTTTATCCGTGATTCACAATAACATTGCCAACTTTTATTTGGCAAGCTTCTTACCTTTCCTCACGGAGTAAGGGGTATTTTTGCTCAGTTCATACTCGGACATCTGCCATGGCTGCTGCCTGTTGTTTTGTGTAAGTAAACCTCCATATTTCGAATGTATATGTGAAATAGTCGTCTAAAGTAGTGAATTACATACTTATTTTCTTGCTGGACTCCTTTATTTGTCTACCACATACGTTGTGGATATACATTTCATCCTAAACTTCGATATCGATATTTAATTAGAAATGCACGTTTTGAACGCCCCTGAATTTTAAAAAAAAGCCCTTTTCTGGAAAAGGTAAAAGCACGCATATGTGAGCAACTTAAAAACGAAAAGTAGGTAAAACTTCAAGCAGAGTATTAAATTTGGCCAATTTCTAAGAATGTCAGGCTTAAGATTTTCAAGAAAATTCCCACCCCAAACTGCCCTTTACATGGACAAATTTTGGAAAATGTTAATTTTCTCAAGACTTGGTAGAGTTACTTTCATTATAAATTACCAAATATTTATTTTCATGACAAATAAGATGTATTTCTTGTTTTTTTTTTTAGAAATGCCTCATTCTGTATAATTTTTGCATAACTTGTAAACAGATGAAATCTTACTGCCCTAATGTAGAGCTCGTTAATGCACATATATTGTTATAATATAAGGAATATCTTGGTGTATTGCATTTTTAAATACTTTACTCAAATAGAAAGCCATTATTCAATTTTTTTTGTATCCTGATCATTAGGGGGCAGATTTTGTCCTATTTGCTTATTTTATTCCTGTGTTCAGAAACGTAGGCTTTTAAGTTATAAGCACGTTTCATACAATTATTAGCCTAATTTCTTAGTTTTATTATTTGATAGTTTTATTACATGATACGACTTTACATTGAGATTTAGCTTAAACATGTCTGAATCGTTAAACCAGCCCATCTAATGAATTTCATCTTGATTACAATATTTATTTGAAACTTATAGGTATAGCTTTAGCAAACTCAGTGTACTGGATTTCACAATTTTGTTATGAGTTATCTTTTGACTGTAGTGTAGTAGCATGATATTTTTGTGCTGGTGTAAAGGATTATTTCTTGAGCTAAAAGTAATGCTTGGGGGGAGGAATTATTAATTAAATTATTGATGGTGTCAATTGTTAATCATCAGATCACAATCAGTACTGCTGGTAAGCAGGAATTTACTCCTATAAGATTTCTTTTACATGTGTGTAAATCTACTGACATGAAGCTGTTTTACCCAATATTAAAATCAGCATTCTGGGACTCTGTTCAGGTTAAAACTTAAACTTTTAAGGCCAGCGCTTAATTAGCTAGGCTACACAGACTAATATTATATATATGGAAAAAATTGTGATTTTGTCATGCTTACGTTTTTCTACATGTGTCTCAAGGAATCATAAAATCGATTGCTTGGAGACTTCCGGTGTTTCCAACATTGAAAATGAAACTGCAGACCAGTAAATCTTATTGGTTTGTGTAGAATTTTTCAGAAATGCTTTTATAACAGTAGGTAGGTATGATGCCGTAACTGCTGTAATTCTGTTTGAATGAACAGGAAACGAACTGCTGTAATTCTGTTTGAATGAACAGGAAACGCTTACTAAAAAGCTGTGCTTTTTTTATTTAGTCGACAATGTGGCATTTAGGGTCTTTTATTATCTGTAGCTTTAGCTTTTAATTTTTGTTCTTTGCTTTGTATCTTTCTGACACATCGTGACATCATTTTAAGTGATATTAATAATTGCTGCAATGAACTTTTGAGTTTATCTTTCCAACAATTGTTTCTATTAAGGAGACACATCAATGTAATTTCTTTCTTGGAAGTGTCTTTAATCAACTCTCTTTAATGTTGATACATCAATGTAAATTGGCCCAAAACACAACAATCCCAAATTTAGTTTTTTTTTTTTTTTTTTTTTTTTTCCTCCTTAAAATTAGACATACTTCAATAATATAAAGTTTTCTTCTTTCTAGCAGCACTACAGAAAACATCACATGACTATTTAAATATTAAATAACCCTACACCTGTATTGTAGCTGCTCTTATGTAATTTTAACCTCAGATTTCTCAGATTCCATATTTTCTACATTTTCCTGACTTCAAATGCTCTACAGGATGCAGTTTTCTATTAATCTGTATGAAACTCTAAACATGTCTGTAAAGGCAACTGCATATTAAGCGTACCCATTTACATTTTTTGTTTTTATTTGTATTGAAAAGGATTATAATGCTTACTGTATTTCATTGTTATCTCAGTGTATTAATTATACTGTGGTTGCTGATAACCTTAATTGTTGTAAAGCGACCTCAAATAAATGAAATAAAATATGCTTACTACTTACTGAAACTGCTTAGGAAAATAAAAATTGTTACAGGTATGGTAATTTTTTCCCTTCGTTGATATGGGGAAGACAAATATTTCACATAGGTACGATCATTAATAGGTTAAAAATGTTACCTTGTAGGTACCCCAAGCATTAATTTTTAAAATTAAAATATGTGGGACATTTTGAAAATCACCTGTAATTTAGACATAAACTGTTAATTTCTTAGAAACTATTGTATTTAGAAAGCTGAAACTTGGTATTACTCCATTCAGGATCGATCACAAAAATAAATGGTATAAATTTGAAAAAAATCTAACAAAAGCTTCAGATACTTCCATTTTCACCCTTAAGCCCCACCAAACCCATGTTTTTGTTTTTTGACATAGTTAATTACTTCACATCTTTCTGCACTTTGTTTCTTACTTAGTGGATTTATATGTATTTTAATTATTGGACAATGTCTGTTATTTTAACTTGCTGTGGAGCCATTTATGAAATTTGGAATAAATGTAGAACTATTTTGCGTAGGGAACTGCAAAGTAGTATGTGTTCAGCGAATTTGTTGCAGCATATGTTGCGATGATTTTCATTTTGTTATAGTGCATTTTAAGATCCATTTTACTAAAATTGTGTATTTCTAAGTGTTTACTTATCAAATTTTTAGTGCCTATTTAAGTGCCTATTTTGCCCCATTTTAGTGCCCTTTTGCCTGCCTATTTCGCACATTTTTAGTGCCTATAAATCCGCTCCCTACTAATGCAATGAGAAGAGGTGTCAAAGGCATCACGTAGGGAAAGGCTTAAGCCTTCTGTATCCCTATACTCAGTGCAGCTCTAAGTAAATATGTAATAAAATAATTTCTATAAACATGTATCTTGTTTAACATGAAATAGATGAATAGTTTGTACAAGGGTAGAGAAATTCATGTGTGCATACATCAGATATATTTTCTCCGTAAGTATTACTACAGGATATTCTGAGAGTTTGAACATTTCCTTTTTTTACTGCTAACCTATACTAAGTACACGAAATATTGGATTCCACCCAAAGCTCTGTGCACAAATTTCAAGAAATCAGTATGAATGCAAACTACCTTTTACAGAGCATAAATGTTATTTTTTAAAATTAAATTACTATACATTATTTTAATAGTTTTATGTATACCTGAATAGGCAGTGCAGTCCTCTTCATTCCAAGGACTTAGTAATTGGTGAACCTTTAGGGGTATGCAGAATCTTACAATGTAAATCTTGTTAAAATGATACAACTTGTATCAAATAATGTTTATAGTATTAGCCTTTTTTTTTAAAATATTCTTTGAGTTTTCAAGTATTCCCTTTAAAGTGATTCGTTGCTATTTTTTTCTAAGGCTATGGAAAGAACCTGATACTACATATCCATCACAGCAACGCCCCCCCCCCCCCCCCCCCATAAAAAAATATTGAATTGCTTAAGCCTACTGTATCCTCATTTAATGAAAATCTTTAAATGTATGTTGAGACTTAACCTAGATTAATAAGTAAACAGAAGAATAAGAGTTTTATAGAACTGACAATGTCAAAGCTCCATCAGATTTTTCTGTGAGTGCAACCTAGCTCTAGAATATTGTTTTTAATCCCTTGTTACCCTGCAGTCAAATAAAAGTAGCTCATTGTCAGATTATGCATAGTACTGTATTATATAGTACTGTATCACACTGATATATCAGATTTAGAAAGCCATTGGAGAGGCTGGTTTTATCTTAAGTTAGCACACAAATTTTAGACTTGCAGATCTAGTAAGTCAATCTGCAGGAATTTGTAAATTGATCAGGTTTGGGGAGAGTTGAAAGCTGTCCAATTTTGTGCTGAATTCATAGCATAGTGAAAATTTTCTAGTTGGACAATGAAAGGCATGACATTACTGACATGATTTAAATGAAGTTAGTGAAGATTAACAATAAGGGTTTTGATGACATTAAAACCTTTACTACTATTTGATTCCAAAAAAAATTGGCTTTATCAAATACATATAACATTTTGTAAACAGCAAAAGGGAACAATATAATTTTTAATAAATTACAAAATGGGTTAAATGAAAGTTAAATGTTCCACAACATTAAACTGTAATATTATTTCTGCTTATTAATGTTCCATCTTTCCTGTATATGATTTAACTGAATTGCTTTTCTTCTACCAAATATTCAGTTTGTATAGTAGACTGATCAGCATTGCAAAAGTCCCTAAACTAGTACTAACTTAGATGACCCAAGATTTTGAAGCTGTTAATCTATGAATGAGGACAATTCCCCATTATTTGAAGATAGTGATCATCCCAGAGATGAGAATTTGCAGATAGTAATTATCCTACAGATTAAAATATATTCACACTGGTGATTCAGATTTTGAGGAGAGAAGACTTAAATTTTTCCCAAACAGGAACTTGTTTTATCTTAGAATGTTAAAATTATGAAGTGATCGAAAGTACCCCAACTGTCAAATCCACTGCAAAATATTGACATGCCTTCCAGGAGTAATCGGTGAAGCTTGACATTAAGTAGTTTTAGAATATTGGGAACAACTTTATAACTTAAATGCTGCAAAAATATAGATAGTGGACTACACAAACCAATACATTGAATAAATTATATAGAAGTGACTGAAATTAAGACCTTTATTCAACTCTCATATTGCAAGAATTTACATGCTAAGAAGATACTGGAGGATTTGGATGAACACAGTATTAATGTGAGTGAGTCTTAGATTCAAAATCCTTCGGAGGTGTCTCTTCTATGACCATCCAATAAATTTGAAGAGAGATTATGATAATATTGTACGAACATGAAACTGTGTCAGCACCTTGTTTCGAAGTGTAGGTAGAATTAAACTGTTGGACAGTTGTCATTTATAAAATGCTCAGATTTTTGTGGTTGTTGGTTCATTTCCAAATTGATGCATGCTCATTTTGAAACATTTCTCAGTAATGAAATGAGAGAAATATAATTTATGGTTCTTTTGCTTAAACCCCGTTAAAGTGATAAACTTAATCTCGATTAACATATAACGGGCAGAGGAATAAACTTATGTGGGAGTAGTTTGTAGAAGAGTGGGTAGAAGAAATGTGAATGTGGTTCATTTTTGTTTAGTTTTGTGTTGTGAAACATATTTAAAACTGGAAAGCTGTTATTTAAGTTAGCAGAATTGTATTAACGTATGTGTATGTGTGTTGCAGTGAAGAGACTGAGGCATGTCAACAGTACTGTATAACGCTGGGGACAGGGCCTCAGTGGTGGTCCTGATGTACCCCATGCCGCGTTTAGTGTGTCTTCAGTCAGCACAGAGGGCAGCGGCGTGGGGAAACCAAAGGAGCTCTCTGTGAGCCAGCAGAAAACTGTTACAGTAAGTAAACATGCCAAATTTCATTCTTGTCAGTTATGAAAACTTTTTAAGCAGCAAGATGTTATAAACCATAGATGTTCAGAAATTGTTTTTAGTCTCAATATATACAGAAGTACACAGTTAAGGGATAATTTTCTAAACACCCTGGAGTAATGTTTTGCACAAATTTCACACTCGTATGTTCATAGCTTACTATGCGTGGTTTCTGAAATTATTGGGGGATAGTTGCCTTCTCGGAAAGCTTATGCTTTAAGGATAAAGTGGCAGCTCTGAAGAATTCAACATGGCCAGAATTACCCTAAACTGTACTGCCAGTCGTAACTTGTTTTGGAATGATGCTCGCTGAAAGTAAATATTGTACTGGTGCTGTATTTACTAATATGAAAAGATATGGAGAGAGCAGGCTTGGCTATGTAAATGGGACAGTTTGGGGGGTGAAGTAGTAATTAGAAAAATGTTGTCAATAAAAGGAGAAAAGAGCAGGAGAAATATAGGGAATTATTTAGGGAAAGTTAAAGAGAGATGGCTAAGAACAATTAAGAGAAAAATGTAGAGTGAGATAGGTGAAATGGCAGAAAGTGTAAAAAGGAGCGGAGGGCCTCCATTACACAAAAACCTAGGGTTAGGTGTATGGGGGCTGAATTACTATTCAATGGTGGGCAACACGATAACATGATAGGATTTTCAGGATTTAGGAATATATGGCATATTTCAGTATGTATTTTATAATTGTAATCTTGATTTTGTATTTCCATTTGTTGATGTAAAAGGAAATAAATTACTATTACTAATATGAAATTAGGTTGTAAAACATCAATTAGTTGGGGTGGAAATCTTATTGTAGTACTAAAGCAATTCTAAATACACATATGAACAATGGCCTCTACACCATCTTTTAAATCAAAGTTTATGCACCTACAGCATAAGGCCTGTATTGCCAATCTAACTACACTTGCCAACTATGGCATATCTTCATTTGGGTATGTTCAAGGAATAGATGCATCCAATGTTCTTAGGGTTTCATCTAATGACTATCAAGCACTTCTGCACATTTTATCTTACACTGTTGGAAACAAAGAAATGGCAATGTGGTAGGTCAGGGTGGGATGTGTCAAGGTGTTGACTTCTTGAGCATTCAAATACACAATTATTACTTTTGCTATTTGCAACGATGCATTGGCCTGCCTCGATAGCATAGATGGTAGCGTGTCTGCCTCACGTTCATGAGGTCCCGAGTCCGAATCAGTCAAGGTGAGTTACCTGGATAAGGTTTTTCCGGGGTTTTCCCTTATCCTGATAGACGAATGTTGGGTAACTCTAAGCTCCATGGACCCGGACTCATTTGAGCATCATTTCACCCAATTCATTCATTGTCCGATATGACTTAACGTTGGAGGGCGTAAATTGGTGGGAGGGGGGGAACCAATGCATTGTCATGATATAAAATTTTTATTTTTGCATGTTTTTCATTAATTTTTTTTAAATTTGTAGACATTTGCATACTGAATGGCAGAAACGATATATTAGTCTTCTAATGCTATTGTAACAATATGGCCCTTTTTTTTTTAATAAATAAAGGGGGGGGGGTTGGCACTAACAACCATTTTCTCACCAGCACTGCAAATTAGTCACTTTATAGATTAGGTTCTGTTTGAAAGTTCCCTTGAGTGATGGACTTTTCTTTTCAAGATTATGAATCTGATATTCATACCCAGTAACAATTTTCCAAATTAAACTTGAAGTTTTGCATTGGAATTTTTCCTAACTTTTTCTTCACCAATTAGTGCACTGTTTTTAATTAAAAGTTGGTTAATGTGGAATCAATCTTTTCTCACTTGTGTTGATGTAAAATGTTTTGAATTTGGCTCATCAGTATCAAATGTGACCCAAATAAATTTTTATATCCAGCAGTCTCATAGTTGGAACAGTGGCAATATTTACATCAGAACAGCAGTTTGTTTTCGGTATTTTTCAAAAATCATCACTAAGGACAAAACTGATCTCTTTTGAATTCACTCTAGCAACTATTGTTGCCTGATGTAGTGCTTCGCCAAATATATGTTTAACCTAATCTTTCAATGTTTAGGTATTAATGATGTAAACTTCTTAAAAAATGCCCTAAAATGTCATTCATTTTTGGGTAAACAAAAACTCTTTAAATGCTAATTAACAAACCGAGTATATCGGACAAACTACATGGTAATCAATTTGCAAAAATTATAGTAGCTGTAAAATATAAAAAATTTCATTGTCTTCATAGAGTGTTCTAAAACTGTTTACTACTGGTATACTAGCCTCAGGTTTGTTATATTCTACTCTACAGACTTTTCTCCTGTCATTTTAACTCCTTCAAAAATACCTGATACATAAGTTGCAGCATTAATATGCAACACAAATGATATTTTATTTACATAAAAGGGTGAACTGCATATAACTTGTCCGTAATTGAAATCTATCTTGCATGCAACTTTGCCACCTCACTGATCGCTTTAGATAGGTCCTTTACATCGTTTTTTTTTTTTTTTTTTAATGCAGGATATAAATTTTGTTGGTATTCAATCCTGCAATCCTTGGTATGGTAGATATAGTCCCATTCAGCTCATATTTCAAAGTCCCATTGTGTTTAATTTGCATGACCATAAGTCTGATGTTAGCCAAGCAATACTGATATTGTTATCCAGTTATTTAGCAGTTGATCAGACTGATTATTTTAATTACTGCACAGAACATGTAATGTCAATATTTATAAAAGGGTAAGAAACCCTTTTCAGGATTCTGATGTTTCACACATCATGGGGTCAAATATTTAATTTTATAAGATCTAAAATGGCCTAAATTACTGTTTTTAGTTCTTCAGATTGTAAGAATTTATACCTAAGGCTCCCATTGGGCTTCCCTTACAGTTCTGGCTTTGAAAACAAACTACATAATTCAGTACTTCAGGGAGGAAAATTAATCATAGAAACTGTAGCATTAGCACATGAGTAATGTAATATGGTGTGCTTAGTGATGACTGATCAGTTGTGTGGCTGTTTAATACACTGTCACGTGGTGATTTTTCATTACAATGCCTTCAGCCGCTGCTGTCAACTCTGGTGTCTCAATGCGATATGCCTAGCGTGCACATACAGCTTTAGTCACAAAAGTAGTGTCATTTCCAAACTTTCTACTCCACCCATACACTTGCATCAATAGTGGACGTGTATCATATTGGATCTATATTTGCTGATGGATCTCACTAGGTTTTGTACCTACATGGCTCAGAAACCAATGACAATTGCTTATCTGAGTATTCTGCCAGCTTTTGGACATTCTTTGCATCATTGGTTAATAATGCTGCCAGGTGGTAATGGCAGTGGTGGCGGCAGCCCTCGCATCTCAACCTATAAATCTTTTGTGCAATCCCTATTTTCTGTTACAGGAAATGGAGTTCTTTGGATTTAATAAACTTCAGAACTCTTCCCTTAGATGGAATCTTTTAATCCAATGTCAAGGTCCCAAAGAGCTGATATCTTTCCCTCCCAAGGGCCTCACAGTTCAATAGTAAATGACTGGCAGTTTCCTATTTTTGTTTGCAAAGTTTGACACTAAATTGTCTCTTTACAACCTTTTCCACTTAAGTTTTACTCTTTACTTTGCACTTCCGTAGAGGAAGTATTCCATTCCATCCAAAAATTAAGATACAAAGATTTCACCTGAAATATGGGACTCCTTGGAGGTGAGTTTTCCAGAAAATTGATTGAAAATGTTGAGTTTTCAATAATGGCCCTAAAGTTATTATTTTTTTAATTTGTCCTGCAACATGAAGTCATATTGGAGGATGAATGAAATAGGTGAAATGGTGCTCAAATGTGCCTAGGGTCCATAGAACTTAGTTACCGTTCATCTTTGAGGATTAGGGAAAACTCCGGCGAAAAATCCTTATCCAGATACGCATGATTGGAGGAATTTAGTGATATGAAAATTACTTCTTCCCAATAGACCACGGCCCACAAGCCCGGTAAATATTGTATCTAGTATTGACACCGGCCGTGAAAGCCTTAGAACTTTGATGATATGAAAATTAATAAAACAATTTGTGGTCAGTTTTTTGACACTTCGTCACTTACATATTTATATTATTGAGGGACTAGTTTCGGAAGCCATCATGTCAATTTTCAACCTCTACCCAGCTATGTTGGATAGAGATTGAAAATGGATGCAATGGCTTCTGAAATAGTCCCTCAATAATAAGAAAAATGTAAGCGACTCAGTGTCAAAAAACTGACAAGTAGATTTTTCAGCTTATCCAGATAATTCATTGTGAACCAAGATTCAAATTGGGACCTCTTGAACATGAGGCAGACCTGCTACCATCTACGCTAAAGAGGCATGTAATTTTGTTTGAATTACCATATTGTGACTTTGTGGGTTCGTGAAATAAGTCCAATTACACCACTCAAATGTTCTTTATTTCCACCTTATTCCAATGTCACAATTACATAAAATTTCATAATGCACACAACTACAACCTCGCCAGTTCGTCCGTCCACACACACGGGGCGCTCTTTACACACCGCCTGCCACGACTCAACTGTCCGTCGCCTCTCCTGTATTGATCAGCGGCCCGAAGTTTCTCGAGAATTCCATTTTATGGAGGGGGAAAACATTCTCGATGCTTCGTGCTCCTTCGGGTGGCAGGAGGAGGGGTAAACGAAGACCCAGCCACCCCTGCGGTCTCCCCTCCCTCTGCCGGCCTTCATTTATTGATCGGCATCGTAGGGCTTGCTGCTTGGGTAACACTATGTTGTAAATTTTGAGTTACATTGATTACTTTAGCACAGGTTTGTGGTATAAATATTTTTGTTGAGGTTTCAACCAATCTAAAGCTAATTGCAATTGTAGTTGAATTTCCTTAGACTTGAATGGAAGCTTCTTAAATTATTAGATTGTAGTTAGTGATAGAACATAATAAATTAATTTTGGTACTGGTGGAATTTAAGTTGTAGCCTTGCCTGGTATTTTGCACTGTCTAAATATATTTCTTCGGTGTTCCTTCAGCTAAGTATTCAGATTTCCTTCTGATTTACCTATATTTTCAGTCATTCTGTGGATGCCATGCTTTTTGGTATTACATATAGTATTTTGCAGTGGAAATTTAAGTAATTTCCAATGTTGACGTATTGTAAGGAGCCAGTTGTCTTTAACTCAGATAAGACAGATTTATTTTTTTGTAAAATTTTGTGTATTTCTTACAGAAATGTTTTATGGGAGTCATATGTGTTTAAATAGTTTCATAACTAAAAAATAGTTGTAAGAGTAAAATTGTAGTAGGATGTCAGTAGGAAGTTCATCACATTCTGTTATTTGGGATACATAGTGAAATTTTAGAATATTTCAGAATGAACCATTAACATTTGAGTTTCTGAACAATCACGTTGATATGTCATGAAACACTTCCCATGCAAATCAATATTGCATTTCAGGCACTTGTGGCCATTTTTGTTTGGCAGAGCCTGCAGCAAGTTTGTCTTGGCAAATCAACCAGTGGTCTATTCTATCATATCTGGAATCTTGATGCTGTTTTTGATGGCCTCCCTTTATCCTTGCCTAACTGGGCATTTGTTTCTAGGATGGAAGTTGCAATGTGGTGACGAAATTCAGGATTATCCGTTTTCTCGTTAGCTTCAATCCTATGTAATTGCCATGCATTTGTTTGGCTACATCAGTGCAATGTGCTATCAAACTGAAATACCATTTTTCCTGATGGATGACCTGTAAAGGTTTGTTTTGATCAGCCTGATCAACGCCACCCATGATGTAAAGATGAATAATATGAGGCTGTTTGATAACTATGCTTTTTTCCTCACTCTGAGAAATTTTTACTCTGTGGTGGCTTCACTGGTGTACAGTTGGAAGTCATGGTGACAACACTATTGTTATTCCATCTTGCAGCTATTATATAGTTGGACTTGTCACATTTGAAATTAATGGTTCCCCAAGGAGATTTCTTAATTTTCTTTGTGTCCAGTGGTGTGCATTTTGAGATTGTTTCCTCTGATTGTCCCAGTACCTCGGATTCCTTTAACATGTAATTCAGTAAGAAGGGGAAATGATGTAAAACTGTCAAAACATGTGAAAGTTGTATTTTCCCAAACTCTTAACATATCTGCATACTGAAGAATGACACTCCTAAGCATGTTTGTATTTATCTGGTATAGCAGATATACTCATACCTTGATAAGGATACATTTATACAATGTATCCACTCCTTGTGGCTCCTGTCAAAATTTTGTAGCCATAGCGTATTGGTTTGCCTCATATGAATTGCATGCACCTGTGCTTACCAAATAAGGCACCATTACCTCATCAACAGAATGCTTTTCTTCCTGGAATCGTCTGTTAAGCATGTCAAATAATTGCCTCACCTTAGCATACCGGTCAGACTTATCAGATTGTCATTCTCACATATGTGTAAGTTGGACATTAAGAATCTGAATCTATCATGGGGAAAAAGCACCTGCAACAAGATTATTGTGGGAATCTGAGCTTGTTTCCAATACATATTCCACCTGAGTACTTCAACATAACCACTAAGTAAAAGTACTGCAATAAATGTTCTAATTTCCGTTGCAGTCACGTCACCCAATCTATTCTGCTTGGCAGCATATTGATTTGTGAATGTAACAATTTAATATCAAAAAACAAAGAAAATACCTGTAATGTGCTTCGATTTGTTAGGAACGTAACATTGTTGCAGCCATTTATTATTGCACTCTGTAAAATCACATTAATCACATTTCTCCCAGTGATCATCTTCCTCTTCATATCACTATTTTGATCCTGTTTGCCTTCCCCTACCTCTAGCTTTTTTCCCCTTGCTTCCACTCTTCCAGTATCTTCAGTTTAAATAACCAGTTCTAATTCTGTTTCGGTTCTCAATTGACTGCCTGGTAAACTGCCTAAATGTGCATTACTTTCAACTCCTGGATCTTCATTAGTTACATCATTGCAAGAATTAATGGGTGGAAGGTTTGTTAGTGAGATCTGATTGTCGATTTCTATTTCATCGCTGTAGTCAGAATTTTCTAGCATTCTCAGAGTTTCAACGTAAATTGCCATTTGATATAGTAGTGCGGCAGTACACAGCATTGAATGCGGAGGATCATTGATATTATACTAAATTTTACACTATAATATACTATATTGTCCCCTCTAGCTCCAGGCATAAAACCAGCATGTACATATAAATAGTATAGAAATTACACGCATCTTTCATACACAATGCTATAGCGGTCTGTCATTTCTTGAGGCTCAGGTACATTAACACAACTTTTCAACCACAAATACAAGTCACTAGTGCATGATTCTGGTTGACTAAAATTCAGCCTTCCTGCAATGGCTTACAGTAGGTACCAACTGCAGATTACATAATCAAAATATACAGTACCATTCAAAATAAAATTATGCATAGCCTCTTGTATGAAGAAAGTCAGTCTTATCTGGGTAAAAACAAATGTCAGATTCTCATGATAAATCCATATCTTGAACTTTCTAGAAAAATTAAATCTCTAATGTACAAGATTAGTAATTTTTTGTTAACTCTTAGTGAAACAATATTCCTTATTGGTTTGAATTTTCCAATACTTTTCTCAAACAAGAAGTCATTCAAATGTCTGTGTTCATGTAAATATAGCAGGATTTCTAAGCCATCACATGGTGACCAGCTCTTAAACTATTTGACGATTACTTAAGCTGTCTGAAAATATGTAACTGGAAAATAAAAAGTTGGTTAAGACCAAACTTAGCAGTTTATTTCAGGATGACACAAAGCTTTTTCCAGAAAATTTTCCCATTCCAAAATACTTTGTATGGTCAAATTTGCAACAATTGTGTAACAACCAGTTACATAATCTTCAAAAAAAGATTATGCTATTTTTAAAAGCCTACTGTTTTCTATTTCATTGTACCTTAAAAAAAATTAATAAAAACCACTTCTACAATTCTTTATCTTAACATGAATGACTTAGAGAGAAGAATAAGAATTTGTGAGTAGTTTTAAGAGTTTGTAGGGAAAGTCATAAGATTCAATACTTATAGTTTAGATTATATATGAACCCACCATCTTGCTTTCTTCTCTAAATATTTCTTTTAACTATTCTTTTTCAAACCAGCTGTGATTAGTAAGTTCGTCTATGTAGTTAATAGTTCCCTTATCACCAAATATGTGCTCTAGCTCTTCCTCCCACTCACATAATGGACTCTTCCCCTTTGACATTTTATTTTCCATATGCCAGTTTTTGCCAATGATATACCCTTTCTTCAAATTCTTAAATGTCAATTCTATTACTGGTGTATCACTTGATGTGTATGTAAAAGTGATGTTAATAGATACTGTGAATTAGGTAATGCTTTTCACTGAAAGTTACCATTTTTAACCAGGTTCTGCCCTTAAATATTACCATGCTCAAATTTTCATAAGTTATTACTTATGGGAATAAATAACTTATTAAATATATATAAATTTTTGCAGGAAGAAGAGTTACTTGAAGCTGCAGAAAAGCAGTCCTCTCTGAGATTGACTTTCCTACTTCGCCTAACAGAGAACATTGAGGTATTGTGGGAAACTGTGCTATGGCAACGTCGTCTGTACATACAGGTGCCCAGTTGTCTCCTACCCGAGGGTTCCAAGGAGGGGTAAGTAGCTTCTGTGCAAAGTAATTGGGACATCTAGTTCAGGAATGGTTAACATTTGTCATGGTTGTAGTGTATTTTGTGATCTATGGCAGAAATTGTTAAAATGGCCCTTGAGCTTTTTCTAGTAATAAGCTTGGAAGAGGGAAAACCAGTTTCTTTTTTGGACACTGGAGTTTTCATGTACTTGTCCATCGTGACATTAGCCTATCTTCCCACATTAATTGCAGCCAACCTAATCTACTCAATTTTTTGCTGTTTTGTTCATTCCGTCGGTCCCATCACTGAGCAGTTCTCTTGTGCATTGAACCCACCAAATCAACAGATCATTTTAACTACCACCACCACACATTAAAACATTTTTTTACACAAACAATTTTTATATTTTTATTTTTTATTAATTTATTTTATTCATCACTGCCACCAAATAAAAGATCTGTGACATTGAGCTGAAAGAGGAAAACATTTTAAGTGCTGCTGCCGCTGCTGCTACACACAATATTAGACACTATGCAATTACTTATCACCAATATACCTGAACAGTGTCTAATTGACATAAAAGATTAAAGAAAGGAAAGGAAATTAGATTTAAAAATCAATCTATACAGTGAATCATTACATTCCCTATATAGCACAAGTCATTTTAACAATCATCCAAAGTTCCTGTGCCAAGTAGTAGGCTTTGCTGCATAGATAGTTTTTAATGGCACTCCATTTTTCTGAAGATATTAATTTTAAGTTTTTCTGAAAGACATTGAATATTGACACGTTCATAATATACTCCTTTCTGGAAACAAGTCAGTCTAGCACTGGGTTTGTGCAAGTCCATTCTTTAAAAATTTATGCTCTGTTTATTCACATTTTGTGTAAAGTAGTCTTGATTTTTGGTATGGAAACAAGCTTAAGCATATATTAACATGGCAGTAAGCCTTTGAAACAGACCCTTACATGGAGCCATAACTTTGATGCCATATATAGCTCTGATGGCTTTCTTAAGCAATATAAATGTTCGCTAACACTCCACCAATTCACCCCGGACTATCAAATCATATTTCATTAAATAAGCATAACATACATGTTTTAATGTCTGAATTAGAGGAGTTCAATGACCTAAGCGCAAAAGTAGCCAATTTCAACTTGATACTCTTTGTTTTCTAATTAAGATTGACAACCTGCAGGCCGGAATTTAATGAGTGAAGTCTGGTCTAGCACAGCCTTATCAGTGCCTAAGCGCAAAGAAAGATTTTGCAAACTATATTCCTCAAACCTCAAGACCTCAGTTTTGTCAATATTTGATGCGAGTTCAATTGCCTTAAACAGTTTCATATAGTGCTGAATGCATTATTCAGTTTTTATGCAAAATCATGTAAGCTGCTGCTAGTCACTATTATGCTAGTATCATCAACAAACAAGACTGTTTTAATCGTGTACCCATTAGTGACATCCAGTAGAATTGGAAAGTTATGTTTAAGGACACTCGGCTACAATGTCATCAGTCCCTTTAAAACAAATCATAGCAAAAATAAGATACAAGGTTTACTCCAAAATAAAAAATGCTAGCATGTCACATATTAGGTAAATACCCACAGAATAGGAAAAGCTAGATAACAAAAGCCCAAAGGATATAAAATCGTAATTTATTCCTCACCAAGTTGAAAGTCTATTAGTGACAAATGTTTAACCCTTTCACCGATATGGACGTCATATGACAAAAGTTAAAAGGCCCAAACCGATATGGACGTGTAGATGTCCTGTGCATACATGCATTTAATGCTTATTTAATGCTAGTTATTTTAAGCTTTGTTTTACATTAAATTTAAATATATTCTATAAGAAGTAAAAGCTTACGTTTTAAGTTTTTTCTTGAATGGTACACCTCAAAACAGGGATAAACACAAGGGCACATCTCCACATTCACAGGAAATCCTATTAGTTTCCTTTCGGTCACTTTTCTTGCAGCACACCACACGTTTTCTAAAGGGATGCAACTGTTTTGCTGTGGGTGGTACCCTTTTAGAAAAATGTTAAGTTGGGATGGTAAATTTCTTATTCCTAGTATGGAGAGGTCTCTGAATTTTTTAGTGCTCAATTAGGCTGCAAGCTATTGATATGCGAAAGTCCAGGTACGTCAGTCTTCCATGGGCTTATGGCTCTCCAAATTACTAAACAATTTTATATGGTATTATCCAGCTGGTGTAAAAATACTTTTTTATACAATTTGATTGTTTTTTGCAAAGAGTGATATGCGTGTAATACCTGATCTGCTAGATCCACTCCACCCATATTCATATTGTATTCCTGGATAATATCAGGCTTAAATTTACATTTGTTACGAGCATCAATTTTTCCAGTATCAATCATCAAAATCTTAGAGCTGCAGTTGGATAATGCTGTAACAACCCTTCTGTCCTGCCAAGCAACATAGTTCAAGGGTGGGAGCTGACGCACCTGCATTTTTCTTAGAGCCTTTGTATTCACATCTTTTGGCAAACTAATACGATACGAGCATACTGTTCCAATTGCATTTGTTTTTCTTTTGTGTAAGGCCATGAATAATTTAGGGGAACTGTACCAATTATCTAAATATACAGTCCTACCCTGATCAAGTACAGGTTCCATCAGGTGCATTATATGGAACCAGATAACCCCAAATCTATGTCTCCAGTGTTATGTCCCTTGGCCAGTGTATATGCAGCTATTGTAAAGATAACTGTTTTACTTTCACTTACATCAAAACTCTTTGTGCCAAATGTGGCACTCTTTGTTTTGATGTATTGTTTCCAACCTAAGTGGCCCATCCAAAGTATCAGGCTTTGATCAGCAGTGATCTTTTCGCTAGGCACGTAATTTTCTTTGAATTTTGAAATAATGTAATCAAAAACAGGTCTGATTTTGTGTAGTTTGTCATTTACATTTTCTATGCAGGTGAAATAAAGTGCAATATGGAAGTAAACCTGTTATTTGACATGCATTTCCCATAAAATGGGGTGGCTAGCATGTCACCTGTAGACCAGTACATGTCTAGTGTAGGTTTACGAATAACATCCATGAGCATAATTAGACCAAGTAGTCTGTAAATCTCATTCATTGTTACTTCTGTCCACTTCTGAATTCTACTTAGTTCCTAAATTGCCTTTAGAAATCAGGTCTTTCTTCACCCTACTCACATATGCATTTGTTTCCCAAAACAGAGACAGTAAGTCAGTAGTAAAGAATTTTGGAAAATGTCTATTGGTTGGCTGTCAGAAGTTAGCGGAGTCTGCGGTTGTACACCAGAGGTGCTTGTGAAGGTATGTGTGTTATTTTGAAAACTCCATAATGTTGATTCTTCACGAACACCTGTCAGAAATGAGTCATTTTCCTCCTCACTGCTACCTATATCCTCAACCCCCCCCCCCCCCTCCCTCAAAATCTGAAAACTTGCCATCAATGTCGAAATCACTGTCAAACAGCAAAAAGTCATCCACATTTTCTGAAGTAATATCAGAAGCCTGTACACTTCCTACACAAGCTAATTTATTTGCTACATTACTAGTTGAAGCCATAATTAGCACTGAGGAAAAAATTTCAAATGTGTGTTAGCTAAAGAAATTGGTAGGAACTCTGACACAGTAAATATGAGAAATACTGCAATAAGAGAGATGGTGATGGAGGGTGTGCGCGCGCGCGCGTGTGTGTGTCACACAAAGAATGGCCTTCTCTAGCAATACAAAATAATAGAATTTCAATGATATTGGAAAGGTTTTTGAAAGTAGATTAACTTTTATTGAAAAACACAATGTACTGAATACTGAGGAACATGGCTTTATAAAAAGATCAACTGCAACTGGCCTTATAGAATTAATACTCAAGAATCTTGTACCTTTAGATAATAAGGAATTTGTAATAAATATGTTTGTGGATATGAGTAAAGCTTAATTAATTTTTATCTAAAATAATCCAAATTTGTTGTTATTAGAACTGTACCTTTTTATATTCTATTAATTGGAAACACACTGGCTAATGAAATAGCCTAATGGTATAACTGCAGATTAAGTTACATTTGTCAAGAATGTTGAGATGCAATTTATCCAGTGAATATACAGAATACTGTGGAAGAATGACGTCCTTTATGCAAATTGTATGTGATCATGCACATGTGTGCACGAGAAAGATCTAGGCAATTCATCTGTGCTGAAGTTATTTTTGTATGGTTATGGACCAAAAATGTAATGGGTGCATTGCTTGGGCAACTATATTCTGATCCCAACACTTCTGCACTGGAACATGTCTTTTAAAACTTTGCAAGCACTTGTAAGCTGTTGGCAATCCTTGAGGTTCGTCTTTGGGTGGAAAAAAGGAAGTTGTTATTGGGCAGATCTTGATGAATGTGGGAATGAAACTGAGACATTATGGTGCACCCATTTGTTCTTGACCCAGAATTCTGATCATTTGCGGCGAAAGTGCCCTCAGTGAAGCACTGCAACCTCTTGAAGTAAGTGGCATTTAGTTTGTGTTGAGCATTTCCAATAACTAACTGTGCCTATCATGCTGTGTAAAGTTCAATAAGCACAGAAAGAGGACATTGTTTTAGCAAGAGAACATGGGAGTAAGTAAATGATTATACTATCATAAAGTGAATCTTAGGCAGGATCAATAGGTTAGATGTATAGCAGGCTAACAGTGATCTATTGGAAACAAAATGGTCACTTACTAAATTAAAAGCAATGTTTCATATTAGCCCCAAATCATAACACAACATCCTATGTGAAAACATACCTGTAGTTTTGCACATGGAAAGAGATGTAGCCTTTTTTGATGACCATTACATAAATATTTCTTTGCAGGTTCGTGGCCCTGCTGGAGTACGCTGAGGAAGTGCTGAAGTGCAGTCACATCATAGTATGCTTTAGAAAAGAGCGTAATGACAGAGGTATGTATTGTTTATAAAGTAGACATTATCACTGCCATTGATGTTGCTCTTAAACAATAAACTGAGACAAAACTTGTTATACTTTTAATACTATATGATTAGGTAGACACATTTGGTGGAATTGTTTTGTTGGGGTTTAACATTTTTTTTTTTTTCCTCCCTAAGTCCTTGTTATACTCGCTTTCAGAATAAAATAAAACTTACAGATTTTTATATGTTAAAAATACCAAACCATTTTCAGTAAAAATAAGTAAATTTTTTTTACGTCCTCCAACGTGAAGTCATATCGGACGATGAATGAAATGATGCTCAAATGATCCCAGGGCCCATGGAGCTTAGAGTTACCCGACATTTGTATTTAAGGATAATGGAAAACCCCGGAAAAAACCTTATCCAGGTAACTCACCCTAACCGAGATTTGAACTCGGGACCTTTTGAATGTGAGGCAGACATGCTACCACCACGCTACCAAGGCGGGCAGTAAAATCCATGCATCTATACCTTGTTTCACGTAAGCTTGCCCAGTATCTCTTAACGGTCACGTCACCTAATCACCTCTCATTGGTTGCTGTTGTGGTAATGACTGTCGTGCGATAAAAATTAGTTCGTTATTTAACATGGTGATATATCATATGTTGGAAGAGAATTGTCAAATTTATATTTTCGTAACTGTTTTAATTAAATATATTACGCAACAGAGCTGATTTATCTGAAATGCATGTTAATTCTTAAACGAATTAAAGAGGAGGTCCCTTTGCTCTCAAGCACATGGCACGATAACACGTGAGTTAGCGGTAGTGATGACATATTTGTTTATGTGACTTTTATCGCTGACCTTGTTTTGAACTGGATTAGTCACGCATCGCCATTCGAGAGTGCAGGAGCTAAATTATTTTATTGATCGATTATTGCGCGTGTACTTATTATATGTGTAATGGCAGAGTCTACCGCCAGTTTATCGCTGAAGTATCGCAAGGATAATTATTTACAAACAGGCAAAAAAAGAATTGTGTTGCATGTGTTTAATGCACTCGCAGAGAAGAATTCGTCTTTGTCAGTGAGAGAAGTCGAACAGCTGTGCTCTGAAGTTACAGGTGTGAGTGTTAGATCTGTAGGAACATCGCGACATTAAATTGAGGAAACAGGAAAACTTATCACTCCAGGCAAAAGCAGGAATAAACAAAAGTGCATGCTCGGAAAAAAAATACGTGAAAAGTGTTGTGCGTCGTCATGTGTGTAGTTTTTCTTTAGAAACGAACTCCCTAACATAAGTAACATTTCGTGTGCTGTAAATGAGGATGCAGATTTACCAAATTTCAGCAGATTGCTTATACAGCTGCGATTTGTGAATGAAAAAAGAGGCAAGAAATATGTGCTAAAAGACAGAGGCGATATTGCTGTGTGGCGAAGACGCTATTTAAGGACAACCACACTGCACCGAGATACAAATCACTAAATATACACGAAGAACACACGAAAAGTAAAGTATGGTGTGACACGACTTTTAAGACTGAAAGACAAGCATTTTTGAAAGGTATGTGTGCTGGTTTAAAAAATCCCAGTGGAAAAGGCCAAAGGCCTTTCATTATAAACCCTTTCAGTTTCATTGCTCAGTCATTCTGTTTCAATTTGCTCAGTTCATTATCAGCCTTCATATCCTTATTTGTATGATTTTATTTATCTTCCTGGCAATTATTACGAAATGTGACGGGAAGGCACCACCTATGGCCTATGACGCGAAAGCATTAGCCAATTAGGGCGAGGGGGAGGGTTGTTGAACGCGGAGTGATACATTTCAGCTGGGCAAGGTTATATGAAACAGAGTACAGTCAAGTGTAACCCATCAGCTTCCAAGCATGCTGTCACACCAGCTATCCTCTCCATCCTTTACGAGGCTTTCTTGATTGCAGTCATGGCATCAAAACATGTGACGATCAGGGTTTGAATGAATGACCAGTTCATTGTGTATTGCCCTTAATGATCAGTCACTTTAACTGCTTTCATTGTAGTGCCTTTGAAAGGGATATAAAACCAGTTTATCAAGAGGAAGAGGGTATGGTAGCAAAACATTTCCGGCAGTAGAAAGTTAATATTGCTCATGCATAATAAAATAGCAATTTTGTACTTATTCAGCAACTCTTCTCTTTGGGATATCTTGTAGTTATTGCTTATTATATAATGCATAACAATTACGTTTACTATATATTTACTACAGAGACTTTACTTTCACCAACATTTGAATAAACCATCACAAACTTGGCCATTAGAATTTGATAGATGAGCTCTGGCCTGTACTGGAGCAGTATGTTTCTAATAAAGGTCCAAGCCAAATTAAAAAGCATACCTAAATGAAGAAGGCTGTATGACTTGCAGAAATAGTGTCTACCGATAGCAAAAAGTAGTGAAAAAGTAATTAATTTTCTTCCTTGATAACAAAAGTACATAAAAAGTAATTAAAATAGGTGTAATTGAAAAACTATGTATTTGCAGTTGGTTTTTTGATACTTGGTCATTTACATGTTTATATTATTGAGAGACTAGTTTTGAGAGCCGTCACTTCCATTCTCAACAATTATTAAACTTCATCTGTCTGTTATTAAATTTTAGATGAGTCGCATTTTTTACACATCTGCTTCACTTTCGTACCTATTTTGAGGACATGTTTCGCAAATCTTCGTTTGCATCTACGGCTCTTGTGCGACTGAAGCTAGATCCAGCGGTGTGGGTAATTCTGGGGTAGTTGCTGCCATCTGTTGATTTAGTGATGAATCCACCGCTGGATCTAGCTGGATCTAGCTTCAGTCGCACAAGAGCCGTAGATGCAAACGAAGATTTGCGAAACATGTCCTCAAAATAGGTACGAAAGTGAAGCAGATGTGTAAAAAATGCGACTCATCTAAAATTTAATAATTTTTCGCTTCACTGTGGTGTTCCAATACAGTTGAATCTCGATTCATCTGTCTGCTTTCTTCTCTCTGCTGGTGAAACTATGAACTTCTTTGTCAAATTATCTACTGGTGGGATTTCAAAGTTCATTACACACTCCTTACTTCTCCATATGAATGTGTTCTCCCATGTTGTTTACTTTGGTTTATCACTCCTTTTAGTAATTTTTGATTTGGTCAATGTCATGGTCATTTGTTCCAAAAATGAAATACTCCTGATTTATCGTGTTTCTATTTGATATTTCCAAAGTGCTCGTTGACTCTGAATTTTAGGTTTCATTTACTTTCATCTATGTAGCATTTTTCACAATTCTTCCAATTTATTTGGTATATTCTGGATCTGTTAATTGGTGGGATTTCATCTTTTGTTTTTGAATTTAGCAATTTTTAAACTGAATATTTGTAGGTGCCAAGATATTTTGTTCCTTAAAGATCTTTTTGAATTTGTTAAATATTTTTGGGTATGTGACAGCATTGAATTTGCTGTTGCTTTCTTTTTCTTTAGTGAATGTGGTTGCTTCCTTAATGGTTCTCTTTAGTTTAACCTTTTTATGTTTCTTAAACATCTGATTTTTGTTGTATCAATTTGCTTCTACTATTGAAGTATGGTGTTTTGTTCTTTGAAATACTCCGCTTTATTCATGGATATATTGACTATTGTGTGTAAGACTGTTTATTATTGCATGTTTATATATAATTAGGTTATAGCTAATATTTTTTGTAATTTTCTGACTGTTGGCTTCCTGTAAATACCAAATTTTGTCACACCTGATGATGAGGTCCAAGAAAGAAAGTTGTCTATTGATTTCCTTTTCTCATATGAATTTGATAGTTTTTTCTTTCAGATGGAGTAGTGTTAATGCTTCATCTAAATGTTTATTTGGAATTATTGCAAAGACGTCAACATATCTATACCAAATCTTGAAGATCCATTGGAAGGTCCTTTTAATTTGTTTCGAATGCATTCTTAAATTTGCAAAAAGGGTGAAAGTGGGTTGCCGATTGATAACTCTGATCACTGCTTGTATTTTCCATTAAAGCTAAAATTTTGTTCAATGCATAATTTTGTTAGTGAAATGAATTCTTCTGTTTCTACTTTTCCATTGTAGTTAGCCACTTCTTTTTAACACTAATTTCACAGTTGGTATGCTTGAGAATGTGACATCAGACGAAACCAGTCTTGTCATATTTCTCCAAATTGATCTCTTTGATTTTTCCTACCAGGTTTAAAGAGTTTTTAAATTTGACTTTCAAATTTTGGGAAGCTATTGAATTTTAGTAAATATTTGGCCAAATTACATGTAGGGGCATTTATGCTGCTAGTGATAGGTCTACTTTATTAATTTTTGGTATATTATATTTTATTAATTTTGATATATTCTTAGTAATTATGTGTGGAGGAATTTAGTAACAGTGACGTCAAAATTAATCTACAAAAACTATTTGTAATTGGTTTATTAATACTCCTCACTTTTTTTTATATTAATGAGACTAGTTTCAAAGGCAATCACCTCCATTTACAATCTCTTTCCAACTGGCATCTGTTGTCTGCTGTCTCTGGTGGTGGAACTATGAACTTTTTTGTCAAATAATCTACTGGTGGGATTTCAAAGTTCATTATGTGATCCTTATTTTTCCATATAAATATGTTCTCCCATGTCAATTTATTTTGGCTTATGTGTTTGGAAGAATTTAGTAACAGTGACATCAAAATTAATCTCAGAAACTATTTGTAGTTGGTTTATTAATACTCGTCACTTAGTTGTTTATATTAATGAGACTAGTTTCAAAGGCATTTGCCTCCATTTTCAATCTCTTTCCAACTGGCATCTGTTGTCTGCTGGATCTAAATATCATCAGGAACACAAAAATAAAATTTGGAATTTACAGGAAACCAACACATTAAGAAAATTACATAAAAATAGCCACAACCCAATTACACATAAACATGCAATAAAATAGCCTTACACACAGAATAGTCAACATACCCATGGAAAAAGAATATTTCAAAGAACAAAAACCAATACTACACATAGCTGAAGAGAATGAGTACAACAAAAGTTTGGTGTTTAAGTAAATTAGAAAAGCTAAACTAAAGATCATTAAGGAAGCAACCACATTTACAAAAGAAAAAGAAAGCAACAGCATATTCAGTTCATTCACATATCACCCAAAAATATTTAATAAATTTAAAAAGATCTTCAAGGAACAAAATATCATCTTGGCACCTACTAATAGACGCTAAATTTTAAAATTTCTAAATTCAAAAACAAGATCAAATCCCATCAGTTAACAGATCCGGAATATACCAAATAAGTTGTAAGAATTGTGAAAAATGCTACATAGGTCAAACTAAAAGAAATCTAAAAACCAGAGTCAGTACTTTAGAAATGTCAGATTGAAAGAAGATTAGTCAGCAGTAGCATTTCATTTTTGGAATGAAAATCATGACATTGATCCAAATCCAAAATTATTAAAAGGAGTGATAAGCCAAAATAAATTAACATGGGAGAACATATTCATATGGAAAAATAAGGATCACATAATGAGTTTTGAAATCCCACCAGTAGATAATTTGACAAAAAAGTTCATAGTTCAACCACCAGAGAGAGCAAACAGATGCCAGTTGGAAAGAGATTGAAAATGGAGGCGATTGTCTTTGAAACTAGTCTCATTAACATAAAAGAAGTGATGAGTATCAATAAACCAACTATAAATAGTTTTTGTGATTCTTAGTAATTTTGGATTATCTACTCTAATTTTGTGAACTTCTTTATTGTTGAAAGTAATGAGTCGGTAATTCAAACACAAACATCACTTAAATTATCCTTACTTGGACATGTTTCAAAGAAGGGTTTGCCCCCCATCAATGTCAGTACTTCAATGGTTTGGTTTGTACTTTTTGTTAATTACTGTCTTGTCTTCATACTTTGTGTATTCTTTTTCCAAAATTACTATTTTATTCCCCTTGTCTGCTTTAGTGTAAATAACTGGTTTCTTAAATATTAAAAGCAGAAGCATTATTAACAGTGAAGTATTCTTCATTTTTGAGTTTGAAGAAGAGTAATGTTCATTTAGTCACCAAACAGCTGAAGATGAGATCGAATGATCTTGAAAACGTTTCAATTATACAAGTGAAGTTTGAGTGTAAATCAAACTCAAAAACTGGTTTCTTTTTTAAGGACTTTCATGGTTTTTTTTTTTTTTTTTTTTTTTTTTTGTACTGTTTTTTTTTTTTTCATTTAATGCTTGAGACAATTTGTATGTCAGCAATAGTCTTTATCTTGGTTAGAATAGTCTACACATGGTTTTAATCCTTGATTGAGTATATTCAACTCTGGCATTGTGAAGGTTTTTTTTTGGATAAGCTAACTACATTGTTCAGTTGATCTTTGGTCTTTTTGGATGGCTTTTCAAGTTTTCCCCTCCCCCATAAATTTTGTTTTTTAATGTTGCAGTTTGGCTCTTCATTTTTCCATTCAGATATTTGAACAAATTGTTTTTAAAATTTTTCCAAAATGTATCCTAATTTTTGGCTAAGTTTTTGATGCAATTGGTGCATCTATTTCTGTAATGTCTGTAATGAGGATTTTAGGAGTATTATAAAACTGCTATTTACAAATAACTTATTTACCAAGAATTTGACTGACACTATTTTAACAATTAGTAAGTTCTATATTTTTTTGGTCACCTTGCCAGAAAAATTTCGATCGGAGGCAAAAATCTTTTTTTAAAAACATGAAATATACATCACTGGCATTCTTTTAGAAAAGGAAACACATCCCAAGATTCGTTTTTGCAAATTTCCCAGTTTTTCACTAGCACGTTGCACCTCATGTTTAAATGCATGACTAAATCCATCGATACCTCTGACTTGTCCTTTAAAGAGCGTAATACTTTTATTTTTATTTTATTGGAATATGAGGAAGCCAGTTCCAACTAGCTGAATGACTATCATGGCATCACAAATTTAGAGATCACTTTTTCCAGTGAATTTCCAATGATAAAAAATTTCATTTTTTGAAACATTTTTGGCGTTGCCTAGGTAAGTGCAAAGAGCACTTTAGCAACATCAGAATGAAACAAAATTTCATTTTTGGAATGAAAATTGACATTGATCCAAATCCAAAATTATTAAAAGGAGTGATAAATCAAGAACTGACATGGGTGAACATATTCATATGGAAAAATAAGGACCATGTAATGAACTTTGAAATCCCACCAGTAGATAATTTGACAAAGAAGTTCATAGTTCCACCACCAGAGAGAGGGGGGGGGGGGAGCAGACAACAAATGCTAGTTGGAGAGAGGTTGAAAATGGAGACAATGGCTTGTGAAACTAGTCCCTCAATAATAAAAAAAACATAAGTGACAAACTGTTAATAAAACAGACTACGAATAGTTTTTCCAATTAATTTTGACCTCACTGTTACTAAATTCCTCCAATCATGCATAACAAAAAGCTCTTCTCTAAAATGACTGGATAAGTCTGAATGTCAAATCAGTTTCTTTTGCAATACATAAAAGCACCAACCACATTAAAAAAAAATCAAAACTATATCTCCAGATTCCCACAGTGACATCTTTGACTCAAAATGGACAGTGCAGCATAAACAGGTCCATATATAACAGTGCCATGTGAACGTTTAGATCATTGAACATGTTTTTTAGGTCATACAACATAATTTGTAAGACTTTCACATAGTATGGTATACATACTTCTATTTAACTCGCTAACTTCTAGATTGTGTTGTAAAACACCATTCCATGCATAAATGGGATCTTATAGTTGCACAGTAATGCATATCAAGTCATAATTGCCACATCAAGATTCACAATCACTGTTTGAGTAACAGCATTAATGTCCAGTGTAGGGCAAGATCATTGAATTAATTTCTTAAAGAAATGCATATAGAACATCAAATGCTCCAGAATCAAAGCAGGAACTTCTTTATTTGTAGAAAGAGCTTTAACAGCAAGTGCATTTGCTGAGGCATCTGCCGATATGGATGTTTAAAGGTTAATGAATATTTTTCTACTTCCCTAGTTTTATCACTCATGGTGTTGGATTCTTATTCCTCTACCTCTTATGACTTTAGGCATTGGGTTTAAGAACCAGAAACTCTGGATTGAATAGGAAACCCAGCATGGATGATCACTCCAATGCCTGGCATGAGTGTTTGACAGAATGAGGGCAAAATGAATGAAAGATAATTGAGCATTGATGATAGTGAGATAGTGGAATGATGGGGGAAATTGGGAGATCCTGTAGAAAACTTGCCCCTGCACCTTGTTTCCACACAAATCTGACATTCATCACCTTGGATCAAATCCAGGCCACCTTGGCGAGTCAAGAGGTGTTAACTGCTCAACTAGGCATAGCTTTTGGATATATTCATTGCAAACCAATAGAATACTTCCTTGGCCAACAAATTTAGAATGTTCCTTAGAACATTAGACAAAAGGAGCAAAAAGCAATTCATTTTTATTTTTGATTATATTCGGTAGACATTGAAATACAAACGTGGTATGCATTCCTAAATCAGAAAGTAACCTAATAGGCTATATCATGAACAAATCTGTGCAGGTGAAGCAGAAAGTTCCTTATGATAAAGCATTACATCAAATGAAGTTTCTAAAAAAATATCTTATAAATTATGTAACTTCCCATTTGAATATTATTGGTTGACTCTCACTTCTTGATATTGCTCATTAAGTGATACAGTTAAAAACCAAAATAGAATAGAAGTTACTGACATGACATTAAATTTGTCATGTCGTCACATTGGCCATAGTAGCTTAGTGGTTTAGAGCAACTGCACGGAGAGCAGGAGGTCTGTGGTTCAAATCCCAGCTATGGCATTGAATTTTTCAATCTGGCTCTACTCATCCAAACCTTAGCCTTCACACGACTAGTGTGGAAGAAATTATTATTTCCATCAATTTACCTAAAATAAAACATAGTGGTTTAACTATGAAGCCTGGGACAAGTACTCAGTATAGTTAGTCGCCACAAAATAGGTGCATGTCTCATAGCATATGAGAACCTACCGGGAAACAAACAAGTCAATTGGAGAATTTAATGTCATATTGGCACGTTGGCTGTAGTAGCTCAGTATTTAGAACCGAACGGAGAGCAGGAGATCATGGTTCAAATACCGGCTATGGCATTGAATTTTTCAGTCTGGCTCTACTCATCAAACCTTAGCCTACACACGACTAGTGTGAAAGAAATGATTTATTTTCAGTGATAAGCTTTTTTGCTGTTGTAACAATAAATTTCCTGATTGCAAATATTTGCATCAGTGGTTTTACAGTGTACACTCTCAGAATCTTCACAGTATAGAAAATGCACTATGAGTATTGCATTTTCATTTCTGCCTGCTGCCTACCATAACATTTCCTTAAGTATATTTTCCAGGTAAATACTGTACATCGATGCAATTTTGTGGAGTAATCCTTAATTTATATGCAAATTATAATTTTAAAAAGTAGAATTTGGATTCAACCTAACCATCTTGTATAGATGGCCCTGTAATAACCATGGCATAATTGCCATCTTAATTATGTACATATTTTACTATGTATCATAAATAATACATTTAAATAGTAATGAAATGAAGTGCTCGTGTAGTAATGCTTTAAAACATTTTTTGTATTAAATTTGAATTTAACTTGATTCATCTGTGAAAACTTACTTATAGACCTTGTAATACACAATATAGCAATGATAAACGTATACATAACAAAATGAGATTTGATTTAAATCTAAGAGAAGGAATATCCTATTGGTTTGAAGCGAATCATAATGGGTATCCATTAGGAAAGCTTAGTAAAGCCTCAATACATTTCCTACCAAGAAGTCATGTTTAGTAGTGTGCTTATTCCTTTCACAGAGCTTGAAACTTACATAGATGTCCATTTTAAACCATTTCAAGTTGTGAAGAGCAAAATATTTCTTTCCCATCTTGAAGCAGTTGAAACATTTGCTGTGAAAATGAAATTAAAAATCCATTGGTGGAGATACTTAATATCTCGCTTATTCATGTATTTGTACACATTTCAGGACAAGAACTTTCTTCCATGTATATAATATGACTGACTGGTTTTGTTTCCTATTTGGAGGTTGTGCATGGAGTTCTATGGTTAGTGTATAAATTTCTAAATGTTGAAATCCATAAAATTTTGATTTTTTTTTATTTTAAATTAAGGCCTAATCAAGTTTTGGGACTTTGTCCAGTTCTTCCCCAGTCACTGTTCATTTTCTCATTGTGCATATCATTACAATAAACCATTTGCAAAGCAGTTCAATTCACTCAGCAGTGTTTCAAGCATAGGATTTCTCCCTCCCCTCTCTCACTTCCCCTCCTTTCCTCGCTCATTATGGCTTGCTGATGTTAGAACAGCACATCGTCACTTAAATTACTGCCACAAAGAATTGTGCTTCTCTATACAGCCTGAAGAGCTTTTGAGAAATATTTTACATTGCTGAGAAAAGGTTAGAACTTGCATTTTTGCCATTCTTCTCAATTGTTATTCAGATGCTTCCCAAGCTAGAAGCATTTCCCTCACTCCTCTCTCTCCAATTGTATGCCAACTGTCCATGAAGCAAAAGCCTTAGCTTTATCACAATATTTTCTCCAGAAACTTCTTTCCAGCAAATTTCACCAGAATGCATAGCAGATTTCAGGAACAGAAATTGAAACCAAGATCACCTTGGCTATGTAAAAACTTGTAATACAGAGATTACTTTGTACAGTTTAATTAAGATGCAGGTTACAGTACCAAATGATTACTTTTTGAAATTTTTTGAGCTAATCTTTCCTCTTTTGGATAGTAGCACTGCACTGACAAAAATATGTATATTTTATAGCAACTTCCTCAGTTATTAGCAGCACTGGTGAATATTGTCCTTATATATATACACACACATACAGAATGTTTCAGAAATACTTTCAGACTTCGGGTATGGGTTCCTCAAACCAAAAGGAAAAAAAGTTCATGTGAACATATGTCCCATAATCCTTTTTCTCGTTAGGTGTTCAACACAATGGTAAACTTATAACACAAAACTCGTAATAAATGCTCAATGTCCTCTTGCATCTATGCATGCCTGTACTCTTATCATGGAATGTCATGCGTTTCTGGGATGATGGCAATGGTTTTGCAGGCCTCCGTGACATGTTGAAGCGTTTCTGCATGCAGGATGACAGCTCCATAAACCAATGATTTAAGGTGTTGCCAGAGGTAAAAATCAACAGGATTGAGGTCAGGAGAACGTGCAGGCCATGGAACTGGTCCTCTGCCTATCCATTGGTCATGGTAGATACCAGTCCGTGCATCTCAAACAATGTAACTAAAATATGCCGGAGCCCCATCATGCATAAGAAATGTATGGAACTACCAGACAGTCACCTACAATGACAGCCCACACATTCAGACTAAACTGTTTCTGATGTCTAACCTGAAGAACAGCTTGAGGATTACGATCTGTCCATACATGTACCCTGTGAAAATTAGTAATTCCATCTCTCCCAAATGTTGCCTCGTCTGTAAACAAAACTGACGAGACAATGGATTGTCTGTTTGTGCTACAAACCATTGGCAAAAGTTATCCCGTGGTGGATAATCGGCAGGCGAAAGGCCCTGCACACTTTCAATATATGGATACGGGAGCTGCTCATGAAGTACCCTCCATGCTGTCACGTGTGATGTACCAAATGCCATAGCCAATTGTGTTGTACTGATACCTGGATCGTTTTCGACACACTTTAACATCTGTTCTTCGCATTCCATCATACGAACAACTCTTGATCTTCCTCAATCAGTAGTTAAACGGTTCCTGTCCCAGCAAGGCGACAATAAACAGCAATAAAGACTGGATGACTCGGTTGTCTTTGGTCTGGAAACACCATCTTTTAGAGCCTTGCATCCATTACCATCCGTGCAACCATACATAAAAAGGTCTGCCTGTTCACGAAATGAATATCTAGCCATGGTGGAAAAATCACGTGCAGTTAACTCACTCAATGTACACAATTGAAACATTGAAGACAGACTGATAAATGACAAACAAGTTTCCATGGCAATCCTTTGCCATCTACCGTATGTAGTATGAGTGCATAGTGAAATGAAGTTTTGAGGTTGGACCCCGAAGTCCGTTAAACTCATGCATTCATTGTGACAGGAATAATGCGATAGCCAAGGATTATGGGACATGCTCATATGAACTTCTTGAAAATCCTATATATACTAGAAGCTAGTAGTTTATAACTGTGATGCATTTTTCTTTCAGCCCTTCTGGTGCGAACATTTATGTTCTTGGGATTCACAACACTGCCGCCAGGCCACCAGCTAATTCCAAGCAGCACTGATTCTTGCAACCTCTACATGCTGTACTCCATCGAGTAGACTAAAAGCATGCTACCAACTTGCCACTTTTAACAATATTGCTATAAATGATTTATTTTTTTAAAAACTTTTGTCACTTTTCATACTAAAACAAAATGTATCTTAAAACAGATTTGCTCATTCAAGTTAATTGTTCTCTAAATCTGTTACTTGGATGTAAGGATTCTTGAATAAAATTTTTTGGGGAAATTTAATCTGAGCTGTTTTTAAACATGCAATTTCGAGTTTTGTTGAACACAAACTTGCACTATTGTTCACATAAAATCTTGATGTTTTTAATGAAACAATGTTCTAAATATATACTACTAGCTTAAGGTAACTTTTAATACTTTTAATTGTTGTCAAAGTGGAGTGTGTGCCCATTTTTTATAATGAGCTTTTTTTCATAGTACTTAAGAGTATGCATGATGTTATGTTGATAAGATAAGACTATGTATATGTTTGTTTCTTGATGCTGGATCTGGCATCAGTTGAGTGCATGAAGGGTAAAGTTAGGTGCCTAGAACCTGTGGTATTTATTTTATAGACTGAGACATATAAACATATTCCAGGTACATACATATATCACTGTTTGCAGGATTGAATACTTTTAGTTTCGTAATTACGTAGTAGTTTTATTGTTATATATCACTGATTGTTAAAAGTGGCAACGGCACAGTTTCCATACAATTAGCAAAGTTTGAATTGAACATCTTGTAACTATTTCTAAGATAGTGATTAAAAAAAACGTTTTCCCATGTCTTGCTATGAAGGCTTGGCTAGGTGTATATAAAAATGCAGTAACATAAATTTTGTACCAAAAAATTACTTGTTTACTCTAGTTTGGAGCATTTAGTGTTTTCCATATGGTTTACCTTTAATATTTTTTTTTGCTTATTTTGTTGAAGATAAGTTACTGTATTGTTGTATGCATTTTGTCAGCCTGCACCTCTTCTGCTGAGTGAACAGACACAAAATAAAATGAAAAATGCCTCTATTCTTCTCTTGAATGAGGACCAAAAAAAATAAAATAATAAAAAAAATGACAAAAATATTGATAAGTTTATTATATAAATATATATACATGATATCTCCCCAGTTTTGTTCAACAGGTATTCAACCTGAGTTTGAAAAAACTCCATTCCATTTTTTTAGTGAGTGCATTAATTCTGTTATTGGTGAGGATAAGGAAAGTTGGTGTCATGCATCACAGTGATTATATTTTTATTCTTGTAAATTGCAACTTTAGTGGACCATTGGGGGGGAGTAAGCTCTTGAGAGAAATTTTGGGAATTTAACAAGCAGTATTTTGTTTCCACATCACTTATGTAAAGCAGGAAATAAAGTGCATTGTGAAAAAAATACTCTTTCAGGATCAATAAAGAAATGGTATAGGATGGAGAAGAAATGTTTTACTTCAACGCCCTATGATAATTTGTGCTTGTGCAGAATAACCCTCTCCTGAATGTCCCTTTTAGAGATAGCAAAACTGATTTATAGTATTCCTATGAGTAAGGATGATGATACAATGGAGCACAAAATTAATACAATTTTGAGTCAAACTGGTACTCAATGTTACATATATTGCTAGTGTTTACCTAGAACGTGTTTCATTAGGACCTTCCTAACATCCTCAGCTAATGTCGACTGAGTAACATTTCCAACAATTGCAGTTATAAAAGAATGCTAGTTTTCAAAAATCATACCAGAAAGTAGTTCTGTATGTCAATATGTATTTACACATAACTAAGATCTTGGTCAACTCCTTGCCTAATTGTTTTTCACAACCAGTCTCGATCATTCATTCCATAAATCATAGATTTGAATTTGTAACATTCTCTTAAGTGCATTGTCTTAAGTACATATTAGAATTACAGCTCACTTGAGTTCTGTTAAAAGTAATTTTCATCCATCATAGTGTTGCAACCAGGGTTGTAAGGGGTATGAAGAACTTAAGAGTCCTAAGCCACAACTAGGGACGTAGCTACTGGAAGGATTGGAGATCAGATGGTAGAGCTAATTGGTGGGGGTTGAGGACATGTGAAGGGTTAGGAGATAACACCTAGTGTCAAACCACATTAACAAATGTATACTAATTTGGTAGAGCAGAACAAGGGACTCCCTCAATTTGAAGAGATCAGTGGTGCAATTGAAATATTATAACATAATGAACTGTACCTTTGGTTTAGGATTGCATAGGTATCTGTATTAACTGCTATATGAAGGATGTAGTCTAAGAGTTGATCGTCTTATTGTTTTGAACACAACAGATTTCAGACCTGACAGATTAAGCCTTCGACTAACAATCTAATCCATCATCCCGCGTACTGACTTACATCATTTAAATAGGGATCGTGCCAAAATGGCTGCCAATTGACAAATCGGCATTTCTCATAATTGTGGGGTCGTTTTGGTTTTGCCTACTTCCTAGCAGGCTTGGTCGTGTGCAGTCATCATATACATGAGTTGTCTCAATTTTCCTTTGTTTTGTTGACAAAGCAGAAAGTTTCTAACAGTTCAGTGACTCTATCCGTTCATCTAGCGATGTGAACCAACTGATTCACACAGATGTATTCAAATTTGCAATGCAGAAAATGAAATCTTAAATTCCAATAATTAAAATCCTATCCAAAATTTGTTCAGACCTTATAGGCGACAATTATTCTCTTAAATCAATGTTCATGCTGCTAATGATTGTGTTCCAAAATAGCATCTCTGGTAATTCCATTTTACATGCATACCACCAAAGTTCAATTATGCAAATAAATCCATAGATTGGTAGATATCTATCTTGGAAGCTAGAGATTCTAAAGGTTTAACACTTGCATACTAGTAAATGTTATATTGTAATGTAACATGCTCTTAATATTTACTGTCTACCCAACATAAAAAAAAAGGAGGTAAAGGTAGAGGAATGTGTAATGTAATCAGTTTTGCTGTCTGTACAGTGTTTATGCTTGCCTTCAGAGTGACAAGGATGCTAGGTTTGTTTAAAATACAATGTTGGCACATAACTTGCCCATACAGAATATGTATCGCTGCAATTATTGCAACGAATATTAGATCTGGCAACATGGGTGACTCATATGCACTCTTGTACACATTTCCTAGTAAACAGATCTAACAGAGCAGATACAGTTCAAACCCCTCTCCCATTCACTCTTGCCTGCTTGTGGTGGACAGTCAAACTTGCTCTTGGAACAGGTTATAAAAATTAAAATTGGAAGACTTTTTTTAATTGTAAAATTGAGTGTATAGATTCTCCTAATCCATTCCTTAACACTGACACACTTAAGCTATGCAGACTATACTTTTATAATATTGAATTTATTTACCTTAGAATGGAGTCTGCTAAATATTGAAGTTTCTCAATACATCTACCAACTGTTTTATTCATTTATTTTAGATTGTGTTTAAGCACTGATGCAGGGTGGACATTAAACGTTACCTCCAATACCAGGGTGAACTAGGCCTCAAATTATGAGTAAATGTATCAGGAACCAAAATAACCTAATTAAGTTAATACACAAATTTTTGAATTAGTGATAGATGCTTATTTTCAACTGCTAGGTGAATACTACATTGTCATCCATTGGAAGCAAAATTTCTTGATAGAATCACTGCTGATTAAATACTTGTTCCTCATAAAATGCATTCTTTGCATTTCAGTGCAGGAATCATGTTTATTCATCAAAAAATGGTCTGCATGTTTTATTTTTCATTTGGTTTGGGTTTATAAAATTCTGTACCATTTTCCAAATTTGAGTAACTTTTTCATTGGAAAATGAAAAGCTAGACTGTTTTGTGATCAGTGGTCACAAAACTTCATAAATGTCAATTATTTTATATTTTGTGAAATGTTATTTTTAGAAATTCTTACTTTTCTGAATTTAGCATTTGTCCAAGTATTGTAAATACACCTCATAATCGTATCTCTCACCTGTGTATTACATGGAAATAACCCAATATTGACATGTCGGATCTTTTTGTTTACTAATCATTAAAATTATGTAAGTGTTTCGGAGGTACATGTGTGTAAAACGGCAAAATTATGTGGAAAGAGATCACTTTAATTACTACCCCCTAGTCAAGAAAGCCAACTTTCTGGCCAGGGGTGCTATGATGCTGACACATCTCTTCCATATTGGTTGATCACCCACCTTTGTCTTGAGTATGTGGACAGAAGGCCAGTGGTCAGTGGTTGGGTTGTCAGATCACTAAGCACAGTGTGTAAGGTACTGTAGCTCAGGACATGATAATCCACTGCTTATACAGTATTCTTAGCTGTTCACAACACAGTTAAGCATTTAAATTTATAATTTAATGTCCTGTGCTATTTGCAACCACAAATAGAAACTAAACAGCAGCCAATCACAAGATGAAATGGTTCAGGTAATATGACACTTTGTGTCGATAGTATGTCGGCAGAACCTCCTGCAGTACAGGCATAACATTTTATTAGCAAATAATGGGTGTAGACTTAATTGAATGACCACACATCCAACGTTTACGCCGTTCAACATCTTAATAGATGCGCATTATAGGAACAGTTCTCTTAACCCAAAGCCACCTGGTTTTCGATTCCAGGAACTTCTTAGAGAGCTAGACACTGAAATGCTAAGGTGTATACTAAGGGGGGCCGCCCAGTGGCTCAGTGGTTAGACTGCTTGGCTCTCACCAAGGTGGCCTGGGTTCGTTCCCAGGCAACCGCAAAGTGAGATTTGAGGTGGACAACACGGCGCTGGGGCAGGTTTTCTCCAGGACGATGGTTTCCACCGGTGCTCCATCTTCATCTCGTGTACCATCAGTGTCGCCGCCTGTGGTGCCGTATGTAGTAAAAGCAGGTGTTAAATACTACACATTTGTATCCTAAGGGAGAGGGAGTATGCACTCTGGTTGCGTAGAACGTCCCACGTTACAAACTCATATGAAAATTGGAGCAAGTTACTATCCAGAGACAGGAAGCTATAACCAGGGTTAGGATTTTCAGTTGCGTAACATTTTTCTTAGAGTTAATTTAAGCTCTTCGGAAAGATACCACAATGTGAAGTTTTGTTTCTGTTTCCAAAAGAGGCATTTTTTCACGCACCTTTTTCCCTTTCTGGATACCTTTATCCCTTTTCCTCAAACCTTGCCCATAATGCCACTTTCCCCCTTTTTTTCTTTTAAGTTTCCTTCCATTTTATTTTACATGATTTTAATCAATATAACGTATTAACTTTTAATTAACATCTCCTCAGCTTGCTATGAACATGTGAAGAGTACGCCTAACATTTTCAGTAAACCCTGCGCGGGAGTTGAAAGCATAACTACAACAATGGAAAATAATTGTGTACCACAAATCCTCTTTCTTATCGCTATAAAGCAGCCCGCAATTATGCAACTGATAATTACCCATTGTCATTGTATCATTCTATCCTTTTAATTTCACCAGAATCAGTAGAATACTGTTTGTTACTGTGACAGGCATCATCTGTTCTTGCAGATTCCAGGGTCACTCAGACCAGTAACCGTACATGTGTAGTTCCAAGAATTTACTCTGGGTTCTGCTTGAAGCTACAAAATCGCTGAGACTGCAATTCCAGCATAAATGAGAACATTCTTGTAATTGTCGCGGTTTACGTAAGAGTGTGGTCAGCAAGTGAATTAGTTGTGTAACACTCCCATTGAGTTAGCTAGTGAACTGATATTAGTTCTTTGTTTCATTACTAAACGAGTGTATTACTAGATTTTACCATGCCAAAGGTATCCAGTGCCCAACATATTGTTCTGGCTCAGGAATTCAAACAAGGTTTCATAGACACAGATGGAACTTTATTCGATGTACTATTTGCGATTCAGGAATTTCGTTAGATGATGAACACCAGCGAGATCACGTCAAACAGCACATTTCCAGCTCTATCAAATGAACAAGACTCTTCAGGGAAACAAATCGCGTCAGCCTCTATTACAAAATGTGTTTCAAAAAGCCAAAATTGTAAGGAAATCAACATGAGTTCTTACACGAACAGGAATTCCTTTCAATAAGGTGAACCAACCAGCCTTCAAGGGATTTCTTGAAAAATACACAAAGATGTCAATGCCGAATGAGAGTACTTTAAGGGAAAAACTACATAGAGCCTGTTTACCAAGAAACCGTACAAGGAATCAAGGAGAAAGTGTATGATTGCGATGTGAGAATAATTGTGGAAGAAACCGTAGACTCAATGGAACGATGTTTTGAACATTTTACTTTTTTCCCTTAACAGGGAAGAAAGTTAAGCCCAAATTGTTAAAATGTATGAGCTGCAGAAAGCCAATGCCAGTACAGTAATGCAATCAATTTTTACTACTGCCAAACACTTGGCCTGCTGGTATTTAGTTTGAAAAACTTCTTGTGGTTACGTCCAGGCTCATACATGGTTTTAGCTGTTAAAGAAACAGACTTACTTATAAAAATGTAGAGATGCTTAATGTCTTGAAGTATAACAGCTTCATGTGTTTTCCTTCTTCTGGTGAGTGATAATTTGATGTACTTGTTTGTAATTCAATAAATTAGAATAGAGGAAAGAGGAATTGTTGAATTAGTCAGCACTCTTTTGTCCTTTTTTTTTTTTTTTTTTTTTTTTTAGCTTATTTAAGCCCCTTTTTTCATCTGAAATTTGCACTTAAAAATTCTAACCCTGGTTATAACAATAGGACAATAGAAACTAACATTGTCATGACAAACCGGTGCTGATTTGGAATGCATCACTATTTGAGGATAACAGATAGCCAGGAAGGTCCTGTTATGACACCAAGGATCATCCGTAGAGTGATGGACCTACCAGCCCCATAGAGCGATACGGTTTTAAGAAGCCAATAACTTAAATGTGAGAAAAGCTCACTCCCAATAAACAGGACTGTATATCACGTGACGGATGTGAAATAGTGAAGGCCTAGAAAACAGGCATGGATAGATAGTGTCCTATAGGAAAAGGGGAAGAAATTGGGGTGATTTGCATGATGCTTCTTGGCGAGAGTCAGTCACGTTTAGATGTAGCCTTCGCCAGTATATTTATTATGAACATAACAGGCTTATAAGCCCAATTACAATTTTCTTCATATATATATTATTTACACATAATAATATAAAAATTCAAATAAAACACAAGAACATAAATTAACATAAAATAATACAGAGAGGGAAAATAAGGAATGGAAACCATTATAGAACATGAAAAAAGTAAAAGAAGAAAAAAAAAGTGAATGTGGCATGGTAAGTAATTTTACTGCTATTACTAATTACAGTAATTATACTGTTGTTATCATCTTTAGTAATTTACTGATCTAGGAACAAATAGTTACTGTGGCATTTTTTAATTGAGTCACAGAAATGTTGAAAATATCTACATCGAAGTAATGAAGTTTATTATAAAGTTTATAAATACATAATTCTGTGTAATGGTGATTTTTTATGGATTTCTGTATTTGCTCTGGAGATGAAGAAAAGCCTCTTGAATCTGCTTATTTTATTGGGTACATAAAATATTTGTTGTAATATTAATATCATCAATAATCAATGCAATATTTTATACAGAAATATTAAACCAGAAATGTAAAATTTTAAATTTAAATACTTCTAAACGAGTTTATAATTTGTATAAGTAGGGCAATATCCACTTCTTTTAAATGGCGTGTATTTTAGAAATTTTGACTGTACTTTTTCTATTGTGTTGATATGCTTTACTGCCTTAGGACTCCAAATAATAGATGCATATTCGAGATTTTGTCTCACAAATGAGCTATTAAGTTGAATTAAAGTTTTTTTCTTAAAGGTATAGGAATTTTGAATAATGAAGCCAAGACATTTTAGCGATTTTGATACCAATGTTATATGTAGACGTATCGTTATAAAGGAAAGATAAAGTGCGTAGAGTTTAAGACCGCCGTTGTTTGAGGGGAGAATTACTACCTAATATACATGTAATGCATAAGAGCTATGAACGAAAGAAGCACGCAGAGGTAATGTAGGATATAGGCGACGTTGCTAAAAGTAGGGAGAGATTATCAGACAAATTGTAAGTGTTGCAGAAGCAAGCCCGTCTGCTTGATGTCATTTACTCGAGGTATATCTTCAATACGCTGGACCATGAGATACGGATCTCGCCGCTTACATGACCACGAGAGGACATCCAGACTTAGCTAAGAGCCCATAGCAACCCTGAAAAACTGATGCTTCCCAACATTCTGCACATGCCATGAAACCGTGTAGAGATGTAGTTCATGAGTCAGCAAGTCGGGCTTCTTAGCGAGGAATCGGCGAGTAGTGGAACAGGAAGTGAAGTATTTCACGAGTGAATATCGGAGATGTTTGCAGAGCCGGTGTGTAGCTCCGTGTCAGAGGTAAACCCTTGTGTGCGTCAGAGAGATTATTAGCAGCGCGAGTACTGTCCAGCAATGCAAAGAAGGTCCCTGAAAGGAATGTGCTCCTTTACACAGTGGGACAAGGACAGCGAATGTGTGTGACAGGGAAAGCATGCTACACAAGGAGTAGAACCGTTAAAAAAACATGCGCCCTATTCACTCTGTACACTGAAACCAAAAAGATTCATTCACAAAAGTAGAAGCCGTCAGAATGTTTTTGAATGGTCAGTAACTGTACTGACATGGAGTGTCATAAACCTGTCCAGGGAGGGTGTGAAACCTTCTGCAATCCCTGCATCTCAGGCCTCGGAGACTTTCATGTGGAGGACAGTATATGCAGATTAAGATACATAAACATTAAAGAGACGTGTTGAAGTTAGGTGTTGTGCAAAAGAGAAAGGGATTATACGTCGGCTTTGGGATTTTCTTTTGTGATTTTATCAGACTGGTGTGATAAGTTTGCTATTGCCATTGCATTGTTCATCATTACCTGAATTAGTCTCTAAGATTTCTCATTGAATTGTATAGTATGAGTGATAGTAAAATCCAGCACAATACTCTCTCTTTACACAATTACACCAGTTTATGAGTCATGTGTTTTTATATTCACCATCATTATCGCATTTTAATTTAGCAACATTTAGGTTAAAATGTGCCTCAGAATAATTTAAATATTTTTTTACACATATAGACACTTCATTAGAGATTTGATACTAAGTGGACACACAGCACAAAAATATGTCCGTTCATTCAACAATGTGAGGGAAATAATTCCTACCGCCATAAGTCAGGGGATGGATTGTGATGCACAGACCGCTATGTACCATTTGTCCTTTGCACTTTGGTTTACTCTTACATGTCAGTCTTACAGTTTAGCTTTGGCACATACGAAGCAGTCTATATGTTATTCCTAACACTCATCTCTACATACATTCCAGGAACTTCCTGCAGTTATTTAAGGTTTAGATTAACTAGCTTTTGGTGGCATGTGTGCACTTATTTCCACAGTTTTGAGATGTTAGTAACCGTAAGTTATTTTTCACTCCATGCCACAGTAACAAAAAAACAGCACTTCCCCATTAATAAACTAAACATGTTCCCAAATTGACAATATTCAACACTGCTAACACATCAGCTGATGTGATATTCTTTCCCAGGGTAAATACTTCATTTTGCTATTTCTTGTAACTGTACAGATACCTCCAAGTGTGATGCAAGCCCTTCATCCGGATTTGTTAGGAATACATAGCCAACCATGAAATTATCAACTGCATTATAGAAGGATCATCTAGAATGCACGGACCTAACACTGATGTTCAAAACAACAGCCGTAGGTAGTGAGAAATGCTTATAATTTCCAGAAACTGCAATTTTGATGCAGCAAAGTACAAATGTGGTGTAATAACAGTTTGCAATGTACATAAAGACCGCTTTTACACAAAAACACTATATTCAAGGTAAAATAAATACAATTTAATATTGAAAGTTTATAAATGAGCAATTAACTATATAACTTAAACATTCATACAGTCATAAGTTTTCCATACCATAATGCAACATCCTTCTTAACAGCCCCAACAAGTTTAAGTTATAATGAAAATTACTACAAGCAGCATATATAATACATTATGCAGAATTTCTGGCACTGAGTTCACTCCAAATTATTAATCGTGGTTTACACAATGCAGTATATTTATTTAGACATAAATTCTACTGTATAAAGTAGTTATTGGCTTTGAATATGGAAGCCTTAATTTGGAATTTTTATTTGGTTTTCATTGAAGTCGTTTCACTTTTTTACCTTCATGTTAGCAAAATTACGTTATTTAGCACCTTACAACACTTCACTGGTTTTTGCAGAGGGAATGTACTGATAGTTGAAATATGAGAAATAAGAAGCTGTAAACCAGCATTGTAAACCGTAAATAACAACTGAAAAACAACTTCCATGCTATCTCCAGTATTGCATGCATAAAATAACAGTATTATTTTTACACTTCAGCTATGTATTTAATCAACAAAGAACGCATTGTTTGTTAATTATTATTATTTGCTACTGAGGGTGAAATATGCTCAAATGAGCCCAGGGTCCATAGAGCTTAGAGTTACCCGACATTCGTCTTTCAGGATAAGGAAAACCCCCAGAAAAACCTTATCCAGATAACTCACCCTGACTGAGATTCGAACTCGGGACCTCTTGAACGTGAGGCAGACATGTTACCCCCACGCTACCAAGGCGGGCTATGTTGCTTAGCACTTTACAGCATTTCATTACACATTTTATACAATAAATTCACATTGAGAGACTTAGTTAAAGTCTCCAGAGTGCAATTCCAAATGAAACATGGTTAATTGTATTATAAGCTCTTTCTTGGCAATTTAGGTGCAAAAAATTCTTTTCACAATTCGCACCAACGGAAAACCAGCACACATGTGCTACAAAGTTCAAAGAACATGACAGCCCCACAATAAATAGCATCGAGAACATGGATCTTGGATCATGTTCAATATTTAATTGTCTGACAGTGGAAAAGTTAGTTGTTTTCGATATGTTTCAGAATCTTAAAAATATTTGCTGGAGCACAGGAAAATAAAAGTTGTTATAGAACATCCGCCAAGCAAGTCTGATTTTAATTTAAGTGACTATATATTTTAAATTTTCCTTCTGATTCTGGAACTAGTTCCACTGGAATATGATATTTTCCAGCATCATATGTCGATATTGCTCAAATATAACCTCTAATTTAACATTTTGGAACTTGTCACAATGTACTTCCATTGAAAGTAAAAAAATATTTTCATATATGAACAATGCTATCCAAAATCTGTGTAAGAGCAACATGCGTTTAATTTGTGAGTTAACTATAGACTGCTGAGGAATCCCCACTTTGAAAAATAGTGAAAATGTTTTCTCTAAACCTACGCTTCTAATCTTCGTTACCCAGGACAGGATCATAGTAAGAATCTGTTATATTTAGTTTGAATGAACCTTTGAGATTTGAAATATTCCATAATCACACAATAAGCTGGAGAAAATCTATTGTTGCTGCAAAATACACATCAGAATTATCAGAAACCTTCCTTTGCAGAGCTGCAATGATTTTATCATCAAATATCTCTAGGGCTAGAGAAACATTTTGCCTCTGAGGAGAAGGATTGAAAAGAGAGATTTTTCAGTTCAGTTCATTTATTCACCATTTGTAAACAAATGTTACATGGTATTGTCAAGACAATGGCTATCAGTGGAGTCTGCTGGGATTGTGACTTGGGCTATCATTAGGCCTACCAGATCCGGCAATAAGGGATTGTTGATTAAATGTTAACTTCACAAACAGTGCATTTAAATCAATTTTTCTTGAAACAAGCTGTTAAAACAATTAAAAACGGAAAACAAACAATTTCCCCATACCATACCAGCCGTCTTTCTTTACGGGTAAACTGCGTTGTGACACTATCAAGAAACAGTTCCTCGTTATGTCTTCTCAATGAAACAACACTGTTTTTTTTTTTTTTTTTTTCTCTCCACTGATAGGAGAGCCAAGTTGCTAAGACGAATTATTTTTCCCTGTGTTGCAGTGAATACGATTTTATTCGTTTCAAGGCTGAAAAGCTCCTTTCAGCACTTGCAGTGCTAGAAGGAAATGTTAAAATCAGTTCACACAGTTTATAAACTTTACTGTACACAACGTCAAGTCCATTTGATTTCATATAATTTGCAATGCTTTGAACGGACTTGTTGGAAAATTCTTGAAGTGAATATAACAGCTTCAGTTCATTTTTCAAAGACAGTATATCGAAATAGGAGACATATGGTTCTCACAGTTCACGAAATACATTTGTTGGAAACATTCTATCGTAACTCGCAAAATGTTTACAATCCAGTAACGCCAAAAATTTTAAGTGCTTCGGTGAATCAAGTCTTAATTTAGTTTGAGTTATTAATGTGTCCAGAGTTTCACAGAAAATCCTTATGTACGAAAAATGGGTTTCATCTTCACGACAGTTTGTCTTTCTTGTCCTTTTTTCGTTCCCTTCATCAGCAACGCTCATATTTTCTGACAATACTTCTTCAAATCCTGTATTTTTAATATTTTGCAGTGTGGTAATAAGTTTGTGTACTTTTTCCATACGTAACAGATGTCCATGCTCTTGTTTTGTAAAATGTCAAAAAAGGATATCTGAAAATGCAACAATTTTACTGAACATAATCAAGAAAAAGCTGGTTCGAGTCTTTGAGAAAAATCGCACAAAGCCTGAAGCCATGTTAACTCTTCGCTAGAGCAGTCCCAGGTTCCTCTTCAATTGAAGTAAAGAAACTGATAAGATGGCTTCTATAGTGATGAACTGTGCTTATAAGTCTAGAAGCAAAATTCCATCGTGTAGATGCGACACTTGACATTTTCTTTTCAGTAAAGGCTTTAGGAGAACCTGTACGTGAAGGGAAATGTGAGAAAAAAGGGGGTAAACCATTAAGATACAAAGAATTGTGTTGTTTCCTTATAAAATTTACAGATTGGGAAAGTATTAGGTTAAGTTTGTGGCTAAAGCAGTGGATGAAGGTAGCAGCTGGTTACTCGGTTTTAATTAAAGTCTAAGTCCAGAAGCATGTCCGGACATTACTGCAGCACCATCGAAAGTTTGAGCAACAAATTTTTTTGAACATCCCAAATCACTTATGGTTTTTTTACATATTCAAATAAACCACTGGCTGTTCGATCAGAACTTACATCAGTGAAATGTAGAAATTGTTCTTTGCAATTGCCTTCATCGTCAATATAGCGTAGAATAGTAGACATTTGAATTTTATTGGTGACATCAGTCGTTCCATCGAGCATGAGTCCAACAAAACTAGCCTTATCAATATCTTATTTAATCTTATATCTAACAACACTGGCTACGGCATCGATTAGTTTATTTAGTTTATTTATGAAATAAATAAATACATCCATTCAAATTTTGATACAATTTATAATTCACAAATGCAACATAATCATGGAACGAGAAATAAAAATAATCTAAAACCACCCATGCACACATTAGCACTGTATGAAAAAAGCCCACAATATGCAGGAATAAAAATATATAATAAATTACCTGTAAGAATCCGTGAAATGAAAAACCTCAAATGCTTTAATAAAGCAATAAATAACCTACTAATGGACAAAGCCTACTACTCGATTATTGAATATATGGATGATAAAATTGAATTATAATGAAATTTTTTGTCATTTTGTAATTCTAATATTCTGACAATATTATTCCAAGGGCATGTCATAATTATAACAATATTTGTATATAGTTGTATTGATATTATTAGTAATTATATTATTTGTATTATTAGTATTTATATTATTAGTGTTATTGTTATTTTGTGTAATTATTATTATTTTAAATTTTCTACTGTTGACGAGTCACCTGTTTACTGAGTTTTTACTCACTATCTGTAAGCGTATGTGACAATAAAGCATCTGTATAAGAGCCGAGGTGCCTTTGAAAACGGTGGCTGCCTTTAGATGCTGGGACAGTGACGCATCATAATTAGAAATTGTAACAATTCTATATAATTGCCTTTATTTAACGACTCCTCACTTTCATCGTGGCTTCTAAACGAACACTCCTGTTTTGCAAGAAGAAACACTGCATGAATAAATCTTTTCAATACTTTTCTATTTTTCTTAACCTTTTCATTGTGCAAACTGTCAGCAAGTTTCTTTTGGTAATTCAATGCAAGGTCTGCCCATTGAGTGCCGAAAGTTTTTAATGCCGTGAAAGATATTATATGCGTTGTTTACCTTTTATGTGATTAAATAGGCCAAATTTGCGAAACCCGTAGTACTTCAGGGTGTTTTCTCAGTTGCAAACAAAAAGCATGGCCAGCAATAAAGTTTATTTAGTTCGAATGAACCAGACAGCCACTTAAACTTATCATAGTTACTTATATTAAAATACCTTTTATAAGGGTTCTTATTTTTACCCTCTGTTCACAATACAAGTGCGGAAGAGCTGGAGTAGGCCTTCCCTGTTTTATTATCACTAACTTATCCTCGTATTTAAACTGCGAGAACGGTCTTTGCACTAATTGTTTAATTACGCATTCTTCGCCCATTTCGAAGAATTAGCACTAGCAACTGTCTTGATACATTATACACTATGAGATAAACAATACTATTGCGGTTGTTTAGGACCATAACAATCACATAATAATTGAAAACACGCTCTTTCTTGTCTTTAACTCCACGTGCTATGCGGAATTCCAAAGCCAGTCGTGTCCGTACGGTATGTTTCGGAGAAGCTCGTATGAGTGTACCGATGTAGGATTCCGAAGCCTTAGCGTGCTGAATCCTGCATTCCTCCACCTCGTCCCTCGCTGCCCCTTACTATAGAGAAGGCTGCAACAGTATGCTTCCGAAGCTCTGCTTCCCCTTCTGTTCAGTGCTAGGGGACGAGAGATATTCCACGCTACGCAGTAATTCTTTATGAGGAAAACTGGCTGGTATTTCAATTTCTATTAATATTGCTTATTAATTTCTAGTTTACTTTAGATATGGGCTTCGGTGATAGCTTTGATAACCCATAAATATGTCACTGTTCAAACAACTGTAGATTAATGTCCAGTGGATATTCAAATGATTCTACAGAAGGTTTATCAGTTTTTCCATCAGTTTACTGTGAGAGTGGCAAGTCTCAAGTCCTTCTGTCAGTTTGTGGATACTGATTGTAAAACTACTAGGACACAGCAAGTCACGATGGCTGTCACTTGAACCTCCACTGAACCGATTCATTGAAATATATGATGTATTGAAGTCATATTTTTTATCACAAGAAAGGTGTCCAAGAATTATTACATGACTTTTTCACTAATAGGGAATCTTATCTATTCTTGTTTTTGCAGTCACAGATGCCAATCTTTCCTAAGTACATTCAAAGATTTGAGCTTGAAGAGGCAACGGTTTTGAAGTGAAAAAAAGAAATTGACCTTCTACTTATAAAACTTGATAGGCGCCAGTGGGAAATGCTCCTGAAAAATGATGTGAAACAGGAACTTCATAATCTTTGTAGTGAGAGTTTGATTGTAGAAGATACATTCAGAAAATGTGTCAGAATTCTATACTACTGCAATTCAGTACATTAAAGAATGGACTCATCAATCATACAAACCTTTTCCCACAATGCAGTTGTTTCCCTGTATTTGGGGAAAAACTAGACGTTTTTTGTTGTAATTTTCGTCCTCCAACGTTAAGTTATATCGGACGATGAATGGAATGGGTGAAATGATGCTCAAATGAGCCCGGGGTCCATAGAGCTTATAGTTACCCAACATTCGTCTTTCAAGATAAGGGAAAATCCCGGAAAAACCTTATCCAGGTAACTCACCCTGACCGAGATTCGAACTCGGGACATCTTGAACGTGAGGCAGACATGCTACCACCATGCTACCGAGGCGGGCAAAAAATAGAAGAATGCCTGAGATAAATTAAATTGATTTTGGAAAGCTGGCTATCAAAGAAAATGAACTGTTTTATGAACGTGTGCATATTAAACTGTATGTTACAGAACAGAATCTAGCTGATTGGAACAGTACAAAGTGTAAAATTGTGGACAGATGGAGATAATTATTTTCACATTTCAAGAAGGAAAACATAACCTACAGTGAAATGGAGAAAATTGCTTTTGTCTTACAAGTTACAATTGCAAGTCTTAGAACATTTTGATTATGGAACATTGTTAAGAAATTGAAAGCGTAGAAAAATAAATTTAAAGTTTTAGATAGAAATAATGTTACTTTGCATTTAATTTCATCTGCACCTCATGTAAATAATAATAATAATAATAATAATAATAATAATAATAATAATAATAATAATAATAATAATAATAATAATAATAATAATAATAATAATAATAATAATAATAATAATAATAATAATAATAATAATAATAATAATAATTGTATAGATAAAGTCAAACTGAAAAGTTCAATGCCACGGTCGGGATTTGAACCACGGATCACTGGTTTCCGTTCAGTCGCTCTTACACATTGAGCTGCCATTGCCAACGTGCCGTCATGACATTAAATTCTCCAATTGACTCATATATATTTCCTGGTAAACTAATGGGGGCTCTTGTATTCGAGATTCACCGTTTTGTGGCGACTTACTATTGCAAGTACTTGAGTCCCATGCTTCATCGTTAAAGTCTTAGATAGTAAGATTGATGGAGATTAATCGTTTCTTCGCACTAAGCGTGTATAGGCTAAGGTTTTTGGATAGATAGCTGGAATTTGTTGAATTAGATGATTTGGATGTTTGTTGAAGGTGCTCTATAGTCTACTATAGCTCTTACAGAGGACCTCATTGACCTCCAGAATTCATAAGCTCTCATGCAGCAAACTGTTTTGTACATATGAAAGTTCATCAGTCATCAGTCTGGGATATCTGTTTTGAATAAACTGTATATTTCGTATTTGAGGTATTGTCGTGAGACAATGTTTTGTGGCGGGCTGCGGCCCGCACGTATTCGAAAGAGAGTGAGAGAAAGAGAAGCGGGGAAAGAAAGAGATAGAAAGTGCTTCAAGCCACGCCCACGTCACGCGCTCTAGCGCTTGTCGAGAGGGAAAGGGACGGAGATAGTCTGGATAACTCTTTCCTTTCTCTCGCCATCGTGAAGGATCGTGTTACTTCGAAAATTTTCGAGAAAATATGGTTCGGGTATAAATAGCACTACGGACAGAAAATCTTCGGGCTTTTGGGGGTCACATCCAGAGTTAGCACATCAGGCATATGGGGCTTCGGCTTCGTTATACCCCGTGATGCGTTCAAGGATGCAGACACCCCTGGAGTTGCGTCTTTTTCAGGCGTTGATTCGTCCTATCTGGGGCATGGCCGTAGGGTCCAAACTGCTACAGCTAAAACGTGTACAGAATAGATGTCTTAGGGCTATCTGTTCTGTGTAGCGGAGCTTTCCCGTGAGATACCTTAATGAAGCCTCATCTCTCCAGTAGGTGTAAGATGTCATTAGATGCCGGGGCGCACAATTCTACACGATTTTGTCTCAAAATCAGAGCGCCCTGGTTAGGTCTCTTGGGAACTACCAACCAACTTAACGCCGCTTCAAGCTCTACCGGCGTCCCCGCAAGGCATGCGGGCACAACCGATAACAATAAAATGATACCTACCTGAGAATTAGACTGGCAATTATTCTAAATTAAATTCTTCCTAAATATTCTCACACCAGCGTTGCACCCGAGTTGGCAACCATTGAGGAGCTATGGCTACCTCCCTTCTTTCATCCACAAAAACTGAACCCGCCACCCTACAAAACCCCCCACAAATCCCATCATTAAGTGGCTAAGTCCGTCTAGGACAGGTACACGTATGACATATAACGTGCTGACCCTCAATCAGCCGCCAACTGCCGCCAATCTTCGGGCTAAACATAGCCTGTCAGTACCTTGTGTGTGTGTGTGTGTGTGTGTGTGTGTGTGTGTGTGTGTGTGTGTGTGTGTGTGTGTGTGTGTGTGTGTGTGTGTGTGTGTGTGTGTGTGTGTGTGAGTGAATCAGTTGCAGTTGCGAGCCGGCAGTTGTCAATGGTCAGTTTTCGTATAGTTTTTTAGACATTTGTAGTGTACCGAGTTGCAAGTTGAGAACTGATAATCCTGTAGTGATTTGAAAGCCAATTCCTTTGTTCGTTTACGAGTGGTGAAGCCACGAGAGAATGTGTCGTTGTATGTTACGTCATCCTGCTGCAAAGGGCTGTACAAACTGTCTTTTTACAGAAATAAGGAGCCTTTACAATTTCTGCAAACTAGACTTTTAATGTAACGAAACCACAAAGTCACAATATGCAGCAGAAACCGAATAGAACACTAATACTGCCATATAGATCTAATCGATGAGGTGTACATCATTCGTGATGCGTGTTTAAATGAGCCTACGTTGGTTTTAAATCTTGCAGCACCGTTTTAATATCACATATATTGCGGGAGGTGTAGGTGTTTGATTTTGTTATTAGATGTACTCATGTGGTGGCCACTGGCATCTGGAAGGCTTGCCAGAGGCTGAAAGGGATTACTGGTAGCCAAAAGGTTGGATTCCACTATTTTCCTATTTGAAGTAAAAATGCCTCTGCTCCCCTTCCTCTTTTAAAAGTACAAAGAGATTAAGTTATTAATTACGACTGATACTATGTAGTAACTTGGTAAAGTATTTTAAAACTCTTACAGATAAATACAAACAAATAATAAACACATGTAAGACAAAAAGTTAAACACATGCACTAAATATGCATAATTACTAAGAGTATAAGCACAACCACGGAACATACATATACTCAAATGATTTAGCTTCAAGTCAAAGCCACCTATGAACAGCCCTCCACATCGTATATAAACAAGATTGTTGTAAAAGTTCTCCTAGGCAACGAAACTAACGATTCATTGCTGGATCATTGTGAACAATTTCTTGAACAGTAATGGGAGAACTATAAGCTTCAAAGTTGCATAGAGTCAACATGAAAAATTCACTGCCATAGCCGGGATTTGAACCACGGATCTTCTGGTTTCCGTCCAGCCGCACTACCATTGTGCTACTATGGCCAACGTGCCGACATGACATTAAATATCTTAGCCTATATACGGCTAGTGTGGAGAAATGATTAATTTCCATCAATTAACTAAAATTCAAAGTTGCAATTTGTTGAGTTATAATGCTGTTATGGATTCTTCTACTGGCCGTCATCAATTGGAGAGTCGTATTCTGCTTATACATGGCCCCACGAGGCAGAAGACGTCGTCCTGCTTTACAGCCACTCCATCATCCTCATCATCGTTTGGGAGCTAATAAGTTCCATGCTAGATGAAATAAGACCACCACAGTGTATCTGCTCCAAGATGTACGTGGTCCTGTGTTCCTTTTCATTGACTCTTGATGTCTTCATCCGCCACGAGTTATACCACACCTGAGGATCCTTTGCCATCTTTGGAAGATTCTGCATGGCTACAGATGAATCGAATATAACATATGTGTTGATCAAATACAACTGTTTTAAAAGAAACTGTTATCAGCATGTTCTCTTTGCCTTTCGTGCTGTGAAATAAATGTGTTAGTAATCAAGTTTTCTTTATTTCACTTCCTATCATGCACAGATAAAATAATATAGTGAGGTCAAAGTAAATTCGAAGGGACTTCATACAAAGAGAAAATAAGTCATCGTTAATGCTCCTCGGCAGGCATGTGTTAAGGCCAGAGTTAACTGAACTTATTTGTGTTTCCAAATTTCGTTCTTCTATATTTAATGCCTTTTTTCTAAAAAAGAATAGATATATTGCTTTTTGTAATGTGATTTGTTAATGTTACATGAAATATACCAGGCCATACCGATTTACTTTTAGAACTTTAATCTTAGATTCAGTCTTCTATGAACCTCAGTTATGAAAGTTGGTATAGTTTACGTTATAGTGTATCAAGCAGTTTTGCAGTAAATATAGATACGTACATACATACAGTTTTCTTAAAAGATTGGCAATTTTGAGGTTGAGCATTCAATAAAATATTTACAACTAAAATAAAGCCAGATTTATTGAGCATTGTTTGGGTCTGTGTGTTCTAAGTTTCAAACAAAGTATTTGAAAATTGCAATTTTTAGAGCATTTTGATCATATAAAATTGTTGAAAAGTTGAAGGCGGAAAATATGGATTTGAAGTTTTAGATAGAAATTATGTTAGTTTGTTCGCTTTGAATTCTCCTGCACCACATGTAAATCCTGCAGCTTACTTATTACCTTCTTTTCTAAAATTTGCTTACTTTTAGCTTTTCCTAATGATTTTTCTATCTACAATAGCTTTTACCAAATAAACTGAATAATAATAATAATAATAATAATAATAATAATAATAATAATAATAATAATAATAATAATAATAATAATAATAATAATAATAATAATAATAATAATAATAATAATAATAATAATAATAATAATAATAATAATGATAATGATAATGATAATGATAATGATAATGATAATGATAATGATAATGATAATGATAATGATAGTGATAAGGATAGGGATAAGGATAACGATAACCACAACCACCACCACAACCACAACAACAATAACAATAATAATAATAATAATAATAATAATAATAATAATAATAATAATAATAATAATAATAATAATAATAATAATAATAATAATAATAATAATAATAATAATAATAATAATGATGATGTTAATGATAATGATAATGATAATGATAAGGATAGGGATAAGGATAACGATAACCACAACCACCACCACAACCACAACAACAATAATAATAATAATAATAATAATAATAATAATAATAATAATAATAATAATAATAATAATAATAATAATAATAATAATAATAATAATAATAATAATAATAATAATAATAATAATAATAATAATAATAATAATAATAATAATAATAATAATAATAATAATAATAATAATAATAATAATAATAATAATAATAATAATAATGGTAACGGTAACGGTAACGGTAACGGTAACGGTAACGGTAACGATAACGATAACGATAACGATAACGATAACGATAACGATAACGATAACGATAACGATAACGATAACGATAACGATAACGATAACGATAACGATAACAATAACAATAACAATAACAATAACAATAACAATAACAATAATAATAATAATAATAATAATAATAATAATAATAATAATAATAATAATAATAATAATAATAATAATAATAATAATAATAATAATAATAATAATAATAATAATAATAATAATAATAATAATAATAAATAATAATTAATAATAATAATAATAATATAAAAAAGTAAATAATTGTAGTTGTCCATGTAAAACTTTGTGCTGCAGATCTATACAACCGACGATCTCTAACAAGCAGCTACACTCCTAATCTGAACATAATTCCGATATTCACATGAAACGGCTTCGTTCCCGTTTTCACAGTTCGGCGATTCCTTACAACGGAGCCGCACCGACAAACTCGTGAACTGCCTCCTGTACCGTTCAATGGCCTGCCGTTTCCACCCTCGTCTCTCCCCCTTCCCCGCGATCCTAATCACACCCTTCCCAATACAGCGCACTCTCTCACTACTATTCACTGCAGGTCTCGCGTCGGCTTTATACACCTCTCGGGCGCGGTAGATCTTTCTTGAGCTAGAAAGATCTCGAAAAATACTATCGAAAAATCTTTTGTATAGCAACAAAACGTTTACGCCCGGCCTCGTGAAGTTTTCATGACGTCAGGCATCAATAACACTTGAAGGCGTACCACTGCCGTCCCGCACAACACTCACAGCACAGAGGTGTTGATTAAGGTGTACCCTGATCCGAAGAGGAGGGGTCTTCGGCTTATAGCCACTGGGACATCCCTAAATGGCATAGAGAGGGTTTTATGAATAAAGACGGTGGTTAGACACTGGTTTTTATTTGTGTAATAGTTTTTTTTATTTAATAAGAGTATGCAGAGAGAGAGAGAGAGAGAGAGAGAGAGAGAGAGAGAGAGAGAGAGAGAGAGAGAGAGAGAGAGAGAGAGAGAGAGAGAGAGAGAGAGAGAGAGAGAGAGAGAGAGAGAGAGAGAGAGAGAGAGAGAGAGAGAGAGAGAGAGAGAGAGAGATAGAGACTGGAAATAGTAAGGAAGAATTGAGAGTTTTTGCTAAGCACCGATAAGATGTTTTTATGCGGCTGGTGTAATTCTGGGAAACAACAACGCACTGTGCCTCACGTTAATGAAGGAATCACATTTTTGTGATACATAGAGTGCCACCTGCTGGATCAGTTTGTAAACATATCGGCATACTACATGATAGTTTGTCACTGTTAAGAATTTCTTAAGCTTATGATACTGCAATGAAGATTTTCCTTGGTTATTAATTTGTGGGCATGTAACGTGTTCCAAAATACCGTTATAACAGCCCATGACGACAAAGAAGCTTGTGGTCAAAAGCAACTTAAACCTCTTAAAGCGAAGTTAACGTTAGTGAGGTTGAGGAAGGAAGCATTGAATCATAAACAGAGCAGTGAACAATATTAAAGAATTATATATAAACTTGACCAGAACTAAATAATTTAAGCAATTTGGCAACCATTTTAGTTCACTGTGTTTAATAATACTAAATAAAGAATTTGTACCTGAAAGGGAAGCTGTTGTTATGTACAGTAAGTGGTTGCAAGTACTGTATATTTAAGATCATAACAAATTTTTCTGAAGTTATACAGTAAATATTATCACTGATGTGACTAATTTTATAATTAATGTCTTAATCAAACTAAATTGTTGGGTTATTGGAGAGAATCGAACAATTTATCTTCAACATTTCCATTTATAGCATATTAAAGCAAATATTCAAACTTGTGACCTTCAAAATCTAAACAAAGCTGACATCTTCGTAAAGTGCCCTATGTACTTGACGTACAACTGCTGGGTGTAAACTCACTTCTTTCTATGCAGCATGAAATCTGGCTACCAGTCCCACTTCTATTTGCACGGGTGCTGCATTCACTAAAGATTTCAAATTTCCGCACAAGAGAAGTGTCCTTCTTGGCAGCGCGGAAGCTCTTGCGTATTCATCAGGTTTCTCTTCCTAGGACCGTTACTTATAGTGTAGTTGCAGCTAAGCCGGTAACTAAACGTGAAATCGCAGCACAAACTAGCGGCATAAACGGGGTAGTAATATCTGAAAGAGCAATTACACCTATGTTACAGCCAAAGCACCAGACACAAGCACGTACTACAGGGAGCACGCCTCCCAAGTCCAGGCCTATGAAGAACTTTCCACCCAAGTCACCGCAGAAAGCATCTACTTCCAGAAGTAGTACAACTACAACACGATCATCATAATCACCATTATTGTAACGGAGTGTGGAGGAATTTCGCTCAACCTGTAGCGAAATTCAAATGCATCTCCTCGTAGATCATCAGGAGAGGACTGAGATCGGCGACTGTCATCTACCGTGATCGCAGCTTCCGATCGATTCGAGGGCCTCGAATCGAAGTTATCAGTAGGAAAGCGGTCCTCCTCCGTTGAGGTTGTGGAGCAGGTCCTCACTACCAGAAAGACAGTGAAGAAAAGGCAGGTTAAACCTTCAAAAAGTGCTAGTCTCAACCCCGAAAATAAAGGAAAAAATTATGGAAACGTTGAGTCAGACTGAAAAATTCAATGCCATAGCCGGGATTTGAACCACGGATCTTCTGGTTTCCGTCCAGCCGCACTACCATTGTGCTACTATGGCCAACGTGCCGATATGACATTAAATTCTCCAACTGACTCGTATTTTCCCGGTAAACCACTTAGGAGTTCTCATAAACACATGAGACAACTACCTTAATGGCGACTTACTACATGTAAGTACTTTAAGGCCCGGGCTTTATAGTTAACCACTATTAGGTTAATTAATGGAAATTAATTATTCTTTCACACTGGCCGTGTGTAGGCTAAATTATGGAAACGTTGAGTCAGACTGAAAAATTCAATGCCATAGCCGGGATTTGAACCACGGATCTTCTGGTTTCCGTCCAGCCGCACTACCATTGTGCTACTATGGCCAACGTGCCGATATGACATTAAATTCTCCAACTGACTCGTATTTTCCCGGTAAACCACTTAGGAGTTCTCATAAACACATGAGACAACTACCTTAATGGCGACTTACTACATGTAAGTACTTTAAGGCCCGGGCTTTATAGTTAACCACTATTAGGTTAATTAATGGAAATTAATTATTCTTTCACACTGGCCGTGTGTAGGCTAAATTATGGAAACGTTGGAGAATTTAATGTCATATCGGCACGTTGGCCATAGTAGCACAATGGTAGTGCGGCTGGACGGAAACCAGAAGATCCGTGGTTCAAATCCCGGCTATGGCATTGAATTTTTCAGTCTGACTCAACGTTTCCATAATTTAGCCTACACACGGCCAGTGTGAAAGAATAATTAATTTCCAAGGAAAAAATTGATTCGACAGTCGCTGGACAGGTCGTTTGTTTTGTCATGCAATGTTAATATTGAAAACGGTCTTTTTTTATGTCTTTTGGTGTTTTATAAAATGTTATTTATTGCTTTTCATTGTTTTCCCCCCTAATTTTGATTATTTATTTTAGTGCCATTTTTTATTTTTTAAATTTCTAGATCATGGCTATTGCCATGAAACAGCATTGATGACAAAGCAGTTAAGTGATCGTATATATAAATCACCACCACCACCACCACCACCACCACCACCACCACCACCACCACCACCACCACCACCACCACCACCACCACCACCACCACCACCACCACCACCACCACCACCACCACCACCACCACCACCACCACCACCACCACCACCACCACCACCACCACCACCACCACCACCACCACCACCACCACCACCACCACCACCACCACCACCACCACCACCACCACCACCACCACCACCACCACCACCACCACCACCACCACAACCACCACCACCACAACCACCACCACCACCACTACCACCACCATCATCATCATCATCATCATAATCATCATCACCAACACAGAATGTCCCCTCTTCACTCTTGTACAGATTATTAATAAAAAGTTATTTTTCTGTTTATTTCAATCAAGATAAACGTCTGTAGAAATGGATTTCTTACGTACTTCCTTATAATTACAATGAGAATAAGAGAATACTAAGCTTGAGCGATAGTCAGATGTTGTAAGAGCCGGTCACTATGTGATGGTTTTGATATTCCATTTTCTTTGCACGTTGGGTAAAGAATGAGGTATGAAAGTTTCTCGTTTGAGAAAAGTATGTTTTGAAATTCAAACAACCAACAAAGAACATTCCGCAAATGTTTCAAAAGTGTATATAACATCAATTGTGTTTTCAAAGATATTTACATTTTTCGTGCTGGTAAGATTTTGTGTATTTCTTACGGATTGCCCATTATGAAAACTCACTCGACATAAAAAGGACTTTTGACGTCATTCCTAGAAAATTTAAAATATACATTTCATTTCCCATGAAACCGTCTCAAACATATGATGCCTTCTTACAGCATGGATTACATATTTGCTAATTAAAATCGTTAACAGTCATATTTGAGGAACCCCAAATTTTCAAAAAAGTTCCATCTACATGACAGTATGACTTGAAGTATTTTCTTGAAAATATTTGTGACGTATCCAAAAATGCTTAAATTAAATAAGTTTAACCTGATTTCGTTTTTGAGTTAACTGTTCACAGACACAAAAACACACACATCTGTATTTTTTTCAAGATTTTGAAAGTCCCAAAACGCATATATTACTGGTGCAATTTCGGTATCGTATTTTTCAGTAGAGGACAACACCTTCTCCTACTTAACCGAGCGGGATGACTCAGGCGGTTTCGTCTTCGTCTCCCTTTCGGGAAACCTGGGTTCGATTTCCAGGGCCCACCCAACTCACCCATGGGATTTTGTCGGGGCCTTTCCCGAGTCGCCAGGCGAATGTTGAGTATGTTAATTACATCACCCGGATTTCCTGTCTTCACCTGAATTATCATTTCCGGCGCTTCCTTTCACGGTATCAGTGTCGGCAAGAGTCTCGGCGGTGCATGGTGGGACGATATGTTCTGAAAAAAACGCTTCAGTCTCCGAGTCGACCCAATCGGCCGATTCGAAAGTGCGGCGAGCGGGATGCCAGTTGTGCAAGAGTGCCTGGGGCACCCTGCTCTGAGGAGGTGGCCTCCGGTCTCTGAACAGGTCTCGTTACTGTTTCGGAACCACGGAAGGTGGGATGCCGATTGTCCTAAACACACCACCGGGGTGTTTCTATCTGGTAAAGTGTAGAGACCTCGCCCTATGTACTGTGGTGACCCCTTGGAGTCAGCAGCCCTCTAACTCCTCTCGCCTCGTCCTCCCTTCTGGGAGCGTATCACTTGAGGTTTAGGTACCAGAGGACAATGCATTTGAAATGCGCACACACCTTGCAAAGGAAGGTAAGTATATTACCTGTCTTTATGGATTTTTGTCTATTCCTGCTTTTGCTGATACGGTATCGATCACAAACCCCGGTGCCCCTCATTCGCCGAGGACTTTCTTAGCTGTGGCAAATTGTACGTAGTCACGATATCCACGTATATGTACGTGCTTGTTCCTGCCATCACTTTCGTGACATTGTGTCTTGATTTTATAGATATACGAGGGGGAAGCCAGAAGAAACCGGACGCCGAGGGCGCTGCCATTCGTAGACGTAGTGCAGGGTTCTCACGCTAGATGGTGTTAGTAGACAGCTGCATGAAACAGCTGTGCAAACGGCGTCAGTGTAGAGCAGAACGTACAAGTGTGGTTTTGTGTTTCTCTGACTGTTGGCGGGTTACCTCTGCGAAGTCGTTATGGCATCTTTAAAGAACAAAGAGTGTGTGTGAAATTTTGTTTCCTGCTTAAAGATACTGCAACGGAGACACACCAAATGCTTCAAGCAGCTTTTCAGAAGGACACTATGAGCTGCACACAGGTTTTCGAGTGGTTTGGGTGCTTTAAACATGGTGAGATATTTGTTGAAGACCAAGTTCGTTCTGGACGCCCTTCAACATCCCGAAATGAGGAGAACATTGAATTGGTCAGCCTAAAGATCAACGAGGATCGTCGCCAAACGATCGACCAAATTTCAGCAGCGACAGGAATCAGTTGGAGCTCGTGCCAGCGGATTTTGAGAGAGGATTTGCACATGAGACGTGTTGCTGCTAAATTTGTTCCGCGCCTTCTCACACGGGAGCACAAAACCATCCGCATGAATGTGTGTCAGGACTTGAAAACAGAGATTGCACGTGATCCAAACTTCTTGAACAAAGCCATTACAGGGGATGAGAGTTGGTGTTACGGGTATGACCCAGAAACCAAGCATGCGTCAAGCTAGTGGAGGACTCCCAACCCTCCCAGACCAAAAGAAAAAGCAAGGCAATTGAGGTCAAATGTGAAGACGATGATCATTGTCTTTTTGGAAGTTCGTGGATATATGCATCGGGAATTCATACCCCCTGGCCAGACTGTTAACCAGCACTTTTACTTGGATGTTTTAAGGCGTCTGCGAGAGGATGTGAGGAGGAAAAAGCCGCAACTTTGGCGATCAGGTGACTGGTTTCTGCATCCCGACAACGTTCCAGCACACACAACCTTACGAGTGACCCACTATTTGGCATCTCAGAGATGGTCTGTCGTTACCCACGCTCCAGATTCGCCGGACCTAGCCCCGTGCGACCTTTTCCTATTTTTGCGAATGGAAAAAACGCTAAAAGTGGAGCGTTATGACGATGTGGAGGCGGTAAAAACAGCTTCGCAAAGGGCACTGGACAACATCAAACTTGAAGAGTTCCAAACATGCTTCCAACAGTGGGAAAAGAGACTTGACAAGTGCATCGTATGTAATGGAGGGTATTTTGAAGGTGACTCAAGTAATTTTGTAAAAATATTCATCAATAAGGTTTCTATGACAACAATCTGGTTTCTTTTGGGTCCCCCCTTGTATTTAATGTTTCTATGCTCCTAAATGACCAATACTACCAACTTTTAAATTATTTCTCCAATTTCACCTTTCATTCAGTTTTAGTATTCCCTTAAAATTTTGTCATTGAACTGTAAAAAGAATTACCAGAAATACAAAATTTGAAAATGCGTGTATATTATTGTGTGTAAATGTGTACTTATTTCAGCACAACAGATGGCATGATATATCTCCGGAATTCTTTTTCAGAGCTTGGAATGATATAATAGCACAATAATCGACGATTGATCCGTTGCAAGAAACCTCAAAGTAACTGTCAGTCTTTCATGGAGAGAAATAGAACTTCTCATAGCTTTTTGTTCGAGTTACGGTAACAATAGTTTTTGGTAGATGTCTTCAGTCATTCGTAAATAGTTAAGGTAATTTGAATAATCTGAAAAAGCTCTTTTAGTAATCTTGTATGAGAGTATTTATTTCTCTTTGTAAGGTAATCTTTACACCACGTTTTGTATTTCGCTCATCTCTATACTTTATGGCCACTAACAAACTGACAAAAGCAATAGTGTCGACTTCTTGATAGCCCGCTGTATTCTGACTGAGTTAAAATCTAGCCTGAATATATGTATCTTTCTTATTTATCAGGGCCGTTCTATACGTAACAGGTATATTATAATGTGTGTTTCCGGGTCTAAGGTGTTAATCCAGAGATACTGAACAGTACAGCACGTGCTTTCTCCCCTAAATATATCCCTCCCCCACCAGTGACCAGCAGACCAGGACAGCAGAAGATTCAGGTCACTCAAGTTAACTTGATTGTGGATGTTTTCGCCACAGAACCTAGCCGCTTAGTGCGACTTTATCTGGGCGGTATAGAGGAATGTTGTTTGTCTCAAGCGTTTGTGTCTGGGCATAGGTTTCTCTGATCTGTTGGGTTTAAGCCGCTCAGGCTGCCGCCTGCGATATGTATTCCCAAGGCTGACTTCACCTGGTCTCCCCGCTTGAAGGAGGTCAGAGTGCAGGCAGCACGATCAGAAGGGGTAGGAAACTGGGTGAGGGTAGAGATTCCAGACCCATTTCTGGTTCTGAGGTTTTTGGAAATATGGAGAGAAATACTCATAGACTAATAGCCCATGGCGTCCTTCGGGAGTCTATATCTCCTCCTCCTCCTGCGAGGAGCTCTGTGGTCGTACCGCCCCAGAGAGCTTACCAGCTGATTGGGATGGGCAGAAATTTTGTTGTGGAAGGTTCGAGATCTCTCTCTTTCCATATCTACTATGTATGGGATTTGGGGAATTTCATGTACGATAAGAGATGGGTATCTGCGCCCAGTATCATAGATAATCCTTAGTGCCCGGTTCTGCACGTACTGCAGTCTGCGGACGGTGGTCGGAGCAGCCAATCCCCACATCTCGCACCAGTACAGAATCATGGGTGGAATAATCGTCCGATACAGACCCAGTTTGAGGTATGTGAGCATCTTTGATTTGAAGATGGGGAATAACTGGCTGAGTACAGCATGTCCTAATCCGGCCTTGGCCCTGACGTGGGGAGTGACGTTTGCCCCGCGATCAAGCAGGACCCCAAGTATTTGGCTGAGGTAACCCAAGGGATTTGCCTCTGCCGCAGCCTCAGTGATCCCGCTGGTTGCCAGCGTCGGGCCTTAGCCAGTAGAAGAGCTGAGCTCTTTCCTGGACTAATTGCCGTCCTCCACCCTGCCCATTGAAGGGTGATATATCCGTTTGACTGGTCTAAGTATGCAACAAAATCTCGGAGTGTAAATATTGCAATGAATGACTATATTATTGAGTGGATGTATTTTTTGTGTTGTTGTTTCTTTTCTTTGGCGTAATAGGTGACACTTTTATTTATTCGTTTAGAATATTTGACTGAGCTATCGTACTTCCTCTAAAATCAAGATTGCAGGGTGCTACGTCCCTCGCTTTCAGTCGACAGTGAGGCAGCAAAATTGTGTCTGTAGTTGCCGGCAAGCAACTATTTCGATCACTATTCGATCACTATTTCAAAATATCTAATTTTAAAAGATATATGTGATATCAAATTCACATTACTTTATCTTCTCACTCTTTTACTAAATACATATTCTTAAAAAAACTTATTTTTCCAACCCCTTCATATTAATCAAGATAAAAGCTTGCAATAAATATGTTATATATTTCCTTGCAAATACGGTTTAAATCAAAGAATGCAGTAGACTTGAACAGAAGTCAAATCTTTTAAGGGCCTGTATTACGATCTCAGGTTACTAGCCGAAGTTTGTTATATTTCAGTTATCAATAACTATTGGTTAGGTTCAGTTCGTCGTATTACGTCTTCTTTTAACTTTTTTCTGTATGTTTTTCTGTATATTTTCGTGATATTTTCATTAATAGTTCATTCGTAATAAGGTCTAGCATAGTTTGTTTGCAGTTTAGATTTTTCCATATCGTTAGATTACTTTTCATAGCGTTAGGTTAGGGTTATAGGTTATATAGGTTACGTTAGGTTAGTGTTATTATAGATTAGGTGAGATATATGGAGAATATATGGAATGCCTTGTTAATTTATGAACACCAAGAGATTTCCAGTGAATTTTTTTTAAAGTAAGGCCACATGACTGTTATTCATTTTAATAATAGTACTGCACGAATATAATTTGGCTAAAATCATTTGGTTAGTAGTTTATCCCCATGAATAAATCATATCTTCTTATATAAACTATCATTTCACAGAGGTATACGTAAAGAGGGAAGGTCCACAAATTACAAGTCACCCATGAATAAAACCAAGGTTATAAAATATTCATTCTGGGACCAGTACCTTGATACCTTGTTTGTTTTAAACATAATATATTTGGCTAGTTATGAAGCAAAAACTCTGGTTTTCTTTCAAGGAAACAGGCTGTAGCAAACTTACATTTCTTCTTGGCACTTTATAATCAAACGCCAAATTTCAGTAACAGCATTGTGCCCTTGATTGAAAAACGTAATTGAACAAATAAATGACTTCATTTAAATACCACAGGATACAAGATGGGCAGGTTTGAACATATCTTTACGTGTGCAATTCTCAGCAAATATATCAAATATATTTATGTACTGCATTGCACAATCTATAGTAGGTACGGCAAGAATCATAAGTAATACTTCAACTTGCATTGAAACAGCGCACACTTGCATAAATCACAATATAATTAGCAAGTGATATTCATTAAGGCACATTGTAGGACAAAACCATTATGGTATTGTACATGTAATAAGCTACATTACATGTGTGAATAGCGTGTGCAATAACGGTTTGGACATCGATAGAAATTGCATAACCTAAAAAATTTGTTCATTCACCGTTTGCTTTACAGTTTACTTTCCTCTGGTAATGCTTTAACGAAACGCAAATTAAACATTGCACCCACTATTAGCAAAATCGAATGTTTACTTCAGCATGTTTCTGAACATTTATACCTACCCACCACCCGCCTCGGTAGCGTAGATGGCAGCATGTCTGCCTCACGTTCAAGAGGTCCCGAGTTCGAATCTCGGTCAGGGTGAGTTAACTGGATAAGGTTTTTTCCGGGGTTTTCCCTTATCCTTCAAGACAAATATCGGTTAACTCTAAGCTCCATGGACCCTGGACTCATTTGAGCACCATTTCACCCAATTCATTCGTCGTCCGATATCACTTAACGTTGGGGCGGACGTAAATTAAAAAACAAAAAATACTTACCCACCTACACATATAGTATTTCGTGTACTTTTCGGTATAGGTTTAACATGCTTTATTTATTGCATTTATGTTCGTTAAAACATGTTGCAATATGGTCGCATAAAATATTGCATTGCTTGCAACAAGTCACTGACACCATGGGACACTAGAAATTATCATTCTATAATCTATTACGTCAAGTTACCTAATACTCCTGTGGTTTATTTTATTTCATTTTCAACATGTTACAAATAAATATGAAATTATCTTTCCACATTCTAATTCTTTTAGCTCTTCTTCTATTAAATGAATACTGTGCCAACATTTCATCCTCAGAATCGCTGTCAACATTCAATCTAACCGAAGGTCAAATACCGACATCTGCGTGTAATTGCAAGTTAATTGGTAACCAACACCTTAACCGGAAATCGTAATACAGGCCTTAAGAGCAGTTTGTTATATGAAGGTTTTGAAATGCCATTCTCTTTACTAGTCAGGACATAAAAACAATGAATAACGACCTCCCATTGAGAAATTTTACGTGCTTGAAACATCAAACCAATAAAAAGGAATATCCAGAAAATGGTTATCTTCCAAGATGAGGAACAAATAATTTACATAAATATGAGCCTCAAACGATGCCAACATTTTTGTGCAGCAAGATCTTGCCCGTTTCTTGTGGTTTACAGTTATGCAAAAGTTGTTCTTAATCATGAGGTGTTCGCAAGTGATTTTCAATAAATTCAGCATCTAAACGTTTGTCATGCACTTAATTTAAATGTGTGGCATTGTAACCAAATCATTAGTTATTTTTAGGAAAATAAAATATAATGAAAACCTATTTACTAAACAGTAGTATGGGATGGGAAATTTTCTTGAAATTTTGGGTGTTGTATCCTTACTAAACCAAATGTGACACAGTAATCTACTTTTTGCCATGTTTATTACACTTCACATCATACAAAGAAATAAAAATATCGAGCTCAAAGAATATACAGACAGAGTTAATACAAAGAGAATATAAACGTCGTCCTTAATCCTCCACAAGATTGTATGTACATAAGACTGTTATATAAGTTCTCCTAGGCAACGAATCTAACGATTCATTTGCGGTTCAATGTGAATAATTTCTTGAACTGTAGTGCAAGAACTGAAAGCCTCAAGGTTGAAATTTGTGGAGTTAATAATGCTGCTGTTGTTCACACTATAGACCGTCCGCATTTGGAGAGTCGTATGCTACTTCTACATGGCTCCAGGAAACAGAAGACGTTGTCTTGTTGTACATCAACCACATCATCGTTATCATCGTTTCGCAGTTAATAAGTTCCATGCTTGATGCAATAGAACCATCCGCCTTGAATCTGCTTGGAGATGTGCGAGGTCCTGAGTTCCCTTTCGTTGTCTCTTGATGCCTTCATCCGTCACGAGTTATACCACACCAAAGGATGCTGTGCAATCTTTGCAAGATTCCACACGGTTAGACACATCGTATATATGTGTATTGTCGATCAAATACAACTGGCTCAAAAGAAACTTATCAGCATGTTCTCTTTACCTTTCAGGCTTTGAAATAAATGTGCTAGTACACAAGTTTTCTTTGTTACCCTTAACAACATACAAAGAGAAAATAAAATAGTGAGGTCAAAGAATATACAAAGAGGGCTCTCACATAGAGAAGTTAAACTTCGTCGTTAATCCTCCACGAATTGTGTTGGTTACTTAAACATTTTTTTTATTGCTCTTCACATCATACAAACAGAAATAAAAATAGTGAGGTTAAGGACTATGCAAAGAGAGTTCATAACGGGAGAAAACAGACGTCGTCATTAATCCACAAATTATGTCGTGTACGTAAACATTTTATTTATTAAAATGATACAATTAGAAATAAAAAGAGTGTGGTCAAAGAATATACAAATAAAGTTCATACAGAGAGAAAATAAACGTCATCGTTAATCCTCCACGTCACATTGTGGTCCTTCCCTTCGCAAAAAGAAAGGAAAAAAAAAAACACGCACAAAAGGGTGACATCTTTGTGATGTTGGTCGTCTGTCCCACTCTGGTTGTGACTTGGATGGCAGCAGAAGTTGGATTATCTGAGAATTAGATTGCGTTGTTCCTTCCAATTTCATGAGCCGTTATTATGCCTTCCATTTCTTCATTAATGAATTCGCTAAGCATCGTTATGTGCTCTTAGGAAGTCTTCTCTCCTTTCGCGTAGATGATCCACCTTCTTCAGATGTCATCCGGAAATGCACAAAGAGTTTTGGGGCCAGGAGTCTCCCAGTTGTTGACGTTGTTCCCTACTGCCCTTAAAGCCTGTATACATCTATTATATTCTATATATGTACAATTGAGGACATCGGGCGGAGCATCAAAAACTCTTTTCATGGTCTCCAGGTAATCCAAATGCGCCTGGATATTGCGAGTTCTATCGCCATGTTGCCCAATAGGAATCCTCTTGATTTCATCTTATGCGTCGGCAGCACGTCGGCAGTCACTGCTATACTATCGATCAGCTCCCCTGGGTCTTCCTCCAAGTATCCACGTAGGAAGATGTGCTTGTCGATAATGTTAATGGTTAAGTTGTTGTTTACCTCTGACTGGAAAAGCTCCTAGGACCATTTTTCTACATCTCGTTCCAATAGTTCTAGTTTTACATTTGATAATTTTATTGATACATAGTGTGTGATGGATAAGGTGATGACACTGTTACTGCTGACGAATTTCTGGCAGGTTCAAGATTTATGTTTCTGAGCGATTCACCTAGTCTGTCACGAATAACGCGCGTTGATTTAAATATCGTGCGCTTCGTGACTTCGATGTACTTCTCGCACCTCTATAACGTCAACGTCATGTTAAGAATTTGATAAAAATTCGTGAGCGCTATTATCGAGGGAAATGAGTTGATCCAAGCACTCTTGCAATCTAGTCCGATTATATTCGTGATTTTTTGTTCTGTATCCGACGATGTCATTGCAATGCCGTCACTAAATTTGGATTTGTTCGCTCGCATCGTGTTTCGTTTCCTCTTCATCAACATCAACGCCATATCTCAGTTCTTGCCTGCCATAGTCGCGTAATATTACTGTAAACAAATTGCACAAATTAAGATGGTCCTAATTCTGACCAAATAATTCTCCGTTGCTTTCTAATTTGAAACTGCAGAGGAAGCTCTTTTTGATTAACTTGCTCTAAGAAGACATATTCCGAGCGCTGGTAATTCCGGTGATGCTATATGCCTGCGAGATCTGGGGCATGGTCACAGACAGCTGGTTAGCATGGCTTCAACGTGCACAGAATAGAGGACTACGGTCTATATTTTCTGTGGGTCGTTATTTTCCTACCAGGTTGCTTCATGAAGCCTCGGGTCTTCCATACGTGGAGGATGAAATAAGGCGTCGGGCATCAAAATTATACGCTACTTTACCAACACATAGAAGCGCCCTTGTTATATCATTGGGAGGTGATGACCCCACTATATGCCGTTCTAGACTGTTCTGGTTACCCCGAATGGCTTGAGGGCACCCGAGATAACCCAGGAGCTAATCATAACAGCAGCTAAAGCTGAGCTCCACATAATTCTTCTAAGCTGTTTGGCATCAAAATTTTCCCATTAAATAACTAACTTCAAAAATAAAAACACCAGGGTGCAAGGTATTGCATCCTGTCCTTCAACCCGAAGGTATATAAATTTATAACCTCAAAAGAAACGCCAACCTCAAAACCCACAACACATCCTACAAAATCCCAGCTGAATAACCTTACCTGCGGTAAAACTCTTAACGGGTGGGCACGCAGCGAAAACCTTCTGGCCTTATACAGCCAGCCAGCAGTTCAGTCGGTTGGCCGACCCCAGGCTTCGTGAAGCAACCTGGTAGGAAAGTAGCGACCCACAGAGTATATAGTTCATGGTGTTCATTTAACGCTATTTTATTTACGGGTCTTCGGCGGTTAACTATCTTTAGATTAAACATCGATGCATGATCGGTTCTCGATTTGAGCGCCATGTCGTCTCCAAAGGGTTAATGGTGTCTCAAAGAAGCTTGTTAGACGGTAAACATCACTGTTAGTTCTGGTATCTGGCCACATTGTTCACCAGCGATTGGGAATGGAATGCATTTTATTGTACGTTATTGTGTTTAGATTTGATTACATCAATAGCACGGCATGCTGGATATTCACAAAGGCTATATTTCAGCAAATCTCTATTCAGTAGTAGAGATTATCTAGCACCATATAAAGCCTGGTGGAGGTATGACTCTGCATACTTCCACGCCTTTATCCATTACTCCTTTCTTGGTTTCCGATGTGGGCGTATCCTGTTGGTATTTTTAAGGTTCTTAAGATATGATTCACAGTATAAAGGCAGTGGGGTTCCAGTGATGCACCCCCAGTATTATCGGAATTCACAGCAGCTGTGCTCAAAACAGAGCAGTTTGGCTAACATTCTCCTGCAGCTCTCAGACATCAGTTGCACAAGGCCGACACTTTCGTAACACATGGAGGTCAAGGGTAAGCTTTATTTGTAAACGTCGCTGTCTAATTTAATACTTGGAGAATTCATTGCTCGAGGTGGATACCTTGGCTTGCATGTGGTGTAATAAGTGTGTTTCTGTCGGAGAAAAAATGGCGCCATCTGATTAGCCTCGGCCACCGGTAGGGATTCGAGAGTTTGAAGTCTGTGAATTTTTAGAATTTTTTGAAAGTGTTGCAACATGCGCAAATGGTTTTGCCTTCGGAGGAAGATAGCGTCTCCTGAAGCGAATTCAGTTGTGTAACAGTATTTTTGTTTAGTAATGTTCGAAGGAATAATAAATATATATAAATGTATATAGTTGTGTGATTGGCCGAAGTAGTAGTGGTATGACGTGGTGTGATGACGTGTCAGTGAATCGGCCAATCACAAAATAAGGTGGGAATTGCTATGGGGACAAGAAAATCAATAATCTAGAAAAAAGTGTGAATCTTGTGTCTTGCTGGAGAAGGAGGAAAGATGTTACGAGGATTGTAATTGTAAAGGAAAATTAATAAGATTCAAAAAGTGTTATTCAATATTTATAATAGATAAGAGTGAATCATAGTTCGTATTATATAATTAAATAATATATTACAAAATTGGACTCATCTAAATTTTATTTTCACAAAAAATCCGTATCCACACCTGAGAAAAGATCTCACGACTCTCAGTAGATTAAAACTCGACTTGGATCTTATAAAAAGTTGGCTTGCTTCTTATTAGTTGAAGATGAACGAAAATAAAATCCCGTTACAAATGGCGCCCAACGTGGGGCTCGAATAGGATAAAGAAGAGGAGATTAAAGCATCGTGCAGCTCCGTGGGAATTTAAAAGGAAAGAAGAAAGAAGAGAGAAGAAAGAAGAAAACGAGAACTGGTTTAAGTGAGTGAAATTAAAAAAAAAAAATAATAATAATAATAATAATAATAATAATAATAATAATAATAATAATAATAATAATAATAATAATAATAATAATAATAATAATAATAATAATAATAATAATAATAATAATAATAATAATAATAATAATAATAATAATAATAATAATAATAATAATAATAATAATAATAATAATAATAATAATAATAATAATAATAATAATAATAATAATAATAATAATAATAATAATAATAATAATAATAATAATAATAATAATAATAATAATAATAATAATAATAATAATAATAATAATAATAATAATAATAATAATAATAATAATAATAATAATAATAATAATAATAATAATAATAATAATAATAATAATAGTAGTAGTAGATTTATGTTGTTAAGAAATCAGAAAATAGTTAAAAAGATGGCGAGTAGAAAAGAAATAATAGTGGAAGGAGAAGTTACTGATAGTGTAGGAATGAATAGGGAGGATGCAAGATTAAGCATAGATAATGAGTCAATGTTGGAAAGAATAACAAGAATGTTAAGTAATTTAGATTCTAAAATAGAACAAAATGCAAAGAATTTAGATTTTAGAATGAGAGATGTAAAATCAGAAATAGGAGATGTTAAATCTGAAATGAGTAATTTAGATTCTAAAATAGAACAAAATGCAAACGATTTAACTAAGAAAATGAATGATTTAGATGTAGGAGTAAGACAGGAACTAGCACAAAATGTGAGTAACTTAGAAATTAATTTATTACAGAAGCTAAAACAGGAATTAAAATCTGAAATTTCACAGGAGATTAGAGAAGGGAGAAAAGAGTGTAGGGATAATATGGAAAGGCTCATGCAGATTATAGAGATTAATAAGGATGAGAATAGAAAGGAAGTCAATGAGTTGAGAGAGATAATTCAGGAAACTAGGTTAGGTCAGGACATTGTGAAACAAGAAATAAGAATGGAATTAAACAAAGAGTTAGAAACATTTAGGATACAACAGGCAGAAATAACACAAAAACAAAGAGAAGAATTAGGAGATAAAGTAGAACAAAGAATCAATGTAATTTGTTCTGAAATGCAATTACAACATGATGAAAGTAAGATACACCAAGAGGAAATAAAGTTACAAATTGATGAGATAAGTAAAGCAAAAGAAGAAGTAATTTTGCAAATTAAAGAGGTAAAAGAACATTTTGAAAAAGAAAAGGATAACTTAGGAAAATTGACACAAGTTGTAATTGCATTACAGGCTAGAAAAGTAAATAACGGGAAAGAAATGTCTAGAATTACAAATATAAACGATTGTGACTTACCAGGTGAATTAAGCAATCATCAGAAGTCTAGTGATGTAGTAAGTGAATGTAGTGATTTTGTGAGTCCAGATAATGATATTAATTATCACAGAAACACACAGAACATGTCCTCACACACACAACTCCACAGTCTAGTTCAAAATGAATGTGTACATTATTCACTAAATGATATTAGTCCACCAAGTTTTGATGAGGAATCAGGTGATAATCCAAAAGTATTTCTTAGGGAATTGGAAGAATATTTCCGTATTAAGAGAATTCCCAATGAATTTCGGATGGTAATAGTAAAACGCTGTTTGAAGAAAAATGCTCTTGAGTGGTTAAGGTTAACTTTGGCTTCACATGAAACATACAGTACTTTCAGAAATCTGTTTATAAATAGATTTTGGGGACCTGAGAGACAAAGAAGAATAAAAGTTGAGTTAGCAACGGGTAGGTTTGAGTTTAGAAAAGGGATTTCTATGACTGAATATTTCTTAAAATTAGCAAACAAAAGTAAGTTGATCAATCCCGAAATTTCTGAGGCAGAAATTGTCAACATGCTAATACGTCATTATCCACCACATATCAGAAATCATTTAATTGTGGCTAAGCCTATCGATTTCTCTGATATGATTGAATTATTATCCGAATTTGAAGCACATAACCTCATTAATGATACTACATCCTGTGATGGTAACTATAATAACGTCCATATTGAGCGAGGAAGAAATCGACAGGAATCACAACCTACAAATAATAGGAATAATAGGACGAGTTTAAATTGGGGCGGGGCACCCGTGAGAAATCAAAGATTTGAAGGAAGAGGTTATGATCCTAGACGAACTTATGAATCTGTAATTCCCGGAACAGGAAGTGGAGTTCAAAATAATGTGCAAAGGAATTATCATAACAATCAGTCGACGAGAATTGGAAGAAATGATCAAATAAACCATGTAAGATTTTATCGAGGAAATAATCAGCGAATAAGTAATTTTAATAGGGGTAGAGGTACTAGTTTATTTAGTGCAAATCAAAGAAATTTTAGGGGTGTGAGATTTGAAAGAAGTAATCAAAATGAAAGAGTCGAAAATACACAAAGCACAGAGAATGATGCGAATATAAACGATAGCACCAACCTAACCAACAATGAAAGTATTAATTAAGGGCCGAATAGGTGAATGGAATTTCAATTTCATTACGTTGGTAATTCCACATTTGGCAAGAGATGTAATTGTGGGTAATGATTTATTATATGAATGGCAAAGTGTATTGAATTTCGAAATGCATGAAATGAAGGTTAAGACAGAAAATGATTTATTAGTAATAAAATTATTGGAAGAAGATGGAAGAAAAGAAGAGAACAGGGATAATATAAATAATGAAAGGTTTTTTGTGGAAGATATACTTTTGCAAGAAAATGGTAATATTGAATACGATGAAAATGAAAATTGTGGGAAGAATTTAATTATTGATGGATTGCAAAATAATGTAACTGACCTTGAAAAGCATTGTTGCCAATTATATACAATACAAGATAAGAACGGCGGAAGCCAAGTGGAGGAAGAAATAGAATTCCAGAGAATATTACAAGTAAAGTTAGAAAACACATACAATTTAGACCAAGCGAGAAAAGAACAGTTGAAATTGTGTATATTAAAGAATAGAAAAGCCTTTAGTTCAAAACCTGGACTGTGTAACAAATACACACACACATTTAAAGTGAATGATACTGATCCCTATACACATAAAAGCCTTGACAGTAATTGAAACAATATTGAATATATACTATGTGTGTGTTAAATAATAATAAAAATAAAACATTGTTAAACATCTATATATTGTTGTATTTTAATTAATTTATTGTTGTTAAATGTTCATTTATTATATTTCATCCAATATATGTTGTATTGGTGTTGTGTAATATTGGTGTAAACGAAATTGTTAATTGGGGCTGTTCTTCGAAATATATGGAAACAGATTGTTAATTCCTTTATTTGGTTATTTTCCATATATTTCGAAGAGGGGCATTTGTAACAGTATTTTTGTTTAGTAATGTTCGAAGGAATAATAAATATATATAAATGTATATAGTTGTGTGATTGGCCGAAGTAGTAGTGGTATGACGTGGTGTGATGACGTGTCAGTGAATCGGCCAATCACAAAATAAGGTGGGAATTGCTATGGGGACAAGAAAATCAATAATCTAGAAAAAAGTGTGAATCTTGTGTCTTGCTGGAGAAGGAGGAAAGATGTTACGAGGATTGTAATTGTAAAGGAAAATTAATAAGATTCAAAAAGTGTTATTCAATATTTATAATAGATAAGAGTGAATCATAGTTCGTATTATATAATTAAATAATATATTTCAAAATTGGACTCATCTAAATTTTATTTTCACAAAAAATCCGTATCCACACCTGAGAAAAGATCTCACGACTCTCAGTAGATTAAAACTCGACTTGGATCTTATAAAAAGTTGGCTTGCTTCTTATTAGTTGAAGATGAACGAAAATAAAATCCCGTTACAGTTGTACGGTGTACTTTAGTTCTGAGAGTCGAGCCATGGTATCCTGCTGGAATATGTCCACTGAATTGTACATACGTTCAAGGTTTCCTTGGAATTGCTGGCTGAGGTATGTCACAACAGATTCAGTGTGGAGAAGCGGAGCTTCCAAGACGTAGGCTGTGAAGCTGGCGGTTTGTGCTGGGGGTAAGAGTTTGGTGTTGTTCTGTGGTTCAGCTTCTTCGAAGAGTAGTTGGAGTTCAGCTTATCGAAAGCAGCTTCCAATGAGCTTACTATCGCAAGTAAGGTGTTTGTCTTTCTCATTGGTGTCCTGGTTTCTTTCGTCAGGTTGTGGGTTGTCGTCGCTGGCAGCTTGTTGCAGTAGAGGTGGTGCTGGGGGCTGGATGCGCTGCTTGCAGGTGGTGTCAGTGGAAAGTCTATGGTTTTTTGTAATTCTACGTCTTCCAACGTTAAGTCATATCGGAAGTGAATGAAATGGGTGAAATGATGCTCAAATGTGTCCAGGGTCCATGGAGCTTAGAGCTGCCCAACATTCGCCTTTTAAGGATAAGGGAAAACCCCTGAAAAAGCCTTATCCCGATAACTCACCCTGATCGAGATTCGAACTCGGGACATCTTGAATGTGAGGCAGACACGCTACCGTCTAAGCTACCGAGGCAGGCAGGAAGTCTGTGGAGAGCGCCGGAGAGGTTGCACGCGGGTAGAGTTGGCAGGTAGTCTGCCGTGTATAGGGGCCCGTTCTGCAGCATGTGTTACAGAATCTTCTGCGGGCCAGATTGAGCAATCGGCAGCCAGACGTTAGGATGGGCGTCTAGCAGTAGTGGCAGCAAGCTGGTGCGCATGAGCCGAACTCACAATGGCCGTAAAGGCAGCAGCGGCGGCATGATCGGATGTAGGATGTACGGCTGGGTTCAGTGCGGTGGTGGCACTCGAGTAGTGCCGGTTCCATTAACAGTGCTATGGTATAATATGCGTGGTTCAGGAATATCGCCTTACGAGAGGCGTCAGTCATTCTTCGATTGTGCACTTCGCTATTGAAGGCTAGTGACGTTGTTTCTCTTCAAACAGTAGCTGGTATGGCACGTTTCTATAAATATTGGTAGCCACGGTGCTGAATTGCTCGTAGCGTCCGGTAGTGTCTCCTGGAAACTCCGTGTCGCTGCGAGGATCTGGAACGGTGCATAACAGCTAGGACGTAGAGGGTTGGAGGCTGGAGGGCTGGCGATGCTGGCTGTGCTGAGTTGTGCTGGGGATGGTGCAGCGAGTTGCCTGCGCTGTAGAATGTGCGATGGTTTTTACGGTGTCGTCAGTTGGATGAGCATTACTGGTCGTTGGGACCTCCGAGAGGTGTTACAGCGATACGATAGTTTTTGGGAAGGGGGAACGGCGGTTCATGTATGAGGTAAAACAACTCAAGGTTGTGTATTTGGTTAGGAAGAAGGTTAACATTTCTTTGCTTTTCCTCTCCATTTTTCGAGAGAAATTCCCACAAATTGTTAAAATATTTAAGTTATTATCGAAATCAATGTGGTGGCCGGCGTTTTCTGTGTGCTTCGCAATAACGTATTTTTCTGGTTGAGAATGTTTCGTGCATATTGTATGCCCCATTTTCTCTAGTGTTAATGAAGCGGTCTGTTTGACCTACGTACAGTCACAATCTCAAATAATTTTATAAACACCCGCATTACTTTGCAAAAGGTTCTTCTCTTTAACAGGTCTTATGAATGAGAGCAGTTTTTAAACTTTTGTATATCTCTTTAAAATTGAGTGATACTTTCTTTCCATAGCTCCTCATACGTAAGGTATGTAATCTTTCTTCACGCAAGTATTTTCCTGATGTTTAGCACTTTACGTTAATATCTCGGTTCATATAACATTGGCCTTTTAATACGTCTCAGAGGAGTTTCGGTTTTGGTTACAGATTTTCTTTGTCATATATACGTAACGAATAATAATGGAGTGTATTTATCATGGCTCTTTTTATAGCTGGAGGATGATGTGAGGAGGCTTCTATGTGCCGGTCTCTACTGGCATGGTTTAGGATACACTGAACATTGATTTGAGGAAAAAAATTTAAATGGACCAAATCAATAATTTTGCATCAAATATTGATGAGTGAATACGAGTTTGGGCACATATGAAAATTTTGGTTAAATGTGATAGGACAGAATCAACATACAGATTAAAACTGAAAAAAAAACATACAAAAACTAAACAGCCCAAAACTTGCTTTTCATATCAGTTTTGCTTGTAGGAGAAAAACTGTGCACATATTGGTTCTTTGCTTGACATGGAGCAATGATATTAATAAGGGAATATAATGCTATATTAGCACGGCAAATATTGCATTTCAACTTCTCAAAGCCGCTAAAGCAGCATTTTATGTTGACTGCTTTTTTAGCCTTAAAATTAATAAGGAGGGTGCGCCAAAAAGGATCATGTAGACCAATATGACCAACGAATGAGTTTCCAAACTGTATCGCATAACTCAACTAGAGGACAGGTATTGTCTTGAAGCGCATGCTTTCCGGAGTAGGAAGCCACATTTACCCTTATTTACTTTCCAGTGGGCATCAAGGCAGAAAGAAGAAAATGCGTTCGTCCAGAGCTCTATCTAGCGTTTATAATACTGGTGAGTAAAATTGTTATACCCAATCAGTGATTTAGTTGGACCGGAACGTGCCGGAACGCCTTTCCGGAAAATATTTTCCCGCTTTAGAATGACGTAACATTTTCCATTTGGAAATTGCTGAATTAATAAGGCGAGTTCCTGTAAATATTTTGTTCTAACTAAATCGCTGTACCTAATTATCCTAGTATTTCCTGCAATCGTAATATACTGTACACAATCCTAAGCCATATTTTGTCTATTTTCAAGATACGTAAACGCATTGATAACTTTCGAATAATGTTATTTATAAGCAAAAGCACTAACGAAAACATACGTAGCCCTGCAAGGCCATGGCTTGGCCTTATTAGGGTCACATCGTTTCATGGACCTTATTAGGACCAGAAATATTGCTCAAGTATCTGTTTAACCTCTTTGGTGAGTAATTGTTACATTTTCTTTTTAAATTGTGGAATGGGACAATAAGGAGAGGTCTGTGGACAGAAGTACAATAGCTGTAGCAAAAAGCGATGCAAGCAGTTAAGGATTGAGTGAGTGGTAATGAGGCTGCAATTGAATACGGAATTCCAAAGCTTACTTTAAGAAACCACACAATAACTGGTTCTCTTGTAAAGAAAATGGGATGTTCAAGTTACCTGAATGAGTTACAAGAAAATGAATTGTGTTCTCGCATATTGAGATTAGCAGAAGTTGACATACTTAGTACTCCAAAGCTGTTATCACGTACTAGCTTTAATTTTTGTCCTAAATGGTATAAAGCATCCTTTTTCATTGAGAAAGTGTTTAGCGGGTAGAAATTGGTTGCGTCTCTTCTTAAAATGACACCCGGAAATTGCTAAGAGGAAGCCTCAAGTGTCGAATCCTGCAAGAGTTATAAAGATGAATCGCTTCATGGTGAGTGATCACTTCAATAAACTCCACATTGTGTTAAAAGAGTTGCAGTTACTGGACAGACCACAATCAATTTATAATATTGATGAAAAAGGTTGTAGATAAATCCTCAGCCATCAACGGACCGTCCTGGCAAGAAAAGATAATAAAATTGTCCATCTAGTGGCTCCAGAGCATGCTGAAAATGTCTCAATTGTTTATTGTGGTAGCGCAGTCGGACAATCAGTGTCTCCCATGATAATTTTTAAGGATCAGCGAACACAGCCATACTGGTATACTCATTTGCCTGTTGGTTCGGAAATGTGCATGACTGCAAAGGGGAAAATGACGACGGCCGTTTTCATCAAGTGGACTGAACAAGGTCTTTTGATTTTTGATGGTGCATCTTCACACCTGGACGCCAATACTGTCAATGTTGCTCAGAAAAACGATATTACTCTATATTGTCTTCCCAGTAACACCACCTAATGGTGACAGCCAATGGATAAATCGGTTTTTAAGCCGTTTGAATCCTTCTGGGATGACGAAGTCTTGCGATACGGGGAAACACTCCCAGAGAGGAACACCACAAAGATGCAGTATGGTTTGCTGTTTGGAAAAGTGTGGGAACAAGCTACAACCTCATTCAGTGTTATTTCTGGATTTCGTTGTACAGGAATTTATGAATTTGATCCTAAATGATATTGCCCCGGAAGCCTCTGCTCCAAGTGAAATAACTTAATGGGAAGGTGTGAATCTAATATCTCCAGTCAAGGATAAAATGACTACCTCCAATAGAGGTGGAAAGAAGCTGAGGCCTCCATCCTAGAGCTCTTCTGATCATTCATCTTTGTCTTCCATATGTGATTCCGAAAAGAACCTAGGTGGAACTCCTAAATAACTGGTCAACCAAGCAGCTACACCGCTTTGCTTCTCAGAAATTATGAAAAGACCTGAGATTAAAAGGTCTCTAGACACAACCAGGATGAAATCTATTAATTACACGGATAAAATAATTGGCAAATCTTTGTTTGTAAACAGAAGGGTTAAGAAAACGGAGCAAAAGGAGCACTATTAAAATTAAAAGTTAAACAGAATGATAATCTTGGCAAACCGGGACCTAATGGCACACAAACTGGTCGTAAGGAGAGCCGGTACTGTTAAGAGCTGTACTGATTTACGATAAACAGCTCTCCGTACAATAACCAATTTTAAAATTGTGCCTTCCATTTTTGGCTCTAAATATTTAAAATTCCACACTTTGCAATAAAGGACCCGCCACATATACCCGAACACTCATTTTCAACAGAACAAAATTGAAACTGGGTGTCATGATTACGAAAATTCCCCCCGAAACTATTTTGTAGTCTGTGTCCACTGGGAAGAACAGTGCTCTTCAGTAATATAAGAGTGGTTCAATATAGAGAAAGGTGTGGTAAAATCCATCCACATGGGTTAAATATCAGTGGATTTGTTTTCGAAGACATACGCACGCACGCACGCACTGCGAACCACAGAACACATACCTTTTAGAAGCGAACATCCCATGTTACTCGTTGGCAACACGAGGTGACCGCAGCGCCCCTATTTTCGGTAGGCAAACTAAATTATGAACAATCGCGTGCCCAAATATTTTACGTCACCGGAATTCTATAGCTGTTCTATTCATCGCTGCTTAGCTGTCAGCTGGTGATTATGTTCCAATACCACATTGCTACAGATGACGCACGAAGAAATTACGTGAACTTTGAGAGTTGTTTGTCACTGCAGTTTCAGAGTTGTTGCATTTTCTAAAAGCTCACAGAATTATCTTATATGATCTGTAGCAATCCAGTATTAGAACATATAATCAGCTGAGTTTTGCAGTGAATTATGTGCATGGCACCTCTACTTTATTTTTTACTTCAATTACCTCAAAATTTTGTATTGTTGGTTTGTGGATTCGTGAAATTAAAAGTTAAATTGCACAAACTCAAAATGTTCTTTATTTCCACCGAATTACAGTTGGAGCACAAGTCGATTACATAGAATTACGTAGCGCACACAATTACAATTCACCAGTTCGTCTGTCACAGGTCCACTCCACACTCAAAATTACGTACAACTCCTCTGATACACGTACACAGTCTTCCAGTCCGTTCGCTAGCACGGCGCTCCGCACGGCTGCTCGCCAAGAACTGAACTGACTCGTCCACGGCGTCCCTTATATACGCAGATCGGTGTGTCTGACAGTTTCGAGGCTCAGTGAGTCATCCCGACGGTTCCAGACGTCAGGGGGAGGGGAAAGAGACGGTAAAGTGCCTCATGACACTTTCCTAACCATCCCCTTCAGGGAACGCCACAAGATAAAGGGGTAGGCATGGTCTGAATGCCTCCTGTTGCCCACCCAGCTGCTAACTGGTCGTGCCTTCCAATAATTAGGTGACAGTATGAACTTTCAAGGAATTAACAGTAGGATGTGGTATTTGACAGGGAAATTGAATAATAACATTGTTTTGACATTTACTGCTTCCTTTTATTCTTCTGGCTCATTAGCATAACAAGTTAATTTGACATTTGCTTAAATAACACGAGTAATTCAACTAAATCAATTATAAAGAATCTATAGCACAACGCTAGTTAAACACTGCAGCTCTAACTGAAAACACTTAAAAGTGATGCAGCATGGCTAATTCATTTAATTATAAAGAAACGTTAGCAAAACATTCTGTGTAATATTGCATACATTTGTAAATCATTTAAATGGTATGAATACCACGAGTAACCTTCTTCATTTGAAACGAAGAATGTAAAATAAAACTGCAGCTGCTGCACAAAGTGATATAAATAACATAAGTAATAAAATTGAATATTTTACAAATAAGCTTTAACGTAACATTCTATAATAATACCTTAGGGATTGCTGAAAGGTTTAAAGTGATGAATAACACGAGTAATTCATAGTATTTAAATCTGAAATCATTATGTATTTAAAAATCTGGAACACAATACAAAAAACAACTATCACTTAATTGTTCAAGAGAAACAAATACAAAAAAGGACTAAAATTATAGATCTGAATATTTTCATCCTTTTTCATGCCCTGTGGTAGCCGACCTTTTCTCACAAATGCTATTTTTCTTATCTTTAATGTATTTATAAATTAGAAATGCGACGCATCTTAATCAGGTATATCTATGTCCGCTTCAAGTTTTGCACATAGTCTTATGTTATCTGGTACTTTGACATGTGAGAGAAAACATTCTTCCAGAGAACTATTATTTTTATTTATTTTATTTATTTATTTATTATAGCCAAAATTATCCAGCAATTCATATAACTGATTGTGAAGGTTTTGTAAAAGTAGCATCAGATTCTCACTGGCGTATGTTAACTTGGAGGTTAAGTTATCAAGTGACGGAACATGATTGAAATCTCCAACTGTGTTCAATATTGGAACATTCACTTCTGGACTGTTGTATCTGAAAATCAAATCAAAGTAATGTAATGCCAATGAGCTTTTATTTTTCCGTGAATGGTTGTCAAAGCATTGCATTGAATATCGTGTTATAGCATCTTAAAATACAACAGCTTTCACAGCGGACCTCCAATAATAATGACAATTTTAAATACGAATATCTGATTATTCTCATTTCTCTGTACCTGGAGTAAGTAGCCAAGATCTCGCGATGATTTATCAAATGCTCTTTCTTCCATGGGAACATACAACAATCCTTCTTCCACACTGAAATTTTCAAGATGGCCAAGTCACAGTTTATCAAATCACTACAAATTTAAAGTTGTAGCATAATCAGCCAATCCCTTCGTGATCCAGTAAGCCAGCGCCTCTATTTTCGCGTTGTAAACTAAAATCACTTGTTGCCATTTCTGCAATCTCGGCTTAAACCTGTATCTTAATCCCTGTGCTACGAACTGTGTTGCAAAGGAATGCAGTTCTTGGAGCTGCAGAGAATGACAGATTACAATATTGATTGGACTTGTATAGTTCAGTATTTAAGTAAAAGGAAGCAGTAGGGAGCTGCGTAGGCTCTCTGATTACCGTAAAGATTTTGGGTGCAGAAGAATCCGAAGGGGCGTAAGTGAACATATTTCTGCCGAATATTGAAAGTTATTTTAGTGTTTTATGGTTATCTTCCTTGAATAGTTGATCGCCCTTAAATATTAATCTTTTTTCTTTGAACTTACTGCATTGACAACCACTGCACTGTTTTGCATTTTCTTGGTAATTTTGCAAGACATTGCACGCACACTTTCACATGTCATTTTGAAGTGTCACATAGATGTAAAGGCCTGAAGTTAAATTTTCACTGTTGATAGGTTAACTGTCTAATCCTACACCTAGATTCAGGCAACTTTTTCGGTGTTATTTGGCATTTAAATATAGCAGACTGCCCGAAACCAATAAATTCCAGTAACTTTTTTTTTATTATACAGGATGAGCTTTTAATAAATGGAGATTCTGATATCTGTTCATGGAAAGCTGAGATAGTGTTGCATACTTTCAGTGTGATCATCATGTCAGCTGGCACAAACTTAGTAGTACCCGTTGTATTATGGGGAAAGACTGCACCAACTCATTGTATCTCCTGTGTTTACCTTTCACGAGATCAGCGTACACTGGTGACTGGTTGTTATGATGGTCAAATCTGCTTATGGCAAGTTGATCCTGAAACCTTGAAGGTAATGTTTATGAAAATAATTGATATATTTGCTTTTTGTAGGTTTTAAGACCCACATTAACATCTTAATTTTTCCTTGACTGAGAGTACATAATCCATCCACTGACATTTTGGGATGTTTTTAATTTTTCAGATGATACCTAGATGTCTTCTAGTTGGACACACAGCACCCATTTTATGTTTATCAAAGGCAAGCATTGTGATGGATAACAACTTCATTGTCAGCTCGTCTGAGAGTGGGTGAGATCTAATTTCATTTTCTTCCTTAGCAATGTGAGGCTTTAGGGATATTGTGATGCAGAAATAGCGGTTTTTCAGAAATACTTTTAAGTATACTAGGTAGTGTCTTTTTTATCAGATAAACTAACCTTGAAATGTTTTTATTTTCTCTATCATTTATGTATAGCAAATAGAGAAAGTGGCATTGTAATTCACTAAAAAATTAAATATTGAGCTTTCATGAAATCTCCATTTTGAGATCCTCTGAATAAAAATTTTTAGAAAGTGATGAAATAGTTTTCTGTGAGGCAGAAAATATCTATGGCACATTTGAAAACCAAAGAAAGAGTTGAGAAATATTGATATAAGCGTTGGGTTGTTTAAGGCAGAAGTAGATATTACTCATCTGAAAGGCTGTGATTCACCCATCCATCCTTTTAAGGTGTTGTTCTTTTGTGAGAAAATTGCATATTGTAAGTAGGAGAACTCAAAACAAAATGCTGGATGAGTAGAGAACTTGGTATTGCAAGTTCAGCATCTTAAAAAATGTAACATATCAAGAAAATCCTGCCACTTGAAACCGCAATTTACATGGAATATGATTTCTTCTTTTTGATTTTCTTGAAAATAGTTACGAGGGGGTGTTGTAAAGTTTTTATCATCACCTTTTAAAAAATATAATAGAGTTTGTGTTGATATGTCTTGTTAGGTCTTCTCTACATAGTCACCATCCAGATATAGACATTTTGCCGAGTGTTTCTTGACCATCCAAATACCTTGATTGTAGAAATCTGCAGAATTCGCTTTAAACCACTCTTCCACTTCATTAATGACGTCATTCGTGTTGTCAAATCGTTGACTATGCAACAGATTCTTCATTTCCGGGAATAAAATGTCACTTGGTGTGAGGTCAGGTGAGTTAAGGCGGATGCTGTAAGGTCTCAAAGCCACATTCCATTGTTTTGTCAACTTGAAATGAATGAGCTGGTGCATTGTCAGACAGAAGACGAGTAACTTTGGAGAGCATGCTGCATTATTTCTTAATCGGAACTGCTTGTAACTTATCCAGAAGATTGCAATAGTATCTGCCAGTGATGGTTTGACCGTTGGCAAGATAATCTGTAAGGATGACTCCACAACAGTCCCAGAAGACTGAAAGCATGACCTTCCCAACTGACTTTTGTACCTTTGCCTTTTTTGGGAAGGGGGGAATCGGCATGTTTCCATTCCATGCTCATGGTTTTTGTCTCTGGATCATACAGATAGATCCAGGATTCATCCATGGTTACCAGAGAACAAAAAAATCATCTTCATCCTGTTCCAACAGCATCAACATCTGTCTTGAACGGTCATGCCATGTTTGCTTTTGAAAAGGGATTAGCAAAATGGAACTCACTATGCAGATATCTTAGACATGTGCAATTCGTCATGAATGATTTTCCACACGCTACCATAACTAAGAGGTGTCTCATTCATTTGGATGGTTGCTCGTCTGTCTTGCAGTATTAAACACTCCATATTCTTCACTGTAACAGCATTGTCTGTCATTGACGGTCTGCCAGCTCTTGCCTCATCTGTCAGGGACATGTGACCAGTGTGAAGATTCTTTTTCCACCTCATAGTGTCATACAACGGGCAATAATTTCCATAAACAGCCGTCATCTCATCATGGATTTTCTTGGCCATTTTGCCCTTCAAATGCAGGAACTTGATCACACTATGAGCCTCAATCTTTTGCATCTTACACCTCAGTCACTTCTGGCACTTACTGTAAAAAAAAAAAGGACTCAAATCACTGAAACTACCAACATGATATCCCGAGGGATCAATGATAATGCTGAAAAATTTTCATCACTCTAGCATAAATGCTACTGGGTGATAATTAAAACTTTACGGCACCTCCTTGTATAATGGTTTGATTAAACTAATGTATGTTAAGATATCTTGAATTTTCTGTGAAAAACCTGTGAAGTTCTCTTCATTTGGTATGAATTTTTGTATAACTGCATATTTGTTGCTATGGTTTAAATGGTTCCCTAATTTTTTTAAAATCTTGTGTCAGCGTTTTTTCATTGGTTGTGTTGCCATGCAAATAGTATGGAATTTCAAAGCCATCATATAGCATCCTTCTTTTTAAATTTATCACTTCCATGTATCTGCGATGAAACATTACAATAAAAACTATTTCTGCAAACTTAAGCTTTTGTAAAAATATTTATTAATATTGTTTGTATAATAATTTTGTAAAACAGAAATTCTAGTTGTCATATTAGTAATTATATATATGGTCAGTGTATGTCAAATCTTTAAATAACTTTGCGATTATATTCAGCATACCCTGAAGACGAGAACAATGTATGCTCCCAAAATATTGGTACATCACCATATCTACACCTGGCTTGAAGTCCGAGAGAACCTGGTATAAACATTCCAATTACTTTCTAGACCTTTTACCTGAAATGTTCACCTATGTAAAATATACATTTAAAAAACTGCAATGAACTGTGAACCCTTGGTTAAAAGGGTCAGTCTAAGTGGCTCATTTGATTAGGCACTAGCCTACTGAATTCAAGTGTGCTGGTTTAAACCTGACACTGATGGTTTTTAAGTGTGCTTGAAAATGGGACTCCTATCAGTAGATATACTGGAGAAAGAAGGAAAAAAAAGAAAGAAAAAATAACTGCAGAAAGAAATTCTGGTACACCGGCCGTGATGATATCCTGGTAATTGATAGTGCTGTTAACAAAGAAATTTTATTTTAATCTTTCACAGAGGGGTAAAAAATATAGCAGGGATCATTGTATTATTGTTAATTTTGATAAATCTTCTGAATTTGCATTTGAGAAATTTAAAGCAAGAATGTGATGTGAGAGATATGAGAAATTCCCCAAACCACTAGCTATTAAGGAAATAATGGAAATAATTTTGACAGTATGGATTATGAGGTCAATTAATATTGCTGTATTGCTTCTTGTGTAGCATCCAGCATGTACTTTATTTCTAACAACTAGCCAACCTCTGAAAAAGTTGCCCATACAGCTACAGAACATCTACTACATACAGTATAACCTGGATCAACTGGGACCAAGGTTAATCTGAGTTACTGAACATCAGGATTATCCAGAGAATGACTGAAAAACAATCACAGAAATATTTTTAATGGAGTTTAGAAATTACTATTGGCACACTTTCATCTAAAAACACATACACTGGCTGTACTGTAATAGCCTATATATTTACAATTTACACCATATTGCTACAAACTAGTCGGGTGTAGAAAGTGCAGTGAGCTTCTGCTGTCTCAGTTTAGTACATCGCTTATGAGCAGTGCGATCTCACATCTGCTTTAACATTTGAAGTTCATTTAGCAATGTTTGGCCTGACTCTTTAAATAAAGCATCAATTTCTCTAAGTTTGCTACTGCTTGTGCTTGGGTCATAACCACAGCTGGTTCATCAACACTGTCTGAATCTGAATACCCTCCGTTTTTAATTTCAGTAATTCTGCATTATGCAATATGTCTTCCTCTTATAACCTTATAACCTCCATCATTGTCGATTTACAACAGATGTCAATGTCTTCATCAAGACCGAAACAGTCATCATATTTTTAAAAATGTTCTGTAAAATGTTCTTCCACACATATTTCTTCTTCCTCTTCTTCAATCTTATTTTCTGGCAAGTCACACAAACACCAGGCCACAACGTTTTCCATGACTCTATCAAAGTTTCTCTTTCAACCTGTTTCCTTTCAGTTGGGATGCGTGCGATGAATTTGCTTGCTGGCAAGAGAATATGAATTACAATGCTGGACTTTTTTTTTTTTTTTTTTTTTTTTACTGGTCCGGGTTAGTGAGGTTCTTCTGTATTCTCTCATCTGGAAGTGATTAGCAACCAAATTACTTTTGAAAAGTCCCAGTTATGCTTTCTCTCGGTTTATTAATTTACAGTTATGATCATGCAATGGAGTAGAATTTATTATAGTGCAGGAAGCAAAAATATGTGTGTTTTTAAGACATATTATTGAAGATAATAGAACTTTTAGAAATGGCTCACCCGATTAATAAGTCAGGTGCATGAGTTTACCTCATTGATGTAGAGAACACTAAGATGCTGACATTTTGAGTACTTTTTGTATGCTAAAATTAAGCACCATTCGGCAGACACTTTCCAGAATATTAGGCAGTCCCATCCTGTGGTGCAGCAATTAGGTTTAGCTAAAATTTAGCCTAGGTATAGTTATCGAATGAGTGTTTGGAGTTAGTTAAGTGCAGAGGTTCTACTCCCTTAGTCCTGGACTCGTAAGACCAAGGACCCGGGCCTCCTTCTACCAGGAATTTAGATACACCAGTGTTTGGAGTATATAGTTAGTAATTTAGGGAGAATGTATATACTTATACAGTTAGTATTAGTGTATTGCATATAGTGACAAAAAAGAATGTTGGCTGCTTTGCTTTGAATGATGCAAAATGGGAAATTTGGCTTCTTTGCATTCTTCTGTATTACTGCAGTAATTAAATAATTATAAAGCTTAAGTTTTTGTTTTTTGTTTTGTTTTTGTAATTTACATCCTTCAACGTTAAGTCATGTCAGGCGATGAATGAAATGGTTGAAATGAAGCTCAAATGAGTCTGGAGTCCATGGAGCTTGGAGTTACCTGACATTTGTCTATCAGGATAAGGGAAAAACCCGGAAAAAATCTTATCCAGGTAACTCGCCCTAACTGAAATATGAAAGCTTATGTTAATTATTTTCCAACATGAATTCATCCAAATAAATAATTCTAAATACATATTATACAAAAATGGAAAACTGTTATTTAAAGAATTGATTTACCCATCAATCTTGGGTCACATGTTGGAAAGTTGAGTCCATAAAAGTTTAGTGGATTTTGAAAAGAACAAATGTATTGTTTACATGCATTTCTGTAACTTTGACAAAATTGAACACAAAAATAATTTGGTCATTATCTTAATTATGAATGATGAAAATAACATCATGTAAAAATGTTGGTTTATAATAAATCACATTTAAAAAGTTACAATTACTTTAGCCAGATTTTGGATCTAATGAATAAAGCTTTTATCATGAGCTCATATTTAATAAGAAATTGGCCTTAAAAATACAATCGTTTAAATTGCTAGGTAGAAGTCAAAACTTGTAACCTGACTGATTTAATGTGAAACTCTTATCTAGTAGCAAGGTTTGGGTATGATTTCCATCACTGGAAATTTGGTTTTCTTTCAAAATAACTTGCAGGATATTAGAAATGGTTTGTTCATTAAAACTTAAAAAAAAAAATTAAATTATTAATTCATAGTATTATTTGCTTTGTTTGGGAGGCGAAATCATTTTGATTAGCATATTAAAGGTTCATTTACAAAATTTCACGTGATATGCCAGTGCCACTGTTATGGTGACAGCAGTATCTGCTGGGTGCTTAATTGACATTCAGCTTATATTATAGCCATTTATATCATTATGCCATGTCATGTAGATATTCATCCATTTCATACATTGGAGGACATTAATTTAAAAAAAAAAAACTTGAGGAATTAAATGTAAGGGTCATGTTATCTTGAGTATTTCAGTTGTGTTAAACATTTACCCAGATATTTGAATTACATGAGGTGTAATATATATAGGCATCTCACCATGGTAGTTATTAAGTTTTAGAGGGGTTAAATGGCAGCCATAAGATACTTCTTTTATCCTATTCAACTTTCCATTTTAAGTTGGACTTCATATTTTAAGACCCAATGATTTAAAAATAATTTTTAATGTCATTACTCTTGGACGTAGTCTAATTATTTTTGATCTAGATTCCCCAAAATCAGCAACATCTTAGTAATTGTATTTGGTAATTGATTTAATGCTTAAAATTTTGTTAAATTTGGTTCAGTTATTAGTAAGCTTCATTCTGTACAAGAGTGTCCTAATGAGAAGTATGAAACAAAAATTGAAAGTGCCCTGATAGGAAAGGTGTATAAATTTGTAAATTTTTAGCCCATTATGTTGTGGAGCATAAGACAATTTTATTCACCATTCAGTAAGTACAATAGGCTTTGTCACATGTAATAGTCACCTTAAAATCTAATAATAGAAGCAAAGTTGGGCTTGTTTTAAGGTTTTATTTACTGACACCAATAACAATTTGAACTCGTTGCCTACATTCAAGAATGATGTATCATCTGCATAGACAACAGTGTGGCATGGATAGCACTTCTCTGTATCATTTATCATTATTAAAAACAATAGAGGTCCATACCCACAAGCCTGTTGGTAATCCTTTTTTTTCTTCTTTTTTTTTCAGTGAAATGTGCACTTGGGACTTGGTGGATGGAAAATGTCGAGAAGTTGTCAAGTTGCCCTATGTTCATACAAGTATACAGGTACAATGTATTTCAGTTGCATGATATAAAAGTTTTACTTTTGTTTTTCTGTAAGTGAAACTTATCTTTAAAATAGTAAAAATAATGAACAAAATGCACATTATCTGTGTCCTAGATTTATTTTACACATTCATCACAATCGCTGTGAGTTACCAATAACTAACTCTGAAAATTTTACTTTCTCTGTCACTTAGCAATGGTACAACCTAAGATATAATAAATGAGCAACAGTCAGCTAGGGAGTTTGATTTGGAAAACAGAAGAATTCCCTGATGTTGCATTAATAATATATGACATAGGAACATCCTGTGTTCATTTCAAAGCTATGTGGCTAGTAAGAAAAATATGCCTTTCAGTTTGGTTATATGCAAGGTAGCTGAGTGGTAAACTAATTTGTCTCAGTATCGGAAAAATCTGCATTTGAATCCTTAGTGTATATGCTTTGTTTTTACTACTTCAGTTTTAATTTGTTAAATGTATGATAATCTGTATGTTTTTACAATGTATACTGATTTTAACACATTCATGAATAAAAGCACAAAAAATTTACTCTATTTGCAAATAAATGCCATATTAGTAGGAGTTCCAAAGTGAAAAAGTAAACAAAATATTGAATTGACATATTGATGTGCGAACATTCTCTCATTCTTCATTCTTGAATGGGGCTGGCCTGATCATGTGCACACTTCTCAGCCTTCAAGTTTTGCATTGTATGTTAGCAGTCATACCGACTTCTAGATAATAAAAGTAAGGTGTACTGATACTACATCACTTACTTTTTTAAAAAGTTGTTTACGTATCACTGTACATAAAAGTTCTGACAAAGTAGTTCAATCTTACTGACCTTTGCCATGGTTGAAGCAACAAGGAGATCTCACAAAAAGTATAAACTTGAAAGAAGCGTAGGGACAGTGAAGCACAAATTTTACAAAATTGAATTGAGAATATATTGACACATTGCTTCACTCACACTGTTTATTCACAGGACATGTTTCAAGAGCTCTTGCTCCTATCCTCAGCTGATACTCGACTAGTGCAAGTTGTAGTGGTTTCTTCTTTCTCCGTATTGTCAATAGATGGCGTGATGTACTTGTCAAAGATGTCGGGTGGTGGAGTTTCAAAATTCATGACTATGACGATTTTTGTTAATGGAGATTTTTTCCCATACGGAAAGGTCTATGGGGTGATTAACGTATTTTATTAGAGATGTTTCCAAATTGATGTCATGTCTAGTATTCAAAAAATGAAAAGCCACTGCTGATTTTTCTGTTTCACCATTTTTAATGTTTCTCATATGTTCTTTAGTTCTGATGTTAATATTTCTTTTTGTTTTTCCTATATAAATTTTAGGACAAGTTTCACATTTGATCTCATAGATTCCTGGTTTTTCTTTGGTAGTGATTGAATTTTTGGGAGGGCCTTTTAACAAATTTCTGATATTAAACCTATTTTGAGGTGCAAGAGTTATGTTGTGTTTTGAGAAGATTTTTTGGAATTTGTTATAGGCTGATGGGTGGAAGGTGAATTTTTTAAAAAGTTTTTTTTCTTTTTCTCCTGTAGGTTCTAGGGTGTTGGTTTCTTTTGTTTTCTTAGCTTTGTTGAGTCTGTTAACAGTTTTGTCTACTAAATTTGGGTTGAAACCGTTGGATATAGCTACTTTTTTTATGTGTAGGTATTCTTCTTGATAATCTTCTCTGTTTAGTGGAAAGTTGATCATCCGAAAGATTAAACTGTTGAAAATGGCATGTTGGTGTTGTTTTGGGTTGAAACTGTTGTTCTTAATGTAATTATCTGTGTGTGTCGGTTTCCTGTAGATACCAAAAGTGAGTTTGTTGTTCATTTTTTTGATCTTGATGTCCAAAAAGGGGAGCACACCATCCTCTTCTGTTTCCAATGTAAATTTTATAGCTGGATTTTGTATTTAAATTTTACTGTAATATGCTTAATGAACATTGCATTTCTCTGAAGAAAAATAATTTTTTTCCTGGAATAGACCTCATTGCTATATTGCTGCTTATAACCACTGAAATGTCAGTGCGTATTCCATAGCTGAGACTCAATATGAAAGTGAGAATTGAATGAAGCAAAAGACATACTCTTGAGATACCATTGTGAATTGACGGTGACAACACTTTAGCCTTCAACAAATATGCACTTGGAGGGTGTGCTCTTTTTTTTTTTTTTTTTTTCCTGAGGAGCACATAACAGGGTCCATATAAAACAAAGCATTTTAAGACAGGAAGGAGGAGAAAGAAAGAGCTCATTAAAGCAAATAGATTTTTTGGGGTCAAAACTCTTTCTATTTTGAAATATTCATTGTTGTATTTTTACATGTACAACTGATTAAAAGCCTTGAAAATTTGCAGTGTCACAAACAAATATTTGAATTCCTTTCTTGGAAGTGTTTGAAAACAGTGTTGTTATAATAAATTAAATTTAAAGGGAGTCAATGACACTAAACAACAATTACTTTTAAATGTTTCCGGAACATGTTTCAGAGACTTTGCCTCCATCCTCTACCGGCCATCGACTGGTTCTCATTGGTGTAGTTGACGATATTTTGTCATAGGTCTCCTCTGGTGGCGGTTCAAGGAACTTGCTGAACAAATCTTTCTGAGGGATGTCGAAATTGAATACTTTGTTCCTATTTTTTGAAATGAAAATTTGTTCCCATGTGGATAGTTCTTGTTTTCCTGATGTATGTTTTAGTAGTTTTGGTTCTAGATTTATGTTGTGGTTTTTTCCCCCAAAATGCGTGGCAACTGCTGATTTTTCTAATTGTTTATATTTTATGTTTCTAAAGTGTTTCTTTGCTCTTGTTTCTAAATTTCTTTTGGTTTTTCCAATATAAATTTGACTACAGTCACTGTTAGATGGAATGGCATCTTTGATGTTTGAGCAAATTAGGTTTTTTAAGGAGAAATGGTTGACTGGTGCTAGTTTAATGAATTTTTTGAATTTATCAAAGACCCATGGATGGTAAGTGAATTTTTTGAAAATCATATTAGTTTCTGTAGCTGAGAGGGTTGTGGTTTCCTTTATTAGCTTCTTCTTTTTTGCTAAGTTCACTTTTTTGTCTACTAATGATTTGGGAAAGTCATTTTTTTGTGCTATTTCAATAATTTTGTTGTATTCTGTTTTGTATTCTTCTGCTGTGAGGGTGTTGACCAGTCTGTGTGCTAAACTATTGAAGATTGCCTGTTTGTGGGATCTTTGGTTGTAGCCATTAGCTTTTATGTAGTCATCTGTGTTGGTTTTCTGTAAATGCCAAGTTTAGTCTGTTTTTATTTCTCATTATTTTTAGATCCAAAAATGGTAAATACTCGTCTTTTTCTATTTCTACAGTGAACTTGATGCTTTTTTCTTGGATATTTAAAAGTTTTAGTGCATCACTGATGTGTTTTTTTGGTACTATTGCAAAGAGTCATCCACATATCGTTGCCAGAGTTTGAACATCCAAGGGAAACCTTTGTTGATCCTTATTTCTAATGCACTCATGTACAGATCGGCCAGGAAGGGTGATAAGGGGTTGCCCATTGCTAAACCTGAAGTTTGGTGGAAATATTTTGTTTGAAACTGGAAGAAATTTTGTTCTATGCATAATTTGGTTAGTTCGATGTAATCTGAAATTTCAGGTGATGACATTCCAAGTGATTTGAGCCATTTTTCTATCAATGGTAGGAGTTGATTAACTGGTATGCTGGGAAACAGTGATTTAACATCAAACGAGACTAGTGTGTCCTCTTCTTTTAGTTCAGTATCCTTAATGTGTTCTATAAGTTCATAGGTGTTTTTGATGCTTAGGCTATCGAATTTTGGAAATGAGTTGAATTTGTTTATTAGCCACTTTGCAAGTTTGTATGTTGGTGAATTTATACTGCTAACTATAGGTCTCATTGTTATGGATGGTTTGTGTATTTTGGGTAAGCCATAAAGTCTAGGTAAGGTTGGTTATCTGGTTTAACTGTATATTTGTTTGGTATTATGCTTGATTTTGCTATTGTTTTTTCAAATGATTGTATGCAAGTTGTTAGAGGATTTTTGTTAATGATTTCGTATTCATGAATAATATGTATATATCATGAGTAATGTAAGATGGATATAAACATTCTTTCATATGAATGCTGGTAAATAGTTACCTATATAAAAGTGCATATGAATTTGTGATTAATAGATAAAAATTGTGAGTGTTCATTTTCCTTGGTAAATGCTTGTATTTCAGGCCTACCACATGTGTGGATGTGAAGATGTGAGACTGTTTTGTAATGGTTACTATGCTGAGGTTCTGGTGATGGATCCCTTCAGTTTGGAGATTGTGTTCACTCTATCCTCAAGAATGAATCCTGATTGGATAAGTGCTCTCCATGTATTGCGTCCAGCGAAAAGAAAAGGTATACATTCAAAGATTATATGTGATTAATACGTAAGTCCACTTTAAATTCTATTTTTAAAATGAAAAACTAATACATGTAAAATGTTACAGATGATGTTGTGCTGGGATTGACAACTACAGGAACTGTGAAGGTGTGGACTCTGTTTGGACACGAGTGTAAAAATGCAGAACCTCTCTATGAGAATGAAAGCAAACAAATTAGATGTCTAAATGCTCTCACTATGACATGTTGTGCTTACAACCAGCGAACTGTGCTTATTGTATGTTCAAAATATTGGCAGGTGAGGTTCATCTGCATTATGTTATAATGTTTACTTTAGTAAGTTTACTTTAGTGTTACGTCCGGATAACCTGGACAAGTTTTGAAAAAAAAAATGATTAGCATTGTAAATATAGACTTGTTTTAGACGATAAATGGCTATTCTCAGTAGGTACATTACTTGAATTCTCTTGCCAATGGGCGAAATTTATTGCACTCACCCATCTGCTTGGGACCGGGTTGGAAGAGAAACTTTGATAAAGTAATTGAAAAAGTTATTGCCTGGTGTGTGTGACTTTCCAGAAAACAAGATTGAAAAAGAAGAAAAAATAAATGCGGAAGAAGATTTTATAGGCATTTTTAAAAATATGGATGGTTGTTCCAATATTTATGAATACATTGACAGTGACGGAGGTACAGATTACAGAGGAAGGCATTATTGCAGCATGCAGTGCAACTGAAAATGAAGAGTATTCAAATTCAGGCAGTGTTGGTTATGACCCACCCCAAGCAGTAGCAAACATGGAGAAATTGATGCTTTATTTTAAGAGTCAAGCCAAAACATAGCCAATGAACTTCTAATGTTAAAACAGATGCAACATTGCGCTGTTCGTAAGTGAAACACTAAACTGAGACAGCAGAAGCTCACTGCCTTTTTTACTACCGACTAGTTTGTAGCCATATTGTGTACAGCACAAATACATAAGCTATTACAGTACATACAGTTATGTGCATATAGGTGGAAGTGTGCCAATAGTAATTTCTAAACTTCATGAAAAATATTGAAATTTAACTGTATTGGAACACCACAGTGAAGCGAAATAATTATTAAATTATAGATGAGTCGTATTTATTACACATCAGCTTCACTTACGTTCCTAATTTGAGGACATGTTTTGTAAACCATCGTTTGCATCGTCGGCTCTTATGTGACTAAAGCTTGATCCAGTGGTGTGGGTAGTTCTGGAGTTGCTGATACCATCTGTTGATTTTGTGATGAATTTAAATGTGGGATTATCTTCTGGCAGGATTTCAAAATTCATTAGTTGGTTTTTATGTTTTTCTATGTATATTCTCTTCCATATGACGAGTTCACTATGTTTTTGTACGTATTTTAGTAATTCGGTGCTATCTTCAATTTCATGATTTTCAGACCAGAAATGAGCTTAACATGGCACCAAAAACAATTACATTAAAAACTTACTTAACAGTAATAATACTAATAAGATAAAACCAGAAGAAAAGTCAGGCATTTACAAGATTAAGTGTAAAGACTGTGAAAAAATTTACATAGGGAGGACTAAAAGAAACATAGGCACTAGAAAGAAAGAACATTTTAGCACTTAAGATACAAAAATATTGATAAGTCCGCAATAGCAGCGCATTTCTGGTCTGAAAATTATGAAATTGATGATAGCACCAAATTACTAAAATACGTACAAAAACATAGTGAACTCGTCATATGGGAGAGAATATACATAGAAAAATATAAAAACCAACTAATGAATTTTGAAATCCCGCCAGAAGATAACCCCACATTTAAATTCATCACAAAATCAACAGATGGCAGCAGCAACTCCAGAATTACCCAAACCATTGCATCAGGCTTTAGTCGCATAAGAGCCGACGATGCGAACGATGGTTCGCGAAACATGTCCTCAAATTAGGTACATAAGTGAAGCTGATGTGTAATAAATATGACTCATCTATAATTTAATATTCATGAAAAATATTTTGGTGATGCACATATTTTTTTTATCATTTTTCTGCCATTCTCTGGATAACTTGGATTTTCATTAACTCACATTGGCCCTGGTCCCAGTTGATCCGGGTAAATGAGATTCTATTGTATCTCAAGCAAAAGTTTATATAAAGCTTTTACTTGAAATTCATATTTTTCCCTGAAATTCCTTCCTTCCCAAAATATGCTTATAACATTTTTTTTCTTATTTCGAAAATGGCTCTTAACAGGATTCTAATGACACATTTAATTTCCAAATTTATTAATGATCTGCCGCAAGAAATACAAGAATCAGGCATATAGTGTGCACTATTTGTCAATGACTTAGTAATGTGAACTTCCAAACCAAAAAATACAAGTACAGTTCTAGAAAAAAACCATGCAGCAATCCTTAACCAACCTACAAAAGTGGACCAAAGAAAATTAAATGACTGTTAATACAACAAAATCAGTAAACGTGAGCAAAACTCAAGCTATCATTTTCCGCAGGAAAACAAAGCGTAACTACCAAGAATCGACGATAGCCTACCAAGCACACAAAATACCTTTACAAACCACCCTAAAATACCTGGGAATAAAGCTTCATAAAAAAACTAAGCACAAAACCACATTTCCAGCAAAAGATGAAGGAAGCAAAAACAGCAATCTCCACCCTACACTACTTATTAAAAATAGGCAAAATAGGACTCTCAGCACCGATCCTCAAACAACTCTATAAGACAATAGTAAGACCATACTTCACCTACGCCGCCATCGTCACCTTCTCGATAACGACAACTTATATCAAAACCAGGCTTCAACAGATGGAGAGAAAGTGCTTAAGAATAGCCAACAAACTCGTACCCTGGCACAAAAACGAAGAAGTGTATGACATCTGTAAGGCAACCCCACTTGAACAACACATACAAGACTGGATGTACAGGTACATCGCGAACGCGTTCGAGAGACCGTACAGGAGGCAGCTGATTGCAGCAGCAGAAAACTATAAGAAGATGGAGACTACGGCCCCATCAATCGTCACCCTGATACAACACCACGCCAAGATCAAGGAAGCTGAGGAAGACGAGATCCAAGAACATCTCTGAATACTTCTAGCTTGAAAAATGACGATTGTGAATCAACACATACCATAACTGTACACATACCACAAAGATTGTTAAATTTAAAGAAAAAAAAAACTACTAAAACAAAACGAAACTATATATATATAAAATAAAGAAAAAAAAAATATATTAAAGAATAAAAATATCTTTTCACTTAGGAATAAAACCATTAAAAATAAAAATAAATTTTGAGGGTCAACAATTACTAGAAACAAAGGAAGCAAAATATTTGAGAGTTATGTTTGATACCAAACTTACATGGACCAAACATGTAGAAAATGTAATACAAAGAGCAGAAAGGCACTTTTCACTGTTAAAATGTCTAACAGGAATGAAGTGGGAGCAACTCTTAACATGACATAAAATGCACATATAAAACTATTATTTACTTACTGCACCGAAGTTCTTGTAACAGCAAATAAAAAAAAAAATTCAAATCTTTCAAAACCAAAGTCTGAGACTAATTACAAGTGATATCAAAACCAAACCAATACCAGCTTTGAACATACTAACCAACCAATATCCCATTGAGTATGAAATAGAATACACAGCTCTTATTCTACACAAAAAGTTGATCAGACTCCCATTCAGTACATGGTACAAGAGAAATTTTACACATATAATAAAGACTCAGGAGAGCTTTCTTTCCAAAATTCAAGACATCAGAAGAATGTAGACGTTCTAATTCAAAGGAAAACTTCATACTATTTAAAGTCAATCTACACAAACATTAGACATAACATATTATTTACACATGATAGAAAAAGTTAAGAAAAGTGATACTCCAATTAATGTTCTAAAATTTTTGGCATTAGAGACACTAGATTTCCAGAACATGAATAGCTCCATATTTGTGCTGATGGATCACTGATACTAAACCAAGATGGAGCAGCCCCCCAGGGGCCTACTATGGTAGGTACGGAATTGGCGATCCCAGGGTCGTGAGCCAAATCTCTCAATTGGGTGCCTCTGAGTGGTGAGAGAGCTAATGCCAAATGCCCTAACAAGGTCCACATCTGTGTTTGACCCTAATCTAAGTAAATTAAATTACAGTAAAGTCAAAGCCAAAGCAAAGCCAAAGCAAAGCCAAAGCAAAGCCAAAGCAAAGCCAGAGCGGAGCCAGAGTGGAGCCTGAGCAAAGCCAGAGCTGAGCCAGAGCCTAGCCAGAGTTAAGTTAAAGAATGAAGTTACAGTGAGGCTAGAGCGAAGCCAGAGCAGGACCGAAACAGGGGCCGGAGCCTAGCCAGACCCAGGTTAGAGTGAATTTAGAGTGAAGTTATAGTGAGATAGGATCGAAGCAGGAGAGAAGCCAGAGCGGAGGCAGAGCAAAGCCAAAGTGGAGCCAGAGCAAAGCCAATGCAAAGCCAAAGCGGAGCCAGAGCATAGGCAGAGCAAAGCCAATGCAAAGTTAAAGCAAAGCCAAAGCAGAGCTAAGGCACAGCCAGAGCAAAGCCAGAACAAAACCAAAGCAAAGCCAAAGTGGAGCCAGAGCAAAGCCAATGCAAAGCCAAAGAGGAGCCAGAGCATAGGCAGAGCAAAGCCAACGCAAAGTTAAAGCAAAGCCAAAGCAGAGCTAAGGCGCAGCCAGAGCAAAGCCAGAACAAAACCAAAGCAAAGCCAAAGTGGAGCATGAACAAAGCCAAATGAAAGCCAAAGCAGAGCCAGAGCAAAGCCAGAGCAAAGCCAAAGCGGAGCCAGAGCAAAGCCAAAGCAAAGTTAAATTTAAGGTAAGGTCAAAGTAACGTTATAGAAAAATAATATACAGTTGTTGAAAGTGTGCTGATGACCATGGAGTTGAACATCCTTATTTATAAATCAAGATGGAGGAGGGGCTGGATTCACATGTCACCTCTTTTCCTATTACAGATCTTTAAGTTATGGAACTACAAACTTCGATGGAGAAATTGAAGCAATTCGAATGGCCCTCCAAAATATTTTATATAGGATCTTACATTTCCATCAAGCAGTTATTCTCTCAGATTCCAGGGCAGCAATTATAGCAATTACTTCCAAGTTGTCACCAAAAAACCAAACAATTTTAGAATGTTAGAAAATGCTTACCCTTCTAACAGCACTTCAAAAACACCTAGTCTTCCAATAAATACCAGCTCACTGTGGACTGAGTGCTAATGACAAAGCATATTTTCTTGCAAAAAAGGGTACCAGCAGTGTGCAGAAATTTACAGTTAAAAGATTAGTCAACTCTGAATTAAAAAAATTGTTGCAAAATATTACTATGGGGGGGGGGGGGGGAAGCAAACAAAAGATGGGAACTACCAAACATTCAAACAGTAATTCCTGACTACCCTCTAAAAATGGCAGTTGCAACCTTCAGGTTGATTATGGGACATGATTGATGGCAAAACATTTGAACAGAATTGGGATATATTCTTCACCACTCTGTCCTCTATGTGATCTGCAAGAGGAAATGGACCAAGACCACCTGCAAATATGCCCAACCCTTTTTATTGCCCCGTCCATAAGTGAAAAATATGGAAGAGCCAAGAGGATTAATGACTTCATTGTCAGAAATTCAGCATTAACCATCAACAAAGCAGCCGTGATGGTAGCAAATTTTCATAATAAATGAAGTGTACTTAGTTTAAAACTTTAATAGTAGCAACTATTTATTTTTTATTTATTTAGTACTAATACAGAAGTGATACATGTCTGAAAGTGTTGCAGTCCTTCAATATAATCGTCAGCATTGTGAGTAATCTATTGTGAGCAATGTGAATGTTGTAGGATATCTGTTGTGCCGATCCTCGTCAGAGGGAAGGGTGCAAAATTTTTAACATATAAAACAGGATGACAGGAAGGCAACAAGGAACCAATGGATTAGATGTAGGAAGGTATGCGGCAATACCTATTACAAGGTGAAGGTGTGCCCCTTCTCCATATGCCTAACCAAAACTATTGGTGGATCTGTTTTAAATATTATTTTATTTCACCCCTTCATTATATAAAGGTTAATTTTCTTTTGATTCCTTCCTTGAAACTTAAGTCCCACTAAGACATTAAATTCCAACAAATCTCAGATTTTATGAGCACAGGTCCCCAGACCAAAACTAAAAGCACGTTTTACAAGAAACAAATTATTACATGGTAGATGTCTGCCACTTAACCCTTACCGACCAGATGAGCCACTTATGCCGATTGACACAAGGGTACATACCCACTTGTGAGCAAAGTTCGGCTCATGTACCCCAGCGCCATCAGGTGCTTAAGGAAAAAAACAGCGGTAACTCCAGGCTAGACCACCCGGCCGGTAAAGCAGTGAGCTTTTGGCTGACTGTTGCAATGATTTCTTTATGTTTCTGTTGAAGCGATCTAATCCTGCAGAATTTCAGGGACAATCTTGAATCAAATTTCATGTAGTTTCTTTATTTTTGGGATTAAGTTATCACAGACTTAGATCCTGTAAATGTGGTAGATGGAAAAGCTTTCCTAAAATCCAGCGACTGTACAGATCAGCAATATATGCGTTCCAAGTGCACCTCAGCAATATGCTGCAAAATGATGAGAGGACTTTACAAATCACTTCCTTCATAACACTGGTCTCAGATTATGCTCTGAAAATTATGGAAATACTGTGCAGTGACATTCTGTCATTGCAGTACAGTGATACCGAAATTATGGTTTGACAGAAGCAGTCATGATAGATGTCGAAGGAATGTTGGTTCTTTGTTACGACAACGGGCAAGGCCAGTTCAGTTGGGGAAAGTGTTTATAACAAAGCCATGAAAGATGCAGTGTCCTTAGAAGGTTTCTAAAGGAATGGTCACTTGACGTATATGAATAGGGAATTCTTTGGATCATTTACAATGGCAACCAAAACAGCCACAAAGGGACTTTGGTTTGAAAAAGGAATTTGGAGAGTGAAAGTTATATAAATACACACGCGCAGCTGTGGTAAAGAGAGAAGTCTGAGACGTCAAGCCTATTAGAGCGGTTAACTTATTCTGTATTGAATATTTGTCGGGTCATCAAAATTTATCAAGAAATATAATTAGCATCCAGTCACTATAAACCGAGATTGGTAACCCTCGGTCGGCAGCTTCCATTTTGAGGTTAGAAAAGAAGCAGTGAATAAATAATTTGGAGACGGGTATTCCAGTGTTGTAAAATTTCCTTCTCACACACATCCACGCATACCCTGAGAGAAACTGCATTGCTCACCCTTATATTTGCATCAAATTGGAGTTCCAACGTGGACTTGTGTACATCCATAATCATAATTTGCTACAACAGTATGCATTAACCCAACACAATCATATACAAGAACAATATCTATCTCATTAGTAGGTCCTTTCATGGAAGTGTTGAAAACAGTGTTGTTGTATAAATTAAGTTAATTGGGAGTCGATTAATAACACAAAAAACACTCACTTTTAAATTTTCCCGGAACCGGTTTCTGAGGCCTTCCCTCTATCTTCAGCCGGACATCGATGTCCGGCTGAAGATAGAGGGAAGGCCTCAGAAACCGGTTCCGGGAAAATTTAAAAGTGAGTGTTGTTTTGTGTTATTAATCGACTCCCAATTAACTCATTAGTAGGTGTTTGAGAGACTTTTGTTTTGCTTGCTAGCATGTTATGATGCCTGTCATTGGGTTAGTACTTGGCTCATGTTTCATCATGTGCAATAATACTGCATTAGGTGTCTCCAGGTGAATTGGATAGCACTGCATTGTATGTATCATGCTGCGCTTCTGTCAAATCATGGAAAGTTCACTCTGCTCATTGTCAGATAATTTTTTAGAATATGCAGCGGTGTCGTTTGGGATAATCGTATCTCTTGGCATAAATCACACATAGTCTGATGTGAATCTTTGCCTAATAGCATGGCTACAGTCTGAAGTTGCTCTTCATTAATGTTTGGGTGAGTTAGCTGATCTATGTCTATTACAGTTTTACATCCTTCATTGAAAGCTCTAACCCATTTTGTTACTATTTTGTACGATACCACTGTTTCCCCTCATACCTGACCAGACCTGTATGAAAATGTCTTGCCCGCCTCGGTAGCGTAGATGGTAGAGTGTCTGCCTCACGTTCAAGAGGTCCCGAGTTCGAATCTCGGTTAGGGTGAGTTACCTGGATAAGGTTTTTCTGGGGGTTTCCCTTATCCTTAAAGACAAATGTCAGGTAACTCTAAGCTCTCTGGACCCCGCGCTCATTTGAGCATCATTTCACCCATTTCATTCATCGTTTGATATGACTTGATGTTGGAGGACGTAAATTACACACACACACACACACAAAAATGTCTTATGTAGACTATAAGCACATTGAATCCCCAACCAACTGGCAATTTCTGTTTGATGAACATAGTGGAAACAAAACATGTAAGTTTAGATTGATGCCTCATACAAGCCTATCTTCCGTTAAATACAGCACATGCAAATTATGTCAGAAAAGAGAGTCCATTTACTGTGAAGTAGGTAAGATAGACAAACACATGGTAAATGTGAGATTAATTCATTCCATATCTGCTTTGCTATCACAACAGTATTGCCACTATTAGAGCTAGTTTTGTCAAGCAGTTTTACTTTTGTTACAAATGATTTAACATTGAAGTTAACACAAATTGTATTTCATTGAAAAGTGTTAACTTTAACTACTTTTTCCCCAATCAGTAATAAAACTTCAAAATAGAAAATTTACATACCACCACATACCTTCTCCAAAAAGTCATCAAAGAATACAACATTATTTTGGCCCACAGAGCAAATTCAGTGTACAACACCTTTTGAAATCACATAATACAAGAGAGAAACTCACAGTCAAAAACTCAGGTATGTACCTGATAAATTGCACGGGCTGTGACAGCTTTTACATTGGAAAAACAAAAAGGAATTTTTTGCTTAAAGAGCATTTTAGGAACATCAAGAACAAATAAATAGGCAAATTGGTAGTAGTGTACCACTTTTGGAATGAGAACCACAATATAGAACAAGAAATCCACTTATTAAAAGGTGTTCAGGATCCAACTGCATTAATCACATGGGAAAAAATATTCATAAAGAAATATGAAGGAAAACTGTTCAATTTTAACACCACCTTTAAAGAGAAACCGAACTTCATGTTCATCAGTATACCAACAGCCTCCAAAGGCTTCATTAAATCAAAATTCAACCATTAACATTAGCTGAGGAAGTTAGGAAGGTCCTAACAAGTAAACGTCCTATTATAAATATTATTAATAAAAAAAAAAAGTCCTATTGCTAATTAAACACTAGCAATATGTGGAGCATGGAGTACTAGTTCAGCTCAAACTTATATTAACAATAAATGTTGTTGGAGAAGAGATATGAATATTAGTGTCTGTGGTACAAAGTATGTGTGGTAGAAGGGGAAACTTATTGGCACCTCAAAGTATAAAAATTGAAAGAAGCATAGAGACAGTGAAGCACAAGTTAAAACAAACGTGAATTGAGAAGCTATTGACACATTGCTTCACTTACACTGTCTTCACTTACACTGTTTTTCAAGGACATGTTTCAAGAGCTGTTGCTCCCATGTTCAGCTGAGTCTCAATTAGTGCAAATTGTAGTGGTACAGTGTAAGTGAAGCAATGTGTCAGTATCTTCTCAATTCACTTTTATTTTATTGGCACCTATCGTGATCAAAATGTAATGCATCAAGAATCTGGTTGTATCTGTTTATATATATATATATATATATATATATATATATATACTTACTATCTGGCCTACAGCCCTATGTGGGACTTAGCCTCCTTCACAATCAGCCTCCACGCTTTCCTATCCTTAATTTTTTCTGTCCATCCTTTCACCGTCAAAGTGTTCAAATCGTCAATCACTCCATCAATCCATCTCATCCGAGGTCTTCCTTTCTTCCTTGTCGAGTATAGTCTTGCTTTAAGCACTCTTAAAGGTATTCTATTCGTCTCCATTCATTCCAGATGTCCCATCCATTATAGCCTTAGTGCTTTAATAAAGTGTACTATATCTTCTCCTTTTATAAGTTGGTTAATTTCCTCATTATAGCGTATCCTCCACACACCTTGTTCTACTACAGGGCCATATATTCTCCTTATTATCTTACGTTCAAATTTTCTTAATTTCTCTTGGTCAGACCTTGTCAGTGTCCAGGTCTGTGCCCCATATGTAACTACTGGTCTTATCAATGTTTTATATATCAGGATTTTATCTTTCCTAGTTAGTATTTTATTTTTTAACAACTTTAAATTTGCAAAATATGCTTTATTCCCTGCTTGTATGTGGTCTTTTATTGTAGTGCTCATTTTGGCTTCATTATTTATTATATTTCCCAGGTAGCAAAACTCTCTGTTCTTTGGAATATTTGATCACCAATTTTCAAATCCTGTAGCTTCCCATTCCCTCCTGATATCATCATGAATTTTTTTTACTGCACATTAACTCTTGAAGTAATCATTTCACCACAATATGACTTGAATTAATAAGACTCAGATCACCAGATGGGAATTTGAAAATAATAATTCCCACTCAAAATCCACAGCACAGTAAATTGGGCAAAGGATTTCATAATAACGATTATTTGTAAAGCAGCTGGTGCAAACTATGTCTACTACATTATCAGAAAATTATATGCAGATAAGGAAGACAGCCATTTAGGAACATTGACCAGTGCTAATGAGTGACTTGCATCATCATTATCTAACAGAACAAGTGGTAAACTTAGGTACTGAAAGTGGGGGTTATAAATGTTTTTTTGCACCTTTTAAAATAAAGCACTATTTGCTTCAGTAATTTGTTATGTTTAGGCCTTCTCTCTTTATACCATCATACATGGTAATGACCTTTATTACAGCACATTTAGGTAATACAACAAAACTTTCTTATATAATTATTAATTTTTAGATGAGTCGTATTTCTTACACATCTGCTTCACTTTCGTACCTATTTTGAGGACATGTTTCGCAAATCATTGTTTGCATCTACGGCTCTTATGGAGTCACATAAGAGCCGTAGATGCAAACAATGATTTGCGAAACATGTCCTCAAAATAGGTACGAAAGTGAAGCAGATGTGTAAGAAATACGACTCATCTAAAAATTAATAATTTTTCGCTTCACTGTGGTGTTCCAATACAGTTAAATCTCGATATATTTCTTATATAAGTTTTTCCCCCCCTCCCTTTCTTATCAATGCTGGCGTTAGAAGGCGCTTGGGTTCCCTTAGAGCAAGGGAGCCGAAGCATCTGACCTCAGATGAAATCAGGGTTGAGGGGCTGGCCCAATGCCTTAGATGAATGATTAATGGAGCAATTGGTGGAATGATGGTGGGTGAAACTGGAGGACCCGGAGGAAACCCATCCCAGAACCATGTTGTTTATATAAGGGTAATTATCCTTAATATGAGGATAATTATAATTAAGGTTTGACACACGTGTCTCGCATACAAGCAGATACAGACATCTCTTACTTAGTTATGTCTTCCGTTTCCTTAGTTGCTATGTCATGACTGTATATATTGCTTGGAATGGAATTTCTACACTCGTCTTATTTTTATAGCCATTTTGTGTGTAGTAATAACTATTTAATACTCTGTAGCTTTTTCAAAGAAAGCTATCTTCATGCAATGAAAGCCATCTTCATAAGCATGTCTGTATTCTAATATCAAGACTTTGTAAATCTCATATAGTAATTTATTAATTGAAATTAGAAAACTGCTTGAGAGCTTATGTTCATCAGAAAGAATAGAACTTTTCAATGGTGAAAGAATTATCAAAGAAGAAACCATTTCTTTCTTTGTAATTTTACTGTACACACAACCATATGTTTTTCATCTAATTTCCACTTTTGTTTTTCAGATATATGATGCTGGAGATTTCTCTGTGCTTTGCTCTGTTATCTCGCCTAGAGGTGAGCGTTGGCTTGGTGGTGACTTCGTGGCAGCAGACAGAGTGCTGGTCTGGAGTGACGAAGGCCGTGGTTACATGTACAAGCTTCCAGCCAAGTAAGCCTGTTTTGTACACAACTTATACTAGGGTTACACTCAAAACGAAGTCTTATTACATTTAATAGACTGTAATGGCATTCCTCTTACTTTTTCATTCGTTTCTTCTCTCACTCTTTCTCTTTCCTCTGAGTTAAAATGGTGTGCATTTGCCCACCAGCATGTAATAAAAGCAGAGAATGCCTTTTATATTTGTTAATTCAAGAATGAATGACTGAATGAATGAATTCAAGAATGACTATGCTTAATGTTTTATCTATCTAAGACAATTATGATGCCATTACATTTTTAATTCTTTGGCACAAGAAATATTAAGAGCAGAATAGGTTATGATATTTTCTGATCTAGAGTACAAGGAAAGATGATGCTCACATGGTTAATAAATCAGTTGAAAAATAAATAATGTTATAGCTCTGTCATTTGTGATGTTATTTATAAAAGTTTTACAGTGATATCTGTTTTGTATTTCAGGTTAACATAATGATTATTATTATTTAAATTATAGATGAGTCGTATTTATTACACATCGGCTTCACTTACGTACCTAAAGTCAGGTATTTAATAAAATTAAAAAAGCTAAGCTGAAGAAAACCATTAAGGAAGCAACCACATTCAATAAAGAAAAAGAAGGCAACAGCATATTCAGTGCATTCACATATCACTCAAAAACATTTACTAAATTTCAAGATTTTCAAAGAACAAAATATCTTGGCATTTACAAATAGATACTCACTAGGAAAGTACTTGGGCTCGAACAAACGTATCTGTATGAAAGTGTGGTTACATGAGCATTATGTACCTCTCAATGTTCTGGTGAGTGTCATTTTTCTGCAAAACTCTGCAATTATGCTCTGGACATCACTATAGTTGTCATTTTAGATGCCATACAAGTGCAGATAACGTAACTATAAATGGAAGTGGGAACTTTCAATAAAATACTCACAGCAATATAAATGACTGCAAAATGCACTGTGAAGAAAAGCAAGTTGATCACATTTCATACTTGCACATTCTATAATATCAGTATTGAAAAAAAAAATGAAATGTGTAGTGTTTAACACCCGCTTTTACTACATATGGCATCGCAGGCGATGAACTGATGATACATGAGATGAAGGTGGAGCACCGGTGGAATGAGATGGCGGGGGAAACAGGAGATCCCAGAGAAAACCTGCCCCAGCGCCGTGTTGTCCACCACAAATCTCACTTTGCGGTCACCTGGGATCGAACCTGGGCCACCTTGGTGAGAGCCAAGCGGTCTAACCATTGAGCCACGGCACGGCCTCAGTGTTGAAAGCCACGTCAATTACACTTTTGAAGTTGTCCACTAGTTTATTGATATCGTGGCATACTATATACTACCGCAGATAGCTGATTATGTCAGAATGCAAATTCATGATAAAGAATCTGTCATGCAAATTTGGCTGCATATTACTGGAATGTAGTTTAATAAAGTTTGTTATTCTCTTGGCATATATTTTATATTGCCTGAAGAAATACACATCCAGAGATTGTGCATATTTTGCAGTTTTAGGCAGAATGATTTTTAAATCTACATCTTTTCTGATAGATGCTTCCAGTAGTACTTGTTCATCCTTATGTCCAGACCACGAGTCGCAAAGTACTGATGACTTTCTCGACAATTTTGGATTTAAAACTGACAGAAAAAACGTCTTCAGATGTTTCGTCATCTTCCTACTCACAGTTGTCTTGAAGACATTTGGAGGGCATCAAGTTTCTATTTCCTTTGACACACTAGCAGGTCAGTGTGCAAAGAGGCAAGGCACATGCAGAGGCCTCTAACGGACGACTGTAGAGCTTAGCAGATGAGCGAGTATCACTTGTACAATAAGAGATTTTTAAATTATATCTCACACAATTTTGGTGTATGTGTTTGTTCGAGCCCAAGTACTTTCCTTCTCAGTATTAAAATCGTTAAATTCAAAAACAAAAGATGAAAAATCCCACCAATCAGATGATCTGGAATATTCCAAAAAAGTTGTAAGGATTGTAAAAAATGCTACATAGAGTAAACTGAAAGAAACCTAAATACTAGAGTCAAAGAGCACTTTGGAAACATCAAATTGAAACAGGAAGGAAAGTCAGCAATAACATTTCACTTTTGAAACGAAAACCATGACCTTTGACCCAAATCCAAAAGTATTAAAAGGGGTGATAAACCAAAACTAACTGACCATGTGGGAGAACATCTTAATTTGGAAAAATAAGGTGAGTAATGAACTTTGAAATCCTAACGTTTGATCATTATAATAAAGAAGTTCATAGTTTCACCAAAAGAAAGAAAATATCAGACAAGAACAGATGATTGTTGGACCTTGAAGGCTGAAATTGGATTCAAAAGTTTCTGAAACTGGTTCCTTTCCTCAAAAAATAAAAAGGTGAGTGACGGAGTGTTAAAAAAGACTACAAATAGTTTTTTCAACTAATTTGGATGTCACTGTTACTAAAGTCCTCCAAACATACATAATGTAATATTAGGCTAATAAATAAATAAGAAGTTTGTTGAAACATCTGGCAGCTTGCTACTCTTGTGTTGCTGCTTTAGAAATGCATTTGTGCAGTAATGGCAGACTGGTCTGACATTTCTCCCCTGGTTAATGCTAACTGTGAGACAATATGCATAAGTCATGCTTAATTTTTATTATAAACTGTGTTTGAAATGATATGCCTGTATTTCTATACAATCTGGCATCTGTTGAATACTTGTTGAACCAAAATATTAGAAAATCTATTGTCTCCTTAATTCATGAAGCATAGGAGATTTGTTGCATACAGTTCATCTTTAAGTATTCTCCAATGATTATAGTCACATGAATGCAGATTTGGGAACAACTCTGTTATTATTTTATAATAAAAAATTGGTTTTAATTATTTTCTTGAACTTGTTTCCATAAATTGTTTAGTTTTCCTTGTTTAGAACTTTTTTTGTAGTTTTGTTTTTTATACATTCAGTGGAGTGAAATCAGGGTTTAAAATTAAATTTTCATAGCTGGTACTTGAAAAACAAATAGCTCAGACCACAGATATTCAGCTCTTAATGAAGATGATCTTCATGGTTGAGGTATCATGGCAAAAAACCAATATGTGCATTAAACACTCTCCCTGGTTTGAAGTATCCTGATAAACCTTTAAAGTGGTTTCAAATGTTACAGATACCATACCTCAAAGACAACTTGTATTAGTGTAAATACTGTAAATTTCTATGCTGTTTAGTAAACAACTTATTAAGGTTAATTTTATGCCTTTTGATAACTGTATTTTCACAGTAGCTGTATTTAACCAGTAAGGCATGCAAATATTTCATACGTCATGATATAGCTAGGGGCCTTGTTTATCACTAGAAAGTGCCAACAGTTTGGCCATGTGATAAGTGCTCTCACTCAGCATACACACAAGAGATGATATCAAGAGATAACCAGCATTTTTGGAAGTTATTTTCTCCCCAGATTTTGAACATTCTGGCACTTTTTGAAAGATTCCAGCTGGTATATCTCACAGTTGGTCAGTTTGAATTAGCAAATGAGTTAGTGAGGGCATTTCTGGTGTGATATTAATTGTGATTCTACAAATCAGTTTGTAATACACAGTGAATGCTTTTCTGCGAGAGATTAGAGATGTCTTGTGTTCAATACACTACCAAGTGTATATTCTGAAGAAGAGGCTGCTTCATTTGTATTTCGTTATGTGGTTGCATCTTGCCGAAAATTAAAGTAACTATAAAAATTGAACTTTATCACATTAGTGAAGTGATCATGTGAACTAAGCAAAATTATAGCAAAAGTTTAATTATAATTATTGAAGTGAAAGTAAGAACATTATAAAATGACAGTGAAAAATGAAAAAATTCACACTATTATCATTAGTAAGCTATAAAAGCTAAGATAGAGGAAATGTTTAAAATATTATTTGTCAGAATGGAGAAAATAGAGTGAAACGAAGAGCATAAATTCCAGAATTGATAAGATGGAGACAGAAATGAAATATGCTATGGTAGAAATGGAAATTGAAATGAAAATTGCAAAGAAAGGAAGGGTAGAAAAGAAATCCCTATTCTGGAAAGGTAGAGTTAGACTAAAAAAGTCAATGCTGTAGCCGGGATTTGAACCACAAATTTTCCAATCTCCATCTGGTTGCTCTAACCACTGAGCTACCCTGGCAATGTGCCACATGACAATCAATTCTCCAACTGACTTGCATTTTTCACAGTAAACCACTGGGAGTTCTCATATACCAAGACAACTACCTTAATGGCAGATTTATAATGCTGTAAGGATTAAGGCCCAGGCTTCATAGTTTAGACTACTATTAGGTCAGTTGATCTTTTACGCTAGCCTTGTGTAGGAAATGCAGAACAAAGACTACATATTTCCTGGTTCATGATGGCAGTGGCAGTGGTAGTGGTCGCTGCTCTCTAATTCACCCTGTTCACTGCCACCCCAACATTGTAACATTATTGAAGCGTGTTTGAATAAGAACATTCTACAAAAGGAGTCTTATTTCTTTCTACAAGTACAAATGTTCCCACAGATACTTTTTTCTAGACCTTTTTGCCATATAGGTTACAAATCTAATATACATGGAGCTTCTTTGTTTTTCTTTGATGTCTATCTGCCAGATTGCTGGTTAAATTCTGCTATATCTTTTGATTTGCTAATTTAGAGAATATGCTTCCAGATTGTGAGTATGCAGAATTCGTACACATTTTCAAGTTTGATACATATATAAACTGTTAGATCATTTTAAATATTACATTTGTCTGTCAATTTTCATACAAGCTCTTACAAGGAAAAGTTGAATATAAGCAACTAAAAATTAATCCTCCATTGTTGAATACCTAGTTGCTCCATTTAGAACATAAAAATTGCATCTTGTAGCTCTACATTCTGCTCAGATCAGTCATTAAACATTCTTGTGCAGTAGATTTAAGAATGTCTTTTACATAATCACTAAGGTAATTTTTTCCCTGATTGTCTTATACATTAATTTTAAAGAGTTAAATGATTCTGTTCATTGCATTAATATTTTAAGGGAATACTTACATTCTATTTTTTAAAGATATTTGATTGTGCACTTAATATCACTTCAAGGATAAGTAAGGATCTCGTAGTATTTACCTAAAACTTATTTTTCTCTTGAATTTATCAATAAGATTATATTTTCTTTGTTTATGTTGCTACCCTAAACTTATCACTATTGCAAGCCGCATGTTATGTTTTTATTAAAGTACCACAGAATAGTTATAGAAACCAAACTCTTGTGTGCAAGTGATAAGGATGCTCCTTCATTTAAAACAGTCTTTTTTTGGACTGTGATATACACCTCAGAAATTAAAACTGTTTTGGCCCAAAGTTGTATTTAGGGTTGTTATCATTTGTTAAGGTTTGTGTGGTTGGCTTGGTTTGATATATGGAATACATGTAAAGTAGGAAAAATCAGCAACATCAGAAAGACTGCTCAGTTGATTGACTCAACATGATGATCACAAAGCCAATCATTTGAAACTTCAGTACTGGAAAACTAACCTAAATTGCATTTTGTACCTAAACTGTTTCTATAAAATGAAAAATGAAGAAATGTCCAAGTAAAATCCCCCCGACAAGAACAAATATATCTCCAAAGCAGTATCGCAAGGTTAAATTATTAGGCTGTAATTGTTTCTAACATAAATAATTTATTAATTTACGTGCACACACATGTCATCATTCTACTTCCTGATAATACAGTATATATTTAAACAGTAAAAAGAATGGAAATTAATTGTTCTTTCACTCTATCCGTGTTTAGGATGCACTATGAAAGGGTAGAGCCAGACTGAAAAATTCAATGCTATAGCCGGGAGCTATAGCTAGTGTGAAAGAACAATTAATTTCCATTAATTGTACCTAATAGTGGTTCGAACTATAAAGTCCGGGCCTTAAAGCACTTATAGTATAGCAAGTCGCCATTAAGGTAGTTGTCTCATGTGTTTAGGAGAATTCCTAGTGGTTTAGCGGGAAACACACAAGTCAGTTGGAGAATTTAATGTCATGTTGGCACATTGGCCATAGTAGCTCAATAGTTTAGAGTGGCTGGACGGAGACCAGAAGATCTGTGGTTCAATTCCCGGTATGGTATTGAATTTTTCAGTCTGACTCTACCCTTTCATAGTAAAAGGAATGTTGACAGAAGCATCAAAATAACCTAAGATTCAAACAAAATAAAGTGTTCATTAATGCAAAAAATGTGTAGCTATTTAATTTTTACTTTTAAGAATATGTATGGATCAATAAAGAAAAAAGGGAAAGAAAAGCAGTTGGAGTAAGATATGGAAAATATAGGAATGGCAGGTGCATGGAAATTGGCAGAAAGAAATAAAGAAGGATTTTGGAAAAAGGTAATTAGAAGCAATAGAGGACATAGAAATACAAGAGACAAGTGTAGAAAATAAAGCTTCTATATATCCTAAAAAGGAAATGGGGTAGAGAGGGGAATATTCACAACTGCACCAGAAAGGTGAGGGAGGAATGACATGAATGAGAATGGGAATTATGTTCTTACTATATAACGATAATGAATGAAAATTATGAAAAAGTATAATAAATCTGCAATAATATTAAAATATGAAAAATTATATATTATGGTACCAAATATGTTAAAGTGTGTAATTTAAAACTTCGGAATAGGCATCCTTTCAGCGTAATTTGTCGACATTTTAGCTTTTCTTATGACTGCATATACAGAAACAGAATATATAATTACATAAAATCTGGACACTAATTATTAATGTATGTAATTAAAAACTTGTAACTATTTGACACGAATAACTATCATGCCATTAAGTAGAAAGAGATTAATCTTTTTTGAAAATAGACTATAAAATAATGTAGAGAAAATTGTGCGAATATAACATCAGGTTTTTCCACAAACAGCAAGCAAACCCAAACAAGATGTGTCCCTACGCTTCTTTCAAGTCTATACTTTGAAGATGTAAATAATATGGATAAAGAAAATATTTAATACAAAACCTCTACAAAGTTTCTTACAACGTTCTGAAATACATTGAAAGACTAATTTAAATTTCATTTGTTTCAATTCAAGAAAACACAAATGCAGTTTAAATAACATTAGATTCTATTAAGATTTCTTAAATATTTTATGATAAACAAATGTTTTGGACATATGTTTTTCTTTTTGTGTATAAAATCAAAATGTATTTAAAAAATTGTTTTTATTTAAAATAATTGAACTATTTAAATCTGTATCATTGCTTTTCCCTCTCAAACTTTCATCATAAACTGTTTTCTTGAAACTTATTGCTTTCAAGATAATAGCTGAAAAGGTGTTGAAACAACAACTTGTAGATATAAATATTCTGTGTACACTTTCAGTTCACACATATAACTTTATATATTGCAATGGATATATGTTGCAAATGGGATGATTGAAGAGGCTCTGAGGATTTAGAAGCCCCGCGTTGTAGCAGTCATTTTGCAACAGGATTTGTGTCTCATACCCCGTCAACGAATGTGCAGGCGGCTTCCCGGGATACGAACTCTGGTGGGAGGTCGACTAAGGCTTTGCTAGCCAGCTTCTCAATTGCCAGGGCGAACTCCTGCAGCGTCTCCCCTGGCTGCTGTGACCTTGACTTCAGCTGGCTGCAGTACGCTGCGGCTAAGCGGTGGTTTCCAAAGCGATTCTCCAGGGCCTCCCAGATGTCCTTGGGTGCCGCCGCTGTCTGGACCGCGTTCAGGACTTCTGCGGCCTCTCCTTGGAGGCTGGCTATTAGCTGTGCGGCCTCTTCCTCTGGTGACCACTTGTTGTGCTTGGCCACTGTGTCGAACTGGCGGTGGAAGACTTCGAAAGTTGTCATGCCGTCATATTTAGGAGGTTTGACGCATGCAGATGTGTCGCGTCCCGTCGCGTCGACCTTTAAATCCTTCAACCTCCTGCCGATGACGTCCTCCACCATGGCCTTCAGGGACTTTGTGTTGCTGTCGGCCTTTCCCTCCAGCACCGCTGATGACCCAGCAGTTGAGCTCCGTTAAACACAATCACAATCCCTCCAGCTCATTAATGCGGCTCGCCAGGTCTTCTAGGGATTTGGTGTTACTGTCGGCCTTTCCTTCTAGGTCATTAAAGTGGTTCGCCAGGTCTTCGACGCACTCGTCCACTTGTCCCATCCGCTTGCCCAGCCCCCTGACGTACGTCATCCCTCATGCCGGCCAACTGTTCAAATTTTTCGGTGAGGGCCTTGTTTGCAGCCTTCATTTCAGCGGTTAATTCGGCCATCTTCATGGTCATCATCGCGGCCAAGTTATTATTCGCCGACTTCATTTCTTCTATTTTCTCGGCGATGTTGTCATTAGCCGTCTTCATTTCTTTTAGTTCCGCGGCCAGGCTATTGTTTGCCGCTTTCATTTCTGAGGTCAGTTCGGTCTTCATTTCCATCATTTTCTCCAAAATCTTTTCCAATGCCGCGTCCATTGCTGAATGTTCCACTTCCTGACACCAATTGTGACTTTGTGGGTTCGTAGAATTAAAAGTCCAAGTTGCAGATATTCCAGATGTTCTTTATTTCTGTAGAAATACACTCTGATCAATTCTCACATAACAGCATTACGACACATACACACAGACTACCAAGGTCGATGACCAAACAGCATTCTGATTACATTTCTTTACAACATCAGCTCTCGTTACAGCAACACTCTACAGCTGTTTACTCCTCTCTGTTTACGACTGCCTCTTGGCGAGTCGTCACTCCCTTAAATACCTCATTGATAATTCTAGATATTTCTGGAATAAATAAGAAATCGAATGTTCTATACAACAATCAAGATATCACTAGAATGTTCCATGCAGGAAACCGTATCTGTGCCAGCAGGTCCTTTATCTCGCACTATGTTTATCTGTTCCGGCATATTCTTTATATCTTTGCTGCCTATCAGTTCCTTTGTGTGCGCAAGTCGCGTTATCGTGATCGGGTTCGCAACAATATTATTTTATGCATAAGTGGTAGTATAATATGTAGTCTTAGAGACTTCCTTCCTTGTACTCTTTTGCTAAATAATTTGCTTTATCTGAAAACATCTTTTTTATCCCGGTGACATGGTGCAATAAATGGTGGTCCAAGAAATGCCATTTGGCTATCAAAATGCAAATGTATTGTGTATGATTTCTGGTTACATCCTACAAAAGGGAAATTAATTGCATTTAAGCGCTCTCGTGCTAGTCCACGTTTTGTACTATGCAGTGCAAAATGCAGATATTGGGAATTTAATGCCTTTTCCTTTTCTTGTTGCATTTCTGGATAACATATTTTGAATATGTCCGGGTATGTATGGCAAGTATCTCCGGATGATCATTCCTGGCCTTGCCATAAACAATTCCATTTACACCATTGAACAAACTGTAGCTGAAGCTCTTGCAACTTCTTTAACTGCCAGTATCCAAACAGATACTTATGATATATCCTTTTTTCCTTTCAAGGAATCTCTGAAGCGGATAGTACTTGATTTTAATAGTGACTGTAGTGAGCCACGCAACCAACTTTTTACCATTGCCGAGCTGGCTCCTTTTTTGTCCATAGCAAAGGATTATTTTGCAGGTGTCAGTGAAATCCACTCACAAATACTGCTAATCTTTCACCTGAGGTGGTCTCCCTTCTGCTGGCCATATTTAATGCATGTGGCATGAGCAGGAGTTCCCATCTTCTTGGTTTATGAAAGGGTACTGTTGTTCGAATTCCTCAATCTGGAAAAGTTTGGATACTGCCCTCTAGCTGGTGCCCTAATTGCCTAAGAGTGTCAGTGTAAGACCTTTGGATGTGCAATTAACATGATTAATTATATTAGTGTGGTGCCTAGAAACGAATAACTTGCTCTGCAATATCCAATGTGTTCCATTGCTCCAGTTTTGACAATCTAACATGTAATGGCGCTTATATCAATGATGGCTGTCTTCTGATGCAGTATGTTTATGGGAGTTTAAAATCTTGAAAAGGCATATGTCACTACTTGGCACTCTGGTACCTCTGTAATTTGTACGGTTACTGTCATTTAGCTGCATTCCTTTATAACTGTTTTTACTTCACCATTTTTGTGTCCGTGTAGGAAATATGATTTTATAAGACGGGATCCAAGAGAAAAGCATGCCTCAAGGGTCAGTCCTCAATGTGGCCCTTTTTGGCATAGCCATTAACAAAATCACTACTGTCAAAATAAAAATGAATTGAGAAGATATTGACACATTGCTTCACTAACACTGTTTTTCACAGGACATGTTTCAAGAGCTGTTGCTCCCATCATCAGCTGATTCTCGACTAGTAGAGATTGTAGTGGTTTCCTCTTTCTCCGTATTTTCAATAGATGGCCTGATGTATTTGTCAAAGATATCCGGTAGTGGAGTTTCGAGTTTATAATTCTATGACAGTTTTTGTTAATGAAAATTTTTTCCCATACGAAAAGATCTATGGGATGATTAACTTGTTTTATTTAAGTTGTCTCCAAATGTGCAGCTCCTTATATATTATGAGTTAGATGTTACTTTTTGTCTCTGTTTACCTATACACACAGTAAAAACAAAAGCGTGGTAGGTAAATAAATCCGTATCTTTTACTAATCGTAATTTTATTGTAGTACTGAAGATTTTTAATTTCCAGTAAGATTTTAGTTATGTAAATTCAAAATTTAATTTTCAGTCTTCAGCCGCCTGCATCAAAGCATATCAAACTGAGATTTAAGAGAGAAATTTTGTTCCAATAAATCACACAAAAAGATGACAATTTATTTAGCAAATGGTCACTCAGTATTAATTTAGAAGAATATATATATATATATATATATATATATATATATATATATACTATGCATATGTAATTTGCTCACATGTTTGCTACACGCTTGACACAATATCCGTGGTCTGGAAATTCTTGAAGCCACTGACGTGTCAGCAAAGCCTTTGAAGTTTTAATTTTCGGCATTGCATTTTCACCAAACGTACACTTTAAACACTTAAGATAGAATGTAAAATTTTCAGGGAGAGCAAAGGTGTCTGACTGAAGATGCACCAAGTAGGAGGGTGGGAAGATGTGCTTTCTCTTTTTCTGGGAATGGGCTGAAATACACTCAGTTATTGTGCACTGCAGCCACTGCTCCAATGGTCATGAAACACTCAGACTGACCATGAAAGTTACATGTATAGTCTAGTTAAAAATTAATACACACAAAAGACATTTTGGAATTCAAAACATATAGTTTTTGAAAAAGAATGGATAGATTTTTGAAAAAGAATGGATTTTTCACTTAACAGAGATTAAACATGCATAATAGGTCAAATTAGGCTTTATTGTCAAAATAGGCATTTTTAGGTGCTATTAAAACTAATTTTAGGTATGGCTTCATATGAAACCTGTATGTGCAAATTTTTATGAATTATCGTTTAAGGATTAAAAAAGGTTTTTTACCTAAAATTTGAATTCTTCTTATTACATACATCGAAATATTCCTCTCTTCCCTAGTCTTATCTTCATTTGGTTATTAATAATACAATTTTTTTGTTTGAGTCTTCAAAATATTTCTTGCTTCTCTATATCATCCACACTATTTCTTACTTGTTTCCAAAAACCTCTGAACATAAGAGATTACTTTACAAAGTATGTAGATGTTATTAATTTATAGATGAGTCGCTTCACTGTGGTGTTCCAATACAGTTAAATCTCGATATATGTAGATGTTGTTAAAACACAGTTTGTCAAATGTTAATTATTTTGGAAATGTTATTTATAATTGATTTGAATCAACAAATATGTTGTAATATGTAAAAATTGAAGCTAATAACCGTGAAGTAATACAAATATTATAATATACAATAATTTCTTACAAATATTACTTATCTTTTCAAGAAATATTTTCCTCATACTACTCAGGACTAGTTTTGCAAATATATCATTTGCATCTTCAGCGATCTTGTACTTTTTAAACTGCTAAGTCGCTATTCATTTTTTTTTTTCCTTCCCTTGTGGTTATCCAAAGAGAATGAATGTCAAAGCATTCAGAATCCGTTTTTAAAAGTGCCTCCCTCAGTAGTTGGTGGTAGCATGTCTGCCTCACATTCAAGAGGTCTTGAGTTTGAATCTCAGTATGGGTGATTTATGTGGTTTTTTCTGGAGTTTTTCCTTATCCTGAAAGATAAACATCGGACAGCTCTTAGCTCTATGGACTCTGGGCTGATATAATCATTATTCAGCCAATTCATTTGTCTGATGTGACTTAAATTGAAGGACATTGAATTTAAAAAAAAAAAGTAATAAAAATTTTTGAAGATTTGAACTTATTTCAGCCAGCTGTATTCTTGTACCTATATGGAATGTGTAATAAAATAATTTTTATAAATGTTTAAATTTTTTAACATGAAGCAGATATAAGGAGATGCAGCTTTGGTATGACTCATTTACAGAGTCAGTGGAGAAAGTCAGTGAATGTAATACATATTAGATTTTTCTGGAAAATCTCAAAACTTAGTAAAGAACCTATAATTGGTTTGCTGTTCTTTGAATTTTGATTTACCATTTAAGAATGTATAATAATATTTGTACATATGCTTACAGTTGAGATAAGTGATGAATCATTCTTGTATCTCACAGCTTTGCTTTTAGGTGCAGGGATTTGCAGACAAGCTGCTTGAATTTTGTAGTTGCATTGTGCAATTTTATTTGTAGAAATTAAAACATTTACATTACAGGAACCATATAACACTTATACCATGCCTAGTATGACAGTCAAAATAGCAACTTCTTCGTCTCACTGCATGCACACCAACATTTATTTACATCTTGACCAACTCTGTTACCATTCCAGTTGGACAAAAACAACAGCTTAAATCATAATATAATATTGCTCTTATCACTTGGGAATACCTAACATTTATTTCATCAAGTGATAGTGAAATTTTGGTACATGTAAAGAAATCCCACTGTATTAACAGTTGCATAATGTGTTTCATTCCATACCTTAACAAAATATTATGTTGCTGAAATTAAAATTTGAATTCAATTCTCTATTCAAGATGTACTGCTCATTACATAATAAAATAAGATCTGAATTAATACATGAAAAAAGAAGCTAACAATAGTGAAAAAGAAATATTATAATAAAATATAATTATTTATTACAAACTTCGCTTATCTTTTTAAGAAAATTGATGAACTTTCCACAAAATTCAAGAGACTGGTTTTGCAAATCCTTTTGCATCTTCAATCTGTTCATTCTGGCTGTTATCATCACAGCCACTAGGGGATGAATAAATATTATCAAACTCTGAAAATAAAACATAATAGATCGGCAGTATTTTAAAATTCATTATGTGATTTCTGTTTTTCAAAATAAATATTTTTTACCAAACTATTAAACCTATCAGACCGTTTAATTGCTTTTATAATTTAACTGCTGGATTTATTTCAGGGTTAAATGGCAAAATGATCTGCCATAGCTGATATATCAGTCTGTTTATACCTATTATTTGCAAAAAGTTCCTTCATTCTGGTTTTTAAATTACATTTTTTCCTTCCAATATAAACCTGATCACAATCTAAACAATTAAATTTATATGAATGCCAGATTTTTGATTATCAGAAGCTTTATCCTTTGTTAGAAAAATATAGCAAGTTTTTTATATTTATTTGTGGAACCAAAATTGTACCAAATTCTTTAAAAATCTTTTGAAACTGTATATTAGCCCAAGGATGGTAAGTAAATTTTCTAAAATTATAATCAGCATATAATTTTTTTAAGGGTAGAAATATCATTATTTTTTAATTCTGTGCAAAATTCCTCAATTTTCTTAAAAAGATAGGTAGTTTGTGACAAATAATTATATTTTATTGTAATAGGGCCTAAGTATTGCAATGAATTTTTAATTTGTCTTAATTGGTTGCTGAGGAAGTATTATATTAAACCCAATGTTTGATATTTAGTTTGAGATTTCACCATAAAATACCTGTTTTGGGGTGCTTAAAAAGTCTTATATTTTTCAAATTTGGTATATACTTCAGTATCTTCCAAAGCTACAAAGGATTTTTGAAAAATATGCTTCCACTCTAAATGACTTTTAACACAGGAAACCTCTCATTATTTATGTTCTCAAAATTGTTGTAATGATTTTGTATAAAATAATACAGGTTTAAGATATTAACATGACTTATAAAATGTATATTTTGTATCATCTGGGAATAGCCAGTGAAGTCCTTTTCATTCTGAATGAATTTTTCATAACTGTGTGTAACTGGTAGAGATAGACAAAAACTTACTTAAATATTAAAAGCACAAGCATTATTAACGGTGAAGTATTCTTCATTTTTGAGTTTGATTTATGAGTCACTGTGTTTACACTCAAACTTCACTTACTTGTAAGTTAACTTGCACCGCTTATGAAAAGTAATTGTTATCAACAAGTCTTTGATATTGGTATCATTTTTCAAATACTTTTATTATACTTGGTTTTTAAGTGCTGTCACCATTGTTTTGCATTTTACTTTCTCTACTTCTGACGTATAGTAAGTAGGGAAGTTTTGAATTCCACCCTAAAAGTTGATATTCAGACTTCACGAAAATATATGTTTTCAGGCTCCTTGGAAATGGGCAATATGTGTGTAGGGTATGTTGTTGTCTGTTTTTGAATGGCATAACTAGAAAAGAAAAAATTAGTTAAAGTTGTAAAATTTGACTTGAAAAATTTGAAGGAAACCTTACCCTATCCTAAACTATATTTACATGAATCACTTTCCATTATTCATTTTCTCAAAAAGGCTCTTTAACATTTTGATTAAAATACCATATATTTAAGATACTTGCATGACACATAAAATCTATGTCTTTTCTGGGAATAGTCTATGAAGTACTTCATTCAGAATTACTTTTCTATAATTGATAAACTGTAAGATCAAGAGAAAATCTTATTACACAAAATCTCATTAAAGCACAGAATTTATGTTAGATACCTTTTTTCCTTTCTGTCTTTCTTTTATGTTAACAAAGTGCAAGATGTGGAAGCGTATAGTCAGACTGAAAAATTCAATGCCATAGCCAGGATTTGAACCACGGATCTTCTGGTTTCCGTCCAGCCGCTCTACCATTGAGCTACTATGGCCAACATGCCGATATGACATTAAATTCTCCAACTGACTCGTATTTTCCCGGTAAACCACTTAGGAGTTCTCATAAACACATGAGACAACTACCTTAATGGCGACTTACAACATGTAAGTACTTTAAGGCCTGGGCTTCATAGTTAACCACTATTAGGTCAATTAATAGGTAGTTGTCTCATGGGTTTATGAGAACTCCTAAGTGGTTTGTCGGGAAAATACGAGTCAGTTGGAAATTTAATGTCATATCGGCATGTTGGCCATAGTAGCTCAATGGTAGAGCGGCTGGATGGAAACCAGAAGATCCGTGGTTCAAATCCCGGCTATGGCATTGAATTTTTCAGTCTGACTCTATGTTTCCACAATTTAGCCTACACACGGCCAGTGTGAAAGAACAATTAATTTCTATAAAGTGCAAGATATTCTTTGTCATTGGTTTGAATTGTTTGTGTAGTAAGTTGCTATTCTTTTTTTTCTCCTGGTCATGCAAAGAGCACATAGTGACTCACTTTTTAAATATATGCTTATTGTTTTATTCTATGGCATTCTTCTTATACCTGCAACTTAATTGTATAAATACATAATGAAAGTGTATCTCTACTTACAAGAAGTAGATAGAAGACTAATGAGCTTTTTTAAGCATAACTTCCAAAAGAGTGAGTAGAGAAAAGATTGCAAAAGTAACACATCATGTTTTTCAGTAAGTATATATAAGATGGGATGGTAACAGAGCTATATTACAAATCTAATATTAAAATGCAAATGCTGCAGTAGATATGCGCTAAGCTTCTTTATTATGACACAGTTGTAACAGAGGTTCTCTTCGCTGTTTACTCCATAGCTTGAGAACGTCTGTTGCAGGAGCTCCAACATCAGAAAGCATTGTGGCAGCACCACTGTATGTAGTGTTTACATTGGCTAATGTTTGTTTGCTAGTTCTTAGGTCCATAGTGTGGACAGTTAACTAATTTCAGTTGGTTTGTTTCTTTTCCTCTGTCCCTCTAACCATGACCCTCAATGCACCAGCAAGCTCAAAGGGAAGGTGGTATCTAGGTTGGTAGGCCTGATTTCTTTACCAGTTATGTTGTTGCTTTAGAAGGGGCTTTATTGTAGATATTCTGGTTGCAAACATTCCATGCATGTTTGTATAGAACTATTCAAATATCTGAATGCACATTGGACATGCATTTACACAGAGCCTTAGTTTGGATGTGTGGTCCAGCAGGAATTTTCTTAGTAGGCGGTTTGCTGGCACAATTATTGGATAGCATAGTCCTTTAAATTCAAGCACATAGATTTCTTACAAAAATTATTACCACAATAACTACTTACCTTAGTCATAGATTTGGAAATCATGTCATTGTACTGTGACACATATCTCACACCTTTTAAGTACATTTATTTGCAACTTTTAATTCTTTATGGCCAGTAAATAAAACCGTGCTTCTGCAAAAACTTAGGTTTTGAAGACCCGTGAAGGCAAAGTGAATAAGTGTATCAAAGATTGCCAAGTGCAGTCCTTAGTGCCACACCTTGGTGAAATGTCGGTATCTTCTATGCCTTCTAGACATGGCCTATAAACCGAGAAATAAAAATACATTTATCAAAACCATGCTGTTTAAAAAAGAAAAAAAAAGTGATGCTGTGGCTGTGGTCCAAGATTACTGGGCAATTGGAGCCATAAACAAATAAGGCACATACTTACCCATTGTAAACATGACAAGAATTGTTACCTAATACCTAGAACCTTCAAGTTTTGCCTTCGCAAACCTTCGGAAGCTCTGTGGAAATTTCTTATGGCTGTTTAAGTGAGCACTCTTGCGAAGCAATTGAGTCGTTGAATAAATTACTAAGTGCATTTGGGTGCACGGAAAAGCACTGTTGTTCGAACAAGTCTATAGCTGTGGCGACTTCAGTTAGTATGTTACTGCAAGGGTGAGAGACATTTTGTGTTCTACTTCCCACCAAACGAACTGTCCAGAAGAAGAGGCTATGTCGGGGTATTTCATTTTGCTGCTGTGTCACAGAAGAAATGAAAATGAATGTGAAAACGAAGTGAAGGATGGTGAACAGTGAAACCAGTTCACATTACTGAAGTGACAGTGTGAGAGTTACGTGAAGTCTCAGTTAATGTTAAACAAGGTGATAAAGTGGCAGTAAAAACTGATTGAAGTGACAGTTGGAAACCATGGCGACTTACACTGGTGTCATTTAAGTGCCACCTCACTATTTCCTGTTAACAAAGCGGAAAGAAGTAGACAACTGGATAGAGATCTTTTAGCTACTGACAGTGAAACAATACAAATATTATATGCAATACAAATATGCCAGCTGAAGATATGATGTAAACATCATGAAACTAGTCCTGGAGGATTTGCCAATTAAAAACAGATAAGTGAAGTTTGTAACAAATTGTTATAATTATTTATAATAACTGGATAGGAATAGGAAGACCAAAGACATAATAAAGGAATCCAATAGCCCATGGTCATTAGCATTAGTCCTAGTAAAAAAAAAAACATAAGCTAAATGATGTAGTCAAAAAGATTGTTTCTCACTGCCACAGATTGATAACACTCTAGGTACCTTAGTGAGAGTCCAGTAGTTTTCTACCCTGAATTTGAAGTCATTCTGGCATGTGGCATTTCACCTTGATGTCAAAGAGAAGACAGCATTTTCTACTGGACATGGACTACGACAGTTCATGATAATGCCTTTTGGACACCACAATGCTTCTACAATATTTCAGAGGCCTAATGGAATCTGTGATGAAGGACCTCACATATTACACTTGTCTCCTTTACCTCGACAGCATCATCGTTATAGTTAAAACATTCAAGGATCAGTTGAACAACCTAAAGAAGGTATTCAAAATGCTTTGCAGACCAACCTCAAGTGAATCCAAGAAATGTCAGCTACTTAAAAAAGAAGAGCACCTGGAACACCTCATAAGCCCTGGTGGAGTGGCTGGAGACTCCTAAAATCTAGAAGTCCCAGGCTAAGGAATGAACAGGAACTAACGATTCAAGGCCTTTATATGTACTACTATAAATTTGTGGTGGAGAATGCTAATATTAATCAAGGCTTCGCGGGTGATCAGCCATGTCAAATTAATAAAGGTCGAGCTTTCGGCCATTGCAAACTCCATGGCTTTCTTTAAGATCCTGAAGAAGGCCATGGAGTTTGCTATGGCCGAAAGCTCGACGTTTATTAATTTGACATGGCTGATCACCCGCGAAGCCTTGATTAGTAATGCTCGCCGTGAAAGCTTCAAATCTCACAATGCTAATATTGCCAAACTGCTGACACAGCTGACAGAGGAATGACAAGCCTTCCAGAAATCCGACCAAGTTGAGGAGTCTTCAAACCTTAGAGTATCCTGTGCTCATCTGATACTAGAATATCACAATCACTGGTAAAAGGTTCATCATGGATAGGATGCCTGTGAGGGTATTCTGTTGCGAGAGCAGGACGTAAAAAGAATGAGAAAAGGCCTAATTCAGTAGAACCCTGTCCAAGATTGAATAAAACTAGTGCATGACAAGATGAGAACTCTTGGCTACTTTAGAGATACTGAGGCACTTCACAGGTATCTTTATGGTTAGGAATTCCATTTCCAAATGAACCATTCACCTTAACTTGACTGTTATATAATTTGGATGGATAGACAGCACAATCAGTCCAGTTGCTCCAGGAATATGATTTTACCTCAGAGTTCCAAGGAAGAAAGTCATTGTTATGTAGAAAACTATGCCAGGAAAACTGCAACCTTTTGTGAAGGAGAAGACAAATAAGAATGTTGCACCATATGCTCGGTTGCATTTAAACTGTAGTCAGCTGCAACAAAGAGACCTTAAGGAAAGAGCAGCTACAGGTTCAAAATACTGGACCAGACCTGATGAATAAGGAATCTGGTGAACAACCTGTGTGGATGGATGTCACTTCGAAGGGCCTGATCTATAAAATGCTATTGCATCTATTTGGACTCCTTGGTGGTATGAGATGGTGTACAGAAGAGAGTGTGGGAGTCTGCAGTTTTAAAAACTAATACACTCCCAAGGAGCAGATGAAAGAAATGCTCCAGGATATTTATAAAGATACTACCAAAGGACACCTGGGAATAAATGGGACCCTGAAAAGGCTGGGTCAGGATTCTAGTGTTTGCATCTTTGAAGTTATGTGGAGAAGTGGTGCCAGCAATGTGACATCTGTGTGGCAAGTTGCGCTCTCCAGTCTTGCAGTAGGTCTGGATCTAAATTTAAGTCTGAGTGCTGTTTGAAAGAATTGCAATGGATATGGCAGGCCCTCTCTTTTGGACAAAGATAGGGAATTTATACCTTTTGTTAGTTATGGACTACTTCACTAAGTGGCTCGAGGTTCATGCTGTTCTCAATTAGGTGGCTTTGATCTGGCTAATGCACTGAAGAACAACTTCTGCAGATTTGGGATCCCCCAGGGAGTTCTGCTGTGTGATCAGGAGACAAATTTTTAATCTAGCCTCATGTGAGATCTTCTCCAGTGCCTTGGGATTCTCCAGATCTGCATCATTCCCTTCTTCTATAGCTTGAAAGAATTGTAAACCTCACATAAAGATGGTTGAGGAGTACCTCAGGATAGCTATATCCAGCCATCAACTAGACTGAAGTGTGCACATTTTATTATTCCTCCTAACCAACCGAGCATCAGTAGGTCCACTGGTATGACATCAACTTGGTACTGTAACAGAAGCTACTGAGAGTGGTTCATCTTGATCAGATTGCCTCATATTGTTAAGCTGCTCGGAACTATCTCTGAGGAGGGAGTTGTTATAGCCTAAGGCTATTGAGAGTTCAGCCCCAGGCAATCGAAAATGCAAACATTTGTAGGCATATACTCTCTCAGCTGATGATAAGCAGTTACCAGATAACTAGAATTCTAGAAGCTCCATCTTCTCAAAACTCCTAAAGCTCTGTGGAAGTCTCCTGTGGTTATACAAGTGATCTCTCTCATGAAGCAAATCAGTGAGTACTTAAGCAAGTTAGAGAATGAATCACTGCTCTCTGATGTCACAAACTCCTGTTGGTCAAGCAAGCTGTCTATTACTGCAAGAGGTGAGAGATGCTTTGTTTTCAAAGCCCCAGTGAATTAACTGTTCAGAAGAGGAGGCTATGATATTTCATTACACCACTACATCACAGAAGAAAGTGAAGTAAATGTGAAAACAGTAAAGTGAGATGGTGAACAATGGAACCAGTTTACATTACCTAAGTGATAGGGCACGCTACGTGAAGTCTTAGTGAAAATTGAGCTAGGGAAATCTAAGTGACAGTGAAAACTGATGAAAGTGGCAGTTTGAAAACTGGATGAAGTCGCCATATCAATCAATATTATTCAAAACCTAGTTACTAAAATTATCTCTACTTATATTAATTCATGATTATAATTCTAAGGTTTTGATTTTAAAAGTTCAGTGGTATTTCAAGTTAAGGTTTGCAACAGTTTTGATTATTTACAAGAGATTTCCTTGGATTTGATATAATATTTCTCTGATGTAATTGAGTTTTCCTCTAAAAGATCACAGTACTTTTCTTTATCAGGATTAATTTTGTTTCCCAAAATCTATTTACAAGATTACAAATATACTTCTCTGTGAAGTATGTGAACATCAGAGTATCTGTCTATAAGTCACTGTTTCATTTCTCTACAAGAGTTTGCTGTCACTCAAGAATTAGAAATGAGGACTCGATGTGTTAAGTTTATGGACAAAAGTTTTTGTTATTGTAATAGCTTTAACGCACTGCAACATTGAAAATGTGATATCACTTTGCAGCAAATTTTGTACACCACAGGCTTCATGTTATATGATTAGCCGGCAAATGGAGATGGAATAAAACAGTTACAGGACAAGCAATTCATTATATGGCCATACCTCAAATGAAGGCTCAATATGTGATAATTATTTTCCAATGTTATAAAATTATCAGACAAAGAATTCATAAGAGAAGTTGTTAATGATTTTAATTTTTAGTTTTGTCTTCATAAAGTATAACTCTGCTCAAACATGTATGAATTGAAGCTAACATTTTGAAAATCCTAGTCATGGGAAAATATTTTTAAATTGCAATTTTTGTAATGCCTATTGCTTTGTTGCTTTTGAATATATTTTCAAAATATTAGCTTTTTTGGGCTTCCAGAATATCAAAACTGCTTATCATTCATCATTCATTAGATAAAATAAAGCCTGTTGCTTTTTAGTGATTGTTTTGTTTTGACAGCTTTATGCTTTTGCAAAGAACCCAATGAAGTTAATGTATTTATAGTACCTACTCCATGACTTAACAGTGCTTATTGCAGTATTCAAGCATACAAGGTGTGTTAGGATCTATACTTTGGGTGTCAGATAAATGCAGTGATTTGTACAATTTATCTAAAAGTTGTTTAGAAAATGTGTAGTATGCCTTCTATGTTTTCACAATCTACAAGAATATCCTTTAGATTAGCATGATAGAGGCCAAAGATAAAAAAAATGTTTACATGTATTATTATTATTATTATTATTATTATTATTATTATTATTATTATTATTATTATTATTATTATTATTATTATTATTATTATTATTATTATTATTATTATTATTATTATTATTATTATTATTATTATTATTATTATTATTATTATTATTATTATTATTATTATTATTATTATTATTATTATTATTATTATTATTATTATTATTATTATTATTATTATTATTATTATTATTATTATTATTATTATTATTATTATTATTATTATTATTATTATTATTATTATTATTATTATTATTATTATTATTATTATTATTATTATTATTATTATTATTATTATTATTATTATTATTATTATTATTATTATTATTATTATTATTATTATTATTAAACTATTAAATGTCTTCTCCAGCATTGTGCATTTACATTCCGTAAGTAAAAGGTTGAAAATAAGGATAATAGTAGTTTTTGAAATTCAGGAGTAGCCTGTTTTCATTATTACCAACTTTTATAATTTGTCCATATTGGGAACAGAGCCATTTTTATGACTATGGCAAAGGATGTGTTTTTATGGTTATGTGGGCAGATTCAAAGTATTACAGATTTTTACTATGGATTTGATAAACATTTAATTCTATTTCATTATATTATATTTTAAAGTTACAGACTGAATACACCAGCTAATTGGTGTACATGTTATGATCGGTAAGAATTTATCTATGTGTCTGTGCTTTATCATGGTCTCCCTTTACTGGGTTGCAACAAAATGCCCAGTAACAGAGTAAATGGGCACAAACATTCACTAATACAATTTACAACATTTACATTAAACCAGTGATAAAATGCTGTGGAAAAGTATTAATAACATTATCACCATTTAATAAAGGACAATTTGAATGTATATAAAATGAAGCACTTAGATTAATAACCAGAGCAATTATAACAACTCCGATAGAAATACTGCAGACTGCTAGCTCTAACAAATCACTGAAGTTAGAACTAGAAACTCAAGTTATTTTACAGTATGAAAAAATGGTTAGATCTCAAAATTTCAACAAATGGTACAATAATTCAGATGTTGTAAATAAATTAAAAACACAATCTGGATTTATACAAGAAGTCAGTAAAATTGAAAAAAGATTAGAAATGCCAAAACAATGAGAAAATTTTATTGATTGCATCAACCCTATTGACATTATTATACTTGAACATCAGTTAAATCTAATACATGAGCTCAACATAAGATATATTGATCCTGTCATAGATAAAACTCTTACACTAGAAACTCTAAATCTAAAATATCCAACTCAGGAATGGACACATAATATACACAGATGGTTTCCTCTCTGATACCAATGATGGAGCTGGAGCAGGTGGTAAATGCCATTTCTTTTCCTTTTATACAAAAATAGAAGGAAATACCACAAATTCTGATGGAGAAATAGAAGCTATTTATATACCACTGCAAAACATATTTCCTTGGCTACATCAATGCAAAAATATAGTTATTCTTTCAGACTCATAGGCTACTATACAAGCAAATAGTAACACATCCTTAAATGAAAAAAAAAAAAAAAATTCAAAAGATGATTCAACAGATTGGTAAACTCGGGAAAAAAATTGTATCACAATGGCTTTCATCTCATTGAGGAATAGATGGAATTGAAAAATAATCAGACTTTTTGGCAGAGAAAGGAACCAAAATTAAACAAAAAGCTATTATAAAATTTCCTTATGAATCAATCAAATGCACTGTTAAAAAAATAGATAAAAATTATGTAAATAAAATAGCACAGGCTGGCCCCATAGCTCAGTCGGTAGAGCACCTGCCTGCCATGCTAGAGGTCCCGGGTTCGATTCCCGGCGGTGGGGGTGAGGATTTTTCTCCAACCAAGGTAATTCCCCATCTTCCCCAGAGTCTGGAAGTATGAATGAGAGTGTGAATGTGTGCGTGATCTAATGATTAAAAACCAAAGATAACGAGTTAACATCTTCAGTATGTTCCAAAGGAGAATGGCCGCCGACATGACCATAGAAGTTAATGTGTGTTATGGTGGTACTAGGAAGAATTTCACCAAGAAACAGTACTACTACATCATCAAGGATTCTTTTTAAATAAAATTCCTATTTATTTTATGTGTAATTTTCATATATTTAGTGCACTAAACATTTTACACATTTTAATTTTATATCTTTGCAAAATTATTATGCTTTGTTGGATGACAAGTTTTGCTTTCATAATCTTTCAGTTACAGCAAGTTGACAAGTATGCTTATGAAAATGTTAAAAGAATATTTTCATGTTAAAGGCAACAACCAGTCTGTTATGATAATTTAATGAAATGCTAATTTTGTGAATGTTATTCCTTATATTGTAAGTTGTAAAGACTATGAATACGAACCTGGCAGAAGAATGACACCCTTTTCTGAAGCCAACTTTTGTGGCATGGCTTTCTTTTGAACAGATTTTCTGAATAAAATTGCTAGGTATTTTCATCTCAAGTGCTTGCTTCTCCCATGCATATTGTAATGGAAATTGAGGGAATTGCTTACTACTGCTGGCAGTTGGGGTAACAGGTTTGATGATGAACTGTGTAAATACATTTACATCAAACTAAGAGTTTTATGAATGCTTTCATTGTATTGCATGGTCCCTTTTGCGTTTGAGCATGTTATGGAAGTGTATTACATTTTCAATTTGAGAATGTTTTGCCTTTCTTTGCATGTTTTTATTCTGAACAGTATTTTACCTATATTGTGTATGCCACTAAACCATTAACCTAAATATGTGGTCAGTAAATATTAGTAAATGTTATTGTAATATTTACTGATCCAAAGACTGTTATTTTACATATAAAATTCTGTAAGATAATGTAAAATAAGTAAGAAGTTAAGATTAAGGTAAGAAAGTGAAAAAGAGTGAAAGGAAGAGAAAGAAAGGGATGGAAAAAACATTACTGGATACAGTTTTTACTTAATAGTATCGTGGGTATTTGTGTTTGTCTCTATGAATGGCATAATCTTCAATGAAAGGTTAGATGAGTTTCAAAACATGCTATTTTAATTCTTCCAAAATGTGATACAAAGATTTTCAAGAAAATTCCCCCTCTCTAAACTATGTAGTCTTTACCTTCAATATTGGCTTTTCTCAAAAATAAAAAATTTTGATCATATTGTTTGATATTTTCCTGACCATTAAAATGTATATTTTATATCATATTTTCTCTTCAGTAATGTGTGCAGTCCTTTTCATTTCCAGTGAGTTTTGATAAATTTGTAAATTTGTTATAGCTGGTAAGCTATATGAGATAAACAGAAACTTATTACACAAAAAATGTAGATCTCACTGAAATGGATAGTTCATGGCAGAGTGCTAAGTTATTGTTTCTTGTGGCCATGCAAAAAGAACTGAATAATTTTAAAGACAGCATATAATGACCTTTTTAAGGATTTGATTATCTCTTTAGCCTCTTTAATGTGCAACAAAATGTGTAACAAAACTATTTTTGCAAACATTTTTCTCAGCTGAATTAGAAAAATGTGCTTTTGTCAGAATAGTTTGTAGAAGTTGTATAAAAATAAACAGTAGTGATGAGAGAAAATTATTGAAGTTACGGGCATTTAACCCACAATTCTGTTGTATTCATCTCGCATGTGTCACGTGGCTGTAGATGATGTGGGTGTAGGATTATTTGTTGGTTGCCAAGTGAGAGCAAGTAAGTGAAATTTCTGGGATATTCCAGTACAGTCATGTAAATGAAGTAAAGTTAATAAGTTTATTGTGAGTTTAAATGCTTATTAGACTTCATATTCAGGAACGAGGAAGTGGATAAATTGATACACCATTCGACATGGACTTTGTGGGCAACAATGGGTCAAAAGACAATGCCTTCTTGGCATCTGTGGTTTATATATACTTCTTACAATGTTCTAGGAGGTTCTCTGAATAAAGTACACATAAATAAGATGCAGTAGAAATTCTTATATAATATGTTACATTAGACTTTTGAAGTGTTCTACCCTTCCATGTTAAATCTCAAGAGGTTAAAAGTGAGCTTCTAGACTGTCGCATAGTTACATACACCACTGTTCGAAGGTTCGAAAGGCTTTTTCTCTGCCCCAGATGCTCACAAGGAATTAGGAATTATAACAATTCTATCTTAAAAGTATTAATATTGTAAATTATAAACTCTCAGATACTCTACTTAGGAGCTATCAGATGAAATGGCAGTGCTTTTGGTGGACCATGGATTCCAGATTGCACCACTTTCCTCCCAACACACTTGTAAGTCCACTACTTGATATGCTGTTAATGCAACTAGAATTGGCCCTATTGTTTTCACTAACTAATCAATGCTGCATTTACCAAGCCTAATTTTTTAAAGCATTTTGTGCCCTCGATTGACAAATGAGCAAATGAAAACCATATTTTAACAAGACTACAGAATATACAGCATAGATTTCTTTGTATTGTTCGATATTTTTTTAGACAAAATGATGTATGTAGGAGTGTGGCCTGCTCGATCTCCAAACTTAATGCCTTGCAATCTTTATTTGTGGGTCAGTTTAAAAGACAAAGTGTATAAATCTAAATCGCCAAACATTACAAAAACTGCAAAATAATGTACAAGAGGAAATTGCTAGCTTTTCCCAAGAAGGATTGCAACATGATAATTTGTTAAGGTGCTGCAATGCCTGACTTTGAGCACAAAGAGAGCATTTACATCATCATCTTTGAAAAGATAATCAATGCAAGGAATATGTAATATTATAATTTGTGAAAACAATAATAGTACTAGTTGGCCATGTTCATTCATCCTATTTGTTTTGATATCTTGGATAGTCTGCATGCGATTGAAGTGTTGGTAATAAGTGGCGCATGATTGCAACTGAGGTCTGTCAATAATGTTTGCACTTCATCTGATGACCCTGTGCAACAGTTCATTCATCAACATTACAAACTCTCCATGATGTGTAGAAGTAATGTCTATTTCACATTAAAGAGGTACAGAGCTAGAATCACAGTTAGGGTGAGTTATCTGGATAAGAATTTTTGCTGGGTAATTCCTTAACCGATAAATTAATGCTGGGTTATTCTTAGCTCTATGAACCTTGAATTCATTTAAACATTTCATTCATTACCTAATATAACTTAATCCAATTAAATGATGTTCTATAAAGTGGAAACAATTCTGAATCTGTGGTTTGGGAGTTATCTGTTTGTTGCAGAATTAAAGGGTCCTAAATTAAATCTTCATGGATAAGTTATCTGGATAAGGTTATACCACAAATTTCCTTTATATTTAAAAGATGAATTTTGGGTAACTTTTTTAACTTCTATGGACTGCGTGGTCATTTGATATCATTCATTTGACTGTCTCATTTGTTGTACTTCCCTAATCTATTTAGTTAAAGGTAAATTAAACTGAAGGAAAAATAAAGAATATCCCTGCATCATTGATACTGACACTTAAAAATTATGGAATTGGAGGTTTTTTTCCTTGCTTTTATTGAGATTATAAATTAGAAATAATTGGTTATTTTAAGGCATATATTAAGTTAATAATGGTGAGAGTCAGTCAGTCAGTTAATTGCTTGATTTTAAACACGATGATAGTTCCATGTAGTATAAAAAACTACGTAAGCTATATCAGTAACGTGAAATGTTGGTAGGTTAGATGTAATAAGTCAGATTACGATAATTATGAGTGACTGAATGTAATGTTTACAGCAGTGTTGCAGACAGCAAAGACTTCCACAGCAAGTCTATAGATAGTGATAATCCTTTCCTGTACTGCATGCTGGCTGTGCCAAATGATAAGGTAATTAATAATTATTAAACAATTGTTTGGTATTATTTGTAAGGTTACTGGGATCTAGTAACCTGTACGCTTAGTTAAGGTAGCAAGTAGATTATATGTGCAAAATTTGTTAAATATTTTATGTAATTTGATTTAAAAATTGAATAAAAATAAAGTTTGCATAATAAGGCCTGGTATAGATTCCAGAAATGGGCTATTAGATATACAGATATTATTTTTTTATTTTATTTTGCTATTATTATGGTACAAAACTTCTTAAGTTTACCTTCGGAAATGTCTACAGTGTAGGAAACCCTTTCAAATCAGTTTTCTTGCCACCTCCATAATCTATCAACAGGGACTGATGAACCCTCCTTCTGAAATGTAGGAAGTTACAGCTTCACAATCTTCAGAACAGATCAACCCTCAAGAGAATAACTAAATATAAAATTCATAGGAAATGTGTTAAATCTTTTTGAAAATATGGATCCCTAACTATGAATGCAATAAGGAGCCTTTAAAAATGCTATGGCTTAGGTGCCATGCCTGTTTGATGGCTACCTTAAAAATCAAACATGTAAGGTGGTTTGCAATAACTGAGAACAGAAACCTAAGAGAACAAAAAAATTAAATGTGAGTGTTCACAATTAAAAACAAAGCTTTCTGGATCCTGGCAGTGAAAAAGTATACTTGGTGAAATTTTAATTTTCGTGTTATTGTTCTCATGGGCGACTTTTTAAATCTGCATTGTACAATATTATAGACTCTTCATTATAGAATTATCCAAGGTGATAAAACAATCATTAGAGCTCTTTATATTTACTGAGAACTTGAATACAAGTGCCAGGCCCTCAGTTCCATTGAGTATTGGTTCTAGAGAAAGCATCAACTTTAGTCTTTTACATCCAACTGTTCCCTAAAAAACAACAAAAGCAAAAAATACAAAGAACAGCAAAAGCTGGTAGCAATGAACAAAGAACAGTAAAGGAAAAAGAAAACTCAAGTTACATTTGAATAAAGGAATGCTGGTGGTAGGGCTAGAGAAATTGGAAGGAGTAATGAATGTGCATATAGAATATACAGTTGAACCTGATTTATAAGTATATTGGGGGAAGAGGAAAGATTACTTATAACTCATTGTGTACAAATGAGGTTTCAATATTGCATCGTTTATTTCTAAAGTAATACAGTGAGCCTACTGTATAAAACTTTACAAACAATATATTTTCAAAGCAAACATTATTTAGAAATTGGATCCACTTCAAATTATTTAGTTAATTTGGCTTTCATTTTTCTTGCTTTAATTGCATACAACTCATTTTGCAAAACATATGAGTATTAATGAACTTAAAGCCTTTTCACTAACTTTTTGCATTGATGTAATGCCTACATAGCCCACATTCAAGAGGTCCCAAGTTCAGATATGAGTCAGGGCGAGTTATCTGAATGCTTTCCATCACTGATGACTATACATAGCATATGTTGGCAATTCCTAAGTTGGAAGCAAATAAGGTTTTGGTTTTGTATCTATTAAGTGCCACCTCTTATATGAATTTTACTTTCTGATCTAGTGTATAGCATGCCCTTTTTCTTTTTTCAATGTCTGATTAAAAGCAACTGAGAGCCAAAAGACAAAACTACTGTTCATCATTGAACACCAGGTACTGAAATTATCTTTACTTCTAATTTGTTACTACAACAACATTGCACTGAAAAACATATACGAGCTAACATCTTTTTTTTGTTTCAGTGGCCAAAAGTGGCCTGCTCACTTGTGACTTTGCCAGCAGCGATAAGGAAAAAGCTTTTTGAGTTTCTTTTACGATAGCATATTCCATATGCTCATTTAATTACTTAAAACTTAGTTGCATTTCACTGAAATTGAATAATATGAATAAGGTTCTATTAACATGTTTCTAAGTTACATTTCTTCTGGGATGTGCAAATATTTATGTATAAATACCAATTATGTATAACTGGGTTACGTATAAAGCAGATTCAACTGTATTTACTTTATTGAATTTTGGTGGTAGTGAATCTACATTATTGGCTAAATCGGACTAAGTAAAATGGTATTATTTGTCTGTTAAAAACAAATGACATACCATGGTGCAAAACCAACTTTTCATTTTTCTGTCAACTGGTTCCCATTGTAGTAAAATGAACTATGCTGTTTTGCCTTCCGTCCTGATTTCTATACTCGGGTTGTTGTGAACCAGCCTTTACCTATAGTAGTTAGAGGAAGTATTATATTTGTAACAATAACACACTCATTTCTGTATTTATTAACTTTCTTTTGTTTTATATATAAAATTTGCTAAGTGTGTTAAACTTGTTATTGAAAGTATCATTATTTTTTTATGTGTCAATTGACATTCTCACATATTATTTACTCTATGTAAATGCCGACTACATGTTGTGCAGTTTAATGATAAGCAGTCCTCAATTTCTGTGAATTTCCATAGATGCACTGAACATATTGGGCATCATCTCAAATTATTTCACATTACTTCAACTTCACATTGGATGTGAATTTATAATTTAAAGCTTCTGGAAATGTCAGTTGAAATTGAAATGTGATTTGTAAACAATGAATTCAATCATTCGTATTCAAACTTGGCATAAGGCTCACTGGTTTAAATCAATAAGACTTTAACAACAAATTTGCACCATTTTCAAGAGTCATAATGTTGACCACTCTGCTGTATAGCTGCCTAGGATCTCATATTATTTATTAAATAATAAATTCATAAATATTATTTTACATGACATTCCAGTTGTGGGGTTTGCTTATTCATATTTGCTAAATATTACATATTCCAGCAAGAAATTAAGTAATGAAATTTCACAGTAAATACACATTATGAGGCCTTTCTTTATTAGAGAGGGAGATAAGAAAGGTAGAGAATGAGTGAAGACGAGTGTGTCATATAATGTAAATTTAGATAAATATCAAGCTTTGTAAATTCCTTCCATGGAAGTGTTGAAAACAGTGTTGTTGTAATAAATTAAATTTAAAGATGAGTCGATTAATGACACTAAACAACACCTACTTTTAAATTTCCTGGAACATGTTTCGGAGGCTAATTTCCTCCATTGTCAACTGGGTCCGGTTGATGCTCATTTAAGCATCATTTCACCCATTCCATTCATCATTCAATATGACTTAACGTTGGAGGACGTAAATTTAAAAAAAATTGCATTTGTAAATCTAAACATGTCTAACATCACATATTTTGACCCTGTTTATGTATTTATTGTTCATTGAGGATATGCACACTCCCAGCATGTTTTAACCAACTGGATATTTTCTGTATCTCCAATGGAACAATTGATACATTTGTTCATTAGAGAGTGCCTGGGCATAGTGGAGTTCAACTAGGAGTACTTGGGCAGGTGGTAATCTTGAGTTCTTGAACCAAGTACCTTTTGCCACGGACTCTGAGAACTGTTCATGCTCTCACTCATATCAAAACATCTTGTATTTCCAGTACTGCTTCCTAATGGGGTGAAGGGTAGTCACAGTTCCAATGTAACATAAGCGTTCTTAGTAAACTTTTATCTTTCAGGAACTGCATGCATTATTCCTCTTGACACAATGGTGCGAGATCAACAATATTAACAAATCTAGCCATTGCAGTGAAACAGAGCTTACTCTTATAAAGCATATTTACTAAACAGCAGAGACCGAGCAGGATGAATTGTCACTATAAACAGTAAAGGTAGCTTAACTTCTAACAATGACACATGTACAGTTTTAATAACATCTTCAAGAAATATGTCTGTGGCAATGGTGCTGGGTTGGCGGTGAATGGCTGGAACTATCTAGGCTACCTGGACCGCTGTTTATGCTAAGTTCAGCAGGTTTCATCAGCACCGGTCCAATGTTGGAGTTGGAGAAATATTATGCTGTAGGAAAAGGAAAGAATATCCAATTTTTTTTCTTGGTAGTATTGCCCATTTTTTAAATATTTCATGAACAAGTTTAGACCTTTTGCAAACTACATCTATGTAAGTGTATGAAAGTTTCTGATTTTGTTCTTTCATCATAAGAGCTTATCATAAATAAGCACTTGAATTTTGTTTCCAAATTCCTAAGCAAAAATTTGTTTTAACATAATGCAAATAAAATCACTATTTATGTGAATACTGCAACATATACATCTATGGAATTTTCCACAGGATTTTTATGCTTGAAGTGATTAGAGATTTTTAGTTATTACAAAATTTTGTGATGTGTATTGTTGCAGCCTCTGTCATGCCCCCCGGCAATGCGATATCACGTAGTGTCTCGGCTGGGCAAGATGTGCAAATACTTAATCAGGGGAGACTCAGAGGGTGCTATTGTACTATGGAACATTCCAGAAGTAACGAATGGTCAGCTCGCTCAGATAAAACAGGAAGAGTTCGTGAAGCCACCAGGTATACATATATGCTACATTTTCATAATTGCCAATTTTTCTGGTTTACTAGTCAAATGTATTGGAGCAGAAGCTATTTAACAACTGTATGGCAAAGGAGGCATTTGTACTACTTCAAAGGTTTCAGTTGTTCACCATGGATATGACAAAACATTACAGTTGATTACATTATGTTGTAACTTGAGATCACAGACTGAATTTACTGCGCAAATTGATATACTATACTAGTCCAGAGCTTTCTATCCTTCCTCATAATCATTGTTCCCTTCACTGGGCTGGAACAAAAAGCAGTGTACATATTTAAAATGTGAATAAAATTTGATGAGTGATAAGTGTGCGTAAATATTCAGTAATAAACATGAACTTCAAAGTCACTCCCTCACATAAAATGTTTTTCTTATTCACATTCTCTGACTATAGGATATCAGTTTCTGTGAGTTTTTATTTATATTTGATGATATGAAACATACAGTATGGGCTAGAGGTCTGTGTATGACTTAGAAAGTTGTGGTCTTTGCTTTAATAGTTGTTTATTGTATTACCAGGAAGAATTTCAGCATATGTGACAGAAGTGTACTATAAGATTTTCCAGGTTTCTTATAAAACAGAATGTAACATTTAACTTTTTTATAATTATTGTATATTTATTTTTTATTATCACTTAAAATTGTAATGTCATGACTAGGGAGCAGATTTATAGGCACTAAAAATATGTGAAATAGGCAGGCAAAAAGGCACCAAAAATGGCAAAATAGGCACTTAAAATAGGCACTAAAAATTTGCTAAGTAAACACTTGAAAATACACAATTTTAGTAAAATGGCTCTTAAAATGCACTATAACAAAATGACAATCATTGCAGCATATGCTGCAACAAATTCACTAAACACATACTATTTTGCGGAACCCTAGGTCAAATAGTTCTACATTTATTCCAAATTTCATAAATGGCTCCACAGCAAGTTAAAATAACAGACACTGTCCTATAATTAAAATACATATAAATCCACTTCACCAAGTAAGAACCATAATGTGCAGAAAGGTGTGAAGTAATTAACTATGTCAGAAACAAAAACACGGGTTTGATGGGGGCTTAAGGGTGAAAATGGAAATATCTGAAACTTTTGTTAGATTTGTTTCAAACTTATACCATTTATTTTTGTGATCGATCAAGAATGGAGTAATGCCAAGTTTCAGCTTTCTAATTACAATAGTTTCTGAGGCATTAGCAGTTTATGTCTAAATTACAGGCGATTTTCGAAATGTCCCACATATTGTAATTTTAAAAATGAATGCTTGGGGTAATATTTTCTGCACCCATTTTAACCTATTAATGACCTGTACATATGTGAAATATTTGTCTTCGCTATATCAACGAAAGGAAAAAATAAATTGTACCTGTTTAACAATTTTTAATTTCCTAAGTGTTTTCAATAAGAAGTAAGCATCTTTTTATTTCATTTATTTAAGGTCGCTTTACAACAACTAAGGTTATGCAACCACAGTAGAATTAATACATTATTGAGATAATGCTTTAGATTTATCCAGATTTTGTTATGAGAAAGACCTCGGACTCTGTGCAGTTCAATTAATTGGAAGTCATTTGAACATAGTCATAATAGCCATTTATCGATCTCCCATAGGAAATATTCAAATTTTTAAAATGCAATTAGAATATGCTCTGAACTTTCTATTTAAAACAAAAAGAGAGATAATCATTTGTGGTGACATAAATATGGATTATCTGAAATCGAGTCTTCAAAGGGAACAGCTTAGCTCTTTATTTACCACATACCACATACCACATGACATATACAGTTAACTTTCCAACAAGAATCCAAAATAATTCATCCACAGCTATTGATAATATATTTGTAAATTCAGATATAACTAAATTTTGCTCTGTCTCATCAAAAACTAATGGACTATCAGATCATGATGCACAAATTCTAAGGATTGGTAAGATAAATTTAAAACTCAAACCTAAATACACATATATGAAATATAGGGAAATAAATGAAAATACTCTGAACGAATTTAGTAAGAACCTTAAACTTGAATCTTGGAAACAAACTTATGAGATTAATGGAACCAACAATAAATATAATAGGTTTCATCAATGCCTTAAAACTCACTTTGAATTTTGTTTCCCATCTAAGTATAAAGAAACATTTAACTTCAAAAAAGACAATTCTTGGATCAATTTAGGAATTAGAACCTCATGCAGGCATAAAAGAGAACTATATCAGCAAGTTAGAATCAGTAACAATTTGTATTTAAAAAACTACTACCAAAAATATTGTAAACTTCTAAAGAAGGTAATAATAGCAGCTAGAGTATTGTATTATAATAAACTAATTCAGAACTCAGACAATAAAATAAAAACCACTTGGAATATAATAAAAAATGTGACACGTAAACACTCATCATAAAACTGCCCAATGACACTCAGTGTTGACAATCATGAAATTGCCAAACCTCTTGAAGTTGCAGAATTGTTTAATCAATTCTCTTTGGATGTAACAAAAAAATTAAATATTAATTATGGAAGTAAAGATGCAGCACTAGAATTTCTGAGATCAAGTTTCAAACTTTGTGCCTACATTTAAAGTCAGTTTAACTACACCTTCCAAAGTAAATACAATTATTGACTCTTTAAAAATGAAGAATTCTTCCGGGTATGATGAAATAACTACAAAAATCTTAAAATCCTGCTCCTCACAAATTAGCATTCCCCTTAGTTGTTTATGCAATGAGTCTCTAAAGACTGGAATTTTCCCTGATAGAATGAAATACTCAATTGTTAAACCTCTTTTCAAAACAGGCGACCGCAATAATGTTTCAAATTATAGACCAATATCTCTCTTGCCAATTTTTTCAAAAGTTCTTGAAAAAGTAATGTTCACCAGACTGTATAAACACCTTGGAACTAACATACTTGTCAGTGATCAGTTTGGATTCAGAAAGGGAAAATCAACTAATAATGCAACTTACAAACTTACACAGGAAGACATGTAGGTGGAATTTTTTGTGATCTAGCAAAGGCTTTTGATTGTGTTAAACATGACATTCTTATAGCAAAATTGGAAATCCATGGACTAAAAAATGGAAAGTAGTAACTCATGGAATACCCCAAGGTTCCTCTCTCTTTATATAAAGGACATTGCAAGTACAGTTCTTTTCACTCATGACACTAGTATTCTGGTGACCAGTACAAATTTAAACGAGTGTATAATTAAAATGAATTATGTTTTGAACTGTATGTCATGCTGGTTTAAAGCAGAACAAATTATCTGTGAATCTAGACAAAACAAAAGTGGTTAAATTTATAACCTGCAGTACATCACATACTCAAATAGAAATCGAGATTAATGATATGTTATTAGAAGAAATTGACAGCATAAAATTTCTGGGCCTTCAAGAGGAAAGATGTTTAGATTTGAAAGCTCACATAAATTATATCTTACCTAAACTCAGCTCTGCCTGATATGCTATCCGAGAGCTGGTTAATGTGAGTTCTATTGACACACTTAAATTAGTGTATTATGCAAAGTTTAACTCTATCATGGAATACGGAATATTATTTTGGGGCAACTCAGTAGAAAGTAAAAAAATATTTCTTTTGCAAAAGAAGGTTATAAGAGTCACTACTAACACCCACAACAGATGCTCCTGTAAAGATCTTTGAAGGTTGAAGATATTAACGCTTCCTTGCATGTATATATTCTCAATCCTAAAATTCTTTGTATGCAATCGTGCCTTATTTGCAACAAATAATGTAATTCACAGAATAAACACTAGATAAAAGTATAATATCCATTATCCCAGTGCTAAACTTTTTTTGCTTCCAGAAAAGTGTGCATTATGAAACTATCAAAATATTTGGCGCACTTCCTAATGTTCTTAAAGAAAAAAATTGATAATTTCGGTGCTTTTAAAAATGCTGTTGGAGAGTACCTTTGCTCAAAATCTTTTTATTCTGTACAAGATTATCTGAATGACAAACTATCCTGATAATGCTTCTGTAGCTCTGTAAGTAGTATCTGACTGCTCCAATGACAAATCATAACCAATAAATCTTTGATGCATGTTGAAAGTTTATTTTTAATATATATGTATTTAAGAAATATCAGTGAATGGTATCCATTGCAAAAAGGTTGAGACATACTGAAGCCAAGTGAAAGCTGATCTAAAAAGTGTTTGATTTTGTATCATATATAATTATCCCTGCTTTGTTTTCTATATTGATGTTCATATTGCCTGTATACTATAATATGTGTCTTATGTTAACTTTTCAAGTACATATATATGCTATTAAACTTTATACCTCTGGACATGTTCAATATTCACAGCCTTTTCTGGCTACAAGTGAACCTACTGAACGCTAATCAATCTAATCTAACAATGAACTAAAGTAAGCATTATAATCCTTTTCAATAAAAATAACAAAAACACAACAAATGTAAATGGATACACTTAATATGCAGTTGCCCTTACAGGCATGTTTAGAATTCCATACAGATTAATAGAAAACTATATCCTGTGGATACAGTTAACAAGAAATCTGGTATATATCAAATTGAATGCAGTGACTGTAGTCAAATTTATATTGGAAAAACCAAAAGAAATTTAGAAACAAGTGCAAAGGAACATTTTAGAGACATAAAATATAAACAATTAGAAAAATCAGCAGTTGCCACACATTTTTGGGAAAAAACCACAACATAAATCCAGAACCAAAACTACTAAAACATACATCAGGAAAACAAGAACTATCCACATGGGAACAAATCTTCATTTCAAAAAATAGGATCAAAGTATTCAATTTCGACATCCCCCAGAAAGATTTGTTCAGCAAGTTCCTTGAACCGCCACCAGAGGAGACGTGTGACAAAATATTGTCAACTACACCAATGAGAACCAGTCGATGGCCGGCTGAGGATAGAGGCAAAGTCTCTGAAACATGTTCCGGAAAAATTTAAAAGTAAGTGTTGTTTAGTGTCATTAATCGACTCCCTTTAAATTTAATGAATGATTAAACTCACCTGTTTCACACAAGGCTGACAAAAAATTACTTTCCCATCTGTGCTGAAGATAGATCACCATTTATCCACTGTTTAAGAAGTGCATTTCTGTTGTTTCTCTCTTTTGACATATTTACATAGGAAACTGATCTATATGTGCACTTGAAACACTGCTTACAGAATGGCCTTTCCATTCCCCACATAAAGAGTGGTCAGTTGTCAATTCATTGAAATACCATTTAGCTGGTCTTTGTGCGAATTCTAAGATTTTTCCATGACGTCATTAGTGCATTGTGATACGCCTGTAAGGCAGATACCTACCTGGCTAAACCCCTTTTTGTATATCCAATGTGCAGCAGTAAGAAATTTCTCTTCCCCAAAAACTTCACGTTGAAACCAACAAATGCAAGAGCTGTTGTCACAAATTACAGGCAGAAGAAATTGGCCAAATAGGCAGTTTTAGGCACTAATAAGCAGAATAGGTACAAACCTGTGAAATAGGCATTTATAGGCGCTAATAAAACTAAGAAATTAGGCTAATAATTGTACGAAACATGATTATAACTTAAAAGCCTATGTTTCGGAACACAGGAATAAAATAGGCAAATAGGGCAAAATCCGCCCCATAGTCATCACTGTGTTATAAGTTTTGATGAATGAGGAAAGGGCTTACGAGTGTAAATTTAAGGAAGTTGGCAAGTATCCTTTGTCTGATAACTTAGTATGGGATGACGAATCTTCACTTACTGACAACATTGTTTTTCAGGAATGCCCCCAACAGTATCAACAAGTTTAAGCAAAGTATGGTCAGATATGAAGCCCCCTCCAGTTGGAATATTAGATCAGTTGGTGAGTATTAACATCTGTTATACCTTATATCATGGCCATGTACTATTTACTTGCAGCCTTGGCATATGGCACTAACCTGTCGTATGTGTTTGATGTTTTCTCCATGTGGCATCAACCTTGCTGCCATTTGGAGCTGGTCAGTTTGTTGCTGGTCATTCAGTAACACACAACACTTTGCAACTTATAGGCTTGAAATTAAAGCATTTTAGCTTTTTTTATGTCTCCTACTGAACAGGCCTTACATTTTAAAACAATTGGAATGAAATGTTTGCAAGCTAATGCTAGAATCTTGTGTCTTCATGCGAAAAAATATCCTGTCAGCAATAATGATATTTATGTGGCCCACTAATTATAAGGTCAGACACTTTTTGGAATAGTGCCACAATTATTATTCACTTGAATACTTTATTCCAACATAACACGCACAAAGTACAACTCCAATAGATATCAACTAATATATGTAATTAGCGATAGGCAATTTCCAATAACTGTTAAAACGGAACAGAAATAACAAAACGAGTCATAGGCGTAAGATGAGGACAAGAAGGCGAAAACTTCAATGATATTTCTGCCACCACAAATCCAATCCTTAAATTGCCAGGACTGAACAGCTCCATTTTCCTTCAACATACTATTCAGTTTGTAGCATTACAGCTCCTAAAGATTTTTCTGTACAAAACAGTTTAGATTAGCATTGTAAAATCAAATTTCTTTTACCATTTTGTTGAATTATTATTATTATTATTATTATTATTATTATTATTATTATTATTATTATTATTATTATTATTATTATTATTATTATTATTATTATTATTATTATTATTATTATTATTATTATTATTATTATTATTATTATTATTATTATTATTATTATTATTATTATTATTATTATTATTATTATTATTATTATTATTATTATTATTATTATTATTATTATTATTATTATTATTATTATTATTATTATTATTATTATTATTATTATTATTATTATTATTATTATTATTATTATTATTATTATTATTATTATTATTATTATTATTATTATTATTATTATTATTATTATTATTATTATTATTATTATTATTATTATTATTATTATTATTATTTTTATTATTATTATTATTTTTATTTTTATTTTTATTTTTATTTTTATTTTTATTTTTATTTTTATTTTTATTATTATTTTTATTATTATTTTTATTATTATTATTATTATTATTATTATTATTAGTAGTAGTAGTATTAGTAGTAGTAGTAGTAGTAGTATTAGTAGTAGTAGTATTAGTAGTAGTAGTAGTAGTAGTAGTAGTAGTAGTAGTAGTAGTAGTAGTAGTAGTAGTAGTAGTAGTAGTAGTAGTAGTAGTAGTAGTATTATTATTAGTAGTATTAGTATTATTATTATTAGTAGTATTAGTAGTATTATTATTAGTAGTATTAGTAGTATTATTATTATTAGTAGTATTAATAGTATTATTATTATTAGTAGTATTAATAGTATTATTATTATTAGTAGTATTAATAGTATTATTATTATTAGTAGTATTAATAGTATTATTATTATTAGTAGTATTAATAGTATTATTATTATTAGTAGTATTAATAGTATTATTATTAGTATTATTAATAGTATTATTATTATTAGTATTATTAATAGTATTATTATTATTAGTATTATTAATAGTATTATTATTATTATTATTAATAGTATTATTATTATTATTATTAATAGTATTATTATTATTATTATTAATAGTATTATTATTATTATTATTATTATTATTATTATTATTATTATTATTATTAAAGCATTTCAAGTTGCTTTTCATAAAACTATTCATTTAATAACCTTTCAAAATTCCTAGACTTTTCTTCAATTGAAAAATTTAAAGCTCCTTTTACACATTGTTATTTATCAGCAATACAACATTATTTGAAATTGATACGCCAGAATTAAATGATCTGAAAGACAACTTCTACTGGAAATAAACTAAATCTAACTTCATGAGCTTGGTATAGCAGCACTAAATTATGTTTTCAGATTTGTGGCATGAAATTACCTAACAGTAGCTCAGGAAATTACAGATTCACCTTGGGCATTTAATGTACCCTGAATTACTATTTCCACACTTTATCTGGAGCCCTAGGATAGCATGTTTTTTGAACATGGCAGCAAAACTTTTCATGTCTTTTATGCAGTTGTATTTGAAATTATATCATAGAAGGCCATGCATTGTAGTCTCTGCAGTTGTGTTTTCCAAGTTAGCCATTAGTCGAAGTAAAAAGCTACTCACATGCCTCCTTCTCTTACTATTTACAGGATTTTATGATGTTGATGCTGGGTCTACTTCAGCCGTTTAGTAGTTAAAATTATTGGTTGAGTTGATGAAACACAGAAATGCAAAAGTAAAAGTAAACCAGTATGATTTTGCAAGAGTGTGCAACACAAGTAGTGTGATATAGTCAAATGCACGAATGGTAACACTGGAGTATGAACAACCATGCTCAGTTGTTACTTTAAGAAAGCACAGCCTGCTTGACACCAAGTGTTCTTAGCACTATACTATGTCCAACGAGAGAATAAAGTACTGTAAACAAAACACCAGTTTGTATCACTCCGCATCCATATTGCATTTGGAATGACAGTACTGTTACCTCTTCGTTAAGTATAATATTAATTAAATCATTTATTATTTGCTGTAAAAATTACAAAGTAATTCATAGCTTCATCCAAAAAAAAAAAAAAAAAAAAAAAAACAGAAATGCAAAATACAAAAGAAAACAGAAATACAAAAGAAAAAATGTGTATATTGCACATTTGATATTGGACAAGTCATATACTTAATACATAATACATATATACATTGTGCCTTGGGATACCAGTTAATATGGGTACCCCATACTTAACTGTTTCTATTTTGGATTCTATATTTTGAACAAACTTGCCATTCTTATGGGCAATTTTAGTCTTTTGTTTTATGCCAATTAAGTAACTTCTAATTAATCCTTTCATGGAAGTGTTGAAATAAAATTAACTTCTAATTAACTCTTTGAGGAGGCCTCTAACTCCATATCTAACTTATTTAAAAATATTGTGATCCACACAGTCAAAGGCTTTGGATAAATAAAAAAATAGTGTACTAACCTTGTTGTTACTTTGAATCTTTTCTACAATTACTTGAATGAAGTGACTGATAGCAGTAATGGTGGATCTGTTTTTACGAAAGCCATGCTGGTAGTTTTCCATTATATTGCATTTTTCAAGATATGACTCTTTCAAAATTGTTTGCGATTCCGGAGGTTAGAGTGATCGGCCTATAGTTATTGATATCATTTTTATCACCTTTTTTGAAAAGTGGCCTAATTATTCCCAATTTTAATACGTTTGGAAATTTTCCTTCTTCTATAGAAAAGTTTATTAAATAAGTTAATGGCTTGATGAGAACTGCTTTACATTGTTTCAGAATAAGTGGACTGATCTCATCCCACCCACTACTTCGTTTATTCTGTAATTGGTTAATTATGTTATTTATTTCAATAATATTCAATATGTATTAATAAAGTGAATATGCCTTTTCAACACAAAAACACGTATTTATTCAAGCCAACCGCTTAATCGCTTTAAGTATAATATCAATATAAATTTTTGGCACTAAAGGCACATTTTAGTTAGCCTATATTCAGCTAGTGTGAAGAAATGATTACTTTCATCAATTAACTAAAATAATAAGAGTTAAATGATGAAGCCTGAGATTAAAGTAATTACGATAGTAAGTCGCCACAAACAGTGTATCTCGGATGCGAGAGACCCTAGTGGTCTTACCGGGAAAATATACGATTGAATGGAGAATTTAATGTCAGGACGGCACATTGACCATGGTAGCTCAATGGGTTAGAGCGACTGGACGGAAACCAGGAGATCCGTGTTTCAAATCCCGGCAATGGCATTGAATTTTTGATGTTGACTCTATCCAACTAAAGGCACATTTTTCAAGCTAAGTATCATGCAGCACATTATTAATATCCATGAAAATTAACTGCTACTTATGTATTTTTCATACCCTCATGAGACTTGTCCATTGCCAGCAATTCCACCTTAACATGACCCTCATGGAAAATTATATTTTTACTCTGTAGTCATGTTATGATGTAACTTGTTCGGAATGCGTTCTAACCACACACTGTGATAGGGGGCTTTGTCCATCATAATAACATTATTTGGTTGTAATTTGGGGAGAATCTTTTCAAACCAGGATTTTAAAATGTCGCCATTCATTTCTTCATGATAGTCTCCCGTTGTTTTGGAGACAAACACAAGCTCGCCACCCTCGACAAAGCCATCACTTCCTATGTGCAAAACTATAAGATGCTTACCCCTCCCTGTAGAATTTCTAAATCCTGCACTTAAAACCAGATAAAAATGCATGTTTTTTTTTTCTTCTTTTATTTCACTGTGGTGTCAGTCCATACTTTGCTTGTCGTGTGTCCCTCGTTAACCCACGTCTTGTCTAAATAATAAACTTTCCGCATTTTACAAAGTTCTTTTATTTTGCGGAGAAAATCTCTTCACCATAGAATATCATTATCTCTGTCTACAATGACACACTCTGTTCACAAATTCAAAACCAATTTCCTGCAGCAGTTTGTGAAGGGAAGATCGTTTGTAGTCTGGAAGCTTGGGATCAGAGTTAACAGCCAACATCACTTTGTTTAAGGTGGGAGGCTCATTGTTAACAAAGAATTAACTTCTTGGAAGATTTCTGATCTCACAAACCCATCACAGACAACATCCAACACTGATCTGGCATGTGGTCTCTTCTTGCCAGGAGTTGAAACTTCACTGAATGTGGCTTTTTGCTTGTGTGCACTATAAATGCTGGAAAGCGACACACTGGTAAACTCAGATGTTAACTTCACCACTTCATCAATAGCAAATTCTGAAAATTTTTCACAGAACTTGTTAAATACATTCAATATTATTATCTTTCACCTCTTCGTAAAGGCTTTCTGTGCACATGTTTAACAGTACTCGCCAGTTCTGCCATGATTCACAACTGTTTGCCTTTTTGGATACGACTCTCAGCTTCAATATGCATTCACAGCATGATTTACTTTAATTACAGACTAACTTAACTATCTATTAGTATATGTTTCTGAAATATGCTTAGTATGCACTTGTGTGCTTTAGCAAAACAAACTCAAGACTCCACACCTCGTAGCACTACTTTTTCAAGGGACTATTTATATGGCGGAAGCATCATGGAAATTGTGAAGAAGGCATGCTACGATCAATGGTCATGTGATATTGTTTACATCTCTCCCGCTGCAAACAGTATAGATTCCAGGACTCAAGATAATGTATGTGATAGTAAAAGATATATTCAATAGTAATTAAATTGACGAAATGGCCTAACAATTGGTGGTCTTTGCTTTAATACATGATTGTTGTGGTACCAATAAGAATTTAAGCATTAGTGGCAAAAAGCAGTAATGCCAGGTGTAGAGGGATTCCTATAAAACCAAATTTCCATTTATTTGAAATTGTAATTGTAATTGAAATCCATGTAATTTTTGTGTATTTACTGCACTTACATTTTAAGCATTTTAAATTTCATGTCATCACAAAATTATTGCACCCTTTTGGACATGGAAAAGTTTTATGAATTTCAGTTTTGGGAAGTTGGCAAGTATAGGTACCCGATAGTGAAAGTGAAACATGTTATTGAGGCAGCTCACCCTAATCAAGTATTTAAACCTGGATTTTCCAGATTGGAAGGTGGATTCACTAATAGTTTATTGTAAACTGCAGAGAAACATTTGTAATAATAAATGATATACCACATCACTTGGTTCAATATGTCACTGTAATTTACACCTATTACATTATATAAGAATGCATTTATTAAACATATCTTTTGATGGCTATATAGAAAGAACAGTTAGCTTGCATGCTTGCAATGAAGCTTGAGGTCTTCATTGCTTGTTAGGTTGATAGACATGATTTAATGTAGGATACGAATGATCAGCCAGGGGTTCGTCTGACGAGCAGCATCTACCTGCCTCAGCAAAGCCGTCTAGTAGTTGGTCGAGAGGATGGCTCCATCATCATTGTCCCAGCAACTCAGACTGTTATGTTACAACTACTACATGGCAAGCATCAGCAGTATGATGGTAAGCTGCTTATTATAATTAAAAATTAAATGTTTATTTTTATCATACTTCTCATTTGTAAATACTGTTGAGGATTTGGTAATAAAGTTTCAAAGGCAACGACACAAACAACCAAAATATATACTTTTTTTAATACTTGATTTGTAAGTTAAGATTTGTAAGTTAATCATTGTGAATATACATTTAGTTGTGTAAGCTATATTTACAATTTGTCAATTGTCATGGCAACAAGGATGAAATAGATCATTAATACTTATGGTTCTAGTTTTCAATACTTACGGTACCAGTAGGAGGTGACGTAACACCCAACAGCATATACTTAAAGTACCAATAGGGAATGATGTAATATCCAATAGAATAGTAGCAGTTTTAATTTATTATTGCTTTTTATGGTTTTTTCAAGTATTGCAGAAAGTAATTGGCTAACCGCGAACTGTAAGCTACTTATCAGATCTCAAGTGCTTGGGAATACAAGGTCTGCAGGCCTTGACCTGGTAAGTATCACTTACAGTTCTTAGTACGCAGTATACTAACTTGCTCTAGTACATATTTGCAGTTAGTAAGGAAAGTATTGCATTTCAGCCAAAAATTTGCTATGGAGACTTCAGTGGAAATACACATTTTGAGGTTTCCTGATTAAAAAACAATTTTAAGAAATGTGTATGCAGGCTGGGCATGGGTCTACAGGTTTTTGTGTGTACGGATGTGTGTGAACAGCATAACTCAAAACCAAAAGTTTGGTTGAATATGATTTATTAAGTACTGAAACAAATAAATCTTGGGCTACCCTTGAGCTGAACCCTGGCCCTTTTGCTAACAGGGCAGCCCCTCAGTACAGTTGCATACTGTCGCAGCAATGGGCATAAAAGTTTCGGCGCAAATAGATAACAGACAGATAGTGTTTCACGGAGATAAAGGGCTTGCAGATAATCATAGCGCCAGAGATAAAGGACTTGTCGGTACAGATTAAGTTATGCTTCTGGAAGGTGATAGAAGATTTGATTTCCTGATTGTTACAGAACAGTCTCGAATTATGAATGAGGTATTTAAGGGAGCGACAACTCGCCAAAAACCAGTCGTAAACAGACCAGTAGTAGTAAACAGCTGTACAGATGTTGTAATGAGAGCTGATGTAAACAGGTGTAATCAGAACGCTATTGTGGCCATCGACCTTGGTAGATGGTGTATGTGATGTAATACTGCTACTGTGAGTGTATTTCTACACAAATAAAGAATGATTTGAATTTCTGCAAATTGGACTTTTAATTCTACGAACCCACAAAGTTACAATACTTCATACATGTTTGCAACTTATAATAGTCATTGTTTTCCATTTAATTTTCTATCCTGCACTAGTATTTTCCATTTGCCAAATTTTTTTCTATGTAAATTATTATTACCACTCATTTCAAATTCATACTACTATAGTTTCACTTAACCTCACTTTTCAATATTTCTCACTTGCACATCATCCTATTTCTTGCATCCTCTTTCCCTAATACAAGTTATTTAACTTCACTAGCTGCTATTTTTTTAAATCCTACTTCCAGTTAACTTATCTTTTTAGGACTTTCTCAAATTTTCCCCTCAGCTTCTCATAACCCATTGAACCTTTCTTCCCTTTCTGCAATATGTACAGCCATGTCACTTTTGCTCATATCCTTTTTTCTACTTCTCATGACTCATTCTTTCTTTTCTTTTTGAAATTTTTCCATAATAGATACATTTTTGCCTGATGATATGCCCCTACATCTTGATATCCCCTGTCTAATTCTTACCCCTATTCTAATCTGTTGAATCCCCATACTTTTTTCACTCTGCTTTTCCCTGATGTCTTGTATCCCCACACTTGTTTCTCCCTGCTTTTTCCTAATCTGTTGTATCCCCACACATGTTTCACTCTACTTTTCCCTGATCTCTTGTATCCCCACATTTGTTTCACTCTTGTTTTTTCCTGATGACTTCGATTCCCACACTTGTTTCACTCTATATTTGCCATAATACAATTTCGGTTTTCCTTATGTTCTTCACTCGACCAACCACTATTTCTGAGATTTCCCCCTCTTTTCCATTTGCATTGTTCATCACTTCCCCTCCATCAATGCACACAACATTTACTCAATGCATTTTCTGGACATTCACACTGGTTATTGAAGTGGGTTAGTTTGAGTCTGCTGTGCCAACACTTGTATGTTACTTATGATGCTTCTCTAGTCAGCCTTTTGCCCATCAATCCACAGTTTGCTGTTTCGTATAAATGCTTTAAATCCTTGTTTCCTTGCTTTACTCCTTTCTTCAATTAGCCTCTTCCTTGGTTCTGGTTGCTCATAAGATAAATCCGTATTGGAATATATAATCCTTGTTTCACATAAGCTTGCCCCGTATCTCTTAGTGGTCAGATGACCTAATCACCTCTCATTGGCTGCTGTTGTGGTATAGACTGTTGTGCGGTAAAAAATAGTTTGTTATTTAAATGGCGACATATCTTTATATGTTGGAAGAAAATTGTCAAATTTATATTTTCGTAACTGTTTGAATTAAATATATTACGCAACAGAGTTGATTTATCTGAAATGCATGTTAATTCTTAAACGAAGTAAACAGGAGGTTCCTTTGCTCTCAAGCACATGTTTCACATGGCACGATAGCACGTGATTTAGCGATAGTGATGACATATTTGTTTATATGACTTTTATCACTGGCCTTGTTTTGAACTGGATTCGTCATATATCGCCATTCGAAGGCGTGTTGTACCGATTGCGAGAGCTAAATTATTTTATTGATCGTTCATTGCGCGTGTACTTATTATATGTATAATGGCAGAGTGTACCGCCAGTTTTTCGCTGAAGTATTGCAAGGGAAAACCTTTACAAAGCGGCGAAAAAAGAAGTGGTGCATGCACAGAGAAGAAACCGTCATGGTCAGTGAGAGAAGTCGAACAGCTGTGCTGTGAACTTACTTACTTAGGTGCGTAAGAACATCGCGACATGAAATTGAGACAACAGGAAAACTTACCACTCCAGGGGCGATATTGCTGTGTGGCGAAGACGTTATTTAAGGACAGTCAGATTGTACCAAGATACAAATCGCAAAATATACTATCTTGACGAAACTTGAGTGAATGAAGGACAGACAACAAGTATGGCGTGACACGACTTAGAAGACAAACATTTTTGCAAGGTATGTGTGCTGGTTTTAAAAAATTACAGTGAAAAAGGCCAAAGGCCTTTCATTATAAACTTGTTTCAGTTTCATTGCTCATTCATTCAGTTTCAACTGCTCAGTTTCAGTATAAACTTGTATTTTTGCATGCCTTCATATTCTTATTTGTATGATTTTATCTATCTTCCGGGCAATTATTATGACGTTTACTGCAGGTTTAAATGTGACGGGAAGGCACCGCCTATGGCCAATGACGCGAAAGCATTAGCCAATTAGAGTGAAGGGAATGGTAATTGTACGCAGAGTGATATATGTCAGCAGGGCAAGGTTATATGAAACAGAGATTAGATGTTCTTGCTTGTTTTAATACTTCTTTTAGCAATTCCATGTTGCTGAAATTAGCCAATATACAGAGTGGTCCAAAAAAATGTATACACTGTTTAAAAATCCATATCTTGCAAACTAATTGGCGGAAACATCTCATTTTTGGTAGTGTAATAGTATGTAATTCCAGCAATTGCTACGCAGGCAGTGTCTGATGGCATTTGCCAGATAAGCATTCTTTTGTTTGTAGTTCTGGCAATTGCCACACAAGCGGTGACCATTTTATTTGCCATCCGAGACTTGTATGGGGATGAAGGGTTTTACTTTTAACAAGATGGTGCACCAGCCCTCTATCATAATCATGTCAGGGAGTATATCAGCGAAAATCTACCTATTTGATGGATAGACCAAAGAAGTGCTGTGCAAGAGTATACACCACGTTCCCCAGACTTAACGCCTCTGGATTTTTACCTATGGGGAGCACTAAAGGATGTCATTTATAGACAAAAGCCACTTACATTGGATGATTTTCCAGAGTCTATTGTACATTCATGTGCTGATATCCAACTGAACACGTTGCAGCCGTTAGTTTGCTGCAGTTTGGCAGCATCATTTATGTATGGATGTTAATGGTGACCATTTCAAACATCCAATGTGATATCTTTAAGTTGGACTTTAAGCTATACTTTCACAAAAAAAGGAGACGTTTTCACCAATTAGTTTGCAAGTTATGGACTGTTAAACAGTGTATACATTTGTTTTGGATCACTCTGTATTTCTTTTGCTTCCCAATTTTCCAATTCTAAATGCATCCTGCAGTTCAAAGCCTCTCATATTCATGCTAAATCTCTTCATGAATAATTCCCATTTCTCCTGCAATGCTCAAATTTCTTTTCGTTCTTTTACCCCAGAAATTATTAGTTTATCTTCTCATGAAGTCTTCCATAGTTTCCATTCTTCTTTCCAATTTTTCCATCTTTGTTTTCGTTTTCTCCAACTCTTTATTTTTAATCTCTAACTCTGTTATCCCACTTCGTGCATTCTTGTTTAAATGTCATTGCCAAAGCACTATTCTTTGTAACTTTTCCCATCTGCTTTGTGGTTGCCATATCACTTGATTTTTTTTCCCCACTTCCCTTGGAGCAATCCTACCACACATCTGCTGTCCTCCATGGCCAGTTTAATACTCAACTTGATAGTTAAGTTCAGCAGCTTCCAAGTATGCTACATAAGGGTTTTTGAGAAAATACTCCCAGCCCAGACCACCCTTTATATAGAAAATGTTTTGAAAATTTTGATTTTTTCAAAAATGGTCAAGCTATTTTGATTAAAGTATCATATGTTTAAAATATTTTCGTTACAAATAAAGCGAATATCTTGCATTTTTTTGTGAATGTTCTACCTCTTCATTATGGATGACCTTCATATAACTCAGAAACCATAGGAGGTAGACAAAATATTAATTCACAAAAAAATATTGGTCTCATTAAAACATAGTATCTGAGACTTTTTTTAATGGAGTGAACCAGTTTAGAAATATTCCTTATTTGTCTGAATTTTCTCAAATAAGAAGCCATTATTCATTTATATCTCTTGCCTATACAAAGAGAAGAGACTTTCAATGGCATCACCAGCTCTTTAAAGACTGTTGCTTAAAGCCTTCTGCATTCCCATATTTCCCCTGCACACACAAGAAAATTATCAATAGGATACTGCTTATATCAGTTAACATGAAGTGTATAGAGGAATAAGCATATTTAAGAAGAATAGAGAAAGTCATGTAAGTGAAACACATCAGTTAATTATGTAAAAAATGTAGCTAGTAACAATGAAGCAACAAATACCACACAAATGCAGTTATTTGTAACAAAAAGTTCACTTATCTTTAAAGAAATTAAAGGAAATTTCAAATTTCAGTTAATGTTTGTTAAAACTCTACTGCTATATATTGTGCTCAGACTTCTCATAATTATTTTGTAGTGTGTTTCATCACTAGTTCTTTTGCAAGCTTCTTTTGCTTTCCTTTACTCATTTATATAACTAATAACTTCTGGCACTTCATTGCCTGGAAATGTTGATGCCTGCTTACTTCTTTTAAATAACTTATGAGTTTCTGATACACGATACACATTCTGCACAGTCAAAAAAAGATTGTGTCAAAATCAAAAGAAAGATGCCAAAATGCAAAATTAATGTAAACTAAATTAGTTATGTGGATGGTTAAACTCCTTTTCCTTCATCTCCTTCCATTTTCTTTTTCTGCTCCCCTTCCTCATTTTTCTTGATCCTCTGCTCCTTTTATTCTACATTTTCCCCTTGTTCTTCACCTTGGTCTTGCTCTTTATTTATTTCACCTCTTTCCCCTTCATCTCCTTGTCTTTTGTAGTATCCCCTTCCCTTCTTATCTTCCTCTCTTGCCTTCCTTCCCATTCTTTTTCTCCACCACTACACCCCACCATTTCTTCTAGTCCTCTTGTTTTCTTTCTCCACTGCTGTCATCACCATCTTTTTTTCCCTCTCCACCTCATTGTCACCTCATATCTCCTCTTCCATCATAATCTTCTTTTCCTCTTTCTCTTCCTTCATTGTTCTCGTTTTTCTTATTGTTTTCTCTTGAATCTTCTTAGTCTTTTACATCATCTTCACCTTATCCTTTCCTATTTCTTCGTTTGCTACATCTTATTTCTCTCCTGCTTTTTACTTACCACTCTACTCTCTATTTGTGCTCCTTCTTTAACACATTTGATCTTTGCTTAACTCACTCCACATTTCACATAAGTTTCTAAATTTTTAGTAATCTTTATTTCCATTCATTTACAAATTATTATACATTTACTTACTTATTACTACACAGAGTTGCTGCTTAACCTTGGGCCCAATAAATTCAACTCTGAGGTTGTCAAGCTAGGGAATCCTTTTTTTTTTTAACTCTTCAAATTTTCCATCTATCTTATCGTTGATTTTTTTTTTTTTTTCCATTCCTTTGATACTTGCATTTGTATTTGTTATGTCCTCTACAATTCCTTTCGACATGCTCATTATATTTTGTTCTGACTCCAGCTGCAGGTTTTGCTCAACTCTGCCGATAACAAGCAGTACCAAAATTATAAGTATGAACCACGCCATAGTCGCCAATCATTTTTTTTAATCTCCAACTCCTGAGTTTAATCCGTACGGGGTAAATAGCCCAATTCTCAATCTATATACTTTGATTTTATTTCCATTTTTTCCTTCTTGCAAGTGCTCTTAAAACATGTCCGTCTCCTAGCACCTTCCGTCAGCAACTCCTAGGTTTCTAAATGCCAATTGCTTCTCCTCCTCTGCTTCAGTTTTTGCAACTTATATACACATATAGTAATTTGTAACATAAAACTTCACTTATCTTATAAGGAATGATGAAAGTTTTTTTATTAATTGATTAGGATTGTGATTTCGTGAAACAGTTTTTCACATTTAAGTTAATTGATGGAAATTATTCATTTCTTCACACTAGCCGTAAACAGGCTAAGGTATTGGATTGATAGAGTCGACATGAAAAATTGAATGCCACGGCTGGGATTTGAACCACATCTTCAGTTAAAGCCTCAAACAGCCTAAAGATGTGAAAAACTGTTTCATGAAATTGCGATCCTAATCAATTAATAAGAAAACTTTCATCATTTCTTGTAAGATAAGAAATGTTGCAAATTATTATATTTGTATATATTTGTTTGCTTCACTGTTAATAGCTTCATATTTTATGTATTTCTGCAGCTTAGTTTTTACTTGCACTGGTTTCTTTCCTTTTAACTTGCTATCTATACTACACAATTCCCCTACTTACATTCTGTTCAAACTTGGGATATTTCCAGACTGGCCACCACACCAACTGCTACTTGGCCATGCAGGACGTGTGAACTGTTTGCTGTATCCGCATCATGTCCACCAGCGCTACGAGAAATCCCACTTGGTGTCAGGTGGAGTGGACTTTGCAGTATGCCTCTGGGACTTGTATTCTGGAACACTTCTGCACAGATTTTGTGTCCATGCAGGAGAAATTACTCAGTTGTTAGTACCTCCAGATACATGCAGTGTAAGTTAATTTTATTGGTGAGGACATAATTTAAATTGCTGCAAGCTCATTGTGCTATAGCGATTTTGATTCTTTTCTGTAGTGCACTTTATAGAGGCTTTTCTTCAATACTGAGTGTTACATTTTGTATTTCTACAGCCACGGATCCAGAAGTGTGTGTGTAGTGTTGCAAGTGATCACTCAGTAACACTTCTGGGTTTGACGGAAAGAAAATGTGTAGTCCTGGCTTCACGACACTTGTTCCCAGTGGTCACCATCAAATGGCGTCCCCTGGATGACTTCATGATAGTTGGCTGCAGTGATGGAACAGTGTATGTCTGGCAAATGGAAACAGGTAAATAACAGAAATGCTGTGCATTTCTCAGTCTGTTAATTTATTTATTTATTTATTTTTTTCTTAAATTACTAAACCTTAGGGGTCTACATGGGCTTGGGCCTAGACTCTGGTCCATTCCAGAGACTGGATTTATATTTTGAAACTTTTTGTTGGCTCAGGCTGGACTCAAGCTTAAAAATAAAACTGTAAAGTATTATAAAAATTATTTGTGGTTGGTTTATTGACACTCGTCACTTACTTTAAGTAAGTGACGAGTGTCAATAAACCAACCACAAATAATTTTTATATTAATTTTGACGTCACTGTTACTAAATTCCTCCAAACACACATCATGTAAAGTATTAATTTACCAAACTCAAAAAAGCATTTTATTTGTCATGGAATAGCATAATAATATGTTATTTTAACCAAAATTAGCATCATGTTTAAGAAAATAAAAGACAACTAAAGCTTTTTCAATTAAAATGGAAATATGATGAGAAACAATCATGTGTATGATCTGTAATGTCAAGATGCCTGGAATAGCACACTTATAACAACACATCTATAGCACACAAAGTATAAACTTGAAAGAAGCGTAGGGACAGTGAAGCACAAATTAATACAAAATTGAATCGAGAATATATTGACACATTGCTTCACTCACACTGTTTATTCACAGGACATGTTTCAAGAGCTCTTGCTCCTATCCTCAGCTGATACTCGATTAGTTCCTTATAGACTGTTCCTTATAGACTAATCGAGTATCAGCTGAGGATAGGAGCAAGAGCTCTTGAAACATGTCCTGTGAATAAACAGTGTGAGTGAAGCAATGTGTCAATATATTCTCGATTCAATTTTGTATTACATCTATAGCAATTGTAATCCTAGTAATAAACAAGTGCTCACCAATTACAAATAATGTTACAACAGCACAGCAGTTGCAAACTTCACGTCCCTCCATTGGTCCACACCCAATACATCCTGGACTGAATTAAGTAATAGAGCTAACATATGCAACAGTAAAGCAGTGTCACCAACAAGTGGTTAACTGCACAGAGATTCCAGATCCTCAACTGCCACTATTTCTGTAGTGGCTCTTTAATTGGTCCTAACATCCTGAATTAATCATTTACTAGGCCGCCCAGCAGAGAAAAAAAATTCCTATACTGTTGCCAAAATTGAACTTGAGTCCCTTGCACTAAAGCAGCAGAACTTCATGAAAATAATGATGGTGATGGTGACGGCAGCAGTGGCACCGCCACTGAAGAACCAAGGAGAATGGTCTAACGAGAAGGACCAACCCGTCATTTTGACGGGTGCAGGTTTATTTGCCCTTTTTAAAATAGTAAACAAATTTGAATTTATACCAGTTAATTTAATATTATTTATACAGTTTACAAGTATATAATTTTACTTTGTCTAAAGAATTACATGGTAAAATGATCATTTTAAGCCTAAAAATTAATCCAAATATATACGATAACCAAATGTGAAATGGACAACTTCCCTTAGCAAACACATGTGTTTCAACATAAAATTTTGAATACCACAGTATATAGTAGAAAAATCACTTTTAAACCTGATTTCGCTCAATCAAAGGCACCTGCAGCATCGTAGCACCTAACATATGGGCATTCAGTGTTGCCTAAACATGGTCCACAAACATACTTGCTGCACCTGTTACATAAATGCTTGCTCCTATTCTTCCCTCTGCATCTGCCAATTTGGCAAGTTTTCCAAATGTTGCTCTGCTGAGATACTGTGTTAGGAAGTGTATTTTGTACCCTTGTGGATTTATATGATGAATATGAACTGATGTCTGCTTACTTTCTCACCTGTTAGTTCCTTATAGAATACCCGTGCATTAATAGCTGCCAAGGCCAACACATTGAAAAAAACATGCATAGGCTACCTTCTGCATCCATATTTCACTGTGTACAGTCGAGCCATTTGATCGATGACGTCAATGCCGTACTTGGTGTTATTGTAGTATGCCACTGATTCTGATAGCTTTTTAGGATGTTGTTTATTTATAGTAACTGTATCATGCATTGAACTCAAAAGAAGCACATTTTTGTTATTTTTCCCCTGATAGCATGTCAGAGTTATGTCACCTGGCTTATAAAGTACAGTTGTGTGCAAAGGTGCCATAGCACATTTTGCTGATTGAGGGATTTTCCTTCATTTGTTTACTGTGCCCACAATGCTTGTACTTTTATGCTTCAAACTTTCTGCAAGGCATTTGGTTGTGGAAAAAATGTCACATGTAATATTTCTTCCTGCAAAAACAAAGGGCTGTATAAGACGCATTACAACATGCTCTGCAAGAGGAACACCTGTAGGGTGCTGCTCATCTTTGCCCAGGTAAGGAAAACCATTCACCAGATACTTTGAATTTGCATCAACTGCAAGCCAAAACTTTATTCCATATTTGCCCGTTTTATTGCTCATATACTGAATGAAAGAGCATCTAGCCTTGCAAGGAAACAGTTACTCATCCACAGTGATATTTTCACTTGGAATGTAACACTGCAAGGAATTGGCAATAAAAGGATTCCAGACAGGAGTGGCAGCTGCAAAGCGATCCGTGCTTAGTCTTTGAGAACGTGTGTCATTGTTATCAAATCGCATAAGCCACAAAATTTCAGGGAATTTGTTTCTGCTCATTGTGTTCCTGAAAAATGGTGGTCCCCAGGTATTCGACCATAACAACTTCAATGGAAAGTTTTTGCTCCAACACCTCGTAAATACTGTGACTTTGTGGGTTCGTAGAATTATAAGTCCAATTGCACAAAGTCAAAATGTTCTTCATTTCCACCAAATTACAGTTGGACCACTTGCCGATTACATAGAATTACGTAGCACACAATTACAATCCACCAGTTCGTCTGTCACAGGTCCACTCCACACTCACAATTACATACAACTCCTCTGATACACATACACAGTCTTCCAGTCCGTTCGCTAGCACTGCGCTCTTCACGGCTGCTCGCCAAGAAGTGAACTGACTCGTCCACTGCATCCCTTATATACGCAGATTGCTGTGTCTGGAAGTTTCGTGGCTCAGTGAATCATCCCGGTTGTTCCAGAAGTCAGGGGGAGGGGAAAGAGACGGTATGTGATACTTCTCTAACCATCCCCTCGGTTAGCGCCACAAGATAAATGGGTAGGCGTGGCCTGAATGCCTCCTGTCCCCTACCCAGCTCCAGTTGGTCATGCCTTGCGATAATTGGGTGACAATACATAAATGGAAGCACGAATTGCGCCACTTGTGCAATAAAGCTTTCTTACTCATCGACAAAGGGTCTGCAGAGTGCCATAAACCAATCAGGAAGGAAAACAACAGATGTGGACAGATCCGAAGGCTATTGTTCACACTTCTGTACCCATCAAAATGACGGATGGCGGTCCTTCTAGTAGGAGTTGTTTGTACCAGTTTTTAGAAAGGTCCAAAATGCTTAATTCTTTGTGAACGTGTTTGTCATAAGTATTTATTAAAAGTCATAGTACATGGGAAGTGTAGAAAAAAAACATAAGCAAGAAATAAGTCAACCACAGAACTGACGATAGGGGAGAGGTTCCCAGAAACTAGTCTTCATCAAAAAACTTGTAAGTGGAGAAAAGTATATACAAGGTTGACTCACTTGCCTAATTTAGTAAGAAATAAGTCATCTAAAGCAGCACATCCACCAAAATGACGGGTGCGGTCCTTCTAGTGTTAAAATCAAATTAGAGATCGGGCTCAGACCAGTTCGAATTTAAATATTTCAATCCGTGTAGATCCCTACTTTGTAGAATATCAGTAAAACCTTTGATTGCAATTATATGGTGTCCTGTGAAATTGAAGGATGTAGGATGTAGGTAAATGGAATAGTAAATAAAGAATGTCATAACATAAGAATATTGAACTGCACCATGGGGCTGAGGTACAATTATAATGGGGAGGGATTCAAGTTATAAGGACCAATGTGGTTGGGGGTAATCAACAGAACCAATTCTGGCAAAGGTATGCCTTCCACTTTCCTTGTCAACTATACCACTCAATTTTTCCACAAACCTCTGGGTTAATTGCATTTAATAACAAAATATTACAATTCTCTCCTTACCGGCGTCACAAATTACAATCTTTTGAGACTACCATTGCTTTATCCCGTGTGGCATCTGCCACACCGAGAAATAGGGCGGAGTTCAAGCCTATTTGAAAACCCAAATATGTTGTTGTTTTCAAATTCTAGGCTTTGGCAATGAAGCCATGAGCTCTGTTGCTCTCCAATATTTCTGTGTAGTGGGTCCGGCAGGTAGGACTTCACAGGTTAAAAGATTATTAAATTTTAGATGAGTCGTATTTTTTACACATCTGCTTCTCGATATAGGTTAAAAGATGTTCTTCAGTCATTTCCTCTTCTTTGTTGCACAGAGGAAAATTTGGACTTGTATAAATTCCTATTCTGTGTAAGTGTTTGGCCAAAGAATCATGTTCCGTAAGTAATCTAAAATTTGCTACTGCAGCTTTACGTGGGATTTCTGGAATAATTTGTGGATTTTTAATTAAAATGTTCCATTTTTTATCTTTGGTTTTGTTAGATATTGATTGGTTTTGTTTGTTTTTATATTTGTTTTTAATTAATCTTTTTATGGATGTAAAGGTTAAGTTTTTACTTTTGTTCTGAATTAAATTTGCACCTTTTTTGGCAAGAAAATTAGCTGATTCATTTCCAGCAATTCCACAATGTGCAGGTATCCACTGTGATATAATTCTTTTCTGTAGTTTTTGAAGTTGTTGGATCATTTTGACACATTCTTTAATTTGGATTGACCTCATTTTATATGAACTTATTGCACATAATGCTGCTTTAGAATCAGAAAGTGTGATAGCATTTTTGAATTTATCTATTCTGTATAGAAGGTGTTGGAGTGAAATATGAATAGCCGTTACTTCTGCATCAAAATTTGTTGTGTGGTATCCTGCTGTTGTTGTAATTTACGTCCTCCAACGTTGTCATATCGGACGATGAATGGAATAGGCGAAATGATGCTCAAATGAGCCCAAGGTCCATAGAGCTTAGAGTTACCCGACATTTGTCTTTCAGGTTAAGGGAAAACCCCGGTAAAAACCTTATCCAGGTAACTCACCCTGACCGAGATTTGAACTCGGGACCTCTTGAACATGAGGCAGACACTCTACCACCACGCTACCAAGGTAGGCGTGGTATCCTGCTGGTTGATAGAATGAGAACAGTGCACACTTAATTCCTGCTCCTGAGTTGTCCAAATTAGATCCATCTGTGTAGATTGCAACCACTCTTCAGGTGGGTATCTATTGTTCAGTTTCTAATGCTAGTGCTTTTAGTACAGGTTTGGAAGTTTCAGATTTTGTAACTATTTGTTCTAAATCTAATTGAATATTAATTGGTTCAAAAGTCAGTGGGTTTTCTTTGATTAAAATGTTTTCTTTAGAATTAGGAAGACTCAGATCTGTTTTTAATTCCATAACTTTGTGTAGGAAACTTGTTTGTGTTTTCATCTTGATTGGTTGTAGTAATCTTTTCTCCCATTTTGTTGTTTTTAACCGCAACATTTTTTCATGTTGTATTAGTGCCTGCTCCTCTAAAGTTATATGTATTGGATAGTTCCGAGTTAAGGCTTGCATTGCTGTGATTGAAAACCCAAATATTCAGTAGATAAATTTGGTGTTTTGAGAATTACTCCCTTAACAAATTATGGAAGTATGACCCAGGCAAATTTACGGTCAGAACAATCATTCTATAGAGTACTATTCCACGAGGCTTAAGTCCAAACGAAAGAATAACTCACTTCTGCACGCCAGGAAAGCCGAGACACGACTACTTTGCCTTGCCTCTTGGTTGCACCTGACAGGACAGTCAAAGTGACGACCACATTCCCTCGTTGGAAAAAAAAAAAAAACAGGAAATAGAACAAATGAAGCATGTCAAAAGAACATGCAATCAGCACAATATATAGTATAAGTATTTATTTTCATAAAATTTTGAAGCTTTTAGAAATAGACACAAATAACCACATGTCCTAAAGATGCAGGTGATGTATTTATCTTAAATATTGATGTTCCACAAAACCTCTACTTGGATAGAAGCCTGAAAATGTCTAGAATATATAGACATCAGAGGAGCTTCAACTCTTACTGCAAATAATATAATTAATTCTGTAATTATCAGTTGTACATCCTTGACATAATGTACAAAGCGTACAGTTCATTTCATCCTTTTTTAAAACACATACTTATTTTTTTTAATTTAAGTAGTTATAAATAAAAGCATTGTTAAAAGAGAAGCTAAGTTCATGTTGAAGACTTAAAATTGAGTCATACCTTTTAAAACTTGATACTTCACTCATGTCTATTTAAAAAAAATCAGGAGCATTTTTGGGACTGTTGCACTCCCATCCTCAGCTGCTTAGCGACTCCATACTTCTCTGCTAAAGAATCCCTGAATTTGCATTTACTTTTGGCATTTTGATGCACACTTTTCTACTTAATAACCTGTAAGTAAAACTTCATTTGTCTTGCATCTTGCTTTTTACAGCTGCTGTTGCACTGTTGGAACATCATTTATAATATCAAAGGCTCTGTATAATAGCCATGACCATGAGTTTTGATAATAGCCACAATGCTACATTGACTTTTCAAGCCACTGATCCATTTAAAAGTAACAAATTGTTAATTTATCGCAAAAGTAGGACAGTAATAAAATTTCAAATATCCCTCTATGGTGCTGGAAGGAGGGTAAAATGTAGGAGATATAGGTATAAGCAATTGGATGGAAACCAGGAAATCCGTGGTTCAAATCTCGGCCATGTAATTGAATTTTTTTATGTTGACTATCTATTCAAAATCTTAGCTTATATATGGCTAGAATGAAGAAATTATTAATTTCCATCAATTAACTTAAAATATAGGAGATATATTTGAAGTATTCTGGACACTTTGTTCCCCAAGTTTACTGGCTCAAAATGCCAAGGGGAATCTTTTTTTTTTTTTTTTTTTACTTTTTTATTTTCTCTAGCACATACCTAATAATAGGTAAAGAAGGTAATGCATTCCATCCGAATATTTGATATAAGATTTCACCAGAAATGCATGTTTTGTGAATCAGTGAATAAATATTAAAAAAAAAAAGAAATTTTAGAATAAAGGTTGGTTGGTTTGTTCTGTGTATGTGTGCATGTGTAAAAATGTACTGCACAAAAATGCACATCTCATTAAACCATACAGTTTACTTCAGATGACTTTCTTTTGTGGTATCTACCAGTTCCAGATGTACATTGTTATTTGTCCTATTGTTCAATAATTTCTAATTAATATCGTGCTGTTGATATATGGATGTTGCTAACAGTGTCGTGGAAAAAGAATGGAGTTTTAAAGTCAACATACAGATTCTGCTTTTAAGCATTGGTTTACTTTTCTCTATCCTTGCACCTACAACAAAATATATAATAAATTATATCTTCAAAAATTTATCCTATTAAACATGAAGTAGATAAGAAGTTTTCTTGAGAATAATTTAGTTACACACTGCTTTTTGTGAAATTTGCAACACCAAGAAGGAAACACATGAATGCAGTGGACTTAATACCACAGATCAAGTATATGATAGTAAACAAATTATTAACTATATACAAATATGTTGTTGTTGTTTTCAAATGCTAGGCTTTGGCAATGAAGCCATTAGCTCTCTTGCTCTCCAATATTTCTGTGTAGTGGGTCCGGCAGGTAGGGCTTCACAGGTTAGAAGATGTTCTTCAGTCATTTCCTCTTCTTTGTTGCACAGAGGACAATTTGGACTTGTATAAATTCCTATTCTGTGTAGGTGTTTGGCCAAATAATCATGTTCTATAAGTAATCTAAAATTTGCTACTGCAGCTTTACGTGGGATTTCTGGAATAATTTGTGAATTTTTAATTAAAATGTTCCATTTTTTTTCCTTTGGCTTTGTTAGATATTGATTGGTTTTGCTTGTTTTTATATTTACTTTTGATTAACCTTTTTATGGATGTAAAGGGTAAGTTTTTACTTTTGTTCTGAATTAAATTTGCACCTTTTTTGGCAAGAAAATCACCTGATTCATTTCCAGCAGTTCCACAATGTGCAGGTATCCACTGTAATATAATTCTTTTCTATAGTTTTTGAAGTTGTTGGATCATTTTGTGACATTCTTTAATTTGGACTATATACAAATATAACAATTTGTAATGTAAAACTTCACATATCTTATAAGAAATGATGATATTTTTCTTATAAATTGTCTGTGATTGCGATTTCATGTAAAACTTTTACATATCCTCCAGCCGGAAACAAAGCTGTCGTCATCGTTACGAACGCTAGATGTTAATATTTTCTTGCTAGTATTACCAAAATCTGAAAATAAAACAAATTTAAAAACAGAATCAACTTCCGGTATTTCAAAATTGATTATGCTGTTTTTTAAAATAAATATCTTTTCCCAAACCATTAAATCTATCAAACCATTTAATTGTTTTAATAATTTAACCTCTGGATTTATTTCGTGTTTAAATGACCAAAAATGATCCGCTATGGCCAATTTATCAGTCTGTCATAGTTGGTCTGTAATCATAATTTAATGTCATTAAATGATTGGTCATTTAACTATGAAATAAATCCAGAAGTTAAATTATTAACAATTAAATGGTCCGATAGATTTAATGGTTTGGGAAAAGATATTTATTTTAAAAAACAAACATCGCGTAATGAATTTTGAAATACCAGCAGTTGATTTTGTTTTTAAATTTGTTTTATTTTCAGATTTTGGTAGTACTAACAAGAACATATTAACATCTAGCATTCGTAATGATGACAGCTTTGTTTCCGGCTGAGGATATGCAAAAGTTTTACATGAAATCACGATCCCGGACAATTTATAAGAAAAACATCATCATTTCTTATAAGTGAAGTTTTAAGTTACAATTTGTTATATTTGTATATATTTGTTTGCTTCACTGTTAATAGCTTCATATTTTACGTATTTAAATGATAACTATTCAAATATGTACATGACCTCAGAGAATATGCAGTATTTAGTGTAGCCTTCACGCTTTACAATTAGAGTTGCTATATGCTGTGCCATGGAATCAAATGTATGTTCCTGGGGGATTTTCCTCCATACAGTTGGTATGTGAGCCCACAAAACCTGACACTGATTACTGGAGGTCTGTGACAAACAAGTTGCCAACCAACCATATCTCAGGCATGTCTGTTGGGCAACATGTCAAGTGAATATGGAAACCAGGAAAACAAAGGTTCCCATCACTTTTTAAAGAAGGTTTGAACATTCCTTGTAATATTTGGCCAAGCATTGTCCTGCTGTAATTTTGCCTGTGGAGTTACCTAAAGCTGGGGGAGTACCTCGGGTTCTACAGTCTCCCTCAGGTATTTCAAAATGCTCTCAATTAGTAGGAAGCAAGATCAACTGTTGTATCCGGTGGCACTTCAAATCATCATATCTAATGTTTGTCTGTTATGCTGCTCAACAATACAGGCTTCCGGAATGCTCTCACCTTGGTACCATTGAACATGGATGCAGCAATCACTCTAGGACAGGTTGAAGTGGGACTCATCCAATAAATACTGTATTTGACACTCAGCACATTAGTAACTGCATTCACATGCCCATTGCAGTCAGAGGTGCATGTGATTTCATGATGATGAAGGCTGACGAAATGGCATGTGTACAACCAGTCCAGTCTGTAGAAGACACCGATAAATCATTGATGCAGACAGGTTTATACCTGCCGCAGTGCTCCAGCATTGAGGCAACACTATAATGAAGCTCTATGGTCATTATAGGCATGCAGACAAGATGGCATTCATTCCTTGCTGTGATCATCTTGCATGCTCCAGTATCCTCTCTTTGTTGCATACAACTTTCTTCTATCCACTGCTTCCGCATACACATCACTGACACAGCAGTATGCCTGTATGAGTTGAAATGTCACAGTATGATGAATCTGTTTCGTGAAAACTGATCATTCTGTCCTGTTCGAATTCACTCACATGCTGATATGGCTCCCTATGATGTTGACAAGCATACTGGCACTCACTTTGTTTTTACTTTGTTTGACAACTCTGCACTCACTACACTTGATGTGACACTTACCTTGTTGAACAACACAACAGGGCCTTGCCCAGCATACACGAACCCTATTTCTCTGCAATCCTAATTATTTACTGCTTACTCACTGTTTTACACATCCACCAAGTTTGGTTTCATTTGGTAATTCTTTCATGGTGTTGCAATTTTCACAAACAGTAGCATATAAAAATAAAGGCGATGGGTAGAGAAAGTCATATGAGTAATAATACTGACTTTTGTAAATCACTTTTGTACCATGTATGTTCTTTATTTATAATTGTAGCATATATGCATGTGTGCGTGTGTGTTTTTATAGATTGTTCATTTACTATAGTTACAGTTTCATTAAATTGTATTATATTTTTTGTATTTTATAAGGGCAGTCAGAAAAGTTGTGTAAATGTAATGCTTTAAATATTTGTCTCTATTCATATCCATTTTCTTTATTGATGGGAAGTGCTGTAACAAGTTTTATGGCTATCAAGAAACCTAACTGTTTATAAACTATGTGCTGTTAGGTCACCTGGATCGTGTGCTGCATGGTATCAATGCTGAAGAAGTTCTGTTTGCCTGTGATGAGAATACTGCTGTAGCCAATAGGGGAGATGTAGGACTGGCCAACCCTGCTATTCATTTCTTTAGGGGTCTTCGTCATCGCAACTTGTCAGCTATCCGACATGCTACTCAGGTATTCTTGATAAATATAAAACCAATAATGAATGAATATATATATTTATTGCTCATATTACTTTTGAGTTAACACTACATTTATATACATTTCAAAAATTGGATTTGCTTATCTTCCATACCCCATTTTACTTAATTTCAGGTTGTGAGTATAATGGAGGTACCTTATAGAATAACAAGAAGTATTGTTGTCTTATGAGTAAGGACTGTGATACAATGAAGCACAAAATTAATGTAATTTTAAGTCAAACTAGTACTCAATGCTCCATATATTACTAGTGTTTACCTAGAACACATTTCATTAGAACCTTCCTTGGAAGGTCCTAAGTAAGGACCTAACTAAACTCATTCTAGGTGAACACTAGCAAATTATGGAGCATTGAGTACTGGTTTCACTCAAAATTATATTAAGAAGTATTGCATACAGTGAAGCAACATTGTGATTAATTCATTGAACTATTTGTGGTCAGGTTTTAAGATACCTATATCACTTACACTGTAATTTTTAAGGGACTAGTTTCAGGAGCTGTTGCTTCCATTTTCAACCTAAAAAATTAAAATGTGACATGGTACATTAAAATTTATTATAAATTGTATTTTGAATTAATTTGGATGTGACTTTTTCTGGATTCCTCCAAATATCATGTAATTATGATTAATGTTGGGATGAGTAGGAAACTTATTTAAATGCTTTTCTATCTGCTTAAGTCCATTTATTCTTTCTGAAAAGATCTACCTCATTGTGTAGTCAACTGGTGTTCCTGTGGATGGTTTGTCTTGTATGTTATTGTGCTGACCTTGTATTTCTCTTTAAATGGATTATCATTTGATGTGCTACAGCAGACGTCAATTAACTTGAATTTGATGTTTTTTCAATGTTCCTAATATATCTATTTATACTTATGGAACCACTTACTAAAAAATAGTACACCAAGTTATCTGGAACGTCAAAGGACTTTTCAGGACCAAATCATCCATGGCAATGCTAGTTGACTACACAACTGATGATGGGGAAGATGTTCACAGAAACTAGTCTTCATTAATTAGACATAAATGGAGAGAAAAGTCATTTAAATAAGTTGTAACTCATCCCTACATTAATATTGTTACCCTGGCGGCAGACTCGCGATGCCGATCAATAAATGATGGCCGGTGGAGATTCGGGAAACTTCGGGGCTGATCGATACCGGAAGCGACAGTGTGTAGTGTTGTTATGGCGTGCGTTGTGTAAGTATGGCCGAGCGTACGTGTAAAGACGAACTGACAAAAATGTTATTGTGAACAGTGTATTGCTACGAAAATAAAGTGCAATTTTTTGTGTTTGTAACCTCGACTTTTTATTTCACAAACCCACAAAGTCACAACTGACGACAGGAGTGGGATAACGGCCATGGAGTCGGCACTGGAAAAGATTTTACAAATTTGAGGAACGGTTGGCCGGCGTGAGGGAAGACGTCACGGGGCTCGGCAAGCGGATCGGCAACGTGGACGAATGCGTCGGAGACCTGACAAGCCGCATTAATGAGCTGGAAGCAAAGGCCGACAGCAGCAAGTCCCTGAACGCCATGGTAGAGAACGTCGTTGGCAAACTGAAGGATATGAAGACCGACGCGCCGGGACGCGACACATCTGCGCGCGTCAAACCGCCGAAATATGACGGCGCGTTAACATTTGAGGTCTTCCGCCGCCAGTTCGACACAGTGACCAAGCACAACAGATGGTCACCGGAGGAGGAGGCCACACAGTTAATAGCCAGCCTCCAGGGACGGGCCGCGGAAGTCCTAAACGCGGTGTAGACAACGGCGGCGCCCAAGGACATCTGGGAGGCCCTGGAGAATCGTTTCGGGAACCACCGCTTAGCCGCAGCGTACCGCAGCCAACTAAAGGCAAGGTCACAGCAGCCGGGGGAGACGCTGCAGGAGTTCGCCATAGCGATTGAGCAGCTAGCTAGCAAGGCCTTGGTTGATCTGCCACTGGAGTTCGTATCCCGGGAAGCCGCCTACAACTTTGTCGACGGGGTACGGGACACGGAGATTCGTCAGCACCTAATGCTCGGCGATTATAAAACCATCCACGAGGCGCTGACAGCGGCATTAAGGATGGAGGTGGCCAAGGTAGCATCTATCCCGACGTCGGGAACGAGGAGTGTCCGCTACGCCGGAGATAGAAGACCAGCCGAGGGACGCCGGCGAACACCCAATGGCCTGTGTTGGGGGTGTGGACAGCCCGGGCACCTGCAGAGAGACTGCCCACACCAGGAAGAGCGGCCGGAAGAACGAGTAAGGCCCGGCGTGGAGAGGGGCACGTCGGCGCCATTACCACCATCCCCTCGAGTGACAATCCGCGCCGTCAGCCGGCGGAAGGATGACAACCTCATCGCGGACGGCTGGGTAAGAGGAAAGCCGTGCCGCGTGCTGTTGGACACCGGGGCGGCCGTGACCATCATCAGACCTGACGTGTCGAAGGGTTTGCCGACGAGGAAACCTAGCCGACCCTACCAGCTTGTGACGGCATCGGGCGACACCATGCCTGTGGAGAAGGAGGCCCTGCTGGAGCTGACCTTGGGACGGAGTGCCGTGCGTCTGTGGGTGTTCGTCGCGAAGGTGGCTGAGGAGGTGATTCCGGGACTGGATGCCCTTAGGAGCCACGAGGCGACGGTCGACGTCGGCAGGAAGGTCCTGCGGCTCAACGGAGAAGAGGTTATACTCCGTCAACCCGAAGAGCGCCTCGGAATCGGTAGAGTCATCTTGAACGAAGACGTGGTGGTCCCCGCGAGGAGCGAGGTGATGGTGACGGCGCGACCGGAAGGCCAGACAGCAAGTTGGGTTCAGAGGCTGCAGGAGTACGACTTCACCTCGGAACATCGCAGAGGGAAGAGCCACGGTAACGCGGACGCTATGTCCCGAAGACCCTGTCCAGAAGAGTGCGGCCAATGCACAAGAGTGGAGGAGAAGGAGCGTGCCGCAGCAGTTCGAGTAGTCACGGCAGTGCCTGCGGATGGCTGGGATAGCGCAGGCCTGTGGAGGGAGCAGCTGGCGGACGCAGACTTGGGGCCACTCTTGAGGGAAGTGGAGGCAGGGACGAGACCAACCTGGGCGGACGTCGCACCGAGGAGCACCCCCTACAAGTCTTACTGGGCCCAGTGGGACTCGTTGAAGACCAGAGAGGGTGTGCTGTTCCGGGTATGGGAATCACCCAATGGGAAGACGCAGAGAGAACAGTTGGTACTTCTCCGGAGTAAGGTTCCGGAAGTCTTGGAAGAAGTGCACGCCGGTACTTCAGGAGGACACCTGGGAATGAACTGGACGATTGACAAACTACGGCAGCGCTACTACTGGCTGAGGCTCCGAGCAGACGCTGAGAGATGGTGCCGTCAGTGTGACGTGTGTGCGGCGAGTCGCGGCCCCCAGACTAGGAGCCGGGGTCGCATGCAACAGTACAACGTCGGAGCGCCATTCGAACGGATCGCCGTTGACATTGCTGGACCGTTCCCAATATCCAACCGAGGCAACAAGTACCTGATGGTGGTCATGGATTACTTCACTAAGTGGCCGGAGGTGTATGCCATCCCGAACCAAGAGGCAAGGACAATCACAGACTGCCTCGTGGAGCAAGTGTTTTGCCGATTTGGGGTGCCATTAGAACTGCACAGTGATCAAGGCACCAATTTTGAGTCCAACCTGATGAAGGAGGCACTGGAGAGACTTGGGGTTAACAAGACCCGCACAACACCTCTACATCCCCAGTCGGATGGCATGGTCAAGAGGTACATCAAGACCTTAGAGGAACACTTGAGGAAGGTCGTGGCCAGCCATCAGCGAGACTGGGACGTCAAGGTGCCACTGTTCTTGCTGGCCTACCGCTCATCAGCACACGACACCACGGGGATCACGCCACCAGCTTAATGTTCGGCCAAGAGTTACGCCTCCCCTGTGACCTGGCTTTTGGTAGCCCTCCGGGAGTGAACCAGCCAGCGTCCGAGTATGTGGAGAACCTGGTGGACCACCTCCACGACATGCACGAGATGGCTCGCCAGAAGATCCAGAAAGCGAGCGACCGCATGAAAACCTGATACGACAGGCAAGCCAACAGCCAAGGGTTCCAGCAAGGTGACCTGGTCTGGTTGTACCGCCCGACCCGGGCCAAGGGACGCTGCGCGAAGCTTCAGCAGCCATGGCAAGGACCGTACCGTGTGGTGAAGAGGATTAACATCGTGGTCTACCGCATCTCGAATGTGCCCCGAGGAAAGATGTTGGTGGTACACCTGGATCACCTGGCCCACTACGAAGGCGCTGTTCGGGACGACCAGCCTTGAGGAGGGAGCAGTGTTACCCTGGCGGCAGACTCGCGATGCCAATCAATAAATGATGGCCGGTGGAGATTCGGGAAACTTCGGGGCCGATCGATACCGGAAGCGACAGTTGTGTGTAGTGTTGTTATGGCGTGCGTTGTGTAAGTATGGCTGAGCGTACGTGTAAAGACGAACTGACAAAAATGTAATTGTGAACGGTGTATTGCTACGAAAACAAAGTGCAATTTTTTGTGTTTGTAACCTCGACTTTTTATTTCACGAACCCACAAAGTCACAATATATATCTTCCTTATCTGTCCTTATCATCGTTGTCATTCCCATTAGTTTTGTTTTTCTTCCTCTTTTGCATTATCTTTCCCACTATGTCAAGTTCTTGTTTTCTTCTTATCTTATATTCAAATTTCTTCTACCTATTATTTTATTTAGTAAGTTTTCTAGAATGAACCACTCTCTCTAAAACTTGGCTTGTTCATATTTCAAAATATAGTAGCACTGTCTCAGTTTTTTACATATTGGACATTTCTCCTTTATTTCTCCTTTCTTAACATATTTAAACACTTTAGCTAGCTTCATTTTCTGCATAATATTTAAACATATTGCTTCAATTCTAAATCATGCCTGCCCACCTCGGTAGTGTAAATGGTAGCGTGTCTGCCTCACATTCAAGAGGTCCCTAGTTTGAATGTCGGTCAGGGTGAGTTACCTGGTTAAGGTTTTGCCGGTGTTTTCCCTTATCCAGAAAGACGAATGTCAGGTAACTCTAAGCTCCATGGACTCCGGCATATTTGAGCATCATTTCACCCATTTCATTCATCGTCCGATATGACTTAACGTTGGAGGAGGTAAATTACAAAAAAAAAAAAAAAAAAAATCTACGTCATGCCAGTTCTTCCCTTTCATCTGTGTCACAAATGTGAATATATTTTTCTCTTTCTGAATGGTATTTTAGGTATATAAACTTACATTGATATAGAGACTGCCCCACATTTTTTTATCGTTTCAATTCCTCAATTCTTAACTTAATCTCCTTCGGAAAGCCTGCCGTGTTCTTTCAGTCTCTGACTATGTCACTTCCATGCCAACTTGTAGTAAATAATTATAAGGCAAGAGAGCTGTGAATTACATAGTCAGTTCTATAAGATTGCATTTGGAAGTTTATGTTAAGTTGGTACCAAAGAAGTGCATCTTATTTGTCATACCTCGTCAGTGTCTGCTGCAGTAGCATTTTTAGTGTCAGGTGAAAGCAATTGTTGGCAGTGAACTTTGGTGGTCTGACTTCAATTGATCTGCTATTTATTTAAAAATAAAGTTGGACGTGGAACAGACATTCATAACGTAACCCATGACGTAATAGCCCAAAGTGGGCCTGAGACTGTAACCTGATTTTTTTTTAATTTACATCCACCAACGCTAAGTCATATCGGACGATAAATGGAATGGGTGAAATGATGCTCAAATGAGTCCAGGGTTCGTGGAACTTAGAGTTACCCGACATTCATCTTTTAGGATAAGGGAAAACCCAGAGAAACCTTATCCAGGTAACTCAACCCTGACTGAGATTCAAACTCGGGACCTCTTGAACGTGAGGCAGACATGCTACCATCTACGCTACTGAGGCGGGCGTGCCACCTGATTGCAGGCCTCATGCCCACACATGCAAGGCAAAGGTGGACGATCATCCAACTGATATGGGGAGGAGATGTGGTCAGCATCTTGGCATCCCCAGCCGGAAAGTTATCTTACTAGACCAGGGTTTGCTACTTAGCTAGCTCCTCAGTTTCCTCAGTGGGCACCGGTCGTATATCCGGGACTTATAATCTGCACCCCCAAAGGGTGAGATCGATCCTGGGCCATTCCGGATGCAGGGAACCAAAGCACATGCTCTAGCCCACTACGCCACGGTGCAGGATGGAACAGATATTCATGTGCATCATTTATTAGATTGCTACTGGCAAGCTATTTTGATAATTTAAGCAGTTGTTGATGAGCAATTGTGTAGATAGCAATACAGTTAATATGATTACCACTGATCCTCCAAAAAGTAGTCTGCAATATACATGTGTTAAGTGTATAACAGAATCTTGAATTAACAGAATGTTTGCTCAAATCACTTATCCTTATAATGCAATACACTGTGTGCAGTTTATTAATTGAGGTGTTATGTTACTGAAAACTTGCACATGGATATTAGGACAAGGTTCTCCATTATATGTGACAAACTTAATCCTGCTGTACAGATTAAATTAGACCCCAGCATTAGTATTTTAATTTTAAATATGATAAATGTTTCGAGATTTAACTGTATTGGAACACCACAGTGAAGCGAAATAATTATTAATTTTTAGATGAGTCGTATTTATTACACATCTGCTTCACTTTCGTACCTATTTTGAGGACATGTTTCGCAAATCATCGTTTGCATCTTCTGCTCTTATGCGACTAAAGCTTGATCCAGTGGTGTGGGTAATTCTGGAGTTGCTGCTGCCATCTGTTGATTTAGTGATGAACTTAAATGTGGGATTCTCTTCTGGCGGGATTTCAAAGTTCATTAGTTGGTTTTTATGTTTTTCTATGTATATTCTCTCCCATATGACGAGTTCACTATGTTTTTGTACGTATTTTAGTAATTCTGTGCTCTCTTCAATTTCATGATTTTCAGACCAGAAATGAGCTGCTATTGCGGACTTATCAATATTTTTGTATCTTAAGTGCCTGAAGTATTCTTTCTTTCTAGTGCCTATGTTTCTTTTTGTCCTCCCTATGTAAATTTTTTCACAGTCTTTACACTTAATCTTGTAAATGCCTGACTTTTCCTCTGGTTTTATCTTATCAGTATTATTACTGTGAAGTAGGTTTTCAATGTTGTAATTGTTTTTTGTTGCCAATGTTATATTGTATTTCTTGAATATTTTTTGGAACTTTTTTGTGGCCCAGGGGTGGTAACTAAATTTAGCAAATCTAATTTCTTGTTTTATTGGTGTGAGAGCTGTGATCTGTTTTAATTTATTTTGAAGTTTATCGTCAAAAGAAGAAACTAAAGCATAACCATAATCATTGGCAACCAAAACATAACAAAATTTCAGCAAAGAACACATCCCTAGACAATGTAATTAATCTCTCAAAGCAAAATTTTAACACTGAAGAAATAGATGTGCTTAACCAAGGCCTAAAAACATGTATAATGTGACTTTGTGGGTTCATGAAATGAAAAGTCCAATTGCACCACTCAAAAATGTTCTTTATTTCCACCGACTTACAGTTAAAAACTTGCCAATTACACGGAATTACGTAATGTACACAATTACAATTCACCAGTTCGTCCATTACAATTTCACTTGCACTCGTAATTACGTACAATCTTCCGATGCTCTCACACAGTCTTCTCGTCCTTACACTAGCACTCTTACGCTGATTGCCATGAACTCTGACTGACTGACTCCTAATTGAAGCCCTTTTTATAGGAATATGCTGTTATTCTAGAAGTCTCTGGTTCTCCGCGAATCACCCGAACGTTCCAGAGGACAGGAGAAGGGGAGAGAAACGTCGAGTGACAAGTGACATTTCCCTAAATCACCCCTCAGTTAGTGACAGATTAATGGGCGGGGGGCGTGGCTCGGCTGCCTCGGTCCCTTCCAGCTGTCGCCGGTCGTATCTTACGCTAATAGGGTGACACTGCTCCCTCCTCAAAGCTGGTCGTCCGGAACAGCACCATCATAGCGGGCTAGACGATCCAGGTGTACCACCATCTTCCCTCGGGGAACCTTCTGGATGCGGTAGACCACGTCGTTAATCCTCTTCACCACCCGGTACGGTCCTTGCCATGGCTGCTGGAGCTTCGGGCAGCGTCCCTTGGTCCGGGTAGGACGGTACAACCAGACCAGGTCACCTGGCTGGAAACCTTGGCTGTTGGCTTGCCTGTCATACCTGGCCTTCATGCGGTCGCTCGCCTTCTGGATGCTCTGGCGAGCCATCTCGTGCACGTCGTGGAGATGGTCCACCTAGTTCTGCACACACTCGGTCACTGGCTGTTTCGCTTCCGGAGCAATGTCAACGGCGAGACGTTCGAATGGCGCTCCGACGTTGCACTGCTGCATGCGACCCCGGCTCCTAGTCTGGGGGCCGCGACTCGCCGCGCACTCATGACACTGACGGCACCATCTCTCAGCATCTGCTCGGAGCCTCAGCCAGTAGTAGCGCTGCCGTAGTTTGTGAATCGTTCGGTTCGCTCCCAGGTGTCCTCCTGAAGTACCGGCGTACACTTCCTCCAAGACTTCCGGGACCATACTCCGGGGAAGTACCAACTGTTCTCTCTGCGCCTTCCCATCGGGTGACTCCCATACCCGGAACAGCACGCCCTCTCTGGTCTTCAGCGAGTCCCATTGGGCCCAGTACGACTTGTAGGTGGCGCTCCTCGGTGCGATGTCCTGCCAGGTTGGTCTCGTCCCTGCCTCCACTTCCCTTAAGAGTGGCCCCAAGTCTGCGTCCGCCAGCTGCTCCCTCCTCAGGCCTGCGCTATCCCAGCCATCCGCAGGCACTGCCGTGACTACTCGGACTGCTGCGGCACGCTCCTTCTCCTCCACTGTTGTACACTGGCCGCACTCTTCTGGACAGGGTGCTCGGGACATGGCGTCAGCGTTACCGTGGCTCTTCCCTCTACGATGTTCCGAGGTGAAGTCGTACTCCTGCAGCCTCGGGACCCAACATGCTGTCTGGCCTTCTGGTCGCGCCGTCACCATCACCTCGCTCCTTGCGGGAACAACCACGTCTTCGTTCAAGACGACCCTGCAGATTCCAAGAAGCTCTTCGGGCTGACGGAGTATAACCTCTTCTCCGTTGAGCCGCAGGACCTTCCTGCCGACGTCAACCGTCACATCGTGGCTCCTGAGGGCATCCAGTCCCAGAATCACCTCCTCAGCCACCTTCGCGACGAACACCCACAGACGCACGGCACTCCGCCCCAAGGTCATCTCCAGCAGGGCCTCCTTCTCCACAGGCAAGGTGTCGCCAGATGCCGTGACCAGCTCGTACGGTCGGCTTGGCTTCCTCGTCGGCAAACCCTTCGACACGTCAGGTCTGATGATGGTCACGGCTGTCCCAGTGTCCACCAGCACGCGGCACGGCTTCCCTCTCACCCAACCGTCCGCGATGAGGCCGTCATCCATACGCCGGCTGACGGCGCGCAGTGTCACTCGAGGGGATGGTGGTGATGGCGCCGACGTGCCCCTCTCCACGCCGGGCCTTACTCGTTCTTCCGGCTGCTCTTCCTGGTGTAGGCAGTCTCTCTGCAGGTGTCCGGGCTGTCCACACCCCCAACACAGGCCACTAGGTGTTCGCCGGCGTCCCTCAGCTGGTCTTCTGTCTCCGGCGTAGCGGACACTCCTCGTTCTCGACGTCGGGATAGATGTTACTTTGGCCGCCTCCATCCTTAATGCCGCTGTCAGCGCCTCGTGGATGGTTTTATATTCGCCGAGCATTAGGCGCTGACGAATTTCCGTGTCCCGTACCCCGTCGACAAAATTGTAGGCGGCTTCCCGGGATACGAACTCCAGTGGCAGGTCAACCAAGGCCTTGCTAGCTTGCTGCTCGATCGCTATGGCGAACTCCTGCAGCGTCTCCCCCGGCTGCTGCGACCTTGCCTTTAGCTGGCTTCGGTATGCTGCGGCTAAGCGGTGGTTCCCGAAGCGATTCTCCAGGGCCTCCCAGATGTCCTTGGGCGCCGCCGTCGTCTGCACCGCGTTTAGGACTTCCGCGGCCCGTCCCTGGAGGCTGGCTATTAACTGTGCTGCCTCCTCCTCCGGTGACCATCTGTTGTGCCTGGCCACTGTGTCGAACTGGCGGCGGAAGACTTCAAACGTTGACGCGCCGTCATACTTGGGAGGTTTGACACGCGCAGATGTTGTGTCGCGTCCCGGTGCGTCGGCCTTCAAATCCTTCAGCTTCCTGCCGACGACGTCCTCCACCATGGCGTTCAAGGACTTGACGATGCTGTCGGCCTTTCCCTCCAGGTTGTTAACGCGGTTAGCAAGGTCTTCGACATCTTCCACCACGGCGTTCAGGGTCTTGGCGTTATTGTCGGCTTTTTCCTCTAGATCATTAAGGCGGTCGTCTACTTGACCCATCCGCTTGCCCAGGTTCGTGACGTCATCCCTCATGCCGACCAACTGTTCCTCAAATTTGGCGGCGAGGACCTCGTTCGCCTCCTTCATTTCCGTGGCCAGACTGTCGTTCGCTGCCCTCATTTCTGTGGTCAATTCGCTCTTTATTTCTTCCATCTTCTCGGTGATGTTGTCGTTGGCCGTCTTCATTTGTTTCAACTCGGCGGTGATGTTGTCGTTGGCCGTCTTCATTTGTTTCAACTCTGCGGCCAGGTTGTTATTTGTAGTCTCCAGCTTCGCGGCTAGGCTGTTATTTGCCGCTTCCGTTTTTGCAGCGAGGTTTTCATTTGCCATCTTCATTTCTTTCAGTTCCGCTAAAATCTTTTCTAATGCTGCCTCCATTGTGTTATATCCCAATCCTGACACCAATTGTGACTTTGTGGGTTCGTGAAATGAAAAGTCCAATTGCACCACTCAAAAATATTCTTTATTTCCACCGACTTACAGTTAAACACTTGCCAATTACACGGAATTACGTAATGTACACAATTACAATTCACCAGTTCGTCCGTTACAATTCCACTTGCACTCGTAATTACGTACAATCTTCCGATGCTCTCACACAGTCTTCTCGTCCTTACACTAGCACTCTTAGGCTGATTGCCACGAACTCTGACTGACTGACTCCTAATTGAAGCCCTTTTTATAGGAATATGCTGTTATTCTAGAAGTCTCTGGTTCTCCACGAATCACCTGAACGTTCCAGAGGACAGGAGAAGGGGAGAGAAACGTCGAGGGACAAGTGACATTTCCCTAAATCACCCCTCAGTTAGTGACAGATTAATGGGCAGGGGGCGTGCCTCGGCTGCCTCGATCCCTTCCAGCTGTTGCCGGTCGTATCTTACACTAATAGGGTGACAATAACATACTCCAGCAACCCGGATGAATTCATTGCAGACATAGAACTAGCAGTAGAAGGCTTGGAAACCATGGACAAAAATATAATTAGGAAAAAATCAGCTCCTATATTAGAAAACTTAATAAATAAAAAACCAGGAAAACATTTGAAACAAATTAAGATAATTAAATCTTTAAGGAAAAAGGATGTAATCTTCTCAAGGGCTGATAAAGGGAGCAAAACAGTAATCTTAGATACAGCTACATGCAAGGAAAAAATGTTAGAGTTACTACAACAAAAAGAATTCCAGGAAATAGATTCTAATCCACTCAACCGATGCATAAAAGATGTACAAAAAACCATCATTAATAGTAAAATTTTAACAACTGCAGAACAAAAAACTATCAAACCGGACAACTCTACCCTTGCAAGACTATATGGTTTGCCTAAAATACACAAAACCAACATACCCATGAGACCCATTGTAAATAATATAAACACTCCTACTTACCTTCTGGCAAAATGGCTGTCCAAAAAATTTCAGTCCTTTCCACAATTCCATACTCTGAGCATAAAAAACTCTTTAGACCTGGTAGAAAAAATTCAAAATCTTAAACTAAAACCTCATGACACTTTAGTATCCTTTGATGTCCGCTCCCTCTTCCCTAACATTCCATTAGACAAACTTTTGATTCAACTGAAAAAATGGCTAAATTCTATAAACCTAGATGCCAATGCAATTGAAGAATATTTGGCAATGACTGAAATATGTATACATCAAAATTATTTTGTCTTCGATGGAAAATATTACAAACAAATATCAGGACTAGCTATGGGACGCCCGCTAACACCATTTTTGGCCAATCTATACATGAGCTTTTTCGAAACACATATAACTAAAGCCTTCCCTCATATTTTTAAAACTTGGTACAGATACGTAGACGACATCTTTGCAATAGTGCCCCACAAACAAATAGATGATGCTTTGAAACTACTCAACCTGCAAGAATCCAGCATACAATTCACAGTGGAAACTGAAGAGGACTGTACTCTACCCTTTTTGGACCTTAAAATCACAAAAAGCAATGAAAAACTAGAATTTGGTATCCATAGAAAAGCAACACACACAGATAATTACATCAAAGCAAATAGTTTCAACCCAATTCCACACAAACATGCCACCATCAACAGTCTCACACACAGATTAGTAAATCTACCCCTCAGCCAGCAAGAATATCAAAACGAATACCATCAAATCTTAAAAACTGCAATTAAAAATGGATATGGAAAAAACCTTGTAGATAAAAAACTAAAATCATTCAAACTTCAAAAGAGATTAAAACAGATCACAGCTCTCACACCAATAAAACAAGAAATTAGATTTGCTAAATTTACTTACCACCCCTGGGCCACAAAAAAGTTCCAAAAAATATTCAAGAAATACAATATAACATTGGCAACAAAAAACAATTACAACATTAAAAACCTACTTCACAGTAATAATACTGATAAGATAAAACCAGAGGAAAAGTCAGGCATTTACAAGATTAAGTGTAAAGACTGTGAAAAAATTTACATAGGGAGGACAAAAAGAAACATAGGCACTAGAAAGAAAGAACACTTCAGGCACTTAAGATACAAAAATATTGATAAGTCCGCAATAGCAGCTCATTTCTGGTCTGAAAATCATGAAATTGAAGATAGCACAGAATTACTAAAATACGTACAAAAACATAGTGAACTCGTCATATGGGAGAGAATATACATAGAAAAACATAAAAACCAACTAATGAACTTTGAAATCCCGCCAGAAGAGAATCCCACATTTAAGTTCATCACTAAATCAACAGATGGCAGCAGCAACTCTAGAATTACCCACACCACTGGATCAAGCTTTAGTCGCATAAGAGCAGAAGATGCAAACAATGATTTGCGAAACATGTCCTCAAAATAGGTACGAAAGTGAAGCAGATGTGTAATAAGTAGGACTCATCTAAAAATTAATAATGTAAATGTTGTTGTTAGGGTTAACTGTTGATGTGTAGCAAATGTAATATTACTAAGATTAATGTGAAGTTTCCCAAAACATTAATTATACAAGGTGAATCACCTAAAACTTGCACCACAGATGTTCGTGCCAGACAAGGAGTTGTATTTCTAGCCTATAAATTGATTTTAATAGTATTGAGAAAGTATATTTTTTGAACAAACATAAGTTACAATTACATAAAAAATGAAGCTAGCTACAGTGAAGCAATAAATATTACACACATATAAGTATTTGCAACAAAAACTTCACTTATCTTAAGAAAATGATGTAAATTTTTCTTAATAATAAAATTTACATTATTTTCTTAAGATAAGTAAAGTTTTGTTGCAAATGGTTATATAACTTCAGATAACTGAAGTTATCTGATTATTAAACACATTATCATCTTTTAAAAGTTTGCATATTGTAGTTTATTAATTTATAATAGAAGGTGCTAATGACTGCAGTGTCTATGTAAGTACATTATTGCATATTCCTTGTTACGTTTCCCTCCCAGATTTCTCCCCCCAGAGGCCTACTTTGGTAGGTACGGGTTTGGCGCACCCGGGGTCCCAAGCCAACAGTCTCTCTCCTGGTTGAGGGAGACAGTCAACAGGCCCACCCATGTGTAGGCCGTGCGTGGAGACCCGTGTCGGTGGAAAGGTTTGTCCTGGTGGTTGAGGGATGCGCATCTGAGCTCGTACCAGCGTGTTTCTGAATTCGGGTAGGGTGCGCATTTCTAATACACTACTTTGGTTTCTGCTTCGCTTAAACGGGAGGTTAGGGACTAACCCACCCCTTATCTATCGGCCAGGACTAGATATTGCACCGAACTCCAGGGTGAGTGGGACGGCGAGCCCGCTATATCCCGTGTGTAGCCTTGTCATTCCAGTGGGATGACCCCTTGTTGGACTCCGTGGTGGGTGGGGAGCACTCCGGGATGAAATTTAATGCTGCTTTTTATGGCTACACCTCCACTTAAAAATTCCAAAAATGGAAAGTCCAATGTAATGGAAGTAGTTGAGTCTGTTGGTCCTCGCTACTTAGTGATCAGAAGAACTGAAGAAGGCCAAAAGTTCTCTACAGTAAACCCCTTTCTCATCCAAAAGGGTTTGGATAGAATCGCTGATTCTGTCAAAATGTGCAACAGATTGCGCAACGGCACGCCCCTGGTGGAAGCGCATTCCGTTTCACAGGCCGCTGCTATCTTAAAGGCTAACATGTTGGGCAGTTATCCCGTGACCGTTACCGCTCATAAGACCCTGAACTCCTCACAAGGAGTGGTCACCAGCCGTGCGTTGGACGGAATGTCCAACGAAGACATTCAGGACAACCTTAACAACCTGTCTACCGAGTTCAGCGCAGAGAGCTAGGGGAATTGGTGCCTACCCGTACCCTGTTCCTGACCTTCGATCGGATAGATCTCCCGCAGAGGATAAGGGCGAGGTATGAGAGTATGGAAGTTAGGCCGTATATACCAAACACTTTACGGTGTTATGTCAGCGGTTTGGTCACACGAGCGAACTCTGTAACGGTATGCCAACATGTGTGAACTGTAGCTTATCAGTGCATGATGGAGCATGCTCTGGTCCTCTAAAATGTGTCAATTGTGCAGGGAACATGCCTCCAGTTCCAGAGATTGTCTACGCTTTGCGGAAGAAAAGGCCATTCAGGAAATCCGGGTTAAGGAGAGGGTATCTTTCTCTGATGCCCGGAAACTCCTTCGCACTCGCCAGCCTTCTGCCTTTAGGTCTGGTACGTACAGCTCTGTAGTATCTAAACCAGAACCGAGAAGGGAAATCGCAACCCAGACCAGCGATTCCATTGCGCCTATGATCTCTGACAAACTCCTTGTGCCAACTCAAGTACGGAAGCCAGCAAAACCAACACCAGCGTCGACATCTCCATCACCGAAAAGGAAGACGGAATCCAACACCTCGTCACTGCCACCTGCAACACCATCCACTTCAACCGGCAAGCCTGGCAAGCCCATCATATACAATGCACTGCCCAAAACATTCAAGACCACATACCAGAGGTCTGATTTTCTCAGGGGCACTAGCCATACCACCAGGCAGAAGACAAGTCCTCGGGCATCACGAATTTCCTCCTCTGAGGTTTCTTCTGGCGAGAAATCTGATCGACGACTGTCATCCTCGTCGATCTCGGTGACGAACCAGTTTGGGGTGCTTGAACCGAAGTTTTCAATCGGGAAAAGGGCCTCATCCATAGAAGAAATGGAGCAGGAAGATCTGGACCATACTGCGAGGACGTCTATTAAAAAACGACAGGAAAAACCTGCTGAAACTGCTAGCCCTGCCCCAAAGAAAAGAAACAAATTGGTTCGACCTCCACTGGACAGGTAGCTCTTGTCATGGCAAGTTTTTATTGAAAGTATTATTTTTTATGCCTTTTGGTATTTTATGGGAAATTATAGCTTTTTATTGTTTTTTTTTTTTTTTACCCATTTGGGCTTATTTATTTTATAGTAATTTTGTTTGGATGTTTTTTAAATTTTGGCTAATTTATATCTGGCTATTACCATGAATTAGTTTTTGTAAGGGCACTGATGACCAAGCAGTTGAGCGCCCTTATATCCACATCATCATCATCATCATCATCATCATCATCATCATCGTCGTTGTCGTCGTCGTCATCATCATCAGATTTCTGTAATACAATGAACATTATAAAGGTTTGTATTATTGCAGCACACAAAGAATCCATTGTTGTAAGCAATTTTAATGCTGAAGTATGAGCTGAAAGCCAAGCGATCTATTTATAGACTGCTGGTCATGTGTTATCTCACATCAGCATAACAGGACCTAAAAGTGAAGAGCTTTATACATTTTAATAACAATGCACTTGCTAATGACCAGAAGCAAGATAAATGATTCAAAGTGAGACAGGTTATATTGAAGCTGAATGCTTTCTTCAGTCAGTTTAGCATTTTTGCAGAACAACTTGCCATAGATGAGATGATAGTAAAATGCCATGGTCACAATTCCCTCAAACAATTCATTTAAGAGAAGCCCATCTAATCTGGTTATAAGCTATGGGCTCTATACAGTTGTAATAGATACTGCTACAAATTTGACTTATACTATGGTAAAGATGCAGTAGGAAATGAAGCCAACATAGCTTAAGACAGCAGAGTTGTGTTGAACATGTTGAATTGCATTGATAATTCTCATTCTCATGATAAATGTTTTGACAATTTTTTCACAAGTAGAGGTCCTTTGCTCCATCTTAAAAATCTTGGTTTTTGGGACATCAGAACTGGATACAAAAGCAATGCAAAAATCAACATGGAGGTCCTATGAAATATAATCGTTTGACACTCAAGGTGAAATACTTTTTGTTAAATGGCATGATAAATGTGTAACCATAACATCAAGCTTTGATGTAGTAGAGCCAGTGGCTTCTGTAACCAGGTGGAACAGAAATAAAAGACAGTGTGTTCAACAGCCACGAGTAAGAACATGGATGGAATGGACCATCATGACTAGCTGCAGGTAAATATGCTACTTCAATCTGTTGAAAAAATGTGGTACTGGGCCCTCTTCACAAGAATTTTGGACATGGCTGTAGTAAATGCTTGGATTATCAACAGAGAAATACATGGAGAAGAACCTCTGGACTTGCTTGAATTTTGACAATGCTTAACAGTGCAATATCTCAAGATGTTTTTAATCAGGTAGAAGATGGAGCATTCAGTTTTCTCACCTCACTACTCATAAACTACTTGCTCCAGAATCTTGCAGCAAACACCATTGACCATTGACCACTAATTTAACTTACCTTTATATTGTTGAGTAACTAGGCATTGTTCCATTTAAAAAAATTATATTTTTCCTCAATCACTTTCTTAGTATTACTGAACTGTTTATAACCTAAAAGTATGACCCCGACAGCAATCATTACTAAGAAAACTGCTAATCAATAGCATTTTTCATTTCCGAAATATTTGTGATGCAAGTTTTAGGTAAATCACCCTTAAACAACTGAAAAAAAGAAAGACTTTGGGTATAGTCACATAGAGGTTGAGTCATGTTCTTATTTCAGTTTTTTGCCTGTTGTGGATTTTATATTGGTTGCTGTGTGTAGCCTGAAAATGTTTATTGATTCATTGTTAAATTTTGTGGAAACTTCAGTCAGAATTTAGTACTCTGCTAGTCACTAGTGTCAATTGCAAGCTTGTCAAAGTGGAAATATCTTACTGTTGTCATAAATAGCATCCAATTTAGCTTTTATCTCCTCGTAAGTTATCCCATCTAAAAGTAAAAAGCAAATCACTCAACAATACTGCACTTTTTCCATTTTAGCAAAAACACTGAACAACTTATTGAAATGTGTATAAAATCCAAACTAACCTATCAATCAGCACCAAAGTTCTTTTGACGTGTAACAAATCAAGTATATAACACAAACTTCCCTTAGCAACATTATATATTTTGAAACATGGGCACTTATTGAACTGCCCTCATAGTATCAATTTTCATGCCATGGTGTGACATTGATAAAGGACTTACGATAACAATTACATACTTTAGGTAACGATATCCCCCCCCCCCCCTGTACAAAGCTTGGTTATTCATATGATCTTAGCCAAAGGTGCAAGAAAATTCAATCCTTTCTGGCATGAATCACACAAATGGTTAACAGAAGTAACATTAAAGCCAGCTGTCTCACAAAGAAGCCATGGAATAGGAATGCTTTTTTTATGTATTTATGTGCGTGAAGTTGAAAAGAATACATATTTAACATTGTAATTTTAAAAGAATTTCAACCTATTTGGAAATTGAAGCAGAAACCATAGGTTTCCGATGCTATAAGCAAGTGAGGGAGGATAAAACTATATAAATTATTAGCAAAAGTGGAATGTGTCATGCAAGCAAAGGAACGCTAAACACGTGAGAAAGGGGACCAGGGAGATAAGAGGGCAAAGTTCCCCTAAGGAATGCAACACAGTCGAGAAATGTGAGAAAAGGTCAGAATATGACCCCAAGGGTTATAAACCCCGGTGGGGCAAAACTGAACTACATAGATAAATGAGGGGGTGGAAGACCTATCAGGTTAAATATAAGGAAAAAAGACCTCCAATAAAAATTACATCATGTGATATGGGCAAAACAGTCATAAACTAGAAGAGAGGCAGAGAAAGATAAGCCTGCGTTGGGCGAGGAGGACACGAAAAGCCGAGGTACTTCAGCTGCGACCTCAGCTAGGCATTTCAGCAGATAGACTCCTTGGCAGTTGAATGCGTAAAGTAACAGGACTGTGTACAGGCAAACTTACAAGTAGATGTGGGAAAGTGAAACGGGGTAGCGTAAAGGAAGGCATGATACCAATGTAGCGGCGAGCAAGTGAGGGAAGGAGCGGTCTTATAATATAATTATCACATCAATAAACTGATGCGAGAAACCAACAAGGAAGCATTATGTACTTCAATTCACACGCTGGACCCTGAGAGAGAGCATACTTATGCTCACCTTTATCTACAACGGAGAATAACCTGCTAGTCTGGAACATTATCTGCTTTTCCATGCTTGCATCCTACATCAAAAGGATCATGACCTCAAACATCTTTCCCCATCCCAACGATGCTAAACGCCTTTTCCTGAACCGGGAATGTACCCACCAATTCCCGCATCAAAATGCTAACAGGACACCAGAAAATTGCAAGGCTAACTATAATAAGAAAGTGCAAAAATAGCAAATAATGAGATAATGATGATACTGTATTGCTGTGTATGCAGGAGCTTTCAAGGTCATGATGAAAGTCAGTCGTGTTTGAAACATGGGAAATATATAGAAATTACTTGTATGATGCATTACAATGATTTATGTCAACTTGGGAGGAACTAGGGAAAACCCCTTATAGGTCTGTCCAAAACCATTCAGTAGTTCATTGCGATTTTACAACAGATATAAAAGTTTCGTAGTTGGCAATGATCGTGAAACACATAGATAAGACCAAAGTAGTCCAGGAGTAGTTTGTGATTACATTATAGCAGTGCAAGGAGAATTGCTTCTAAAATATGTTAGATGTTCTTGAAGTTTTGCAGCAGTTTAATATCGGAAGGAAATTAATTGTTTATTGCTATGATGGCATTAATGTCATGACTGGCAAAATTTCAGGGCTTCAGATGCTATTGAAGAGACATGCCCTGTAAGCTTGATTCACACATTGCTGTGTCGACAGATTAAATCTTATACTACAGAGTGATGCAAAATTTATAACATAAAAAAGTATAATAAATATGAGTGACTAAAACTTCTTGTGTTGCTTCACTGTCAGTAGTTTCAATGTTTTATTCTATAAAAGATGTTCATATATTTATCTCAATCTTAGTCCTTTCTTATACACGTTCGTTAGTCACTTAACACACAGATATTTTGGATAAAGTGTCAAAAAAACAGCTGTTTACAAAAGAATAAGTTGCTATAAAATTTTTTCTTAATATGTACTTGCAGAGAGGTCTGCACCAACTTCAGCAATTGCATCACCATTCCAATCAAGATGGCAGCGATCAACAGAAAAGTCATGCTTTACCATTGATGATCCAGGGACTTCGCACAAATCCAAAGGATGCTGAATCTCACATTCTTGTTTTTGACATTGAAGCTCTAATAGGCAAGTATATTTCATTGAACTTGTTACTTTATTACTTAGCTGTAATACTAATGAATGGACTTATATTCTTCATCCATATGGTCAATCATAAATATCAACTAAATGGTACATTTTTTATAGAAAAACATGAAAAATAAAAATAAAATCTTAGACAAATACCAAGTTTGGTATTTAAGTTCAGCATCTTCTAAGGATGTGACTCAAATATTTTCAATGAATTCCTTCACCACAAGCTATCCTTTACATGGCAAAATGTTTATTTTTTATTTTATTGAAAGTGGCTCTAATGATTTTGATTAAAATACCAAATCTTTACATTATTTGCATACAAATGAAACATGTTTCTAAATTTTCTGAGAATACTGTGACTTTGTGGGTTCGTGAAATCAAAAGTCCAAGTTACAAACACAAAAAATTGTACTTTATTTCCATAGAAATATGCTTCGTACACATACACAATACAACATACAAGCTCAACAAACACAGCCGCTTACCCGCATGCGTTCAATTACCGACTGACTGACTCTCTTTGGCAGGCAGGCTGCCTTTTTATAGTTTTTCTAACATTCCAGAAATTTCTGAATTCCAGAAATCCATCTGCACCCGCCCGCCATTTCGGCAAGCTTTTGTCTCCACACTGCACGGCCGTCTTGTTACCCGCGCTGCCTCCAATCAACAATGATCTGGCGACACTGCTCCCTCCTCAAGGCTGGTCGTCCCGAACAGCACTATCGCAATGGGCCAGACGATCCAGGTGTACCACCAACATCTTCCCTCGGGGCACCTTCTGGATGCGGTAGACCATGTCGTTAATCCTCTTCACCACCCGGTATGGTCCTTGCCATGGTTGCTGGAGGTTCGGGCATCGTCCCTTGGTCCGGGTAGGGCGGTACAACCAGACTAGGTCACCCTGCTGGAACCCTGGGCTGTTGGCTTGCCTGTCGTATCGGGTCTTCATGCGGTTGCTCACCTTCTGGATGTTTTGACGAGCCATCTCATGCATGGCGTGGAGATGGTCCACCAGTTTCTCCAAGGTGTACCACCATCTTCCCTCAGGGCACCTTCTGGATGCGGTAGACCACGTCGTTAATCCTCTTCACCACCCGGTATGGTCCTTGCCATGGTTGCTGGAGCTTCGGGCATCGTCCCTTGGTCCAGGTAGGGCGGTACAACCAGACTAGGTCACCCTGCTGGAACCCTTGGCTGTTGGCTTGCCTGTCGTATCGGGTCTTCATGTGGTCGCTCACCTTCTGGATGTTTTGACAAGCCATCTCATGCATGTCGTGGAGATGGTCCACCAGGTTCTCCACATTCTTGGTTGCTGGCTGTTTCGCCCCCGGAGGGCTTCCAAAAGCCAGGTCACAAGGGAGGCGTAACTCTCGGCCGAACATTAAGCTGGCTGGCGTCATCCCCGTGGTGTGTGTGTTGACGAGCGGTAGGCCAGCAAGAACAGTAGCACCTTGACGTCTCAGTCTCGCTGATGGCTGGCCACGACCTTCCTTAAGTGTTCCTCTAAGGTCTTGATGTACCTTTCAACCATGCCATCCAACTGGGGATGTAGAGGTGTTGTGCGGGTCTTGTTAACACCAAGTCTCTCTAGTGCCTCCTTCATCAGGTTGGACTCAAAATTGGTGCCTTGGTCACTGTGGAGCTCTAACGGTACCCCAAATCGGCAGAACACTTGCTCCACAAGGCAGTCTGTGATTATCCTTTCTCTTTGGTTCGGGATGGAATACACCTCTGGCCACTTAGTGAAGTAGTCCACGACCACCATCAGGTACTTGTTGCCTCGGTCGGATATTGGTAACGGTCCAGCAATGTCAACGGTGATCCATTGGAATGGCGCTCCGACGTTGTACTGGTGCATGCGACCCCGGCTCCTAGTCTGGGGTCTGTGACTCGCCGCGCACACGTGACACTGACGGCACCATCTCTCAGCATCTGCTTGGAGTCTCAGCCAGTAGTAGCGCTGCCATAGTTTGTCAATCGTCCGGTTCGCTCCCAGGTGTCCTCCTGAAGTACCGGCGTGCACTTCCTCCAAGACATCCGGGAGCATACTCCGGGAAAGTACCAAGTGTTTTCTCTGCGTCTTCCCATCGGGTGATTCCCATACCCGGAACAGCACGCCCTCTCTGATCTTTGAGTCCCATTGGACCCAGTACGACTTGTAGGTGGCGCCCCTTGGTGCGAAATCCTCCCAGGTTAGTCTTGTCCCTGCCTCCACTTCCCTCAAGAGTGGCCCCAAATTTGCATCCGCCAGTTGCTCCCTCCTCAGGCCTGCGCTATCCCAGCCGTCCGCAGGAACTGCCGTGACTACTCGGACTGCTGCGGCACACTGCTTCTCTTCCACTCTTGTGCACTGGCTGCACTTTTCTGGACAGGGTCTTCGGGACATAGCGTCTGCATTACCGTGGCTCTTCCCTCTGCGATGTTCCGAGGTGAAGTCGTACTCCTGCAGCCTCTGGACCCAACGTGCTGTCTGACCTTCCAGGTTCCTAAAGCTCAATAGCCAGGTTAGGGCGGAATGGTCAGTCCTCAGGTGGAATGGCTGACCGTACAGGTACATGTGGAAGTGCTCCAAGGTCTTTACTACCGCCAGTAACTCTCTTCGGGTGATGCAGTAGTTCTGTGCCTTGGATAGCGTCTTGCTGTAGTAGGCTATCACCCGCTCATGGCCGTCCTGGATCTGCGATAGGACAATTCCAATGCAATGGTCGCTGGCGTCGGTATCCACAATGAAGGCACCACCTGGTTGTGGGAAATTGCACAGGGCCTTCTTTAGGTGCTGGAAAGCGTCTTCGGCATCCTCCGTCCAAACATAAGTCCGGTGTTCCTCTGTCAGGCAGGTGAGGGGTTTGGCGATGTTGGAGAACCCCTTTATGAAACGTCAGTAATAGCTGCACAGCCCCAGGAAACTGCACAACTCTTTCTTATCCTTTGGGCGAGGGCAATCTCTCATGGCCTGTGTCTTCTCCGGGTCTGTAGCCACTCTGGTTGCTGAGACTATGTGGCCCAAGTAGTTCACTTCCTTGCGGAAGAGCTGGCACTTCTTCGCGTTCAGCTTGAAGTTGGTCGCCTGCATTCTCTGTAGCACCTTACTCAGATTCTCGACATGGTCTTCAAAAGTCTTACCGACGATAATGATATCGTCCAGGTATAGCAGGCAGGCGTCGTAAGTCAGTCCTCTCATCACTGACTCTATAAGTGGTTGGAAGGTAGCTGGTGCGTTGCAGAGGCCAAAGGGCATAACTGTGAACTGCCAGAGCCCTTGGCCTGTCGAGAAATCGGTCTTCTCCTTGTCTCTCGGGTCTAGAGCTACCTGCCGGTAGCCCGACTTCAGGTCCAGGGTCGAGGACCACTGTGCACCAGCTAGCGTGTCCAGGGTGTCGTCAATCCGGGGTAAGGGGAAACAGTCCTTCCAGGTGACAGCGTTCAGCTTCCTGTAGTCCATGCAGAAGCATAGCTCGCCGTTCTTCTTCGTCATCAGGACTACAGGGGAACACCAAGGGCTGTCAGACTCTGCAATCACTCCCCTGAATCTTATGTCCTCCAGCATGTCTCGTACGTCCCTTGCATCGCCAGCGGAACTCGTCTAGGTGGTTGTCGAATAGGCCGGGCGTCCCCAGTGTCGATGCGGTGAAGCACTTTGTCCGTGCGGCCGTAGTCACTGTTACCTTGGCTGAAGACGCTCTGGTATCGTCTCAGAAGTTGTCGAACTTTCTCCAGCTGCTCTGCGGTTAGGTGGTCGGCCGCCCTCTCTAGTAGGCCTTCTAGCCGGGGCCCCAGGTGTTGCGTCAGCACTGGCTCCTGTGTCTTGTCGATTTCTGTTACGCTTAGCACGGGCTCGCACGTTCCCAACTCCGTCCCGGCCTGGACGTTGTGTTTGGTGTCCGTTGGATTTAGCAGTCTGACTGGCACCTCCTCTCGGCACGGCAACAATGCCCTGGCTACACATAGTCCATGTACAGGCGTCTTCTGGTCCAGCATCATGTTCCTGGTTCTTTGGTCTTCCAGTCGCGCTGTCACCACCACCTCGCTACTCGCGGGGACAACCACGTCTGCGTTCAAGACGACCCTGCAGATTCCAAGGCGCTCTTCGGGTTGACGGAGTATAACCTCTTCTCCGTTGAGCCGCAGGACCTTCCTGCCGACGTCGACCGTCGCCTCGTGGCTCCTGAGGGTATCCAGTCCCAGAATCACCTCCTCAGCCACCTTCGCGACGAACACCCACAGACGCACGGCACTCCGTCCCAAGGTCAGCTTCAGCAGGGCCTGCTTCTAACAGACAAGGTGTCGCCCGATGCCGTCATCAGCTGGTATAGTCGGCTCGGCTTCCTGGATGGCTAACCCTTGGCTATGTCGGGTCTGATGATGGTCACGGCTGCCCCGGTGTCCACCAGCACGCGGCACAGTTTCCCTCTCACCCAACCATCCGCGATGAGGCTGTCATCCATCCGCCGGCTGACGGCGCGTAGTGTCAATCGAGGGGATGGTGGTGATGGCGCCGACGTGCCCCTCGCCACGGCGGCACTTACTCGTTTCCCGGCTGCTCTCCCTGGTGTGGGCAGTCTCTCTCCAGGTTTTCCGGCTGTCCACATCCCCAACACAGGCCACTAGGTCTTCGCCAGCGTCTCTCGGCTGGTCTTCTGTCTCCGGTGTAGTGCACACTCCTCGTCCTCGACGTCGGGGTAGCCGGCACCTTGGCCGCCTCCATCCTCAATGCTGCCGTCAGCATCTCGTGGATGGTTGTGTAGTCGCCGAGCATTAGGCGCTGACGTATCTCGGTGTCTCGTACCCCGTCGACAAAGGCGTAGGCGGCTTCCCGGGATATGAACTTCGGTGGAAGGTCAACCAAGGCCTTGCTAGCCAGCTGTTCAATCGCCAGGGCGAACTCCTGCAGCGTCTCCCCTGGTTGTTGCGACCTTGTCTTCAGCTGACTGCGGTAGGCTGTGGCTAGGCGGTGGTTCCCGAACCGGATCTCCAGGGTTTCCAGATATCCTTGGGAGCCGCCGTTATCTGGACCGCGTTTAGGACTTCTGCGGCCCGTCCCTGGAGGCTGGATATTAGCTCTGCGGCCTCTTCCTCCAGTGACCACTTGTTACGCCTGGCCACCGTGTCGAACTGGCGGCAGAAGACCTCGAACGTTGACGTACCGTCATATTTCGGAGGTTTGACGCGCGCTGATGTTGTGTCGCGTCCCGGCCTGTCGGCCTTAAAATCCTTCAACCTCCTGCCGACGACGTCCTCCACCATGGCGTTCAGGGACTTGACGTTGTGTTCGGCGTTTCCTTCTAGGTTGTTTACGCGGTTAGCAAGGTCTTCGACGTTTTCCACCATGGCGTTCAGGGACTTGGCGTTACTGTCGACCTTTTCCTCAAGATCATTGAAGCGGTTCGCCAGGTCTTCGACGCGCTCGTCCACTTGGCCCATCCGCTTGCCCAGCTCCGTCACGTCATCCCTCACGCCGGGCAACTGTTCTTCAAATTTGGCGGCGAGAGCCTCGTTCACCACCTTCATTTCCGTGGTCAGTTCGGCCATCTTTGCGTTCATTGTCGTGGCCAAGTTGTTGTTTGCAGCTTCCGTCTTCACAGCGAGGTTGTCATTCGCTGTCTTTATTTCTTTCAGTTCCACTGTCAGGTTGTTGTTTGCCGTCTGCGTCTTCTTGTTAATTCGTTCATCTTCGCGGCTAAGTTGTTTTTTGCCGTCTCCAATTTTTCTAAAATCTGTGCCAATGCAGCCTCCATCGCTGTAATATCCCACTTACTGACACCAGTTGTGACTTTGTGGGTTCGTGAAATTAAAAGTCCAATTGCACAAACTCAAAATGTTCTTTATTTCCACCGAATTACAGTTGGAACACTTGCCGATTACATAAAATTACGTAGTGCAGACAATTACAATTCACCAGTTCGTCTGTCACAGGTCCATTCCAAACTCACAATTACGTACAACTCCTCTAATACACGTACACAGTCTTTAGGTCCGTTCGCTAGCACGGCGCTCCTCACGGCTGCTCGCCAAGAGCTGAACTGACTCGTCCACTGCAGCCTTTAGATAAGAAGATTGCTGTTTCTGGAAGCTTTACGGCTCGGAATGTCATCCCGATGGTTCCAGACATTGGGGGGAGGGGAATGAGATGGCTAGTGATGCTTTTTCAACCATCCCCTCAGCACTACACAGATAAATGGGTAGGCGTGGCTGAATGCTTCCTGTCTGGCCCCCACCTGCCAGCTGCTGGTTCTCTCGGGAATTTTGATGTTCGGGTGACAATACCTAAATCACTTTATATAATTTGTAAACCATGAGTGATAGAATCTTCCTATACAGAAAGGTAGATCTTGATAAAGTATACAATTTATTTAAATAATTTTTTCTATGTGTTATTTGAACCAATAACTTTGTTATTGGTTTGAATTTTCAAATGTTTACACATTCTTCACCTGTTAAGTCATTAATATAATTTTGGTTCCAACTAGTATTCCATGACCCATATATTGCTGAATTGGGAAAAAAAGAAGAAAATTGATAAATTCAAAAGACAACAGAGATGCAGACAAATAACTACTCTTTCCTTAATCAGTAATAAACTTCTTACACAAAATTTATATACCATCCCAGAGCCTGATGCGCCGTGGCTCAGTGGTTAGACCGCTTGGCTCTCACCAAGGCGACCCAGGTTCAATCCCAGGTGACCGCAAAGTGAGATTTGTGGTGGACAACACGGTGCTGGGGCGGGGACCTCCGGTTTCCCCCGCCATCTCATTCCACTGGTGCTCCATCTTCATCTCATGTATCATCAGTGTCATCGCCTGCGGTGCCGTATGTAGTAAAAGTGGGCGTTAAACACTACACATTTCATTTATCCCAGAGCTATATAACTTTTGCAAAAAGTCATCAAAGAACCCATTACTTTGGCCTACAAAACAAATTCAGTGTACAACCCCTTTTGAAATCTCATAATACAAAAGAGAAACCCACAGACAAAAAAATCAGGTGTTTACCAGATAAATTGCAAAGGCTGTGACAACTTTTACATGGGCAAAAGGAATTTGAACTTTACGCTTTAAGAGCACTTTAGGAACATCAAGAACAAAGAAATAGACAAATTGGCAGTAGTGTACCATTTTTGGAATGAGAATCACGATATAGAATGAAGAAATCCATTTATTAAAAAGTGTAAGTTCATCAAGCTACCAACAGAGATGCCCCTGTCACCTCCAAGGAGTTCACCAAATCAAAATTTAACAGTCAACATTGTCTGAGGATGTTAGAGAGGTCCTAACAAAACATATTCTAGGTAAATATATGAAGCATCAAGTACTTGTTTGACTCAAAATATGTATTAATTTTACACTTTGTTGTATCATAGTCCTTACTCATTAAGAATGTTAAGACATTAATACGTAAAAAACAGAAGGTAGCAACAGTGATGCAACAAATACTACATAAAACATAATTGTTTGTCTTTAACTTCATTTATCTTTTAAGAAAATTGATGAAAATTTCCACAGGATTCCATACTAGTTTTGCAAATGTGGTTTGCATCATCACTCAATATTTCCCGTGTTGTCAACATTACTGTCGCTAGATATCCTGATAAATAATAAAAATTCAGATTTTACAGACGTTGAATTTGATTCCTACATAATTCCTCAAGATGAATTAAATTCTTCTAATATTCCTCTTAATCTGGCATTATCAATTTAATTGTTTAGATTGCAACCAGGTTTATATTGGAAAGACCAAAAGTAATTTAGAAACCAGAACAACATTTTTGAAATATTAGATATAATCAGACTGATAATCGGCCATGGCAAATCATTTTTGGTCATTTAACCATGAAATTAATCCAGATGTTAAATTATTAAGAGTTAAATTGTCTGATAGATTTAAAGGTTTGTGTAAACAGTTTATTTAAAAAAATAGAAGTCGCATTTCTTGAAATATAGCCAATCAATTCTCTCTTTAAGTTTGTTGCATTTTCAGAGTTTGGCAATAAATAAAAGAATAATAAGACATCTAGTGATAGTAACACTTGTCGCGGTACTTTTAACATTGAAGTTGTGGGATGGGTTGATTCTCACCTGCACTCGTCCCGCATTGTGTCTGGGGTTGCTGTATTCAACCCTCTGAGAAGAAAACGATGAAGAAACCATGTGTTGTAGATTCTTCTCAATCTGAGCCTTCTGCTCTGATCTGGCACTTAGATATAGCAATGCCTCTAGACAATCTCCGGTGCTGCTCCAGTCGTTGCATGAGAACTCTGTTACTCAGGCGTGGTCTCGAATGAGGGAATTTACTTTTTATCTTCTGAAAAAATAATTCCATTTTTTTTCAAATTAATATAATTCTTTTAATTCAGTGTAATAAATTTACATAACATGACGTAATGTAGATACACAATGAGCTTGATCAATGTAATTGATTTGTATTTATGCAGAGATTGTAAATAAAGTTTATAATCTCTTTAGATTATAGAATATAATTTACATCTTTCCTACACGACGTTCCAACACAATTGTACATCCGTTCACTTCAATAATTGCAAATGCGAAACACATCTGTTCACTTCGCGGTCACCATCGAAAGACGCTTTCTTTCGTATATCCTTCTCCAAGATTATTGACTTTTCCTTCACTTGTTACCATCGCTACCACTCAAACTCAGTTCTCACTCATCCACGTCACACATTATGCAATCTAACTACCATTCAAAACAAATTAACATAATTTCATTCACATGTAGCATCATCTCATGATCTACTGAATTTTAACAATTTTTCTTGCTTATTCTAACATTGCATATTGATTTTTTAAACCACATATTTAAACAGATTTAAATATTTTTCAATTCTGTTACACACTGAAATGAAGGAAATACTGACTGGCGATGCAAACATTTGTGATACTAATCTCTTGAATTACATGCAAATTTTTATCAATTTTCTTAAAAGATAAGTGAAGTTGTGACAAATAATTATATTTTGTGTAGTATATTAAGTCATTTTAGTTAATTGATGGAAATTAATCATTTCTCCACAATAGCTCTATTTAGGCTAAGATTTTTGATAGATAGTCAACATGAAAAATTCAGTGCCATGGCATTGATTAATTGATTAATTTCCATCAATTAACTAAAATAATAAGAGTTAAATTATGAAGCCTGGGACACAAGTACTGACGATAGTAAGTTGCCACAAACGGTGTATCTTGAATGCGAGTCCCCAGTGGTTTACCAGGGAAATATACGAGTCAAATGGACAATTTAATGTTATGATGGCAAGTTGGCCATGGTAGCTCAATGGGTAAGAGCAACTGGTTGGAAACGAGGAGATCCGTGGTTCAAATCCCGGCCATGGCATTGCATTTTTCTTGTTGACTCATCTATATTAAGTCATTGTTTTGCTTTTCTCATAGTCAAACAAAGAGGATGCAGTTTCAAAGCATAGCGACCCACTTTTTAAAACTCTGATTATTATTTTAACAGATGTATCCCTGTATCCCCTTATACTACAGTGTATTTGTAATGAAAAGTTTAACTCAATTAACAAGAAATAAATAGAAGAATAAGCTTGTGTAGAACAATGACTGTCAAAAGTCATGCAATAGATCAAGTTTTCTTTTTGTTATTTCTAGTGCAACTGCTGACAGAAGAATACAGTACAATGTCCCCAGGAACATTGGAAGCTCAGGGTCTCATAAACCAAGCAGAATACCAGAAAGTGGCAGCACTTACAATGTCAGCATCACCTGATGCGCACAAGAAAATTGCAGGTAAGCCTGTACCTAGTTGTGTGTAAGGTCATGGTAAACTTTATGACAGAATCTTAACACATTTTGTTTTTTTTCCCCCCCTTGCTTACTAACATATTGGGTGACAGACTTCTTTGGACGCGTAAAGGACAAGGCAGGGGATATGGAACGCATTCTCAAGGAGAAAGATAAGCATGGTAACTTTACTACAGTCAACTTGATGCATGTTAACAGATAGAATGTGAATTGAAGTTGGAATAAATAACTCATCTGTTAGCCACTTTTATATTTTATCTTTTCATATTATTAGCTCCATGTACATAACAGTAGATAACGTATGTACATAAGTTCTTTGTAAATAAACATAATAGGGAATTCATTTATCGTAGGAACTCTACAGTTAAGTGAAACTTTGATGTATAATTCTTGTGATATATTTCAATTGCAGTAGTTTTTGGAAAACAATTTGTCACATTGATTTTATATTAAGAATAGTTAGCAGTTTGTTCCCAATAAAAATACTAATGGTGGACATAAAATGAAGAAATTAAAACCTAATACATTAGTAGAAGATATGTATGTGAGATTTAATACACCCTTACTTTATAAAACTATTTCTAGTTGGCTTACTGCTTCAGTACTCAAAATTTAGAGGACATGTTTCACACTGCATTGACTGAGCAGGATAGCTCAGGCTATTTCATCTGTGGCATGCATTTGGGAGGTCTGGGTTCAACTCCCGTGGCTGGCCACCTGACCCATGGGGTTTTCAGGGGTTTTCCCAGGTTACCAAGCAGATGCTGGGTAGGTTATTTAAATTGCTGAACTTTCTTGTCCCTCCATTTCATCTCCATTATCATTTCACATCATCTCAAATCTGGTGGTTTCTTTCAGGGTAGAAGTGTCGGCGACTGTCTCTACATTGCATAAGAGGATGATATCCTCTCGGTAAAACTTTTTCCTCTGGTAGGACAATTTCCAATCTTCAAACTTGGTCTGCTGGGGCCGTTTCTGAACCACAGTAGGGTGGGATGCTAGTCGTACTGGCCTGCTGGGGAGTTTCCAACTGGTAAAGTGTAGGGACCCTGCTATCTGCATTGTCATGGTTCCTTGAGACGGCCACCCTCTGTCTCCTCTCACCTCATCCTTCCTCCTGGGGCTGCTTCACTTGGGGCTTAGGTACAAATAGATCAAGTATGGATCTCTGTGTCAAATCCTCATTGTAGCGTAGTCCAGTCCATAGTGTTGTCTGTATCATCAGCTCATTATTGACTGCCAATATTGGATATTGTCACCCAATTATCGGAAAGCACGACCAACTGGCAGCTGAGTAGGGGACCGGAGGCATTTAGCCCACGCCTACCCATTTATCTCGTGTCACTAACTGAGGAGATGATTAGGGAAGTGTCACTGGTCGCTGGCCGCCTCTTTCCCCTCCCCCCTGGCGTCTGGAACATTCGGGATTATTTTCTGAACCGCGAGACTTCTAGAAACAGCAAGATCGTTATATAAGGCCTGCAGTGGGCGAGTCAGTTCAGTTCTTGGCGAGCAGCCGTGAGGATCGCCGAGGTTAGCGAACGGACTGGAAGACGGTGTACGTGTATCAGAGGAGTTGTACGTAATTGTGAGCGTGGAATGGACCAGACGAACTGGTGGATTGTAATTGTGTGCGCTAAGTAATTCTTTGTAATCGGCAAGTGTTCCAGCTGTAATTCGGTGGAAATAAAGAACATTTTGAGTTTGTGCAATTGAACTTTTAATTTCACGAACCCACCAAGTCACAACTGCTGTCAGGAGTGGGATATTACAGCGATGAAGGCTGCATTGGCACAGATTTTAGAAAAGTTGGAGATGGCAAATAACAACTTGGCCGCGAAGATGAATAAATTAACAACGAAGACGGAGACGGCAAACAACAACCTGGCAGCGGAACTGAAAGAAAGACGGCGAATGACAACCTCACCGCCGAACTGAAGGAAATAAAGATGGCGAATGACAACCTCGCTGCGAAGACGGAAGCTGCAAACAACAACCTGGCAGCGGAACTGAAGGAAATAAAGACCGAATTGACCTCGGAAATTAAAGCGGCGAACGAGGTTCTCGCCGACAAATTTGAAGAACGGTTGGCCGGCGTGAGGGATGATGTGACGGAGCTGGGCAAGCGGATGGGCCAAGTGGACGAGCGCGTCGAGGACCTGGCGAGCCGCGTTAACGACCTGGAAGGAAAGGCCGACAGCAGCGTCAAGTCCCTGAACGCCATGGTGGAGGACGTCGTCGGCAGGAGGTTTAAGGATTTGAAGGCCGACGCACCGGGACGTGACACAACATCAGCGCGCGCCAAACCTCCGAAATATGACGGCGCGTGAACGTTTGAGGTCTTCCGCCGCCAGTTCGACACGGTGGCCAGGCATATTAAGTGGTCATATTAAGGAGGAAGAGGCCGCGCAGCTAATCGCCAGTCTCCAGGGACGGGCCGCAGAAGTCCTAAACGCGGTCCAGTCAGCGGCGGTTCCCAAGGATATCGGGAGGCCCTGGAGAACCGTTTTGGAAACCACCGCTTAGCCGCAGCGTACCGCAGCCAGCTAAAGGCAAGGTCACAGCAGCCAGGGGAGACGCTGCAGGAGTTCGCCCTGGCAGTTGAACAACTGGCTAGCAAGGACCTAGCCGACCTCCCACCAGAGTTCGTATCCCGGGAAGCTGCCTACACATTCGTTGACGGGGTACGAGACACGGAGATTCGTCAGCGCCTAATGCTCGGCGATTATAAAACCATCCACGAAGCGCTAACGGCAGCATTAAGGATGGAGGCGGCCAAGGTAACAGCTATCCCGGCGTCGAGAACGAGGAGTGTCCGCTACATCGGAGACAGAAGACCAGCCGAGGGACGCCGGCGAAGACCTAGTGGCCTGTGTTGGGGGTGTGGACAGCCCGGACACCTGGAGAGAGAGTGCCCACACCAGGAAGAGCAGCCGGAAAAGGAGTAAGGGCCGTCGTGGAGAGGGGCACGTCGGCCCAATTACCACCATCCCCTCCAGTGACACTGCGCGCCGTCAGCCGGCGTATGGATGACAGCCTCATCGCGGACGGTTGGGTGAGAGGGAACCCGTGCCGCGTGTTGGTGGACACCGGGGCAGCCGTGACCATCATCAGACCTGACGTGGCTAAGGGTTTGCCGACAAGGAAGCCGAGCCGACCATACCAGCTTGTCACGGCATCGGCGACACCTTGCCTGTGGAGAAGGAGGCCCTGCTGAAGCTGACCTTGGGACGGAGTGCCGTGCGTCTGTGATTGTTCGTCGCAAAGGTGGCTGAGGAGGTGATTCTGGGACTGGATACCCTCAGGAGCCACGAGGCGACGGTCGACGTCGGCAGGAAGGTCCTGCGGCTCAACAGAGAAGAGGTTATACTCCGTCAACCCGAAGAGCGCCTTGGAATCTGCAGGGTCGTCTTGAACGAGAACGTGGTTGTCCCCGCGAGGAGCGAGGTGGTGGTGACGGCGCGACTGGAAGGCCAGAGAACCAGGAATATGTTGCTGGACCAGAAGACGCCTGTACACAGACTATGTGTAGCCAGGGCATTGCTGCCGTGCCGAGAGGAGGTGCCAGTGAGACTGCTAAATCCAACGGACACCGACCATGACGTCCAGACCGGGACGGATTTGGGAACCTGTAAGCCCGTGGTGAGCGTAACAGCAATCGACGAGACACAGGAGCCGATGCCGACGCAAAACCTGGGGCCCCGGCTAGAAGGCTTACTGGAGAGGGCTGCCGACCATCTGACCGCAGAACAGCTGGAGAAAGTTCGACAGCTGCTGAGGCGATACCAGCGCGTCTTCATTACAGCCGCACGGACAAAGTGCTTCACCGCATCGACACCGGGGACGCCTGGCCTATTCGGCAACCATCTAGACACGTTCCGCTGGCGAAGCAAGGGGCGGTACGAGACATGGTGGAGGACATGAGATCCAGGGGAGTGATTGAAGAGTCTGACAGCCCTTGGTGTTCCCCTGTGGTCTTGGTGACGAAGAAGAATGGCGAGCTACGCTTCTGCGTGGACTACAGGAAGCTGAACGCTGTCACCCGGAAGGACTGTTTCCCCTTACCCCGGATTGACGACACCGTGGACACGCTAGCTGGTGCACGGTGCTTCTCGACCCTGGACCTGAAGTCAGGCTACTGTCAGGTAGCTCTAGACCCAAGAGACAAGGAGAAGACCGTATTCTCGACAGGCCAAGGGCTCTGGCAGTTCACAGTTATGCCCTTTGGCCTCTGCAACGCACCAGCTACCTTCCAGTGCCTCATAGAGTCAGAGATGAAAGGACTGACTTAAGACGCCTGCCTGCTGTACCTGGACGACATCATCATCGTCGGTAAGATTTTTGAAGACCATCTCGAGAATCGTAGTAAGGTGCTACAGAGACGCAAGCGCCCAACTTGAAGCTGAACGCAAAGAAGTGCCAGCTCTTCCGCAAGGAGGTGAACTACTTGGGCCACATAGTTTCAGCAACCAGAGTGGCACAGATCCGGAGAAGACACAGGCTGTGAGAGATTGGCCTCATCCAAGGGATAAGAAAGAGTTGCGCAGTTTCCTGGGGCTGTGCAGTTATTACCGCCACTTCATAAAGGAGTTCTCCAACATCGCCAAACCCCTCACCCGCCTGACAGAGAAACACCGGCCTTATGTGTGGACGGAGGACGCCGAAGACGCTTTCCAGCACCTGAAGAAGACCCTGTGAAGTGCTCCAATTTTGGGATTTCCACAACCAGATGGCGCCTTCATTGTGGGCACCGACGCCAGCGACCATTGCATTGGAGGCATCCTATCACAGATCCAGGATGGCCATGGCCAAGGTAGAGAAGAACTACTGCGTCACCCGGCGAGAATTATTGGCGGTAGTAAAGACCTCTGAGCACTTCCACAAGTACCTGTACGGTCAGTCATTCCACATGAGGACTGACCATTCCGCTCTAACCTGGCTATTGAGCTTTAAGAACCTGGAAGGCCAGACGGCACGTTGGGTTCAGAGGCTGCAGGAGTACGACTTCAATTCGGAACATCACAGAGGGAAGAGCCACGGTAACGCAGATGCTATGTCCCGAAGGCCCTGTCCAGAAGAGTGCGGCCAGTGCACAAGAGTGGAAGAGAAGGAGGAAGGAGCGTGCCGCAGCAGTCCGAGTAGTCACGGCGGTGCCTGCGCATGGCTGGGATAGCGCAGGCCTGAGAAGGGAGCAGTTGGCGGACGCAGGCTAGTGGCCACTTTTTAGGGAAGTGGAGGCCGGGACAAGAGCAACCTGGGGGGACATCGCACCGAGGAGCGCCACCTACAAGTCGTACTGGGCCTAATGGGACTCGTTGAAGACCAGAGAGGGCGTGTTGTTCCGGGTATGGGAATCGCGTGATGGGGAGACGCAGAGAGATCAGTTGGTACTTCCCCGGAGTAAGGTCCCTGAAGTTTTGGAGGAAGTGCACTCCGGTACTTCAGGAGGACACCTGAGAGCGAACCGGACGATTGACAAACTACGACAGCGCTACTAATGGCTGAGGCTCCAAGCAGACGCTGAGAGATGGTGCCGTCAATGTCACGTGTGCACAGCGAGTCGCGGCCCCCAGACTAGGAGCCGGGGTGGAGCAAGTGTTCTGCCGATTTGGGGTACCGTTAGAGCGGCACAGTGACCAGGGCACCAGTTTTGAGTCCAACCTGATGAAGGAGGCACTAGAAAGACTTGGGGTTAGCAAGACCCGCACAACACCTCTGCATCCCCAGTCGGATGGCATGGTCGAAAGGTACATCAAGACCTTAGAGGAACACTTGAGGAAGGTCATGGCCAGCCATCAGCGAGACTGGGACGTCAAGGTGCCACTGTTCTTGCTGACCTACCGCTCGTCTGCACACGACACAACTGGGATGACGCCAGCCAGCTTAATGTTCAGCTGAGAGCTATGCCTCCCTTGTGACCTGGCTTTTGGAAGCCCTCTGGAGGCGAAACAGCCAGCGACCGAGTATATGTAGAACCTGGTGGACCACCTCCATGACGTGCACGAGATGGCTGGCCAGAACATCCAGAAGGCGAGCGACCGCATGAAGACCCGATACGACAGGCAAGCCAACAGCCAAGGGTTCCAGCAAGGTGACCTGGTCTGGTTGTACCGCTCTACCCGGACCAAGGGACGCTGTCTGAAGCTTCAGCAGCCATGGCAAGGATCGTACTGGGTGGTGAAGAGGATTAACGAAGTGGTCTACCATATGCAGAAGGTGCCCCGAGGAAAGATGTTGGTGGTACACCTGGATTGCCTACCTCACTAAGATGGTGCTGTTCGGGACAACCAGCTTTGAGGAGGGAGCAGTGTCACCCAATTATCGGAAAGCACGACCAACTGACAGCTGACTAGGGGACCGGAGTTATTCAGGCCACGCCTACCCATTTATCTCGTGTCACTATCTGAGGGGATGATTAGGAAAGTGTCACTGGTCACTGGCCGCCTCTTTCCCCTTGCCCCTGGCGTCTGGATTATTTGGGATTATTTTCTGAACCACGAGACTTCCAGAAACAGCGATATCCCTATATAAGGCCTGCAGTGGACGAGTCAGTTCAGTTCTTGGCGAGCAGCCGTGAGGAGCACCGAGGTTAGCGAACGGACTGGAAGACGGTGTACGTGTATCAGAGGAGTTGTATGTAATTGTGAGCGTGGAATGGACCTGTGACAGACGAACTGGTGGATTGTAATTGTGTAATTCTATTTAATCTGCAAGTGTTGCAACTGTAATTCGGTGGAAATAAAGAACATTTTGCGTTTGTGCAATTGGACTTTTAATTTCACAAACCCACAAAGTCACAATATTCACTTTTTCTACTGTTGTATAAGAAGACATAAATATTTATTGAGCAGGTTTCGGCTGTTTCTTATGGGCAACTCTTTTTTATAAGTAGGCCGTTGAATCATTCCTTCTTAACCCTCATGTTTGAAGGGAATACACCTGTTATTGGTCTATTGATCGATTGGATCAAGTATGGCAAATCATTGGGATATAGCCAACCTTTCCTTCATTTGTCAGATGAAAGACATTCCTACTGCCGTGACAAGACACCAATGAATGTGTAAATGGCATTTCCTCTATTTTTGGTGGAACAGTTACACCTCTGTATACCTCAATCTCCAGAGCTTATCTGTTAAAGCATGGTGCAAATGGACAAGAAGGGGATGGTATTTGCGTATTTGCGTAGGAGAGGCTGTAAGAGGCACATCACTACCCTTGTTGAGTTATTGTACTCTTTCACGGCTATACAGATGACCTTTTTTGCAACTAAAAGGATGGAGTAGGAGCTCTCTGTAAATTCTTTTCTTTCTGTAAGTATGTTGAAATTATTTCAAAAACATTGATGAAGAAATTGATGCAGTTTATACTTCCTTACAAAGTCTGTTTGCTTGGAGAAATAAGCTTTCCAACATAATTCTCTTATGAGATCCAAAACAGCTATTGAGGCTGTCATTTCAACTGACTGCCCTAAAATAGAAAAAAATAATAAATAAATAAATAAATGAAATTCGTAATATGACTAAACATCTCTAAAATTTAAATAAATGCATAGTTTTCAGTGGATTCCATCCCACTGTGAAATTGCTAGGAATGAGCATGCAGTTATGTTGGCCAAGAAGAGTTCCAGAATTTCTCAAACAAAACAAATATCCCCAATAAAACTACAAAAACACTTTAGCTCCACTTACATTTAAAATTAGGACATGTTTCAAGAACCACGCATCCCCATCATCAGCTGATGTTCGACTAGTTCTTCAGGTGACTGCCTCCCTCTCCTGGCGCTGTTCAACGAGTTGAATGACGTCATCCACTATTGATCTTTTGAAATTCATGGCTCTCTTTCTATTCTTGTGTATATCTTTTAAAATATCGTATTTACTCTGGAAACTTGAAATGCAAGGATCTCCATTATAAACTTAAAACAAATCCATATATGAGTCATTCCATGTCAAAACGAACACATCTGAGACATGACCTTTTTGTATTTTCTCCATTTTTTTTACGTAACACCTAGAAGAATTTAATAACCTGTCTATTTTGTTTTTGGTGTGGCACGATTATTTAGAGGTTTTTGAATATTATATTTTCCGTATATTTGCCTTCTGTATTCTATGAAAACCTTTATAACAGATTATGTGAATAATGAAATGTTAGTGTTTGTGACATTATGAAGTACAAATATTGCATTTAATATGCTATTTTTTTAGGTTCAGTGAAAACAAAAAATGGGCCCAATTTAGGGGATAGTTTTTTCAAATTGTGTTAATTAGCAAATGCTTACTTTATAAAAATGGAAAAAATATCATCGAATTACAATGGTTTCAGAATGGGATTAAGGTATACTTTACTGCTGGTGCGTGAGGTGAGTCACGTGGGCCAAGAGAGCTGTGAACGCGTGGGGAGCTATCATTTTACTTCTGCTATTTACCTTTTTTTTCCTCCCTTTTTCGTCAATGCTGATGCTAGGAGGCGCTTGGGTTCCCTCAGGGCGAGGGAGCCTAAGCATCTGACCTGAGATGAAATCAGGGTTGAGGGGTTGGCCCAATGCCTGAGATGAATGATTGATGGAGCAATTGATGAAATGATGGGGAGGAAACCCACCCGAGCACCATGTTGTCCACCACAAACCCCACTTTGCGGTCGCCTGGGATTGAACCCGAGCCACCTAGGTGAGAGCCAAGCGGTCTAACCACTCAGCCATGGCATGACCACGCTATTTATCGTTCAGATGCACAATAAGTTGAAACCTCAGTATGTTATCAACTGACATTTTGTCTAAGCTCTGAAGTGTGGAAGTTATTTTTCATCATATCAGATTTGGCTCAAAGGAGTTATTATTACTCTTTTAATCCATTCAAATTAGTTAACCACAGAGTAAGACATAAAAAGTTAAGGGCAGTAACCTCAGCAATGCTCATTAAACTCAAACTGGAAGGGGTAAACCTATCTCGCTATTTGAAAGTGTGACAATTGCCACAAGAAAATTTCAAAACTTCCAAAGCAACAAAGTACAACTGAGTTAGGTGTACCAAGTGCTAGTGAAAGTGTAGTACTAGAAGAATGTGAAAATGCAGATAGTGATGGTTTTTCCTCATTCTCCAGTGATGAAAAAAATATGGACACAAAAGATGCAGCAGGAAAACTGAATGAGAGTTTAGTGGCAATAGGAGAATCGCCTATAAAAAACAGAAAATTGTCGCAAAAATGCTATCCTCAGGATAAGTTTCAGAAAATATTGCAGGCAATGGAGGATAAAGTATTTCATATTGCAGACACCACTTCAAATGAAAATTCAAATCATTCTGAAATAATATAGAAACTAATAGATGATGAAACAGAAACTAATACATGAAACTGATGACAAAACTCTCAAAATACAAATACTGACAATTTTTGACAGCTGGTCTTACAATAAAATAAAACAACATTTTGATGTGTCAACTCACATGATACGAATATCTAAACAGGTGGCTAAAGAAAAAGGAATTTTAGGAACTCCAGATACCAAATCAGGAAAAAGCCTTGACCCATCTATATTAAAAAAAGGTGTCTGAATAATTTTGATAATGTGAGTACGGTTATGCATGGCAGAAAAAATGTAGTTTCTGTTAAAGAAAATGGTAAGAGAATCCATAAATAGAAAAGATTGACACTTTGCAATTCTTAAGGAAACTTACCAAAGCATCTGGATGTCAGAATACGGTTTACAAAATTTGCGGAATTAAGGCCAAAGGAATGTGTACTTCTTGGAACTAGTGGAACCCATTCAGTTTGTTTTTGTGCTCATCACGAAAATGTCAAATCAATGCTTGATTGTATCAGTATTTATCGTCTCACTGCAAATTCAAATCCCATTTTAACCAATTATAAGGACTGCTTGACACACATCGTCTGCAACCCCCCATCATCTAACTGTTTTTAAAGACATGTAAAGCTTGTCCAGGAACTGAAAATATAACAAATCATTTACAACAATTGCTTGATGAACAAGATACTTGAGATATAAATATATTAATTTTGACGTCACTGTTACTAAATTCCTCCAAACACACATCAAGATACTTGAGGTTACCTACAGTCAGTGTGTGACTGTGGATCGCACAAATTTAGAAACCTTGATATCGCCCGTATAGTATTTTCTAGGCAAATTAACAACAAAACTCAGCAGTTTACTTCGACATACATTCATAGCTCAGCAGCAGAATTTATTTTTGTGGGAGTCTAAAGAAAATCTGGCATTAGGCGAATGCATAGTGATTCCCGATTTCTCAGAAAATTATGCTTTTGTTATTCATGATTCTGTTAAGGGGGTACACTGGAACAAAGTCAGGTCACAATTCATTCTTTTGTCGCCTACTATAAAGACAATAGTGACATAAAACATTTTAACTTTGTTGCTATTTCTGAATGCTTAAAACACGACACCAGAGCTGTCCACCTTTTCCAAACAGAACTGTTACTTCGAATTTAACTGTATTGGAACACCACAGTGAAACGGAATAATTATTAAATTATAGATGAGTCTTATTTATATCTGATGTGTAATAAATAAGACTCATCTATAATTTAATAAAACTGTTACTGTTTCTGAAACAGCAACTGAGAGTACTGCATAAAGTAATACATTTTTTCAGATAGGTCAAGTGCTCAGTATAAAACATGAAAATGACTTATATTCAAGCAGAGTGGCACGTTTTTGCCACATCCCACGGAAAAGGACCTTGTGATGGCATTGGTGGTACTGTTAAGACTTGCAATGAAAGCTAGCCTTCAGCCTGGAATAGACCCTATCACAACTCCAAGAAAACTGTTCAGCTGGGAAGAGAAGAACATTTCCATGTAGTTTTCAACTTTTTCTCCTATAGTCAACATAAGGAGCATAATAATGTATTTCAATCAGGATAACAAGCAAAAGTGGTGTGAGGCACTTTACAGTTGCATTCTTTTGTGCCAATATCTGTATCTCAGGCAGTAATAAAAAAACTATTCATTGCAAAGAGAAGGGAGAGTGGTGAATATTAAAACTCCTTAACCGATCTATGATTAATTTTAAATCAATGCAACAAAAAAAAACGTGGTGACTGCAAGTGTAAATTTGTGACTGGAATTTTAAACTACGGAATGTTGTGTGATGAATGTGATCAGAGAGTATCATCACCGAGCTTCTGGAAACAGTAATAATTAATTGGCCTTGTAGGTGATGACGGCAGTGCAATGCAAGATAATAGTGGTCTGAACTATAAAACCCAGTATTTACAGCATAGTAAGTCACCATTAAGGTAGTTGTCTTGTGTGTTTATGAGAACTCCTTGTGGTTTACCAGGAAAAACCACAAGTCAGTTGGAGAATTTAATGTCATCCTGGCATGTTGGCCATAGTAACTCAATGATTAAGAGTGGCTGGATGGAGACCAGAGGATCTGTGGTTCAATTCCTGGCTATGGCATGGAATATTTCAGTCTATCTTTCCATACTTTGTCCTACACACGGCTTATGTGAAAGAACAATTCATTTCCAGAAAAATCATTGTACTGTACCCAAGATTTTTATATGGAGACTTCATCAGAAATACATGTTCTGAGCCCTATTGAAACTTCTCAAAAAGTATTTTAGAAATAGGTCTGTGTATTTGTATCTGTGAACAGCCTAAGTCAAAAATGAAAAGTAGATTAAACATAAAACTTAGTTATTTTTGATTAATTAGAGCCAACTGAAAAATTCAATGCCATGGCCGGGATTTGAACCACGGATCTACTGGTTTCCGTCCAGTTGCTCTACCCTTGAGCTACCATGGTCAACGTGCCTTCCTGACATTAAATTCTCCAATTGACTCATCATATTTCCCGGTAGACCACTTTAGGATTCTCAAATTTGAGACAACCACTTGTGGCGACTTACTATTGTAAGTACTTAATTACCAGGATTAAAAGGATTAAAAGGATTAATTCTTTAAGGATTAATTCCTCAATATAAATTTACATAAAACTTAGTGTTTAAGTCCATGATTTCCAAGAGAAGGTTTAAAAAAAGAATAATCCTCCCACCCCAAACTATCCTTTATCTACAATATTTTTTTGAAAATGTTCATTTTCTCAAAAATGGCTCTATCAATTTTGAATAAATATCATATGCTCAAGATATTTTCATACAAACTGAAACATATATCTTGAATTTTTCTGAGAATAGCCTCGGAAGTCCTCTTCATTCTGAATGACTTTTGCATAAATGGTTAATCAAAGTTATAGACAAAATCTTATTACATAAAAAATTAAGATCTTATTAAAGCCACAATTAGTCTCCAAATAAATCATTGTGGCATTAACCATTTCTGACATACGCTTTGTTATTTTTTGAATAGTTATAAATAAAAGTGTTATTAACAGTGAAGCTAATTTGATGTATAAAGACTAAAATTGAGTCATACCTTTTAAAACTTGTAACTTCACTCACGTTCTTTTACAAAATCAGGAACGTTTTCGAAACTGCAATTTTCTCGAAAGCATTCCTGATTTTGTAAAAGGACGTGAGTGAAGTTACAAGTTTTAAAAGGTATGACTCAGTTTTAGTCTTTATACCCTTTGTTATTTGTTTGACTTTCCATCTACTACCACTGTTCTCAAGAGGTTAATTGATGGAAACTCTAGTTAATCTCACTCTAGTTAATTGATGGAAATTAATCATTTCTTCATATTAGCCATGACTAGCCGTGATCATGTTGACTCTATCTAGGTAAATCTCTATTGGTTTTTTACTCTTGGCCATGCAAAGAAACTTGAATTTCAACATCATACATAGTGATCCATTCTTAAAAGATTTGACTTGCTTAAAGCCTTGTGTGTCCCCTCAGTCCTTATACTTGAAAAGAAATATGCAATAAGACAATTTCTGTAAATGTTTTTCTTGGTTAACATGAAGTAGATAGAAGAAAAAGCTTTTGGCAAGAATATGTTGTTGAAAAATGGAGAGAGAAAGTAATGTGGATGTAGCACATCACAGTTTTCGTATAGGAATTCTTTAGTACTTCTGGTGAAGATTTCATGAGCTTGAAAGTCGTATTGTCCTCAGGGATTCAAAGTATATGAAGTTAAAACTTCTTTATAAAGACATTCTCTCAAAGACTGAGATTAAAGACCTTATTTTCTAATTTTGGTAATTTAATCTCTCTTGATAATGTGGTTTGAAATTCATTGCCCTAGGTGAAACATAATTATATAGATTTAAAAATGACTTTCTTAGGCACAAAGACACAGAAACGTGGAAAATAATGTTAAAAATAGTTGTTGCATTGCAGTAGGTCATGTGCTGAAAGGGCAACTGTTCTAGGTCACCTGCACCATTCTCCTTAACCAGAGATTCTGCCCACCAGTGCTTCTGTTTTGCACCACTTGTTGCTTGAATTTGTGTACCTCACTACTACTACTATCACTATCACTACTGGCCAAATCTTCCTTTTCAACAAACAATCACATGTGTACTTATCAAAAACAATTAAATACCGTTTCTAGAGTAAAAATATGAGGTAATGTTAATTTACATTTTGAGTAGAGACTTAAATTTTGTTTTTGTAATTCGGAATTAATAGGAAATTCACTATGAAAGTTTATGTGATTCGTCAAAAAATGATGTTCTACATTACTTTTCTAAAGAACAGACATACTACTGTTACATAATAAACACACAGGTTTTCCTCTGAATTCCATAAAACAATACTGCTCCTCCCAATCACTGTTAAATTTAGTGTAAGTGCTCTGTCTCTTAGCCATATTATATTGAGAACATCCATCGAACACAAGAGAAATAACTGAACCTACATACGTTCACAGTTTCTTATGTTATACTGAATGTTTGCTTAAACACCTGACTCTTTATGCATGATTGGAGGAATTTAGTAACAGTAATGTCAAAATTAATTGAAAAAACCAACTACAAATAGTTTTTTCAACCTGACTCTGTTTGCTATCGGTATAACCATAAACAAACCAACCATTTGCTTGCTATCACTATGAAATAAGCAAGTTTCATGGTCATGGGTGTATACTAGGAAGATGTTAGGAAGCAAGTAATTTTATCCTGAAATTTGATTTAAAGTTAGAAATTTGCAGAATAAAAATTCGGTGCTTGATAGGTGTCAGGAAATCACATTGCAGGTGCCACATTGGACAGGGCTGGGCATTTGGACCTGCAAGAAGTAAGGTGATTGTAAAGGTACATCTGGAAGTTCAGCATCATGGAATCCCACGATATTTTCATGATGTGCACAGTATTGCCTGCCAACAGTCCTAGGGACCAAGCAACTGGATAAAGACCTGTTAGACTGGTGAGCCTACAACCAAGATTTCCATCAGAATGAAATGAAAGGTGTAGTGTTTAGCACCCACTTTACTACATACAGCACTACAGGTGAAGACAATTGTGATACATGAGATAAAGATGGAGCACCAGTGGGATGAGGTAGCACGAGAAACCAGAGATCGTGGAGAAAACCTGCCTCAGCTCCATGTTGTCCACCACAAATCTTTTTTAAGGTTGCCTGGGATCGAACCCAGCCTTGGTGAATGCCAAGTGGTCTAACCACTCAGCCACGGCGCTGTCTTTCCAGCAAGGTGTCATGCACCACTCTACCTGGATCAGAGGCATTGTCCCAAGCTTCAATAACTATTTCAAGGACCATACAATAATACATTCAATGGCTTTCCAGAAGAAGATGCTGGGGTACTTGGATTGCCTGGCTTGCTATAATGGTGTTGGTTAGGACCACTTTTGCTGAGGAGGGAGCAGTTTCACTCCAGTGGGAGGGTGACATTCAGGCTGTGGGGGTTTAGCACATACTAGTCCAGTTACTTGGATGTCATCAATGGCCCTTGTTTTGTAAGATAATGTCCATTTTTTGCTACCTCAGTGCTCTCAAAGATTCATTTTGCTGTTTCCAGTGGGTTCCTTTTCTAAAAAGTTTTCTTTCTATCCAGAGCCAATATAAGGAGTTGACCATTACCTGACAGTATGGTGAACAGTTTTACAGTAAACATATGCAATTAAAGATCAGTTGAATGCTGTGGATAATGTGGACATGGTGATACAGAAGTCAGTTGTGATTTGATTTAACTGATTAGATGTGTTTTAAGGGGTGCAACTGTATTACAAGTCTAATGTTTACATATGCTAAACAGTATTTAGCAATAACTGGTGTTCTTATCCTCAATTATAGTTTTTAAATTCTATTGAATCTGTGTAAGATAACAACATATGAAACTATCCTCAATTCATCTTTTTATTGTGATAAATCTGTACAAAAGCAAGAATCAAAGCTTTTCTTTAGGAGCGGTGCCAAGTAGAGAACATCATCAGAGAAGAATGTGAGACTAATTAAATGTATGTGTATGGTGCATCAAAGTTTCACTCTACCTGGACTGGAGTTGATTGTTCGATTTAACAAAGACAAATAAGATGAACAAATCATATCATAACTTAGGGGTAGTTGGATTGTTTCTTGGGTAACAAAACTTAATTCATTTTTAAACATATGGTAAACTAGAAAAATGAATAGAGTCAACATGAAAAATTCAATGCCATGGGATTTTTCATGTTGACTCTATCAAAAACCTTAGCCTATATATGGTTGGTGTGAAGAAATGATTAATTTCCATCAATTAACTTAGAAAACTGAAGTTTAAAATGTAAAAATTTCTCACACAATGTTATATTTTCAAAGCAAAGCAGTGGGTGATACTGACACCATTAAATTAAGGAACAAATTATTCACTTTATTTATAGCAGATCTTCATAACTAGCCTGTAAAGAGAGGAAGTAGAAAATGTGCTCAGCATTTGCCTCTCTGGTAGAATGTTGGCAAATATTATATTTTCTTTTGATTAACTAGAGATACAAGGTTAAAGTATCTTTTGCTTATTTTGAGTTTTTCTGTTAGTATTTTTAAAGGGCAATGTTGATGCACCTTCAGTTCTGTACAGCAGATTAATATTAAATGCCATCCAGAAGACCAGGCATGAAATAGATCACATAAAAATATTATCCAAAAATCAAATGGGGCAGTTGCTGTTTCCATGGGTAATAACATTTCTGTGTACATGAATTTTAATTTATTGGACATTGCATACTTTAAATAATTTTGTTTTCATTCTGAGCAGTGTACAGGAGGATTACAGTTCAATTGGTTGGTGATAGAGTATCTTTGAAAACTGGTATCTGCTTGACATACACTATATGCTTATACTTACAAGGGTAATTAAAAAAGTCCATGGCCTAAATTGGGATAGTGTTGGCAATATTGAATGTCATTCTCAAGTACAAGAACAATTTACAGTTTCATACAAGCATTTTCATTTATTTGGCTTTTATAGTATCTCAAAATGATTAAGCTGAGATTTCTTCCATAGATAAAAATCAAATGGCACACGTGATTAGACTTTGCACCAAAAGGTTAACACTAGGGATGGATCTCAATATTGTTAGTATCTCAGCACTCTTGATACTTGGAGGTATTGAAATAGATCTGATACTTGAAAAAATTATTTGTATTCGGGTTTTAACACTCCGTCACTTGAAATTTTTTATAGTTTTAAATTTTTAACTTTTGCATAATTGAATGTTATTGCATTTAGTTTTATGCTAGATAAGGGATGAGAGGAGTTGAGACTTCACATTATGTCTCACATATGTCCTAAAGACTTCCTAGACTATAGTGCTTCTTATGGATGAATGATTATAATATATCATAGACTTGTGTGTCTAAATGAAAACTTGCAAGACAATGGGGAAGGAGTAGAAATACTCAGGTAACATGCCGAATTATCTGAGATGTGAATGAAGCTGATTTAATTGATGCATTAGCCTGTCTTGATAACTTGCTTTCAGCTATTATGTTCACCTACTCTGGTGATTAAAATCTGTGAATCCAGTAGAAACAAGGCAGAACTTAACATGAGATAAATAATACAGCATATGGAAATATTTATTCTTTTCTTCCATCTATTTGTTTGCATTTCACAAGTCAGACATAACTCACAACTGTGTCTTACACATGTACTGTATGAATAATTTCCACAAATATTTGTTTTATCAATGTACAGCAGTGATATTGAATAAAAATGGATGAAGTATGGAACTATAAGTAGTAATAATTGAGCAATTTGTATTAAAATTTGCAGAAAACCATTTTCACATGGTGCTAAATTGCACAGTACAACCAAGAAGTATGTTACATTCATACACTGAGAAAATTTTTCAGAACCTTTGTTGAAAAAGCAATGTACAAATTTCCATTTTGCCTGATTGCAGGAATTTAGTAACAGTGATGTCAAAATTAATTGAAAAAACTATTTTTAGTCTTCTTTTCTTTGACACTTTGACACATTTTTATATTATAAGTCAGCAATAGCATTTCATTTTTGGAATGAAAATCATGACATTGACCCAAATCCAAAATTACTAAAAGGAGTGATAAACCAAAATAATCTGACAGTATGGGAGAACATATTCATTTGGAAAAATAAGAACCAAACGATGAACTTTGAAATCCTACCAGAAGATAATTTGACAAAGAAGTTCATAGTTCTTATGAGGGAAGAGAGCAAACGACAACAGACGAAGTTGGATAGAGGTTGAAAATAGAAGCGACGACTCCCAAAACTACTTCCTCAACAATATAAAAATGTAAGTGAGAAGTGTCAAAAAACGACTACAAATAGTTTTTTCAATTACAAATTTCCAGTTTGCATCCATACATGATGCCACAACATCTGAAAATGATGATCAAAAACAAAATTTGTATCATGTGATTATACACGAATACTACTTATAAGAACATAACTCAATAAAGATGCTATTACCTTTATAGCTTTTTATAAAATCAGTATCAAGTATAACATCGATACTGGTATAATCCCATCATAGTTAATATTAAGCGATAAAGAAGGAATTTGGTTCCACTTTGGAAAATTCTTCACCATTATTTATACAATGTAAAAATGGGCTGCCAGGCTGTGGTTCTTCCACTTTTAACGATGGACTTCCAGTTACCGTTATGACAAAAGAAAACATTGCAAAAGTCCTCAGGAGAAAGGTTCATCTCAGATGTAGGCATCATAGTTACATAAACTCCTATTTTGCAGAGTTGGACAAATTGGTGAATACAAGAGTATTATTGATTCAAATTAAATAACTTGAAAAGTGATTATGTTGAGGGGAGAAAAAAGGGAATTAAAGTCTTATTGTTTTAGTTTTTCAGGCTGAGAGCTTTATAAACAATTCTTGTATATTACTTCATAATTTTAAATTCATTCTTACATTAGTGTGAATTGAGCTTACAGTAGAGTACTTAAGGACAAACCAGTTATGGCTTACAATGCAGCTGAACTCTGTAATGTGTGGTGAGAGAGAGGGGAAATTACCTATATATGTCATCAGAACTTACAAAGAATTTTATCATCGCTTCATCACCTTGTTGTGAATGATCTATATTTGACTTCTGGATATAATGCCTCTTTACCCTAAATAATATAAAATGGCAATTCTTATGTGGAATTTTGTTGTTATAATATTCTTTATTGCACCCTGGTCTTTAGGATGACATTTACTTTTAACTTTGTTGATAAATAAAGATGGATAATGTATAAAGACTAAAATTGAGTCATACCTTTTAAAACTTGTAACTTCACTCACGTCCTTTTACAAAATCAGGAACATTTTCGAAACTGTTGCAGTCTCATCATCATTGAGCTGATGATGAGACTGCAACAGTTTTGAAAATGTTCCTGATTTTGTAAAAGGATGTGAATGAAGTTTCAAGTTTTAAAAGGTATGACTCAATTTTAGTCTATACATGAAATTAGCTTCACTGTTAACAACACTTTTATTTATAACTATTCAAAGATGGATAAACTACATTTATTCAATTTTATTACCTTTGGAAATGTTCTGGGATTGAGAAAATTCATTTCAACTTATCAGTTGAAGCTAAAATATCACTGGTCAACATAATGAAACCACAGAAGCAAAATTTGAACTTAACCAGCACTCAGTATGTCTAGTGAAACTTAATTCATTATTTGTACAGAGGCTTCATTTTGAGATGTGGTTGTATTGGAGGAAATTGCTTATCCTGCTCTGTACTATCTCTAATTGGGTTTATTTTCCCTCCACTTCCAGTCCTTTCATGTGTTGGCTAGTCACTTAACAAAAAGTTTGTGCTGTACAGAGATTGATATATGTGAGGCTATGTGTTTCAGGATTGGTGCTGCTATAATGCCAAAATGTCTGTATACTTTAGCAGAAGGAATCAATAATTTGTATATGAGAAGAAACTTTTGTAAAGAGACGAGATTGTAGACAATTTCCCTGCTGTTCATGCATCTGACAGCAAAGCATCTGTTATCTAATGAATAATTAAAGAAAATATATGCATTTATATTAAGAAAGTAAACCATCATGTTCTTCTTATTCTGTTCTGTGTTCTCATAGTGACATTGAAAAAAAGTTATTCAATTCAATTCAATTTATTCATCCTTTAAATCTCCGTACAACATTGTGGACACGTCAAAACAAAAATATTTACAAAATTTAAGTAAAAAATTTAAATACAGAAATTACAAAAAAAAAAAAAAAAAAAAAAAAGTGTAAGAAAAATTAAGACATTTTCCAAAAAGCTTTCGCAGGAATCAGGAATTGTGCACACCTCAATTTAGAGTGCTACTAAATTTTTAAAATTAAATTCTATAGGTGAGGTAATTGTAGTTCAGGAACTTTAATAATCACACAGTAATATGAGTATTAATTTCTGCAGTTGGGTGTTGGATAGTGTTAATGATCTTTCCATTGACCCATATTATAGATGTAGCATGGCTTATTTACATGGCCTTGAAGAACTGAGCATTAGTACAAACTTTGTTAAAATCTGTGAGAGATATTTGGTGGTACAACGAAAACTTCCATCTTTTATGACAAAAGTTTATGGTTATTGTAGTTGAGTTTGCAGGAGAAATCAGTGGGCTTGACTTTAGGGGTTTATAAATGTCCAAATCTGTTAGCAATCATGGTGCTTCGAGATGGCAAGAAAATCCCAATTAAATTGCCCTACATCTAAATGAAGGCTCTGTATATTATCTACAAATGCAACTTAGCATATAACTTAACCTATTTTCTTACAGGAAAATCCATCACGGTAATAGCCATGATATTTGCATATTTGAAAATGTTATGCGAATTGAGAACTTTATTTTTAAGTTTAACCATTTCTTAAGTAGTTTCCTACTCTATGACTTTTTGATATGTCAGTTGTTTATCTACAGTATTATCTCTTTGCATTCTTATACTTAGATAAACTGTTTAATGCATCAGCAGTGAAGGGAAATAACCTTGTACTAAAATGAGTATCTAAATAGCTCTTGGGGATATGTGAATACCTCCAAGCATGTACCATGTTCTATATCTTTTGTCCCTTAATAAACTTCTGTGCAAGGAGTTTTAAGAACAGCATTTAGTTTTACTTTACATATATACAGGGTGGCCAGGAAGCCCTTTTACACTGATTTTGAGACTATGCATTTATGAATCCTATGAATCCAAAATGTCTATTTGTGTTCCTCCATGTTTATAGTATAACTTAATTCACTTAGTGTTCAATTGTGTATCCACAAAGATATATACTTTGAAACACTATATGAACAGCTTCTTTCAACTGCTCTGTGCTAGTGTCCTGGTTTTTCCATATATGTTACTTCATATTACCGCATAGTACATCATCAGGTGTGAGATTAGGGTTTGTGTCAGGCGGAGGCAATAAAGCCAAATATTGTGTTGTTTCACATTCAATCCAGTGATTTAGAAAAATTTTATCCTAGTATTAGCAGATGTAAAACATCTTTGCACAATAAAAGGATTCACTTCTCCCATGTTGCTTTAGCAGCTTTTTTGAGCAGTAATTGTTCATAATGTTTCTATTATTGCCATCAGCATCTGTATTGTAAGAATAACTTTTAAGTTATCATAATTGTGTCACTTTGCTTTATAGAACTGGATTGGTTACAGTGTAAAGAAATGTTCTGACCACCCTGTATTGTTTGGAAAGTTAATTTGTGCAATGTGCATTTTCAATTGACACCCAGCACAACCAGTAGTCTGTTGTATGTGGGTTCTAATATTATATGACTCTCACATTTGTTTTGAAGGTACATGATATGCTTCTCTTCTTTTTTCTATATTACTGGATACAGAGTGCACTGTTTGCATGGTTTATGGGGCATTAATATTGTGAATGTTTCTAACCCTGGTATGTGCATGACATGCATTGTGTTACCTTGCAATTTAGGCATCCTGGCGAAAATGAAGGAAGGTGCAGAGAATGTTCAAACCAAACTTCAAGCTCGTGCAGAGATTGTCGGTTTCAAACCCATCCAGGTTGATGGCAAAGGTAAGGCAAATTTATTGTTATGATATACTTGCCAACTTTTATGTAAAATTTAGAGGTGCAAGGACTTTTCATGTCTTTATGGCAAGAAGTCGATTTTATAGCATTGTGGGAAGATTCATAGTGTTATACAGCTTTTCGCCACAGACATGAGAAAACATTAAATTGTATTGCATTATATTGTAACTAAAAATTACCGATAAATGTGCCTTGCAAATTGGTATTTCATAGGTCAGAACTAATCTGTATGACTCTTTTCATTCATCAGTCGTAGTATTCTTTCACAGGGTCATAGCAACACGTATAGCATGCAGATTTAAAATGTTATTAAAATGTTATTACACCAGTAGTGACTTCTAGTAACCAGCGGTAAATAGCGCATTCAGTTGAAACTGTTGTTTAAGATAGCCCCAAGCAATATTTTATTTTAAAATTAAGAAATATTAGTGTAGTTATTGATAAAAACAAAAGAGAGACACAGTTAAAGACATGAAATAGATTATATAACAATGGCACTCCACTTTCTGAAATACTTCTTTTTATTCTATATAGATTATATAGCTATTTGAAAAAGTGATTGTGAAAAATCTGGTGACTATAGGGATGAGAAAACTTCCACAAATGCTAGAAGAATTTTTTCACCAATGAAGTAGTATTCCTATAAATGATGTGTATAATTGTATCTTCAACTTATTAATTGTGTTTTAGAATAAAGAGTAATCTTTCACAAATAACAGAAGTAATTATTTGATGAATAAAGGTGAGATATAACGTTGATCTGAGACCATACCTGAGGGATGTACTACAGCTTGAATGGCGAAAACCTGTTGGAAATGCAACATTTGTGACTTATGCCCATTTTGAATGCCCTCTAATGGATGATTTGTAGAACAGTTTATAGAGGAGGGGTAGCATAAATGTTGTAGAGGACAGAAAGCAATCACTGTGTTGATTTCTAAAGCATCATACCTAGATGCAGAGAATGCAGTAGTAATTTAAGACGAGTTTACAAACTTTTTTATTCATCAGCGTACATTCGCACACACATTTAGAGATGCCCCTGAAGGAACAGCCTATCACATACATCAGTTGACAATAACATTGGAACCAAAATGGCAGATTCACAAAGTGAATTTAAATTTTCAACCACCAAATGTTTTCGTTGTACAGTCATGTCAAAGAATGCTAAGTTTTAGGTAGATTGTTTACGCTTCCGTCACAAATTATGGCAGTTTTTAGCTCATACAGTAAAATGTAATGGCGGGTACAGTTTTTCTATTTGTGTTAAAACTACCAAAATGAGCTCAAAACACTTATGAAGCTGTAAAAAGTGTGTAAAGATTCGAGGTGGAGGTCGGAGGTCTGCGATTACTTATTCATATAGTTAACACAATAATGCCAATTGAGCCGGTGGTGGTTCTGCTTGTCGTACTTTCATCAAATGATTTGTTTTATGTTCTGGGATGGAAAAAGTTTATATGCATGAGCAAAATAAGAATTACAAAGATAATATTTTTTATTTGGGAATGGAATGAATTAATTAGTAACTATTATACATTATTTACATTTATAACTAGAAAGATGTTTAAATGAGCACTCATATGTGCAACATAAGTCAAAAGCAAAAAGTAGGATAAATACCAAACTTTGTGTTTTAAACTCAGTATTCCCCAAGTGTATGCAGCACAAAGATTTTTGGAGAATAAAAATGATCCCTATTCAAACCACCCTTTATACAAAAAATATTTGATATTTTAATTTTCTATAAAACTATATTGTCACAAGAAATAAGGTGTATATTTTAATTTTCTGTAAATGGTCTGTGAAGTGCCCCTTTAATTGAATTTTTAGTAACAAGGAAAGCTCAAAAGATAGACGAAATCTTACCACAGAACAAATGAAGAGCTCATTAAAATAGGTAGTCAGGAAGATTTTTACTATTTTCAAAATAGCCTGTGTTGCATGTTCAGACCTTTTCCAGGTGGCATTTAAAGGACTTGCTTGAAAGTTTTCAATTCTTGCTTTTTGCCCCTTTTATTTCCATCAAAGAGTTTATTAACATGAATAAGTATTTGAATGCTCCTTCCTTGTAAGTAAGCTTTTCTTGCTTAATTTGAAATCATGCCTTTGTAAGAATATGATTGAGAGCTTCCAAGTGGATAGAAGAATTGCCTTTTATATGAATACTGTATAACATACAGATGCACAAAATCAATATGCAGAAAGTTCACGGAATCAAGCATTGCTTGTAATAATTGAAGTCTGACTTTATGAAACATTAAAATGAAATGTAACTCAAGTAACAAGTTACACACTGTTTCAACCAAAGAGCATTGGTATACAGTGAGAAGCTATTACATGAATGTGCTGTTCTGAGCAAGATCAGTAGTTGGTATTAACTGGCATGGATAGCCAAACTTGGGAATGGGAGGTATGGGGTTCAAATTCTGCTAGAACCATCCTCTCTGAGGTTTTTCATAATCCTCATACCTGGAAAATGCTGGGGAAGTAACCTAACCTGAGGCGTAGAGCATTTCTTTTTATTGTAAGACTTGAAGCTTTCATGGCGAGCATTACTAATCAAGGCTTCGCGGGTGATCAGCCTGAAGAAGGCCATAGAGTTTACAATGGCCGAAAGCTCGACGTTTATTAATGTGATACGGCTGATCACCCGCGAAGCCTTGATTAGTATTTCTTTCTCTTATTTCCTTTTCCAATAATCATTTCATGTATATGCCATAAGGCTCTCATCAGACATTTAGTGACAGTGGCCAGTACTGTACAAAAGTCATTTTGTTTGCATCATTATCAGAGACTTAATATGATGAATTTAATGTTGACATATATAGCATAGTAAGAAAGTTTCTGGTTGTTCTCAAAATGCCTTTTCACTCTACAATTTTCTGCACATAGTTTGTACACACACACCTAGTCTAATGGATGTATGTGAATTTGTCTTTGGTAGAGAGAGTGTTATGAACATATTGTCACATAATTTATGATGAAACCATTTTGACAGATGTTCATCTTGATTAATGGGAACTAGAAAAGTAAGCTTTTGTAGGAGTAGTTTGTAAAGTGGGTAGAAAAGTGTATGTATGACATAAGAGATTTCATTTTTTTTTTAAAAAAGTGCTAAATTTATTAAGGAACACAGACTACAATCATTCACAACATTCAGCAAGACATCACAATTAGAGAAGGTAGAGGAAGGGAGAATTAGTACACGACGTGGTGGACATAGGAGTAAGGGATGGGGTTGTAGAAGTGGTGGGGGAAGGGTACAGTAGGCATGTCGACCTTGACAGTGCTAGCTGGGGTCACATCGCGACGAGTACGGGTCTTGGCTTCCTCGACAAGGGCAAGGTGAGCAGCCTTGGCAGCGGCAACTTCTGGGGTATCTGCCACAGGAACGGGTGTCTCGACAGGTGCAACTGGCAGGGCATTACTGGCAACATGATAGCCTGTGGCATCAGCAACATAGTCAGTCTTCACAACCTTGCCCTCAGGGGTGACGTAGCTGTAGGTTCCAACCTTGTTGCCCGCAGCATCCTGGGGAAAATGTTAGAAACAGTTTCTTAGCTTTCAATGCATGATGTTATCTCACATTTTGCAGAGCATAAATTGCTAGTATACTATTGCATTATGCTCTTTATATCAGGCTTTCAACATCCACAATAATAATATAAATAATAATAATAATAATAATAATAATAATAATAATAATAATAATAATAATAATAATAATAATAATAATAATAATAATAATAATAATAATAATGAATTATTAAATTTTAAATTAATACTTTGTGTTTAAAATGCAGATGCATAAGCATTCATAGCTACAACTGAGCATTTTTGGCTGAATCTATCCATTGCTTTGCCCACTCACTGTCAGATTTCAGCAGTATGCAAGAATGTCAATTGTATCCAAATAAAATATGTTTAAGGAGGAACCCTAGCCACAAGTTTGAGATTGTGCATGTGTAAGTACTTCCACTTTTCTAGAGTTATTTTGCATGATGTGTACAGATTGAAACAAGCACTGATAGTAAATGAGATCAATCTATAATGAATTCAGTGACTTCATTTTTTCTTCAATATATTTGTCTCAAAAGGAGAAAGCATATAGAAGCTGTGTGCAGCAGAAGCTCAAGTGAATTGAGTATTGAGTGCATAGATTTGTAGCATTACATACTATTACTAATAATCTTTGTTTGATAAATCCATTTCCATCCAGATTGGTATTTCAAAATTTATCACATAAAGAAAACTGACTGAGAGTGAAAGTGTGTGTAATACCAATGTTTATATGCACATAGTTTTCAATACATCCTGTATTTTAGTGAATATTTTTTCAAAATTGGTTTGTCATATATAACTTACATTTACACAACATTAGTTATAATGTACTGAAATAAGCATAAAAGCATATTTTCAATTTTAGAAATGTTAAATCTGGTCCAAGGCTAATTCAGCACAGATTAGTTTCAACAAAAGGTGCATGAATTTAGACATTGAGGGAAAGATTAAAACCAGTTTTACTTTCATGCTAGGCTTGAAACACTCTCCATCCATTCCTCCACCGATATTTACATAGTACATTATTTTACCACCTATCTATAGTAAATGGAGAAATTATTTTGTACTGCTCCCAATATTGATGTCAGTATTTCACAGGAAGTGCATGTGTTGAGGTTCCCTATGTCTAAAACAAGAAAACTGCCTGCCATGCTAGGGGTCCCGGGTTCGATTCCCGGCGGTGGGGGTGGGGATTTTTCTCCGTCCAAGATAATTCCTCATCTTCCTCAGAGTCTGGAAGTATGAATGAGAGTGCGAATGTGTGTGTGATGTAATGATTAAAATCAACTGAACAAGAGTTAACACCTTCGATATGTTCCAAAGGAGAACGGCCGCCAATATGACCATTGTAGTTAAAGGCGGGGGTATAAACGGGGGAAAAAAAAAAAAAAAAAAAAACAAGAAAACACTGGATCTGCATATGTCTGCTAACGAACAGTGAAATCAAATTGTGATAAATTTAAAATGTGGTGTAAGTTCAGCATCTTCCAAAGATGTGACACAAAGAGTTTAAAGAAAATTCCCCTACCTTTTACATTTAATATGCTTGCTTATATTTGAAAAGTGTCCTGCAAATGTCTTTGAGACGATAAATGGGAATTCAAAAGCAATTTCACAGGCATGAAGACAGGTGAAGATGTCATAAAATGGGTAATGTAACTTTTTAAAAGGTGTAAACAAATATGAATTTCAACATAGACTTAATAGATATTTTGTGCGATTATTTTACACAATACAGTCAACAAAGAAAATAACATGAGGAAGTTTTGAGATAGCTTGCCTTGGTAGCACAGAGCACAGTGTGTCTGCCTCATGTTCAAGAGGTCCATAGTTCAAATCTCTGCCAGGATCAGTTATCTGGATAAGATTTTTATGGGGTTTTCCCCTATTCTTGAATATGAATGTCTGCTAACTCTATGGACCATGGGCTCATTTGAGCATCATTTCACCAATTTCATTTTTCATCCGATATGACAATGTTGGAGGATGTAAATTAAAAACAGAATAAAGAAAAGTTTTGAGATACAACTTTAATTATTTATTTTTGTAGATGGAAACTGCTGTTATTTCTTGTGCAAATGATAACAGTGAAAATAATGTTAAGAATAGCTTCAGTTGCATTGTAATATGTCAGTTACCTTGCAAGTAACTGCAACATGAAGTTTGTGTTTGAAATTCAATGTTTTGGTAGAATATACAATTAATGTGCATTCAGCTGTATCTCAATTTCATGTTACAATTTCTCAGGATTGAATTGACTTAATGTTATGCAAGAATGTATCAGTTCCAACAACATAAACAACAACAACAACAACAATAATAATAATAATAATAATAATAATAATAATAATAATAATAATAATAATAATAATAATAATAATAATAATAATAATAATAATAATAATAATAATAGATAAATAATAATAGAAATAAATCCTTTCATGGAAGTGTTGAAAACAGTGTTGTTGTATAAATTAAATTAATTGGGAGTCGATTAATAACACAAAAAGTGAGTGTTGTTTTGTGTTATTAATCGACTCCCAATTAATTTAATAATAGAAATATTTAAGCGAGCTGATATCCATAAAAATGGTTATGGGGAAAAATGAAAGTAGAAATAAAAAATATAGAACCTCTTTTGGAAAGCTAAAGAGAGATGTTAAGAAAAGTAAAGAGGGAAAAAGAAAATATGCTGGGACAACAAGGATAAACAGACAGTAAACTAGAGTAGAGGATGGAAGGGTGACTATGATACTCAGCAATAATAAAAGGCCTGGGGGCCAAGCGGGCTGAGCTAACAGTATTAAGAAGAAGAGCAGCACCAAAATTTATACAACCAGGCTAAGAAATATGTATGTAATGTAGATAAAATATTGTAAATAGCAAGTTGTATAAATCATTTTAATTTAATAGAAATATTTAAGTTGAAAGTCAATGCAAGTTTTTTAATGTCTGTATATATTTTATTGAGTGCCTCTCCCACCTTTATGCTCTTTATTGAATATTATTTTTCAATTCCTATTTTGTTTCAAAGATCTGCAGTGGTAGTGTTAAATGACTAAAGTGGTATAGGTAACAGGGGATACTGCTTATTTAACAGTAATATGTCAAGATAAAAATGTATTCCAATTTGTTACCTGAACTTCGTGGTGGGCCTGGAAGGGCTCAGTGTGTCCGTAAGTTGCCTGGCCAATGATGTCCTGAGCATGGTATGCAGTAGCTACTCCAAGTGGGGCAGCATATGCAAGATGTGGGGACATCACATATGGGTAGGCAGCATAAGTGTAGGGATGGATAGAGGTAGAGGCATAGCTAAAACCTCCAAATGGTGCAAGCGCTACATCAGGTTTAGCTGAGGTGCAGGCCAAAATGGCAGCAATGACAACCTGGAATAAAACCAAAAGAAGTTAAAAATATTTATCTGAGGGATTTGGAACTATTTCTTTGGTTTTGGAAAAAAGAGATTGAACCATGAACACCTATCTCTGCAGCAATATGTCAGATAATATGTCGTGTATTTTACTCGATCCTTTTCCCAAACAGATATACAAAAATATCAGGTAAATCCCTTTCTGTGCACAAATGAATCAATTATCAGAAGTGTTTCTGAATTAAAATACTGAATAGACAATCTGATTTGTTTCATTTGGTTGGTTACATGTGCATTTATTTGGTTTAAAATTTACTTGAAGATTCCTTGTATATCATCCATTATTTCATTAAAAACATTTGAGGACCCTTGAATCCAAAAAAGAAACCTTTTTCTTTGGTGTGCAAGTCTGCTTCCGAACAGCACAGCTCAGAAATAAATATTGGTTAATATGATCCCAAAAATTACCTAATGATTATTTTTAAAATACCATGTAGTCCACCTCCATAATGCAGGATTAATGTGTCTGCCTCGCGTTCAAGGGGTCCCAAGTTAAAATCTTGAATACTTTACATAGATAAGATTTTCCCAGGTCTCTATAAAGATGTGTTGGATAACTCTTAAGTTCTAAGGAACCCAGGGTCATTGGAGCAACATTTTAACAATATCATTAATCGCTTGTTATGACTCACCCGGTTAAAGCATATTAACTATCTCCCTTTAAAAAAGCAAAATAAAAATAAATAAATTGCAGTATATGTTTAATATATTTGCATGACAAATAAGATACTTATCTTGAATTTTCTGGGAATACTGTAAAGTTTTCTTAATGTTTAATGACTTTTATATAACTGGTAAACTTAAAAAATGGACAGAAACATACTACACAAAAATGGAGATCTTTTAAAGGCACATGATTTATATCAAATATAATTTTTTATTATGCTAACAATTTCAGATATATTCTTTTTCGTTGGTTTGAATTTTTAAAAATTCTTCTTAATGGAAAGTCATTATTTACTTTTCTCTCAGATGATGCAAAGAACATGGAATTCCTTAATCAGCAAATAATGATCTGCTTTTAAAAATCTACTTTTAGCCTGGCTTGTGCTGTTTATATCTATAATAAAATGTATATAAGGCTTATCTTGATTAACAAAATAAGCTTATTTTAGAAGAAGCAGCTTTTTGAAGAATGAACTTTTAGAAGAAAGTATATTTTTTGACAGAAAGAGTATAACTAAAAAAATGAAAAGATGGATGAATATCAAACTTGGTATTCACGTTCCACAGTTTCAAATGAAAAACAAAAATGCCCAACAAAATATCCATCCTGAAACTACTCTTTACATGCAATAATTATTTTTTATTTTCTTAAAAATGGTTATAATGATTTTAATTGAAGTATAAATGCTCAAGATATTTGGATGAAAAATAAAAATTAATCAGAATTAATTTTGTATCATTTTGTGTAACTGATAAACCATAAGAAATGGACAAAAATATACTGTACACAAATTTAGAGCTAATTGAAATATACAATTTATTAGCAATAATATGCATCAGCCATTTCCAAAATATGCATTGCTGGAATACTTAAAAGAATACCTTGATAATAACAGGCTTCTTTTTGTGCCAAACTTTTAAATCATTTTAAGTCTCTTTTAGAATTAAAAACTATATTTCTTGATGAATAATTTTATATACATGTCGAGGAATCATATGATTAAGTTATGAAAAGTCCTATTTTATAATTCTTTCTCTTAGAATATTAAAGGTTTTAGCTTTCAAAAATATGTTGATTTTAGCCCCCCTATTGTTAAAATGTGCAACTGCTGTGCTTAGAAGTTTTGTGGTTGAAACAAAGTATGTAAACACAGATTCTTGCATTTAAAATTTCAATCACCCAACATTCTCTGAAATGTTCTTTTTTAATTTTCTGGAAGTTATGAGAAAAACTGTTGAACAATTAGTGTGAAATTTGCTGCAGATGTTTTTGAAAGTATGATAAAAAATGTTTTTGCTCTCTGTCACCTATATGTAATAGGTAGAGTAAGTATTGTATTACTTCTTAAAAGTTGTCACCAAAAATAATACTTTGATGCCCCCTGAATACAAAAATAGCAAAATGTTAAATGCAAAACCTAGAATTAAGTTCAGTATCTACCAATGCAATAAAAACTAAAACTACAATTTACATAGACTTTTCTGTTGCATTTTATTTTTTAAAAACTTTAGTTTAAAATAGCAGATTTTAAGATGCGTGCATGTTTAATAAAATGTATATCATTCATTTCCTGCAGAGACCCTGTGATGCGCTTTTCATTCTGAGTGAATTCTATATTCTTTTGGTAAAACAAAGGAGATAGGGCATTGATAGGCTTATTAAAATACACATTTTGTCAAATACATTTTTTGCAATACTTAAACTTTTGTAGATTTTCATTGTTATTCTTCTAATTTTCAAATGCTTTCATTTTAATATGAAGTTAACATTACATTTGTTTCTTATGATGTCATGAAAAGACTATTTTCTAAAGAGAATTTCTAAACCAGCATTTAGCAAATTCTTTTTTAAAAAATTGGTTATCACTTCAGTCTTCTTAAGTTCTTAAACTCAAAGATATATGAAATGAAAGGAAATTTTTATCTCAGTTTGCATAAAGTGAACAGCACAATAAACCTTTGTAACAGTATTTTGTGAAAAGGTGGGTACCAAAGGTTATATGAATGTAGCACATCCAAGGAAACTATTGCAAAGTGTTCAGCTTTTTTGCTACAAAACATTTTTTAGAAACAACAGTTTTATAAAACATTAAATAAATTAAATAATTTGTAATTACTCCAATATTGTTTGAGATAGAGGTTTCAAAATAGGCATTTGCTTTCATGTTTTGGAGCATTTAGGTAAATTACCAGAATATTTTGGATTAAAAATTTAAAATACTAAAATAGTCAGCAATAATTTCCCTTAATAATTGTTTAAGATAACTTTTAAAACACACACAAATAGCTGAATACTAAAATTGCAACAGTTATAAATGCTAACATTAGCAGTGAAAGCGTGCAACTAAAATTCAAAGATAGACTTACCAGGACGTTCATGTTGTTGAATCTTCTGAGCTCTGTGGTACTCAGGTGCAGAAGTGCCCTTGTGCAGATCCTCCCCTGTCTTATATATCAGCCAGACTCAGTTCAGTCCACACCCACTTGGCAAGGTCACCTCCCCCACCATCACAGTCTCTTTCCATATTAGACTCTTTCTTACCCTCAGCAATATTGTGTGGAAGGCTTCCTTTTTTGTACTGCAAATATATTAAGTAAATACTGTGCCCCCACTTGTTTAATAATAATAATAATAATAATAATAATAATAATAATAATAATAATAATAACAATAATAATAATAATAATAATAATAATAATAATAATAATAATAATAATAATAATAATAATAATAATAATAATAATAATAATAATAATAATAATAATAATAATAATAATAATAATAATAATAATAATAATAATAATAATAATAATAATAATAATAATAATAATAATAATAATAATAAATAAAAAGTTATCTAAATAAAATTGATCAAGTTTCTTGTTTTTTCTTACTTTCTTTCAACTTTCTCTTCTACTTATCTATAGTAAGTATATAAAATATTGCACTTCAACCAGGAATTTGATATCAATGTTTTAGCATATATATAAATTTTAGGTCCATTGAAGGTAAAAAAAAGGCATTTATAGAGAAAGGTGTACATGCATGCGACATAATTGAAAAATGAAAAATTGATTTAAATATCAACCCTGGTATTTAAATTCAGCACAGCCAAACTTATCTGGTACATAGAAATTGTTTCGTTACTTTCCTTTTTCCTCAAAAATGACTATTTATGATTTTGGTTAAAATGCCGTATGTTTAAGATATTTGCACGGCAAAATACGTTCAGTTTTCTGAGAAATGGAGTATGAATCCTTTTCAGTTAGAATTTTGTATAAGTGGTAAACCATAAGAGATACAAAATCATACAACACAAATTTAGATCTTGTTAAAACAGAAGTTTGTGTAAAACATTTTTGCACTGTTAATAATTTCTGAACTATTCTACATTATGGGTTTAAATTTTGAAATATTTGTAATCTTTTCCAAGTGGTAAGAGTCAGCATTTCTCTTTTATTGGATATGTGGAATTTCAAAGACATCACATAAGGATTCACTTTTTAAAATTCTTACTTACTCTATCTAATATAGTTTCTTATGCAAACAAAATCTATAAATTAAAGTTTCTCTCTAACAAAAAGTATGCAAGAATAAGCTTGTGTAAGTACATTTTGTAGAACTGTTAGTCATGTGATAGTGTTTTGGAAAAACATGAATATAACACAGTGTTTTTATATTTCAAAATATTCCAGTTAACTAGTATTACCTCATTTTTAATATGCAGAAAGCAAATCATATGTTGGTTTGTGTTCTACCTCATTTAAGACTTCAAAAATTGCACAGAATTACCTCATATGCATTTACATATTATTTTGATCCTTGTTTTTTTTTCTTTCTTTCATTCCTTGTTCTTTCTTTTTCTTTCCTTCTGTGACCTTTGTCTCCTAAAGGAATATTTGACTGCCCTTTGTTTATATCCATGGGAATATGTTCATTCATGCTCATTGATTTGTCTGATTGAATCTGATATCTAGTATATTATCGATGTTGAGTAAAAAGGAAGGGATTATAATTATAATGATAGTTGTCTATAGAGATGGGCAATGATCTTATCGTGAAGCTGTGAATTTATTTACAAGAATAAAATGCATCCAGACTGTACTCCAATTTCACATACAATACAATGCAAGGTTTGCAAGAGAATTTACTCCGATTGGAAGCATAGAGAACTTGCCAAGATCACATCAACCGAAAAGTGCAACTAATGAGAAGAATGCATTGAATGTTCTCCAAATGCAAGAAAATCCAAAAGTGTATTTTGCAAACGGGAATGTGCTATAGAAAAGAAACATTGAAAACTTCTAAATGTGCACAAGTATTTCTTACACTTTGTGTATTTTAATTAGATTTTTCTGCTAGTATCCAGCGTTGTCATGCCAATTTGTGATATGGAAGCAGTAATGTTGAGAAGAGTAGACTTTTACAACCTGTAAGACATTCTGTGCCATAAATATCTATTAAAACTTTGCACATAAATTTTGGTTTTAGTTTTCAATTTCTGTAATGTTAAAGTTTTCCTAATCTTTTTTAATGATTTCTTTCTTCTTTGCATATGTAATTGAAGAGAAATGTTGCTTAAAATTTCTACATACAACACAGCGCTCTCCCTTCACACATGTCTCACTATTGCCCGCTACAATCATGTTGTCACAAAAGCAGCTTGCAGTTCCAATATTACTACCAATAAGCGCTATTCTTGATTATTATCAAAATGTTTGTAATTCTGTCTTTAGAAAAGAAACTTTGCAAACATTTCATTAGAAACCTGTGTAACACCATGTAATACTAACTGCTGTCATTCTTTATAAACAAAATATAAAGTGATTTCATTTTTTTTTCACCTAATGACCAACAAGCAGTAACCTGGATTACCATAGGGAGATAATAAGCAATAAATGCAATGACTGAAGGTGCAAAATATTTATTTGCGAAATTAGTCTCTTGAATTCTGTGGAAATTTGATCAGTTTTCTTATAAGAAATGCCTTGCTTCCACAAAACAAGATCATGTCGATCAACAGCAAACTCTCCATGCCATGCTTTGGGGCTCCAGAAAACACTTGCAAAAGTGCCTTCTGTGATCAATTTCTGCCTGGTGTTTAAAAATTATGTCACTAAATGCTTCACATAGACAGCTTTAACAAAAATGTTCAAGATATTGTATTACTAAAAATTGAAAGGAAAGAAATGTTGCCCTTACTTCTGAGAATACATGCTCTTATAATAAGTTTTTTTCTTTTTTCCAGTTACATAGAATTCATTTTCAATGAAGAGGATTTTTTTGGGCAACTAGATAAATATAAAATATAGGCTTTGTCATATTATATCTTAAACGTTTAGTATTTAAATACAAGTGTTAGCCATTTTCTACAAATCAAAATGTGTTTAAAATCTCATTTTTCATTCATGTAACTTTCTCTTTCAATTGTTTATTAGCTTTTATGCACCCTCTGCAAACTATTTTTATATAAGTTGCTCTATCTACTTCACAGTAATGGAAATAAAACTTTTATAGAAATAGTTTCATTACACATTTTATTGTAGATACAAGATAGCTAAAGAAATCCTAAAATATTGTTAAAACTTAAAACGCAGGGCACTATGCTGGCTTTGAACTTCCTTGATCTTTATAAAACATGGGAAACAAATTAATGATAATGTAATCTTTAAAAACGTATAAAGTATTTTAAAATTCAAACTAGTAATAACAATTATCTTGGAGATTATTAATATTCAGACCTTGTAAATGTTTGTGTTGACATGGTCTACATTTATTGTCTAGTAATAAGTATTTTGTCTCTTATTATTTATCAGTTACACAAAGTTATATATATATATATCATTCAGAATGAATGGAATTTCACAGTGTCTGTAAAATGTTAATGCAGACATTTTATTGGTCATACATATGTCTTAAACATATTGTGTTATAATAAAACCATCAAAGATGTAGAGAGATTTCATACTTTGTATTGCTTCTTTACAAGATACTGGACTTCGGTACCAAATTGGATGTTTATCCCATTTCTTATTTCTCATTTGTGATCTGTTCCACCCATTATAGGCAATTTTTTTCTAAAATGTGATTTTCAAGCTATTTGTTTTGGAATTTCTGACGAAATTGTGACCTTGAGATTTTGGATGTTATTCAAAATGCTTTTAATGAATTTTCTTAGGATATTGAAATAAAAGCCAAAAAGAAAATAATAACCATTGCATAGAGTATCTCAAAATTATGATTGGAATAGAGGACTAATTTTATTTAATATAAATACAATGTTTTGTAATAAAAGATTTGATTGCCTTGGTATATACTTACTTGTTCATGCTATGAGAAGCTTTTGGATAGAAAGATTGACCAGAAAATCATATCCTGGAAAAGCAACATTGTATACGTTTTTCATTGTGTAAATAACGCACCAGCACTGGTAAGATTGAATTTAGGAATTCTGGCACATAGTTCAAAAACCTGTATTAAAGCATTCATGATTTTTCGTTTATGGAGTTTGATTAAATATTTATAGTGGACATTTTAAAACTATAATTGTATATATATATACAGATTTAAGGAGTCTGTATTTCTGGGAAATCCCAATATTGACTTTTTTAGTGAAATGTAATACTTTTTTTACCTGCTATATCAGTTGTAGAGAAAGTAAAAGTGGACATTGTTTCCTCCATTAATTTAGATACTAGAACTTGGAATCAGTGTAGGACAAATATATTTTGGTATGAAATGCAAGAAGTCACGGGTTCAAAGCAGAGGGCACTGAATTTTTTCAGGTGCAAATTTCTTTTTAAATCCTTACATGACTTCCTTTGGAAGGGAAGTAAAGCCATTATTAGCTGGTGCCTTATAGATTTATGCCAGGTAGAAGAACTTGAAGCACGATAAAGAGGTTTCTGAGGAAAATTAAGTGGTGTTTCATGCCCAATATTAAATGGGATTCTGAGATCAACCAAAGCTGATAAGTGTCCATAAATGCAAATTCAGTCATTGCATGAAATGCTGGAAGGGCAGAAATGGATAGAAAAGTTATTAATCCAAAGCATGATGTTGTACAACACGATATTGTTTGTGATTTGGTCATTAAACTTCAAGCATTACTTCTTTAGCATTCTCCATTTAAATCATGTTCAATATCTGATTTACCATGAATAAATTTTGTGAGTTATTTTTGTATGAAGACAATGAAAGAATTGTGCTTTACCTCTATAAATAATAATAATAATAATAATAATAATAATAATAATAATAATAATAATAATAATAATAATAATAATAATAATAATAATAATAATAATAATAATAAATTAATAATAATAATAAATTAATAATAATAATAATAATAATAATAATAATAATAATAATAATAATAATAATAATAATAATAATAATAATAATAATAATAATAATAATAATAATAATAATAATAATAATAATAAATTATTTTGGCTTCAGATTTTAGGTTAACCTAATGCTAGCGCCTAATGCATGCTGGGACTTTCTCTAGCTATTTTTTTTTATGTAATTTACGTCCTCCAACATTTAGTCATATCGGACGATGAATGAAATGGGTGAAACGATGCTCAATGCGTCCGAGGTCCATGGAGCTTAGAGTTACCCAACATTCGTCTTTAAGGGAAAACCCCGTAAAAACCTTATCCAGGTAACTCACCCTGACTAGATTCGAACTCGGGACCTCTTAAACGTGAGGCAGACACGCTACCATATACGCTACCGAGGCGTGCTCTAGCGAATATTAAGGACACTAGAAGAGAATATTCTCTCTACAAAGACACGAATGAAAAATTTACTAGTTTAGACTGTGAATAGTTATTTCAGTAGAGTGGTAAAAGTTTTGGTATTTTCTGTTAGCGTTTTAATATAGCTGTTTACGAAACGATTGAGGAGAGGCTTATTGTGAATTAACAATGCCACTTTTGTAATTTGAATGCCAAGTTTCTTAAGAAGATATTCGCAATATGCAGAAACTCGGATTATAAAAAATTAGTGAAGGAAATCTATGTAACGTGTCTCTGAAGTGAGAGTATATTATACAAATAATACGGAAGCAATAAAGTACACCAGTAACATTGATATAATGTTGTCCAAGTTCGCCGTAGAGAGTGCTGCAGGCACAAGAGATGGTCATATATCGGAATGTAAGCGCTTCTTTCGCTGTCGCTGCAAATTCCTCCCAGCCTGAGTGGAGCACAACGCACAGTTGGCCATTCTGATGTCTCGAAATGCACGGCTTAACGTATTAGTTTGGAATTAGAATTTGCCAATTGGCGTAACCCGCCATTACTTCCGGGATTTAATTTCCTTAGAATTAAAGTTACACTATAATAAAAGAGATATTTATTCATCGTTTACATCACGAATTCAAGGTTATAAAGGAAAGTTCGAATTAAAAGCGTTCGAATTACTAAAGTTTTACTGTATACTAGAGAATGACAATTAATTTACTCATTTTATCTTTACTTCTTTTCTTAAGAGCATTTTTGCTATAATAGTTTTCTTATCGAGATGAAAGATAGGTTGTCGCAACAGCTGCCTAAATAATCACAACAAATTGCTTACATGATGGGAGGTGTCTCTTGCGCGCTATCACCCGTTCTTCCACGAACTATATTTACACAAACATAATTTTTTAATTTGTTTAATATTAATCGAGATAACTGATGCAGAAATAGTTACATTACACATTTTATTGTAGGTACAAGGGACATACAGAAGGTTGAATTGATAGATCTTGAAAAAGTGGATTTGATATTCCATTCTGTTGGTATGACCACTAAGAAACAACGAATAGGCACTTCAAAACTACAATTTTCATAATCAAACCAGTAACGAGGAATATCTTGGAATGGTTAACCAGGTAGGTAGTATCATGCGGTGAATGAACCAAATGGTTAAATGATGCTCAAATGGGCTCTGATATTTGCATTCTCAGAATAAGGGTAAAAGCCGTAAAGGCCGTTAATTCGCATAGAGATTCGAGCACGAGGGCTAGGAATTTGAGGCAGACTTACAACCCCCACGCCGCGGAGGTAGGCAGTAAAAGTTTTTTTGAAATTTCACAACTTGTATATACATGTATATTGCATAGGTTAATGAGCTATGCATGTTTTCCTTTTCTGTCGTTCCTCTAGAAGTGTTGAAACCGATAAAAGAGTGTCCGGATTTCATCGATATTAAACATTTAGACCAAGTTAAAAGAAGTCAAATAAATTTCTTATTTGCATCGAATACTTTTGAAAGATCCAAAGTAAACATTTTCATATTTCCCCTTAAAACGGTTTGAAAGGTTTTGAAATGTTGATTAAAACCTCGTATTTTTTTTAGACGTAATGACAAGTAACGGCTACAGATTATTGTTTTATATAACTGGGAAACCATAATAGGTAGGCAAATATATCGCGATAAAGACATACAAATTAAGTAAAATAAAAAAGTTTGAACAGTTAATTTTTCGCAAAATAATGTGGACTGTGTGCCTTAGAAATCTTCCACCTTCAAAATGCCAAGCGGTCATTCTTTTGTTCCTCGTGAGCTTATGCAAAGAGCAAGTAATGGCTGGTATAGTATAATTGTCTGTGTACTTTGGATACATTACAAAAGAAATCGCATTCAGTCTCTGTACACTCCCCTGTTGAAGATTTGTCCTTCATATCATGCATAGCAACCATTAGACCTCCTCCTGTCTGCGTTCATTAGCGAACGTGTTACATATATTTATTTCATTTTAATAGTTCCAGCACATTTGAAACTTTTAGGTCCTTAATATATTCATGTATTCCTGCCCTTGAGAGGAAGAAGTCGAGACCTTGAATCCGAGTGAAGCTGCTCGCCTACTTTTTGCTTCTCAGTATTTGTATTCCGATCGTGCTCTCTCAAATCATATTTTAACTATTTGACAAAAATTAGCTTCTGCGTTCCAATGAAAGTTGGAGCATAGCCATAAAGTAGTGTGTGTATAGGAGGCCTTGATTTGCTTATCGTAATACGGTAGTTGTTGAGTAATCCCATTTTATTGCCTTTTATTTCTCTCGACCAATAAAATGGAAGGATACTTTGAATTTTCGCCTCTCATACAAAGTTTAAACTACTTACCAAGCTCTCATATCTACAAAACCGATATCGGCCAAACTTATTTAGGATAGTAATAAAACAAATTGGATGAAATTTAGATGGTGTCTTTTAAAATGGTGCAAGTCTGTTGACTTCGAAAAATGATTGGAGATCACACAGTGACGCGTGGTGACAATCTTTGGCATGGAAGCAATAGCTAATATTGAAAAGAACAGATATGCCTAATAAAATAAGTTGGCTCAACTTTTACAACTTGTAAGCCATTTACGAGAAGGAAGAGAATCCTTGATTCAGAATTCCATACTAAACACAGCACACTCCCTTCGCACATATTTCACTATTACTCCTGTATTCATGTTCTGACACAAGCAGTTTCAAAATTGTTTCTAGTAAGTGCTTTACTTGATTACCAAAACGTATGCGATTCTGCCTTTAGAAATGAAATTTTCCAAACAAACATTCCGTTAGAAACCTGTGCAGTATCGTGTAACACTAAACTATTAGTAATTTTATAAAAAAAATCTAAATTGACTTGATTTTTCTTCCTAATAAATAACATGCAGTAAACTGGATTATCCATAGGGAGGTAGGTAAAAAGCAGTAAATTCCTTCTCCTCTGGCTCTACAGCTCTTGATGAGCTTTGACCTCCACTAATCTAGCTCTTCCATTTTACTTTTCTGTTCTCTAATTCGAATCTTCCTTAAATTTTCTGTTACATCATCTAACCTCCTCGTTTTTGGCTTTCCTTTATGCCCTGGCCATTTTATTCTTTATAAATATCACAATATCTTGCTTGTCTCTTAGTTTTTTCAATCTGATAATTATATCTTATTCTCCAGTAATCTTTATCCATTACAGCTTCAAAGATTTGTCTTAGTATTTTCTTTTCAAATCTTTCTAATATTTCATCTACATTGTTCATGTTTCTACAACATGCGGTATGTTACTATAAAATACCTTAGTTCCCCCAAAACGAGGCTATATTGACAGTGTAAGAAATATTTAGATGTTAAAGTGTGTGTAAGTAGGTTATAATTAAACAATTATTAACATTGTATGTGTGCGCTTGCATCTAGCATTATTTTATACTTAGTAGAAAAGAGGAATGATCCTAAATTAAGTTTTTTTTTATATTGATCCGCTACAAGAAATGAATTGCACTTATCTAAATTTCAACAGTCAGAAAATGCTCCATGCCGTTTTTGGGGGGCTTGAGAAAACTACTTGCAAAAGTGTCTCCAGTGTATCCATTTCTGTATTCTAAATGTTCCACAAGGTGACTAATGAAAATAGAGAAAGTAATGTTATTACTAACAGTTGGAAGCAATGGTTCTCTTGCTCGACGCATATACTTTGTTAAGCCAGTTAACATTATTATTGTTCAGAGCAAGCAATTCGTTAAGACCCATTACTACAGCGCATTAAAAACAAGGTTATGTTTCTAACAGCGGCGGTTTTCTTTCAGAATGCAGTCAGTGCATTGAGGCAAGCATTTCATCTTGGGGGAAAGATGAAATCCGATCTATATTTCTTTATCTTTCCGAAGAGAATCAGGAGTGTTTCAAGTGTTCGGAACGAAGGCCCGTAGTTGGTGATCAAAATAATATTGTTCATGGTGTTTTGTTTTGGCTCTCTATTCACTTTGCGTACACCAAGTAAGAGGTGTCACAACTTTCCGCCGATAGTTCGTAGAGGTAATGTGAAATGAAATGTGTAGTGTTTAACGCCCGCCTTTACTACATACGGCACCGCAGGCGGTGACACTGATGTTACATGAGATGAAGATGGAGCACCGGTGGAATGATATGGAGGGGGAAACCGGAGGTCCCGGAGAAAACCCGCCCCAGCGCCGTGTTGTCCACCACAAATCTCACTTTGCGGTCGCCTGGGATCGAACCCGGGCCGCCTTGGTGAGAGCCAAGCGGTCTAACCACTGAGCCACGGCGCGGCCGTGCGTAGAGGTAGTTTTAAAGAAGCACTCCATAATCCTGACTCCTGATAAATACACAGGTATTTACTCAGATTTGTAGAAGTTAAGATGTTTGACAAGGACTAGAATTTTATGAGTATTATCACAGGATTTAAAGAAATTTAATTTAATTTCTCAAATACAAAGTATTATGCCCGATTTTACCAGCAGATGTTAAAATCGACGCTAACAGATGTAACGTAACAATTATCACAACGCTAACAAAGCTGTTAAATTATTTGCATTTTAGCAACCTCTTTCCTGAAATCTTAACAAACACGCGTTAACGCCAAGAGACTTGTAAATATTACAGCTATAGAAGGCTGTGGTTGAGTCGTGTTATTTTCTGAACGTACTGTGATGCCCTTTGGTTTTCAGTTTCGTTTGCACACAGCAGCTGAAAAAATGGCGGATGAACAAAATCGTAAGAGAAGCCTTGGCACAAATTTCTCATCGATGGAGAAAGAATTGTTAATCGAATTGGTGACGAGGTATAAAGATATCGTGGAAAATAAGAGAACGGATGCTGTGAATGTAAAAGAGAAAGATGTCAAGTGGGAAATGAATGGAAACGAATTTAATTCAAATGCATGAATGAAAGAACTTCGTCAGTATTATGTAAATTAAAACGAGGTGCGAAGAAGGAGAGAAGTGACGAGTGATTTGAACGTTTCAAGACACGAGGTGGACAGTATATTATCCACATAATTCAGTGAATTATAAAATTGCGAAGTTATTAATACTTGAAGCAAAGGCGAGATCGGCATATTCCTTTCGATGCATGTTCTAACTGCTCCAGTACTTCCGCAGTAATCCTTCATAACTTCTTTCGACAGTCTATACCTCTGTAGAAAATTTTCTTCTGATAGCTCGCCAAAATCTCTCCTCATAGACCGCACTCTATTACGAATGCCATTTAGACGGTCTTAAATATAGCGAATAGACATCAAAAGCTGCGTTCACGTGCGCCATCTTGACTATTTACAATTGTTAAGGACTTAACAACAGAAATATGAATTGTTAGTTTAACAAGAGATTTAACACGAGTGTTAAGCTAACAGTTTTTGTTATAACTATTGCTAAACTCGCGTTAGGTCTTAACATCTATTGGTAAAATCGGCTATTATTGTATAGACGGGGTAGACCTAAGCTCAGAGTGCAGTGTTACCAGTAATGGTTTTTTACTTAGCCTCATTTACTCTGGACCTCTGCAGAATGACCGGCAGTTGCAGAGGCTCCCGAAGATATTCTAGGGAGACACACTCTAATAACACACGATGGACCGAGAAAGCATAGTTACAGATCGGACAAACAGGGTCAAGATGTCCCTTAAAAAGGGTAACTGTGAAATTCAGTGGTCAATACGCATCTGAGCCAAACTCATCTCCTCCCGACGAGATGAAAGAAGATTGCCCAGTTTTCCTGGAGAAAGTTACCTCGCTGTTCGAAGCTTATTTCCGCTGAGAGCTAACTTCTTTTCGCCCCAGCTTAACAACACCTCTTTTTACATATGCCTAAAATCTTACAAAGTAACTTATCTATCGCCATTTCATTCCCTTGCAGGCTAACGTGACCAGAAATCCATGTACGACTCACCAAAAGTGAAATTAACGGAAGCACTCAGTTTTCGGCGGCGCACATGTAGTGCCAGTAGCACCCAAACTAATTGCATTTTACTCCCTCACTTAGGTTGAGATTTTACTTCCCGCATGCGCAGATCCTACACGTTTTTAGTGCCATCTTGCCATCATTTTATCATAAAAGGAAACCTAAGTAGGGTGGGTGGATGAGTTATAGGATTTCGAAGTGAGAACACTTATTTAAGTGCAATTCCTAAGATATGCTGTTGTTTTACTCAGGTTTTGTTTTACCATGAATATAGTCCGACTATGTAGGAACCGACACTCTATATGCTCAATAATTTCAGAGAGGAACATTCCTCAGAAGTACAATGCAACAGCTTCAACCTGCATCTTCAATTTCTGCAGAAAAGAAGCAGGATGCAAAGAAAACACTTGAGAAGTTTGGATGGAAGCTAGAGAACTAGAATGGTGTAAAGCAAAAGTGAATCCAGAAGATATTTACCTTCATAAGAAATGTATTTGCCAGGAAATTGATGTTAGTCTATTGTAGGCTAGAATTTTAATGCAAAATGTCAATTCATATATCAATAAATTGAAGTTTACATTATATTTAAAATGCAATAAATATTGTTTTTACGAAAATAAAATTGGTTCTACTAAGTACACGAAAAGAATATGTTAAATGGAAATTGAATTTTTTATTTATAGTTGCTCTTTAAGTGCTGTGATTCCATATGGGCGCGTTTAGATCAGCTCAGTGGCATCTTTACCAGGCCTGCGTGCCATAAATGTACTACAGGGGACCACCGGCTTTATTTTCCTTCCGATGGTAGCCATGCTACAGAAAGATATACGCACCAAAAAAGTCCTCCGCCGGGTTTGAACCCATGACTTCGGAAACCACAAGCTAGTATGTTACCTCTAGACCACGGAGGAGAACAAAATGACTATTCTGATGGGGATATTTTGCCTTTTTTTAATTTACGTCCTCCAATGTTGTCATATCGGACGATGAATTGAATGGCCGAAAAGCTCAAATGAGCCCAAGGTCCATAGAGCTTAGTTACCCGACATTCCTCTTTCAGGATAAGGGAAGACCTTATCCAGATAACACCCTGACGGAAATTCGAACTCGGGACTTGAACGTGAGGCAGACTTGCTACCATCTAAACCACCGATGCAGGCTATCTTGTTGCTAATAATCATTAAACAAATCAGCGGGAATCGGTAACATGAAGTAACAAAGTACAGATTGTCCCAATTGGACCTCAAGTTTAGCTCATTTCATAATCTTACTTAAGTTTAGATTATATCCCCTCACTACGTCACTATAAGTAAAGTTACGAGGGTAGTCCGAAAAGTTTCCGACCTAATAAAGATACATTTTTTTTTTCAGAATTTTTATTTTTATTTTTCAACAGTCTCCTTGTAACTCTACACTCTTCTCCCAGCGATGCTCCCATCTTTATAACCCGTCCAAGCTCGCCTTGGTAGCGTGGATGGCAGCGTGTCTGCCTCTCGTTCAAGAGGTCCCGAGTTCGAATTTCCGTTAGGGTGTTATCTGGATAAGATTTTTCCGGGGTTTTCCCTTATCCTGATAGGGTAACTCTAAGCTCTGTGGACCCCGGACTGATTTGAACATCATTTCACCTATTTCATTCATCGTCCGACATGACTTAACTTTGGAGAACGTAAATTACAATAAATAAATAAATAAATAAAATAACCCGTCCAAATAATACTCGGCGTTTTTCTCTGCAAAATAATTGTTCACGAAGGTGATTGCCTCTTCATTTGACGAAAATCTCTGTTCTCCGAGCGTAATTTTCAGATAAGGGAACAAAAAGAAGTCGCTTGGGGCTAGATCTGGTGAGTAAGGCGGATAGTCAAGCAGTTTAAACCGTAATTCGTGGATTTTCACTATCGCAACCGCTGAGATGTGAGGCGGTGCGTTGTCTTGGTGAAACAGGATTTTCTTTTTGTGCAAATGTGGGCGTTTTCCCGCAAATTCTGCCTTCAGCTTGTCAAGTAATGATGCGTAGTATGCTCCTGTAATGGCTTTTCCTTTTTGAAGGTACTCAAAAACAGTAATTCGTGGATTTTCGCCATTGCAACCGCTGAAATGTGAGGCGGTGCGTTTCTTGGTGAAACAGGCTTTTCTTTTTGTGCAAATGTGGGCGTTTTTCCGCAAATTCTCCCTTCAGCTTGTCAAGTAATGATGCGTAGTATCTCCTGTAATGACTTTTCCTTTTTGAAGATAATCGATTAAAATAATTCCATGACTATCCCCCCCCCCAAAAAAAAAAACAGTCCCCATCACTTTTCCAACCGAAAGAGAGTTTTTGCTCATTTTTGGAGCCGGTTTCCCCTTTGCAGTCCACTGTTTGGACTGTATATTTGTTTCGGGCGTATAATGGTGTATCCAAGTTTCATCTAAAGTAATTAATTGGCGCCAGACTGCGCCAACAGAGCGTTGGAAACGTTCATTCGAACACGTTTTTGGTCTAACGTGAGCAAATGCGGCACCCTACGCGCGGACAGCTTTCCCATGTCTAAATGTTGATTTAATATGTGACAAACACGGTTTTTTTGTACATGTTCATAGCCTCTGCTATCTCTCACTTTAAGTCGGCAGTCGTCTAGCACCATTTGGTGAATGACGATGTTTTCGTCGGTAGTTGCAGTTTTTGAACGTCCCGAACGTTCGTCTCCCAAGCTCTTACGGCCACGTTTAAATTCAGCAGCCCAAAGTTTCACTGTGGTACAGAGTCCCCATATGCAGAATCCAACTCATCTTTGATTTGCCTTTCAGAAACAAATATTTAATCACAGCTTGAACTCGATTTTGTCCAGTTTTATAAAAACACTCACATCAACTCACTCAAACGACTGTTACACAACAAATGAGCGTCCAAAATGGCTGAAACTTTGATGAATAACTGTCAACAGATGAACCAAATTCACTAGCTTTTATTTATGAGTGGTGCCACCTTCATGTTGAAGTCAGAAACTTTCCAGACCTCCATTGTAATCGTAATCCCAGTCTAACAGAAACCTAATCCTGTGACAAGAAACTATAACAACAAAACCTTTTAAGGATATGGTCGTTTTGTTTGTTGGCAAATTGTCTTCCTCGAATTCAGTCTCTTAGGCCCTCTCACTGCGTATTCTGTGGGACAACTATATGTCTTTGGTCATGATGGTTACCCGCTTAGCATGAATGGCACACAGGTTGGTGTCTTCAAAGAGACCTACTAGTACCCCAAAGCACCAGGTAATTTCTGTAGATTTGTCTCATCAACATGGAAATGTAAGGGCAACTCTGATTGCTTAAATTGCTGAAATGCAGTCTAGAATCCTGTAAACCTGATTACTGAATACTTTTCTTCTACTGATATGATGGATATTCATGTTCCTCAGCAAACTATCAACATCCATTTCCTTTATAAGAAATCTAGAATTAGTACTATTTCAAACCCTTGATATAACTTGTTAATTGCTGCTGAATTAAAATTATAACCTGGCTCAGGACAAATGCTTAACGCTTATCATCTGTCCTAACTCACACTCTGGAATTACGCTGCCCTGAAAATATGAATTGAAGTTAAAGGTTGCTGTCAAAGTAAGTTATCAAAAGCAATCTATGGATGCATTCTATACCAGGCATTTGATTGCCTAACTTACTATGCTATTCAAAGAGGCTAGAAGGTTTGATTGTATTGCTGAAATATTGACAGCAAGTGCGCAATATTGAGGAAATTTAATCACATTTTTATATGTATAAAACTCAGTGTATGTGTATATGTTACTTATGTGATTCTATCATTGCACAGACAGACTGGCACAGATAACCTTTAGCACAAAGCAAAAATTACTGTCTAGCTTAGAATTGTTTCACTTCATTTCATGCACTTAATTGTTCAATTTGGTGTAATGCCTACAAGACCATCTATATATTTGTTAACAGTATTGTAATAGAAATTACTCATTCTTCTACATATCTTTGCATAGGCTAAGATTTGGATAGATAGAGTTTGACTGAAAAATTCAATTCCATAGCCGGGATTTGAACCACGAGTGCCCCAGTCTCCATTCGGTTTCTCTTAACCATTGGACTACCATGGCCAACATGTCAGCATGACAATAAATTCTCCAACTGCCTTGTATTTTTCCTGGTAAACCACTAGGAGCCCTCAGATTCAACGAAGTGTGTTTGACAACAAAAGGTGTTTGAATGAAGATGTGGGCAAATGCATACAAAATTAATTTCAAATAGAAGATAGAAGTTTTGTCATCAACTTCTTAAGATAAGTGGAAAATAATCACTAAATATTTTATTTGTATTATATTTATTATTTCACATTAACTAGCTTCATTTTCTGTGTAATAAGATATGCACTGTTTGTGGTGACTTACTATGCTGTAAGTACTTAAGTCCCAGGCTTCATGGTTATACAACTGTTTAGGTTAATTGATAGAAACTAATCGTTCTTACACACTAGCCATGTTTAGGCTAAGGTTTAGATAGGTGGGATTAGAAAAATACAAGTCAGTTGGAGAATTTAGTTTCATGCTGGCATGTAAGCTCAATGGTTAAGAGCAACCAGTCAAAGACTGGGAGATCCGTGATGCAAATCCCCGCTATAGCATTGAATTTTTCAGTCTGACTCTACCTATCCAAATATTGTAGCAGCTCTAATATTGCCAACATAAAAATAAATATCTTTTTGTAGTCTCACGAAATAACAAAAGTTCATACAATATGAACAGTGAATTCATATATGTTGATTTTTTCTGTTTTGACTGGCATTTGTTTTCTTAGTAGTTTTGTAAATATTCATTATTGAAGATAAACAAAATTATTTTGAAGTTATTTAAACATTATTATTTCTGCTAAACTAGGTTTTGTTTCTTCTGTAATTAGCAATGAGGTAGTCTAAATGCAATTTTATGGAAGTCTCAGCAGCAGTAACGAGAAGTCTTTGCAAACTGTACTATTGTTTGTTGTTCATTGGTGCTTTAGAATACTATATTCTCATATCTTTTGTTTGTATGGGATTCTGAGAGTTTTAATTATTACAACTCTTAAGTTTATTTTGTAATCTTTTTTAAATGCCTCCAAAGAAATGCAAGGCAATTGGGCAAGTGTTCTGAGGCTAAATGTAGGACTAAGACATCAAACCATGGACAGTGCTGGGTCATTAATGGAATTAATCTTATTTGTATAAATTTCTATAAATATTATACCAATTTATACATATTTAAATGTTTTTTAAAAGATGTGGGATTTCATAAAGAAGCTAAGTAAATTAATGTCTAACACTGCTATAAATTCTGGTTATACAATATCTACTGAATGAATGTTCTCAAAATTTGGGTTTTGGTTATACTTTATTTATCCATAAAATGATTGTAAGAATAATAAGTTAACATATCGAAATTTAACTATATTGGAACACTACAGTGAAGCAAAATAATTATTAAATTATAGATGAGTCGTATTTATTACACATCGGCTTCACTTACGTACCTATATTGAGGACATGCTTCGCGAACCATCGTTTGCATCGTCAGCTCTTATGCGATTAAAGCTTGATCCAGTGGTGTGGGTAATTCTGGAGTTTCTGCTGCCATCTGTTGATTTAGTGATGAACTTAAATGTGGGATTCTCTTCTGGTGGGATTTCAAAGTTCATTAGTTGGTTTTTATGTTTTTCTATGTATATTCTCTCCCATATGACGAGATCACTATGTTTTTGTATGTATTTTAGTAATTTGGTGCTATCTTCAATTTCATGATTTTCAATCCAGAAATGAGCTGCTATTGCGTTCTAATCAATATTTTTGTATCTTAAGTGCCTGAAGTGTTCTTTCTTTCTAGTGCCTATGTTTCATTTTGTCCTTCCTATGAAAATTTTTTCACAGTCTTTACACTTAATCTTGTAAATGCCTGACTTTTCTTCTGGTTTTATCTTATCAGTATAATTAGTGTTAAGTAGGTTTTTAATGTAATTGTTTTTTGGTGCCAATGTTCTATTGTATTTCTTGAATATTTTTTAGAACTTTTTTGTGCCCAGGGGTTGTAAGCAAATTTAGCAAATCTAATTTCTTGTTTTATTGGTGAAAGAGCTGTGATCTGTTTTAATCTCTTTTGAAGTTTGAATGATTTTAGTTTATTATCTACAAGGCTTTTTCCATATCCATTTTTAATTGCAGTTTTTAAGATTCTTGCTGGCTGAGGAGTAGATTTAATAATCTGTGTGTGAGACTGTTGATGGTGGCATGTTTGTGTGGAATTGGGTTGAAACTATTTGCTTTGATGTAATTATCTGTATGTGCTGCTTTTCTATGAATACCAAATTCTAACTTTTCATTGTTTTTTGCAATTTTAAGGTCCAAAAAAGGTAGAGTACAGTCCTCCTCAGTTTCTACTGTGAATTGTATGCTGGGTTCTTGAAGGTTGAATAGTTTCAAAGCATCATCTATTTGTTTGTAGCGTACTATTGCAAAGATGTCATCTACGTATCTGTACCATGTTTTAAAAATATGAGGGAAGGCTTTAGTTATATGAGTTTCGAAAAAGCTCATGTATAAATTGGCCAAAAATGGTGCTAGCGGGCTTCCCATAGCCAGTCCGGAAATTTGTTAATAATACTTTCCGTCGAAAACAAAATAATTTTGGTGTATACATATTTAACTCATTGCCAAATATTCTTCTATTGTATTGGCATCTAGGTTAATAGAAGTTACCCATTTCTTAAGTTGAATCAAAAGTTTGTCCCTAGACAAAGAGAGCCCCTAGTGGCCTACCGGGGAAATATACGAGTCAAATGGAGAATTTAATGTCAGGACGGCATGTTGACCATGGTAGCTCAATGGGTTAGAGCAATTGAACGGAAACCAGGAGATCTGTAGTTCAAATCCTGGCCATGGCATTGAATTTTTCATGTTGGCTCTATGCATCAAAAACCTTAGCCTTTATATGGCTAGTGTGAAGAAATGATTAATTTCCAACAATTAACTAAAAAAAAAGTTTGTCTATTGGGATGCTAGGGAAGAGGGAGCGGACATCAAAGGATACTAAAGTGTCTTGAGGGCTTAGTTTAAGATTTTGAATTTAAATTCATCACAAAATCAACAGATGGCAGCAGCAACTCCAGAACTACCCACACCACTGGATCAAGCTGTATTCGCATTAGAGTCGATGATACAGTACGTAAGTGAAGCTTATGTGTAATAAATATGACTCATCTATAATTTAATAATAAGTTAACACTTTTTTGAGTTTTGTTTAAAGTTGTGTGAAAGTGATATACATTGTATCAACCTCCTTTATGATTCTAAATTAATGTTGTAATTCACACTTAAAGTGCACTTTTCTGCTGTAGTATTTATGGTTAGTTCAGCAGTGCCTTGGCATTAAATTTTTCATTATTTTATTTGTTTATTTTGTTGTTCTTTATAGTGTCTAAGAGCTTTAATTAATTATTTGTATGTCTTAAGTAATATTTTTAAATTTCTCCAAACAAATGCAAGGCAGTTTCGATCTAACTGTAAAAGTTGTAGGGATAAACCATGGGCAGCACTGTATATTTCAGCTTGTTAACAATAAATTATAAAACCTCCTTATGAAATATGAGTTCAATTCTGGTTAATTGTTTACATGTTACAATAATATAAGTATGCCAATTTAACTGTGGGTCAAAATAGTACCAATCAGTTTAACTTGAGTAATAATTATTTGGAATAGATATGAAAACAAAAACAATGTTATATAGTTTATTCAACAGTGCATAAGTGTAGTGCTTCATCCAACCAAACTGTACTGGGCATCTTGGAAAAACTTTGTATTCTGGGTGTGGAACAAATGACTCCATTTTAACATGTTGGTTCCTTTGAAATTTGAGGAAATTGTTTTATGTTATGAAGTTCTGTGGAGTAAATGCTAGGTTTAAATATCAACCAGGCAGCTGGGCTATTTGCATATTCATTAACACTTCCATTCATCAATTTAAGAATTATGGTAGCTAGTGAAGGACCTTGAGCAGTTAAAAAAAAAATAATAGTAATTTGCATGATATGCCCATACACACTTGTGCTAATGTAAGGTACACTATAATTTAGCTTGTTAAAACTGCCACGTCAACATGCAAATGTTACAGCACTTATTAAGGTGGAGAAGTGACATTAAATTAACACAAGTTGTATTACATTGAGAAGATAAGAGAATTTTGTTATAAATATTAAACAGAATGACATGATAGATGCACATAAATATAAATAAACAAATACGGCTTTTTAAATCTTACCAGAAAGTAACATAACTGTAACCCTTGGTGTAACAGTCTGCAAGCGAGCTAAGGCTGCCAACCCGACTGCTAGCCTCATTCCCACATATGCAAGGCAGAGTGGGCAATCTTCCTACTGTACGGGTAGGAGATGTGGTCAGCATCTCAGTACCTCCAGCCGGAAAGTTGGCTTTCTAGACCAGAGTTCGCTGCCTAGCATAGCTCCTCAATTTCCTTATAATGCTGAGTGAGGCATTGGTCCTATACCCAGAAATTAAAATTCATACCCCCCAGGAGTGAGATTGGTCCTGGGCACATTCTATGCAGGGAATCAAAGCACAATGCCCTTTACTAGAAAAGTACCTATTATATATATTCTAAAGTTAACACAATAAACAGTTTATTGGTTGGATGTATTAGAACAGTCTTATCAGTTATGCAACTCATTATAGCTATGATTTAAACCCAAGCCTTCTAGCTCACATGCAGACATACTGCATAGTCTGTCATGGAGTTGTATAGTGTTTATTACTTTCTGTACTCTTACACCTATTGTAAGAAGAGGAAGTGTTTTATTTTACGCAAAAATTTAAGACTGAGCTTTTACCAGAAAGGCATGTTTTTAGCTCCCTTACTAAATAAAAGTTTTAAATTTAAAAAAGAAGTGAGGTTATGGGGGAGAGAGTCAAAATCAATATTTAAATTGAGTATCTCTCAAGTGTGTGACACACAGATTTTCCAGTAAATCCACCCATCCCAAACCATCCTTTACATGGACTGGACTATGTTAAGAGGGGATTTGACACGGAGGGCCAAACTTGGTCTATTGTACTTATGCCCCGGGAGTAAGAAGCAAAAGGAGAGAGGGCGGCTATCCCAAGGAGCCATGACAATTCAGAGGGCAGATTCCCTACGCTTTACCAATTGGAAACCTCCCAGCAGGACAGTACAACCGGCATTCCACATTACTGTGGTCTGGAAACTGCCCACCACACTGGGTGTGCAGACCAGAGATCATCCTACTGGATGAGAAAGTTTTACTAAGAGCATATCCTCCTGGAATGCAATGCAAAGACACCTGCTGACACTTCTACCCTGAAAGAGACCAACAGATGAGAGATGATGTGAAATGGTAATGGAAATGAAACGTAGGGACAGGAAATTTGGGGGATATGATTAATATACCCAACATTCTCCAGGTGACCCGAGAAAACCCCCAAAAAGCCCATGGGTCAGGTAGGTTATCCATGGGAATTGAGCCCGGACCTTGTGAATGCGGGCCATAGATGAAACTGCCTGAGCCATCCTGCTTGATTTTACATGCACATTTTTTTTTTTTTCATTTTCTTATGATGATTTTGATTAACACACCAAATATGAGGAGTACTTAATATATCTGCATGACATGCATGTCTTGAATTTTCTGGGATTAGCCTCTTGTGCTTTTTATTATGACCATTTGAATAACTGGTAAACCATAAGCAAAGACCAATTCTTACTGTAATGTACAAGAAATTTAATGTGTGTACTCACATGACTTTCTCTATTCTTTAGAACTATTCTCACAAATGCTTATTCCTCTTATCTACTTCATGTTCAAGATAAGTTTATCTTATTGAATTTCTTGTAGGTGCAAGGAAAATTTTAGAATGCAGTAGGCTTTAAGCAAAGTGCAACTCTTTAAAGAACTGGTCACTATGTGATGCCATTGAAATTTTGTTTTCTTTGCATCATCAAGAGTTAAGAAAAATTAATGACTTGCCATTTGAGAAAAGTACAATTAGAAAATTCAGACAAATAACAGGAGTATCTCTGAAATGGTTAACTCTACCAATTATTCTGTGCTTTAACAGGAACTACCTTTTTTGGTAGTTAGATTATGTCTATGTTTTACAATTTTTAGTTGTGCAAAAGTCATCCAGGATAGAAAAGACTATGTAGGACATTCTCAGAAAATTCAAGATAGATATCCATTTAGTTTATCATGAAGATATCTTAAACATATAGTGCTTTCATCAAAATCATTACATACATTTTTAAGAAAATAAAAATTGTTGAAACATTTTCCACTTAAAGGATAGCGTGGGATGGGAGAATTTTCCTGAAAAGCCTTGAAAAATGCTGAACTTGAATGCTAAGTTTGGTATTTAAACAACTTTCTGCTTAGTTGTTCACAGAAGCATGTACACACATGTGCTCACACACACAGACCTTTTTGAAAAATGCTCTTTTAGATTTCAGGAGATTTCAAAATAGTATTTACACTGAAATCTCTGCCCGCCTTGGTAGCGTAGATGGTAGCGTGTCTGCCTCACGTTCAAGAGGTCCCGAGTTCGAATCTCAGTCAGGGTGAGTTACCTGAATAAGGCTTTTTCCAGGGTGTTCCCTTATCCTTAAAGACGAATGTCGGGTAGCTCTAAGCTCCATGGAACCGGACTCATTTGAGCATCATTTCACCAATTTCATTCATCGTCCGATATGACTTAACGTTGGCGGACATAAATTAAAAAAAAAAAAAAAGAAATCTGTGTCAAAGTTTCAGGTTGAATCCAATACTTTTCCTACTTTTGTAAGTACATAGTAGAGACAATAGTACTTTTGGAAGTGTTAACAATTTCAGGTATTTTTTTTTTTTTGTTTTCTTGAATTTTGAAAATCTTGTACTTTTTCAACTGTTAAGTCACTATTCATTTTTTCTTGTTATGCAAAAAATACAAAATTTCACAGATTAGGTTATCCTTAAGGTGGTGGCTATTCTGTCTGTTGGTTATAAATTAACACTGAAGCCAGGGCTTTCAAACTGGTGGTTTCTATAGGGGAAGTAAGGAGGGAATGTATTATTGGAGAATATTATGGGGACTTCTAATATTAATCTCTCTAAATTATGTGAACTGGTGCAGAATTTAGATCACAGAATGGCTGGTGTTTAAAAATATATATTTAAAGTTAATGTTTATAACATATGATAGAATATTAATCAAATTAAAGGTTAAATTGCAGGTTTTAGGACTGCATAATAAACTAAAATTGCCTTATTTTGGCACCTTTTGCCACTTCATCTCCCCTGAAACCAAAATTACAGTGCCTAAAAAGTTGATAATAAAATACAGACATGCTGACGAAAGTCGTGGTAGAAGTGCATAAGGAAACTTATAATGATTAATACAATTCGTTATTGATAAAGTAGGCTTTGCAGAATTGCCAGATGGCCTTGGAAAGCAAGTTCAGGGAGGTAGATGAGATGGGCTACTGGAGCAACTTGCACTGCCCTGGGGAAGGCCATCTTTATCAGCTCAAAATATAGCACGTACCCTTTGTGTGTTATGTGAGAGAGAAAGAGAGAGAGAGAGAGAGAGAGAGAGAGAGAGAGAGAGAGAGAGAGAGAGAGGGAGGGAGGGAGAGAGGGAGAGAGGGAGGGAGAGAGGGAGAGGGGGAGAGGGAGGGAGAGGGGGAGAGGGAGGGAGGGGGAGAGGGGGAGAGGGGGAGAGGGAGGGAGAGGGGGAGAGGGAGGGAGAGGGAGAGGGGGAGGGAGAGAGAGAGAGGGAGAGAGAGATCTGGGATGAATGCCAAATTTCAATTATTGTTCAGCAGTTTCAAGGATGCTAAACAAACATTTTTAAGAAAATCTGTTACATAGAAAATGTTTGGCTATATTTTATTTTCTCAAACTAATGCTTATGGATGTTATTAAAATGCCACTTGTTTTGAAAGATTTGCTTTGCTCATAAAATGTATATCACAATTTTGTTATGAGTAGCTTGTGGTGCCTTTTCATTCTGAATGAATAGTTATAAGTAACTGGTAAAACAAGAGACAGACAAGAACTTACTGTGTGAAAAGTATGTGTCTCATTAAAAGACATAATTCCTGTCAAAAAGGAATCTCTTTCTGGCATTAACCATTTTTGAGATATTCACTGTTATTGGGTTGAACTTTTCAATAAGTAACCATCCTTTTGTTTCACATATCATGCAAAGACCATGGAATTTCAAGGTGAGCATATAAGACTCACTTTATAACATTTTATTATGCTCAAGTCTTCTGAATCATCTTTGTTAGTTCTGTACCACAATGTATAGTGAATGCTTGTCTTAATTAACAAGTAGATAGAAAAATAAGCTTTTCTGGAAGAGATAAAAATATATAATAGTGACTAGAGTGAATATAGCACGTCAAATTTTTTTTCTTTTGCTTCATCTGAGTGTCTTGAGCCCTGCTATTAATTGAAACAGCTGAAGGTTGAAAGAAAGAAAGAAATCAATTCTAGGGAGTGTAACTCCCAGAGGTAGGTTATTTGGAGACAAGCTTACTAACATCAAAGCGAGAAATGCTTACTAACCCTGAGTTTGTACATAAACCATGTTTATTAATTAAATGAGTACATAAGCGTCATAAGCCTTGGCCTAAGGGGGCGCACCCAAACTTACCTTACAATTCTTTGTAGGTTTCCATATATACGAGTTCAACTGCTGCAACTACAGATTCTGGTGATATTCTTGATGGCATGTGATGGCTCTGTTAACTGCCCATTGACTTCTCTATTGACTGACTACTGACTGCTTATTGACTGACTCTCGACTGTCCAGTTGACCTACATTAAGTCACCTTAAGTACTTTCTTCTTGAAACGTAAGCGTCCTATAATTCCAAATTCTAGGCTTTAACTACTTTCAACACTTTTTGTCAAGTGGCATAATCTAACCGGTGGGATTTATCTGAATTTGAATAATTTCTAGGAAAACATTTGTTTTGGATAATCTAATGTTGAAGGGAGATTTACTTTTTATTTAAATAGTATAATACAGAATACAAAATAATACAGAATGTATCTGAATTTTTAACAGTCAGAGGATTTTTTTCTGCTTATTTGCAAGCATGGAATTTATTTCATCAGACTGTTTTAGCACAAATCTATGACATAGGATATTTAATTTTTGCTTCTTAACATGTGTACTAAAATCTTACTACAAATATTTTACTATTTTCTCTTCTACCTATTTATTTAAATAGGTAGAAGTAGTACTTGTTCTATTGAAAAATTTCGTGTTGAGATTTCACCAGAAATACAGGTTTTGAGATCCCCTTAACTGAACAAAGTAATTTTTATCAAAATATTATAAGTGTATCTGTGTTTCTATGTCTCTTTAAGATATTCCCACCACAAATAAAACTCATATGTTGAACTTTCTGTAAATAGTTGATGAAGTCCTCATCATTTTGGTTGCAATAGAATTTACGTCAAATATTTTTGTGGTATTAGCCATTTCCAAGATTTTCCTGATTATTGTTTTGAATTGCCAAATACTTATACTTTTTTTGGTAAGTTGCTATAGGAAAACCTTCTTAAACCAGACCACTTTTTGAAAAAAAAATGTTTAGCCTAGTAAATGAAGACTTGTTCATGAAGACGTAAATGAAGATGATTAATTGCTATTCTCAGTAGGTACATTAGTGGAATTCTCCTGCCAGCAGGCAAATTCTTTGCACTTACCCCACCACGTGCACCATATTGGAAGAGAAACTTTGATAAAGTCATGGAAAAAGTTGTGGCCTGGTGTGGGTGACTTGCCAGAAAACAAGATTGAAGAAGAAGAAAAAATGTATGGAAGAAGATTTTATATACATTTTTAAAAATATGAATGGTTGTGTCGATGTTAATGAAGATATTGACAATTGGTTGCAAATCGACAATGATGGAGGTTATAAACCAATTACAGAAAAAGGTATTATTGTATCATGCAGTGTTACTGAAAATGAAAATGAAAATGAAAATGAAAATGAAGAGTATTCAGATTCAGACAGTGTTAATGAACCAGCTGTGGATATGAGCCATGCACAAGCAGTAGCAAACATAGAGAAATTGATGCTTTATTTCGAGAGTCAAGCCAAAACATTGCGAAATGAACTTCTAATGTTTAAGCGGATGTAAGATCACGCTGCTCATAAGCGATACACCAAACTGACAGCAGAAGCTCACTGCATTTTTTACTACCTTTAGTAAAATAGTTTACAGCTGTATTGTGTACAGTGCAAATACTTGTAGCACTTTTAGGTGAAAGTGTGCCAATAGTAATTTCCTAACTCCATTAAAAATATTTCAGCGTTGTATATGTTTATCGGTTTTTGTTAACATGGAGCAGCCCTGGTCCAAGCTGATCCATGTAAACGAGGTTCTACTCTATTTGGTTTTGCTCATGGTCATACAAAGAATATGTAATTTCAAAATAATTACGTATCAATGCACTTAACATTTTTTTTTAAAAACTAGTGTATCCTTTTTTCTACAATAACATATGTGCATGTATAATGAAAGTTTATCTCAATTAACAAGAATTAAAAGAAATTGTAGAAGAGTGAGTAAAGAAGGTAATGTGAACTCAACACTTACAATATTTTCATTGTGTAGATTTGTTGGAAACCTCTTGTAATTTTATATTTTTATTGGATTATTGCAAGTTTTATGGTAATAAGGTTGTGTTAATATCGAGTTTGAAATGTTTTAAAAGCTAGTTAGTGAATCAGAGGTGTTTTTGTTAAGGTCAGCCTTACTCTATAAAGAATAAAGTAATTGAATACGCTGGGAAACACTGTTGTACTATGTTCTCTCCTTAAGAAGAGAAATACTAGAGTGCGTAAAGCAGTTAGCTGGAATTATTTGCTGTAAGTGGAACGTGAGTTGTGTAGGATGTTGGCAATCCTGGAACCGGTTCCCAATTTGCACACAATCAAAGGAGGAGCTGACTCACACACTCTGCTTCTAACGGAAATATTTTTTTAACAGATCAGCTATCTGTCTGAATCAGACAACGTTGACATCCACAGAGTCCCAATAGACATTAATTTGACTTCCTAAAATTCCTTTGTGGGTAGGTTGAGAGATGAACAGCCTTTTTGTATTCTCTCAGCTGTCATGTATGATATTTTTAGCTACAGTATGTTTTTAATGTAAAAGAAAGGACTTGAAAATATTAGAACATATTAATCTGTTAGCAGAATCAATATCTTTGCAACAAATTGGTTTTTCTGGGTGTTAATACAAATCAAAAGAAAGGGCTTTAATTGCATACAACATGTGCTGCTTCCTTGTGCTATTACTTTGCAACCAGAAAACCATAACAAAACATCTATAACCATAATATACAAAATGTGAATTAGTTTCTGAGTCAAATGTTGAAAAATTCCTAACTCCTTGAAAAATTCTATCCAGGAGCTATATTCTATTCTGGACAGGAGCTCGTGAAATCGATTTCAATTAGAAAGAAGAATTAACATCATTTTCTTAAGTTAAGTGAAGTTTTTGTTACAAATTGTTATATTTGTATAATAGGTGGTATTGTATTCCACCAAAAAATGCATTATCAAGATTGCACTAGGTTTCAAGCTTCCTTAAACCCAATATTTCCCACTGTTTATCAAAAAGTTTCATTTGTGTATGATGTTCTCAAAAATGGCTCTTAATTATTTAGATTAAAATAACCAAGTTAATATTTACAGGATAAATAAACTGCATATCTTGACTTTTCTGTGAATAGCCTGTGAGTCCTCTCGATTCTAAATGGCTCTTCTGAATGGCTTTTGTGTAATTGGTGAATCATAAGGGCTGCACCATGGCTGAACAGTTAGACTGCTTGATTCTCACCAAGAATAACCGAGATTCAATCCTTGGCAACCGCATGTGAGATTAGTGGTGGACAACATGGCACAGGTATGGGTTTTCTCTAAGATCTTCAGTTTCCCCCCACCATCATTCCATCAATTGCTCCATTATCATCTTTCCTTTCATCCATTTTACCTTCATTCTGTCATGTACTTCTCTCACTTTCATACCAGGCATCGAGCTGATCACCAATCCCAGGTTCTCTATCTAATCCATAGTTTCTCTTTCTCAACCCGACGCCTGAAGGTATAGGGATAGAGGAAGAAGACCAACAGTGGTAAAACTAGTGAAGTTGAAGAAGAAGTGAATACTAAGAGAGGAAGTTACTATGCAAAAATGACTTTTAAACACACAATTTTTATCAAATTTTCATGGTGCCATGAAATCTCTGAAATAGTTTGAACTTTCCACACATTTTATCATACATTTTTACTTTCTCTTCTAATTATCTGTAGTAAGTAGAGAAAGTTTATATTGAAAAAATATGGTTATTTCTTACCGGGAAATATACAAGTCAGTTGGACAATTTAATGTCATGTTGGCATGTTGGCCATAGTAGCTCAGTGGTTTAGAGCAACAACACGGAGAGCAGGATATCCGTGGTTCAAATCCCGGCTATGGCATTGAATTTTTCAGTCTGGCTCTAATCATTCAGTAGTTATTTTTCATTATCATAAAAGTGGTTAACCATTTTGATAGACATTAATATACGTTTAAGGTATTCTACATTACAAATACAATATTTATTCTGAATTTTCAGTGAATTTACTGTAAAGTCAGTGAATTTTCTTTAACTGGTAAACCACAAGAGATTAAAGCTTACTACACGAAATATGTAGGTCTCTCTGAAGCAGATTATTTCAAATAAATGTGTTATTTGTGGCATGAAGCATTTTTGAGAGATTTATTATTAATTTGAATTTTTCAGTGTATTTTCATTTTGAAATACTGTCCACCATTCGGTTGTTTCTGTCATACTAAGAGCTTGGAATTTCAAAATTGGCATATGGCGATCAGTATTTTAAACATTTTAAACATATCAATTTCCTGTATTGCTCTTAGTGTTTGCTGTCTACTTTCTAGTGGTGGAACTATGAACTTCCAGAGAGAAGACAACAGACAATAGTCGGACCTTTTATAGTTTTTAGTTTTTTCAATCAATTTGGTCGTCACTGTTATAAATTCCTCCAAATACACATGATAATGGACATTGATTTACTTTAACCGCCCTTCTGGTTTAAGGAAACTAAGATGCTAGTATTGCATCAAATTAAGTTGTGTATCAAATTGCATAGCTTAATGCTTTTAATGGATATACAAGGGCGGTCCAGAAAGTAAACTCAGGAAATATACCTTAAACTAGTTGAGATATAAAAATGTTATTATTATATTGCAATTGTTTGTTCTATTTTTCCACATATTCTCTGAACAAACTCAAGCACTTTGTCATACCTTTTAAGTTTTAATAGTGTTTGAAATACCCTCTGCATAAAACTCTGCTGCCTGTGAAAGTAGCCAACCAGTCATGGCGTGATGAAGCTCTTCATCATGGCGAATAGCTGAAATGCAAGCCACTGTTTCATGTATGAGAACAGATGATAGTCACTAGGAGCCAAGTCTGGGCTATATGGGGCATGGTTAAAAACATCCCATGTGAAACTGGCCAAAAATTAATTTGTTCTTCAAATTGTGTGCAGAAGTTTTCTGCATTGTTACACTGAAACACAACACCAAATGTCAGAGGCTAATGCTTGTTTCGAATTGCCCTTCTTAGTCTTTTCAACGTTTCACAATAGGCTTCAGAAGTGACAGTGGTGCCAGGTTCCATAAAGTTGAAGAGCAAGATGCCCTTTGCATCCCAAAAACCTGTAGCCATGACTTCTTCGCAGACAAAATTTGACGGGCTTTCTTTGGCTTACTTGGAGAAGCGGTGTTTCCCCATTGTAACAATTCTGTTCAGAAATGCTTCTCCTTCAGTGATACCGAGAAAGAAGGTCTATGGCAGAATTTTTTTGTCTTGTTTTGTGGTCGTCGATCAGCAGTCCCCCCCCCCCCCCCAACGAGTACAAAACTTGCGATAGCCTAGGTGTTTGATCACTATCCCTTGCAAAAAGAAAGGGAGAAAAACCCGAGAAATTTCGGGAAAATTATCGTAAAGTTGCATTATCGTGAACCGAGGTTCTGACGAATTTTTCCATCCACTTTGTTCACCAGGTCATCATTGATAAGCAGAACTCAACTGAGTATGCCAAACAAACTTCAAGAATTTCAACTGCATGATGTGGGTCAAGCTAATTTTCGAATTTAGGTATTGGATAATGTCTCCATTGGTCCAACTTTATTTCTTTATAGACAAAGCTTCGTTTTATTTGTATGGCTATGAAGAATGATCAACAAACACAGTAGGTACATTTCATGTTCTTTTGTAAGGGTAGAATCTGAATGGAAGAATGGAAATAAGGAGCGTCATTTGTTTTGTTTACATTAACTTGAAAATTGTGTCTCAACAAAAACATAGAATTAACTCGTCAAAATGTCCGTGCAATGATTTATTACGACTTTCGACGTGCATTATCAAGACAAAAGTGCATCATAAACTAACTGCCACACTTGGTGACGAAGCTCCATCGTTTGCCACTGTGAAACGCTGGTATAACGAATATAATCGTGGCCGTCGTTCACTCGATGATGAAGTTCGTGAAGGGCATCCAAAATCAGTTGTTCCAGAAAACATTGATGTTGTGCAAAAACTAATAATTCAAGATCGTCCTGCGATATATTGTAATATTGAGGCAACCCTAGACATTGGTTCCACCAGCGTATATAAAATATTGTATAATTATTTAGCCGTGGAAAAGGTTTGCTCTCTTATCCCACTTAATTTGACGCAATCTCAAAAAAATTCTCGTGTCGATTGGTATACAAAACTGCTCAATAAATACAATGGTGGTGCCTCAAAAGACGTATGTAAAATTGTAACAGGTGACGGACGAATCGTGGATCTATCCGCATGAAGACGGAACGTAAACAGCGGTCGACTGTATGTACGTTTCAAGATGAAATGGAATGAGTAGTGCTTCACGCCCGCTTTTACTACATGTGGCACCGCAGGCGCTTTACAAGATGAAACAAATTCAACAAAAGTTGTTCGCACTTGAAGCACTTCTAAGCAGATGGTCGCCTGCTTTTCCAGCAAAACTGGCCGTGTGGCAACAGTGCCTTTAGAGGAACCTGTAACGATCAATGCCGAATGGCACTGCGAGCGCGCACACATCTCGTCTAACAGAGTATTTGAAGGCTCAAAAAATAGAATTGATGTGTCATCCGCCATACAGTCCTGATTTGGCACCCAATTACTTCTTTTTGTTCCCGAACATAAGAATAGATTGCGTGACAACGATTTTCGTCGGCAGAAGAAGCCGTCGATGTCTTCAGAAACCATGTTTTGGAGGTGTCTCAAGACTGGAATAAAGAAGCTGACAAATGGTTCAAACGGATACATAAGCGTATTGATCATAAAGGAGAATATTTTGAAAAACAATAAAGCAGTTTTCAATCAGGAATTACTTTGTTTTAATTATTAGGCTCAAAATATGAACAGTGTCCCTCGTATGTTTAACAGATTGGGAATCAAAAAACACTGCTTGGACAAACATTGTTTTAATAAATGTTACATTACAACTTAATGACGTTATGGTTAAAGCAATTTGAGCACAGTAAATGTTAAAAACTTTATTACATTGCGCATGCGCCATGCGGTTTTGACGTAAGAATACGGGTCTGAAGCTGATGTACGTGAACTTTCCTTCTGTGAAACCTTATAAATGTGCCATGAAGATAACACACGTTTCCAATGGTGTATTAAGGTCAGTTCTGCTCATTAGGAAGTTAGCATATTAATCCTGGACGTTACTATAAATGCTGTTTACACAAGAGCTATTAAATGAAGTTGACTAAATTTGAATTGGTTAGACGTACTGTGTTTCTGCAAATAAGAAATTTAACATTAGTTAAACTTGTATAAAAGTAATAACTTGTAATTCATACTTCACGTGCACTTTCCTCCAGTGATGTTTTGCATTTGTGATTGTTTAGCAGTTCTTTTGTACAGGTTTTTCGGTGTTTTATACATTTGTTTTGTGTTGTGTAGTATTCCAATGGGTTTGATTTACTCTTTGTTTGAATGTTTTAAATACATAATTTTAAATATGTCCAAAGAAACGCTAGGCAACAGGCAAGTGCAAATTGTAGGGATAAATCGTCAAACCAAGGGTAGCATGGGTATCTCAAATAGTAATTGTATATTTAGCATAATGAAAAAGAGAAAAAATTATAAAGGCATTCAATCGAATCAAGCTTCGGCCACTAGTTTTGTTCAGCATTAACGTCCAGCTTTACTAAACGTAGAAACCAGGTGTTGCTGATCAAGTTTTCATTTGTAAACAAACACTAAACACTGAAATTGTCTTTATTTTTGGCACACTGTTTAATCAAACACAATAACATATTTTCTACATGGACGCTGAAGCTCAGTTAACAATATTTGCCTGTTAGCTTGCAATGATAGCTGGAAGTGTTGATCTAAACTGCGAGGTGAGTCAATGGTTCACAGCAAGGGTAGTATATGACAGATTTCATTCTCATTCCATCTGTGTCTTCAAGAATGCCTATGAATTACGTGAACCTTAGTGCAGGTCTAACTAAAGTTGGCCATCTTCTTTGTAGAAAAATAGTACACGTTTCAATTTGTATAAGAATGATTTCGTGTTATTTGTTGTCACTTTATCTTTGCGTCATATCGCGACAACTTTTCAGTGTAGTTACTTTTCCGTCTTACCGTATGTTCAAGATTCATATATAGAGTTCAGTATTGTAACAAAAATATAACATTATTTTACAATAGACGGGATTTCCAGGTGTTTCTATTACTTTACGGGGAACTTCGCCTTCTATCCACTCCTGTTAGTATCTTTTGCATTCTTCAGTTACGTTTTGTCAGTTATGATATAACGTTACAAGTGCTGCTGATAAGAGGCGCTGAGTAAATGGCTGCTGGTAAGGTTAATGTGTCCCATATGAAGAAGGGTATGGAGAATTTTTTGGCGATTAGGGTTAGTTACTGTATACGGTCCTCAGAATGATGATTTAATTTATTGGAAATTGCTGAAGGATGTTATGTTTTAGAAAAGTATCTAAAAGGGTGACTTGTCATTAGTGAAGTATATTTAACGCCACTCACAATTCGGTTCCACATGGAATGATCAGCATGAACTCAACAATATCAAGAAAAATATATTCTTTCTTTTCGGTTTTAAAAATTATTACTTGTGTTCAAATTAATATTTTCTCAAAGAATAAGCAGTAAAGTCATATAATTTTATTTTCTTGACACCGATGTACCTTGCAACCGTTCCCCTCCAAATGGTTCCATGGGAGCATTTGACCGCAAAAGTAAATGTAGAAATGCAATTGGAGTAGTGGAATCTTAAGTCAAGAAACAAGTAGAAAGCCATAAGATCGGGAGAGAGACAATACTTTGCACCTATGCGCAACATTTAGATGTGATAAAACATCTCATGCTTACTGGAAAATAAATATTACTATTGGAAAGGTCAGGCGGAAAAATTCATTGGCACAGCCCTTGATTTGAACAGCAGATCTTCCTGTTTTCGTCCGGTTGCTGTTAACATTGAGCTACCATGGTCAACATGCCTATACATTAAATTGTCCAACTGACTCGTGTTTTTTCCGGTAAACCGATAGGAGTTCTCAGTTCAGACCAGAATTGGCCATGGTAGCTCAATGGTTAAGAGCAGTCAGACGGAGACCGGAAGATCTGTGGTTCAATTCCCGTCTATGGCATTGAATTTTTCAGTCTGACTCTATGTTTCCATACTTTGTCCTGCACACGGCTAGTGTCAAAAATAATTAATTTCCAAATATTACTAATGTTTGTCAAGATGATAATATTAGAGAAGAGAAATAAACCTTAATATGAAAAATGGCTGTGGAAATTAATGATCGGACTGGTAAATCTTCAAGTATAATAATTTCGGAACTTAAGGATTGAGGAATCCTCAAAATGTGATTTTTCAGTAAAATCTCAATGAGTTGAGTTCACTTTTAATATCTTTGTACAGAATATAGCAGTTGTTATAAAACGTAATCGTCTGAAACTAAGTAACAGTAGACAATGTTTTTTGAGAGTTCTTTGATGCACATGTTGGTAATAGAAGATTGAAAAGCTGGTGTGAACCTAATAAGGCCTTTTGGGTTCTTGTTGACTGAGACGGCAGACAGCAACTACCAAATAAGGCAAGCGTATTTTTAACAAGGAATAGCGAGCGGTCTTCACTTTGATGCGAACTCGTTCAAACAAACAAAACAAGTCTCACTTTGATGTATGGTCATGGATATAGTTGGCTATTTATTTTAGGTTTTTCAGTTTCTGGCCATTCGTTCTGGAGGACAAAAAACGGAGTAACGGTTTTTGTGTTAGGTTGTCAGTCCTTTAAATTCCTGACATAAGAGTTGGTTAAAAATAGCAGGAAACGAAATTCTGGGTCATTTCACTTTAGCGGTTTATATAAGACGTAACAAAATGTATGTCAAAAATTCAGCTTATGTTCCTCCCTTGTAACAGTTCTTTTTCCTCCATTTCTACATATGCATTATTGTGTGATACATTGTCAAATGTAAATATAGGCACTGTCTCATAAGTAATGTTGTTTAAGAAAATCAATTATTTGAAAAGTGTTCTCAGTTAACTAATTTTCAAAGTATAGACCATTAGATTATATAGTTTTGAGCCATCGTTCAGCGAGGTTTATTATCCCACGATGCTTTTTGATGAGAAGAATTCGGCGACACCCACTTGCACATCTTCAAAGTTGTCAGAATTTCTGCCACGTAGAAAATGGGCCATGGATCGAAAAAGATGATAATTGATGGTGCGAGATCAGGGCTGTATGCTGGATGTGGTAGCAGTTCGATTCCTCCCAGTTTCTGGATGTTTTCCATGGTTGTTCGTGCAGTATGGGGTTTGCATTGCCCTGTTGCAATAGAACTCTATTTCCGTTAACCAGTGCTAGGTATGTTCGTCTCAAAATTACATGAACTCGTTCCCCTTGATGGGAATAAAAATCGGCATCAATCGCCTGCCCGTTTGGAACAAACTGCTAGTGAATCATACCTTCAATATTCCACCAGACACACATTACTTTGGAACAGATATATATATATATATATATATATATATATATATATATATATATATTAACGATGACTTTGGCAGGTTGGCGGGGATCAAGCCACTATTTCGAGGCATCAGGGTTTCGGTAATATACCCATTTTTCATCACAAATGACAATTTTCCTGACAAATCTATCATCCGTGGGATTACGGATAACAGATATCCACTCTACGTTCAGCCTGTTGAGGTGTCAATTCATGAGGTACAGATCTACAGCTTGAATATGATTTTCCAGATGTCTTAATGTGGCATGTATGGTATCTTTTGATGTACCAAGTTCTTCTGAAGGCCTACGGGTACAGTTTTGCGGATTTTCTCGCACAACTTGGCGTATATCCTCAATATTCCATACTTTAGGTCTTCCAGAACGTGTTTTCGTCTCCATTGTTGAAATGTTCGAACCATCGTTGTGCCAAACGCTCACTAACGACACTTTCTCTTTCCACTTAACATATTCCTCGAGCGTCATGATCTTGTTCCAGTAGTGTTTTAGGAAAGTTCAAACTTTGTTATCTCCATTTTGTGATTGCTTATTAACAACTAAAGACTGGAACATGCTCGCAATATACGCAACACTAGCCATGGCGTCCCGAAAATAGCATTGCCAAACCAAAGAAACTCAATACATTTTCCAAAACACCAAAATTAAGAAACTGACGTTACTTTTGAGACAACCTAATAGCATACGCCATTGAAACCTTTCATAAAGATCATTTTCAAAATGGGCCTGTTAGTAGAATTTGGAATCAGCACGTCTGAGAAAGTCGTCCATGATACAAAATGATAAACACAGAGTTATAACATGTTGGTTGAAATTCCATAACTTTGAGGTATACCAAGTTATCTTACTTGAGCTGAGTTTCAGAACTGATTTGGGGTTTTTCTTACTTGAAAGGATGTGGTATTGGGGACACAGTTTATAGAAGTGATAGGCACGAGTGATTCAGTTGAAAGCAATACAGAAATCAATACCCGTATCAATAGAAACAAGAAGAAACAGAAGCGTCAATCACGACTAAAAAAGATATAAAAAAATTACAAAAATGTGGCAAAGAATAGCAGAAATAAATGAGATAAAACAAATCATCAAGGAAGGCATGGTAAAACGGAAATAATTGCCCTTAGGTGGCAGCATGTTATCAGGGTTGAATCATCGGGTGGATACGGTATTTTGAGACCTACGGAAAAGTAAATAAACATATTGTTTCCATTTACTTGATTACTCTTATAAACAAATCGTGTGTAGGCAGACTATGAAAAGTAGAATCAAAACTGAAAAATTCAGTACATAGCCGGGATTTGAACCACGTGTTCCGTTTTAGGCGTCTCTCAACCCCATCCGACGGCTGGGCCACCCAGACGTACCCACTACCCATGAGCGTAGGGAACCATTGTCACATCGAGATTAACCCAATCCGAACAACTTCCCCTTGGGATAGGCTCGAATGTTTGGCCCGATGTACTTTTAGTAACGTCAGAAGTAAGGGTCCGCAACCCCGCATCACGGTAACTGAAGAGGTCGGAACCCCTCCCCTACGGGATTCTATTTATGCATGCTCTAGAAACAGTAAATTAACTTTATGTATCTGCAATGTAGAAACTTTGTGCTATCAGTACATCTTCAGAAATAAAACTTTGTATAATGCGTTGACTGCGATAAAAAGTTGCATTCATGTTCAAGCCGTACAAGTGGCATTTTCAGCTACAAAATATTCTATTGCTGAACCTTTGAACACAGCTAAAAATATGTCAAATTTTAAGCAACAATCTCTTCGAGGATTGGCGGATAAAGTTGCCACAACAATTCAAGTGGTGGTTGATTTTTTTAAAGGCTACTAATTTTAAACAAAATTTGGTGGCGTTATGAAGAAAAAGAACATTTGGCAACGAAAAATGATATCCAGTCCTTTGACTATTAGTGTCTTCAAACACTTGGCACTTCTACTGTTACGAAAACTTGGAAAGAATTTCTCATTTCCAACAAGTGAAGAAAAGCGAAGTTATTGGTGAAACTTTAAAAAAATGCTGCCAAGAAATAAGTAATTAAAATGTCTTCAGTTGAAGGTGTAAGGGATTTTAATGCTTTGAATAATACGAGGGTCGATTAAGAAGTCATGACAACTATTTTTATTTCCCAAATAGACGCCGACGTAGAACATTTAGTATATACATCCGAAATATGTTACATGAACCTCTGAATGTTGGCACCAGTCGGGGTAAGCGTGTACTGTTTTGAGCATGAGCAACTGCGTTACATTAGTCGTCTGCTGATGCGTAATGGAGGTAACCAAAGTTGAACAACGTTCGTACATAAAGATAGCAATGCACGTGAATGGCACGCAGGTCTGCAGCAAACACTGGGTAATCGGACTTCATCTATCATAGAGTGGCAAGGTGGGTAGGGGCCTTCAAAGAAGGAAGAGAGTCAACTGCCGACCTACCTCGCAGAGGGCGTTCTGTGTCAGCATATCGATGTCTGTTATCGAACAGTGCCTCGAAGACGACAGGTGCTGGACTGTGCTGGAATTAGCCCAGCATTCAGGTACTCCTGCTTCCACAGTGCGCTTAAACCTACGGCAGTACTTAAATGTGCGTAAGATTGTTGCAAAGTGGGTACCACATTACTTAACTGAAGTAGAGAAGTGCACGCGATATGAGACGTGTCACATCAATCTGGAAAAGATTTCACCGTGAAGCAAACGGTGTGCTGAACCGCATCATTGCAATTGATGTAAAATAGGCAAGAGCATACGAACCCGAATTGAAGCGAAAATCCAATGAATGGCATCATCCTGAATCACCATGGAGACATAAGGTATGACGAAATCCATCACCCACAAGGTTGATCATGTTGGCTTATGACACTCAAGGTGTGCTAGTGTGTCATTCAATTCTCAGGACCGAACTGTAAATGTACAGTATTACCTGAGATTTCTGCGGTATCATCTTCGTCGTGCAGTACGAGAGAGACGTCCGGAACTGTGGGACAACGCTCTAATCCTACACGATGAAGCAGAAATGTCAACACATTGTTTACGGTGTTGGGGATTGGAAATGTTTCCGCATCCTACGCAGTCACCTGATCTTATATCTTGTGACTTTGATCTCAGACCTAAACTGCAGAGGCCAATGCGTGTAAAACGTTTTGCCAACATACGACACTGAAATTGGTGTTCGGCGTGGAAATTGCGTATATTAGCGAGACTCGTGCAGCCGATGGTATTGTCCGCCTTCATCATCGCTGGCAACAAACTGTGGACAAGAGGAGACTACTTTGAGGGATGCTAAACACCTTAACAGTTTATAATTATGTTAAACAGGTTGTACATTAATAAAACAATGATGTCAAAATGTTATGTTTGGCCTATTTTTCTAGACATATTGCATCCATACCCCATCCAGTGACAGCATTCAGGTCATGCAACTTGCCTTCAACCGTATATACTGGATGTTCCACGTCGGCGCCTATTTGGGAAATAAAAACTAGTTGCCATGACTTCTTAATAGACCCTCGTAACTTACTAAACTACAGAATCAGATGCGAACAGAAACGCCAAGGTCTCTGTTCATAAAATTTAATGAACCATGTCTGAAAGACCTGAAGCAGAGTGGACTAAAAGTAAACACAATACTGCAAACGAGACTCCTCACAAGAAATAATCTTCCAGTATTCTATTAGAACTCTTCCTGTAAATCCGTCGAGTTTATTCTTTTTATGAAAGAATAAGCTCAAGATGTTTTCTTTTCGGGTTTCTGGATTACTACACTGAAGATCAATGGTTACAATTGGTTTAGTGTACTGGGCTGAGATTGAATTTCACCCTTCGTCAAAATGTTTGACTTGAAACCTGAACGTAGGTTCCTTACAGTTCTCTCTTTTCGTCTACTGACTTAATGTAAACAAATGGAAATATCGTATATCTGAATTACAAATGCATATTTCACAAACACTTTGTGCGTAACTCGTGTACTTTATTCCTTTTCCTGTTTTAACAATTTTTTCCGTTTTAAAGAGCAGTAAACGTAAAGCTCAATTTTTGGGAGGAAGTTTAATTGTAAAAGTACATTTTGGCCGATATCGTTCGATCCGATCCCTGCAGAAACAAATTGAAATTTTGACGGGTTATGAGTAATGACCTCTCAGTTATGGTCGCCAATTATAATGCTGTGGTTTGAACTTATCACTTATGTTTACATGAAGCCAGAATGCAAATGAGTAGCTTAACTGTAAAGAGAGCTTGCCAAAAACAAATTCATTTGTCACTGTTTTATGGTCTCCAGCTGTGAAAAAGGATTAGGAGAGCAGTTTTATACCAGGATGGAATGTCACCACAGCTTGTTAAAGTAGCCAGCCAGTTTGATATATGATACAATTACCCATGTGCAGGAATGTAGTCTCTGTGAGGTAAAAGGTTTAAGTGATTTAATGTGCAACTTTGGTATTTGTGTAAAGTGCTATAAAGACCATTTATCAAAACAAGCTGCTTGTCATTTATTAATGGTCAAATACATGGAGCTTAGCGCCAATACACCAGTATAATAAGTTATAAATTTGTAAAGTTATGTCTGGCTTAACGTACGTAAAGTGGATCTGCACTTCCAAGGAACAATGCGGCCGCTCTATGGAAATGAAAGAAATAAACAATTTAATTTATTGATAAAATGGAAAGCAGAATAAAAATAAGAAAACTGGAAATACTTTCTATCTTAAATTTGCAAGTTGAATTTTGCTCCTCTAACAGAACTCAATTATTATTGGTCAGTCTGCTGCCACTAGTGGCCTATTCTGGCAATCTCATAGTGGTTTAATTTTTCGCTCGTTTCGACCCTTGAAGAACATCTGGAATCTATTCGCACCTTCCGGAAATTTCTGGCACAAAGACTGTCACAAAGTTAAGTTTGCTGGCTAACTACTGTCTTATTTAGAGAGGAAACGTACAATGACTCGGATTGTATGGAAAAAGAGCACCTGTTTTTCCAACTAATAACCAGACAGCTTCTTGAATAAAAATTGAATCAGGTTTCAAGAAAAGAAAGGGAAGGAAAGTAATATTCATGTGCATATTGAGGCATTAAAAGACTCGTTCACATAATTTTCCAAAAAGTGAAGAGAACGTACCCGTTGAGTTCAGACGGGTATTGAAGAAGTGGAAAAAATAATTCAACCATTGCGTAAGTTCATTGAAAGTTCAAGTCCTGAAAAAATTCGAGATCTCAGCAAACTAAAAATCGCTTTTCATAATCGAAAGCTATAGGAGTTCTGCCTGCATATTGAATTGCCTAAGAAAGCAAAATTATCATTTTTGCATTTTCAACCACATGCTTCTTATGAAGTAAGATCATCCACCTGAACAACTACTAAACAAAATGCAGAAGCGAGAAGCATCATGAATGCAGAATCACATTTGCCTTTTGTTAGGAAGGTGGTCCCAGAAGTACCCGATCTAACAAAGATAACATACAAAATTGGAAACAAATATAGGTACGTGTATTTATTTCTCTGCCAGTCTTCTTTCAGTCGGTACACTTTTACTAGCGTTGTTCATTGGGTTCCATAACCTCCCTTCCTTTCTCCCCCCCCCTCCCTCCTTCCCTCCCTCCCTCCCTCCCTCCCTCCTTCCTTCCTTCCTTCTTATCAACACTCAAACACTGCGAAAAGTCCGCATAATACTCGAAATTCACCGTGTCCCCTTTTTAAAGATAATCATTGACAATTGCCCGACGAGGATCCCCAAATCTGACACCGCAACTTTTCCTGCAGATGTTACTGTCTTCGCCTTCTTTGGAACTAATTCACCACTTTCAGTTTATTGTTTTGACTGTTGCTTCCCCTCAGGTATGAAATGATGGATCCATGTTACTTTCACGGGTATGAATCGACGCAATATCCGGCTTTATTGCTGTGAAACTCGATTGGATCATTATCAAAATGCTATATTTGTGACCAGATGCGACATTTATCTTGGACCATCTTCCTAATGTTCAAATGTTCGGTCAGTATGCTATCAACAGTAGGTACTTTTTGAAACATTTCAGAATGCGATATGTCCACTCACGAAGAAAAGTTAATTTGTTGCTGATTTCTATTCTGAAAGTTTGGCTGCATCTTTGAACAGACACTGACGATCCTGTTTCGATGCAAAACACAATTTTTTACTGTTGAAATCAGGTACAAATATTGAGCTTTGGTTGAAAACGCCATCAGTGCATCATTGGAATTGATTTAAACCACGGTAAGTCCAAATTGTTAGGATGCTAATTAGGTTGCGAATTGCAACAACACCAACAATATGATGATGATGATGATGATGATGATGATGATGATGATAATGATTAAAGATTGGAAAGCAAATGTTCCAAGTCTTCGCAACAGATAGTTAACCAGTTATTTCCTTTGTCAATATGTCATATGCGACACACAGTATCGGTTGTTGGCTTCTAAAGTGTACAGTATTTTTGGACTTAACTCAAATGCTTACCATGTCTGTCATTCGTATATACTTTCAAGGCAATTCATCCGATAGCATTTTGTGAGTTTTCTTCATTTCTGGCGTGCTCACTTCATTTGGTCTCCCACTGTGATGTTTGTACGGCCTTGTTTAAATATTTTATAGAACAAACTTCAAGGCAGAATCTAGATCGGCTTTGATACTCGTTGGACTGAGAGTTCAAATGAAAGTATTGTATCGAAATGACCAATTTTTTGCTAGTTAACAAATTCATTGAGAGAGTCCTTTAATGATGGCAACCATAGTACTTATACTAAACAAAGGAACTTCGTCAGATTTGAAACGTAAGCGTTACAATGCTTAAGCTTTCTATGATTGAACCACCATTAATACGTCAGGTCGGGTACTAGTAGTGCTACCGTCGTTGCACAAACTTTAGGAAACTGTACCAAGAGTGCAATCATAGATGTCTTATTAACGTTAACCTCCTTAACCCGGCCTCCGAATAACCCGGACCGGTTTTTGAAAAACGTTGTTTAGCATAGTAAGTGAAGATTTGTTTTACAGACGATAAATTGTTATTCTCAGTAGGTACATTACTGGAATTCTCTTGCCAGTGGGCTAATTCATTGCACTCAGCCCGCTTACTTGAGACCAGACTGGAAGAGAAACTGATAAAGGACATGGAAAAAGTTGTGGTCTGGTGTCTGTGACTTGCCAAAAAACAATATTGAAGAAGAACAAGAAGAAGAAATAAGTGTGAAAGAGGATTTTATAGCTATTCCGATGTTGTTGAAGAATACATTGACAATGGCAGAGATTATAAATCGATTACAGAGGAAGGCATTATTGCATCATATAGTGTTACTGAAAATGAAAATTGAGAGTATTCAGATTTAGACAGTGTTAATGAACAGCTGTGGTTATGTGAAAGTGTACCTACACTCTATTAAAAAATTTTGCTGATGTTGTACATAGTTTTTATAGTCTTTCCGTCAGTTGCGGATAACCCGGATTTTCTTTAACTTGGATCGGCCTTGGTCCCAGTTGATACGGGTAAAGGAGGTTCTACTGTACTTATTTGTATGCACAAGCAAGCTTTGACTATCGTGCGTGTTATGGTAGTTGAGATTGAATTGAGTCATTATGCTATACTTAAAAGTTTTTAAAGTATTGTGACTGCGTTGGTTACGTAGATTCGGAAATCCGGTTTGCAGAAATTTAAAATAACTTTTGCTGTAGTAAAAAGACGTGAAATTGACTATCATCTGTCTTCAAGGTCGACTCGGTGCTCCGCTGCAAGTAAACAAATGAAAGAAATTACTGCGGTACACTTCAGTCATCGACTGTCGAAATAACCAACACACAACTGCCGTTTCTAACACCTAGCGGGGTATTTATATCCCCCAGCCATTGTTTCTGGAATGCCGCAGACTTTCCGAGAAATTTCTCGGCAACAACAATGGACCGAACAATCTGAAGCCTGTCTCTGTCTCTTTCTCTCCTGCCCACGCGCCCGGCTCCGGCTTGTCGCGGCAGCTCAACAATGCCACACGGTGACAAATTCCATTGCATTGACCTTTTGCTTTGTTTCTTTAAATATAGATATAAGTTCACTTTTTCTTACAATTTCTATTATTTCTCGTTGTTCCAGTCTTCTTCGATTTGTCCATTTGGTCAGCTTGCCACTTAAGCACTTTCATCCTCAAGACTTCCCTGTCTAGATATCGTCTTGAGTGAATCGTGCAACTTTTTAATCATTGTTTACTTCACCAATTAATTTCATAGTGTCTACTTGTGCTTTTCTTCTGTTTTCGTAAAATTCCGTATTATTATTATTATTATTATTATTATTATTATTATTATTATTATTATTATTATTATTATTATTATTATTATTATTATTATTATTATTATTATTATCATTATCATTATCATTATCATTATCATTATCATTATCATTATCATTATCATTATCATTATCATTATCATTATTATTATTATTTATTGCGATGGGGGAAATCAGTTTTATAGTTATTCCATCGTTAGCGTGTCGTTGAGGTATACATTGTTGCAACTGTGAGAAATCGAATCGATAATCTGTAATCTCGTTTAGACATTTTATATTTTTCCCATTACATCGCGAGAAACATCTGAACGACAGTACGTTAAATATGATTAAGTAGGTATTGAAAAGTTACACTAATGCCACAAAACATTTATTTGAAATAAATCATTTCTAGAGAGTGTGTTTTTACCTAAAATTCCTTCCGAATGAAGAGGACTGCACAGGCTATTCAGAATTTCAAGATATACAGCATATTTGTCACGTCATTACCTTAAATATATGCTATTTTTAATCAAAATACTTTGAGCCATTTACTGAGAAAATTTGGGCTGTAGAATGTTTCTTATCTTTGATTGCATCCTTGGAAAATGCTGAAAATTAAACCGAGTTATTCTTTTTCAGTTAGGATTAGTATTAATTATTGCAGCCTACTGGCTGTATGTAACTAAGAGAGAAAGTAGTATGAACGTACTCCATGTCTAAACAAGAATCGCTTATGGATATACGAAGCGCCTATAGGCAACAAAACCGAGCGGGTTGGCTCAGGCGGTTAAGTCTGTGGCGCGCATTCGGGTTCGATTCCCGTGGCCAACCTGCCTGACCCATGCTTTTTCGGGGGTTTTCCTGGGTAGCTAGGTCAATTACACCCCTGAATTTCCTGTCCCTCCATTTCTTCTACATTATCATTTCACATCATCTCTCACCTGGTGGTTTCTTTCAGGGTGTAGGTGTTGGCGGTAGTCTCGGCAGTGCATGGCAGGATGATATACCTACTCTGAGTGAACACCCTCTTCCGGCGGGACGACATACGGTCTGCGAACCGGCCTAGTGGGCCGATTGAGGAACGCGACTCGTGCCAGTCTGCCTGAAGTACTCTGCTCTGTGGGGGGGGGGGGGGGGGGCTCCAGTCTCCGAAGTGGTCTCGTGGCTGTTTCGGAGCCACAGTAGGTGGGATAACGGTAGTGCTGGTCCGCCGGGGAGTTTCTGTCTGGTAAAATATAGGTACCCCGCTCTCTGTACTGTGGTGACTCCTTGGGGTCGGCCGCCCTCTGTCTCTGGGGCATCGGTACAAAAGACTAGTCTGTTCGAGATGCCGAATTCCCTCCTTAAAATCCAATTCAGTCCAATAGGCAACAAAAACAGTGATAGGTGACGACGAATGCGGTAAAGCAAACCTTACATTGGACGATACAGTCATAGTTATTAGACTTACGCGGTGTACGGATGTGCGATTTTCACTTTAAACTGATGCTTTGGAGAACAAGTTTATGGAAAAGAATCTCCTTTGAACACTAAACACGATATTACAGCCTCGTTTAATAAGGCCAGTGGCATGTAACTCATCCAGTGGTGTTCATTCATTAACGCTAGAATACGCCTTCTCACGTGGGTGCACTTGTTTTCCATCATAATCTGCCATCTATGGAACGTTACTAATTGAGTCATACTTTGTTTGATCTGACATATTACACGTGTTTAACACCTCATGTTTATGCAACAGTGTTGACTTATGAAGTTCATTGACTTCGTGTGAAGGTCGACAACAAATCATTCTCAAACGTAGGCACATATTAGGAATTTGCTTGTTACAGAATTACAATGTAGCTTTATAGCCTCGGGTATGCTGTGCTGAAATTAGTCTCAACGTAACCTTACTCCTTTTAATTTTAAACCCACGTGTTGTCATAGAAGCGAAAATATCATTCTTATACCATCGCAGATAGAGTTTTAAGCTTAGTGTACTTTGTTCATATCAGTCCAATATTTCTTCCGATTCTGGCTCACTTGTAGGCATTACCTTTTGCTTTCATTTGCTGCATCAAATTTGATTATAAATTTTATTTTTACTAAAATATAGGTTGTAATTTAGATCTAAACATTTAACTGCGTATACCAACATTCTAGTGAAATAATTACACTGGTCGACAAAAATGAGTTTTTTTCTTTCACAAGAATGAAAATAGCAGATTCCGGAAGCATTTTTCATATACAATTCAAATATCATTTCAGTTTTTTCCCATCAGATGGAGTAACATTAACTTACTTAGGAAGTGGTAGATATCGATTTTCGGGCATATTTTGCATCTTTTTCGTCCACCAGTAGTCAGCCAACATGTTAGAACTCCACTTGCCTTGGCACCTCTTTTCCATAGTAGAAATTCGTTCTCCGTGCTCATCGCTGACAGCCCAGGATTTTCCGGGAAGAAACCTAAATGAAACTTCAAGAAGTGGATTCTCAAAGACGTGTTACATCCCATAGCTTTATAGGAATGCAGAAGATCAAGCCACATTTAACAATAGTTTTGTGCTTGGTTTCCAAGAAAATTGCAACATAAATTTTTGAAATACCGCCACGCCGCATTTTCCAGTGGATTTAACAGTCCTTCAAAATATTCATTAATGGCCTATTTAGGAGTCGTATAAAAATCCCTTTCAGTTTAGCATCACTGACTTCAGGTAATTTCGATTTCAAGTACGAGAATCCATCAGTTTATCCATGGCTTTTACGAAATTTTTCGTTATCTCAATTTGATGTACAATAGAAGTAAGTAGATTTTTTCAGGATTCATCTAGTTGTTCAAGAACATTCACTGATGTATGCCGCTTCCGTCTGAGAAACTTTCATTTATTCGATTTGAGAGACTTCAGCGTCGAGGAACCTCCGGAATATACGAGAATAGAAAGCGCTGAAACCAGCCAGCCTGTTAGCATTTTACCCTAGACCATGGAGGACGACTCGCCGATCTCCTATACAAACTTATCAAACTGGGGACTATGCGCACCTTCTCAACATCCTACACGGTTTTCTCAGACAGTGCAGTTTTAAAGTTACGGTGGCTGGGAGAAACATCTTCACTTAAGCCCATAAGTGGGTTCTCCGAAGGCTCTGTGCTATCCTCCACGGTTGAGTGTACATTACAGATTTTCCATCGCAGTCAACATAGAAACGCCCATTATGCCGACGATGTGCTACTCTTCTGCAAGGACTCATCCAACTGGGGACTATGCACACAGCTTCTCAGCATCCTACACGGTTTTCTCAGACACTGCACTTTTAAAGTTACGGTGGCTGGGAGAAACATCTACACTTAAGCCCATAAGTGGATTCTCCGAAGGCTCTGTGCTATCCTCCACGGTTGAGTGTACATGGCAGATTTTCCATCGCAGTCAACATAGAAACGCCCATTATGCCGACGATGTGCTACTGTTCTTCAAGGACAGACATCCTCAAAGCCTTCAACTCAAGTCAGAGACACCTGCGTCTCGTCTAGTGGTAGTGCAAGCGTTGGCGCATGTCCGTTAATCCGAACAAAAGCTACACCATACTGCTTATCAAGCGTGAGCTCCCACAGACTGACCCATCTTCCAGTTTCGAGGTCGAAGGATTGAATGAAGAAACTCCATCGAGTATCTAGGAATAAAACTGGACAGAAATCTAAACTTTCGTGAACATATCAGGGACCTCTCGACTCGACTTGTCTTCCTGTACTCCGTGCTGGCATCCGGTTCAATGCCGTTCGCCTGACGTTTTACCTCTTTCGGGCGCTGATAATCCCGCTGAACGCCTGTGAGATTTGGGGCATGGTCGCAGACAGCTGCTACTACGCCCATAACGTGCGCAGAATAAAGGACTCTGAAATATTTATTAAGTTCGCAGCTTCTTCCTCGTGAGACTATATCACGAAGCCCCATTCTCTTCCACGGTGCAGTAGGATGTCATCCATCATTGCGAGCCTGTGTAGGAACACATAGAGTATAGTGGCTTTACCATTACTGAACAAGGGAGTAATTTCCCGCAGATTTTCAGCTCCTTGTTTGAAATTGTCATGGGGCGTCTGTTCAGGAAATTGTCGGTCAGGTAATGAGATGCCGAAGACCTTGTACGATACCAGAACACATTAGCATTGATATTTTTCCTCATAGGTGCTATGATGACAGTGGGATTACAGGTAGCACACTGTATGCTAGAAACCTAGGAGCAGTTCAGTACAGCACTTCTAAACATTGAGGCAATTTCGACAGGCCGTTCAGAACAAGCAGCCTAAGGTACTTGCCTGCTGCTTGTGTTATCGTGTTCGACACTCAACAATCTTCTCCAATCCCAGGTGACAACATCTAGATACAGAGATACAATAATTGGTTCCATGTTATGTCAAATGTCTCGAATTTCGGTGATTTTTTGGTGTAATTTTACGTCCTCCAACGTTAAGTCATATCGGACGATGAATGGAATGGGTGAAATGATGCTCAAATGAGCCCAGGGTCCATAGAGCTTAGAGTTGCCCGACATTCGTCTTTTTAGGATAAGGGAAAATCCCGGAAAAACCTTATCCAGGTAACTCAACCTGACCGAGATTTGAACTCGGGACCTCTTGAACGTGAGGCAGACTCGCTAACACCACGGAAACGAGGCGGGCATTCCGGTGGTGAATGCTTTTAAAAACAGTTCAGTTCCTTTATCCGATTTCTGCAAACAAACCCATGTACTGCTAGGGTCCAAGCCCTGTGTATTTGCGGGGTGAAGAGGGGAATAAGCTGGTCACGTGTGGCAATGCTTGCATAAACAGAAATTATCACTTGATATTGTTATTGTTCCTTACAGGAGCATCAGTGGCAGTGCTCTAAGCATTGTTTGTTACAAGCGCCAAACTGTTGTAAATTATTGTGGAATTCGTAAACGAAATCTTGTGGTCCATGGTGAGGTCCGTCAATTGGAATATAATAGACAAATATGCCACTCAAGCAGACAATGTATGCAAGCAAGCGGAGCGCGCGCGCACGCGCGCACACACACACACACACACACACACACACACACACACACACACACACACACACACACACACACACACACACACACACACACACATATATATATATATATATATATATATATATATATATATATAATAAAATGGGTGAAATGCTGTTCAAATGAGTATAGGATACTTACAGCTTAGAGTTACCAGACATTCATCCTTCAGGTTAAGGGAAAACCTCCAACGTTGTCATATAGGGCGACGATGCAGTGATGTTCAAATGAGTACAGGGTACATAGAGCTTAGAGTTACATGAATTAAGTTAAATTTAAATGTACACTATATAAAAATATCATCCTTAAATAATGGCATTAGGATAAGGATTTCACTACGGAGAAAATTCGGTACGTAAGCTACCATGCTGGGCCTATGCCCCCAAATGGGGCACCTCCAGGAGCAAGGATGACGCGAGAGCAGACAGAGGGCGGCCGACCCAAGGAGTGACTACAGTGCAGAGGGCAGGTTCCATACAGTTTACTTAGAGACTTCCCCCGACAGGCCAGGACAACGGACACGCTGCCCTACTGCCGGACGGCAACGAGCCCAGCAGCCGAGCTCCAAAGGTCCCTGGCTGGCAGTCCCGAAATGGTCCCAGCAGAGGAGCGGAGTAATATTACCGCTATGGGGTTATATCTTTTTAAGCACACAAAATCATTGGTCTTGACCGGGTTTGAATCCCGGATCGTGATCACTTAGTCCAACCTACCACCCAAAATGATTTACCTAAACGCAGTGTTTTTTCGTTCATGTGTATAAACGTGTGAATCTCGGTAAACGATTTATTTCTTGTCATAGTCTGTAGGTGTTTTCCCAAGAAGGTATTGGTACTTGAACACTGTCTGTCTGTGCGAATATGTTGATGTTGCCCATTGCCCAGCTTTATACAGCCTTTTTGTGTTTGTTTTTTATTGTAATTTACGTCCTCCAATGTTAAGTCATATCGGACGGTGAATGGAGTGGGTGAAATGATGCTCAAATGTGTCCGGGGTCCATGGAGTTTAGAGCTACCCGACATTCGTCTTTAAGGATAAGGGAAAACCCCGGTAAAAACCTTATCCAGGTAGCTCACGCTGAACAGATTCGAACTCGGTACCTCTTGAACGTGAGGCAGACACGCTACCATCTACGCTACCGAGGCGGGCCTACAGCCTTTTTTTTGTGTGACTAAAGACACGTATTCAGATTGTTAAAACAAATTTTAAAAGTAATATCATTAACACGATTTAAGAGGCACTTCTTTCTGCCGGTGTGTTTCAATAAAACAATAGACCAACCAAGAAAAACTGTAGTTTTATTCTTTCAGTATCTTTCAATATTATTGCCAATTTTGACATATTCTGCTCATTACTATGCATGGCAGAAGCTTTCGACCACTTTTTTCTCTACTAAGCAAGGCCAAGGTTTACTGGCCTAGAGAAAAGACCACACCACACCACCACACCCAACTTGCTTGTCTCACTAGTGGATCTGAAGATACTTACGTAATATTCGAGAACGTCCATTTGTAGCAACCGTTATTATAGAACACATAGCAGAAAGCTTTGTCTTGGGATTATCGTTGGACACATTCTGTTTCCACACGTATCTGGTGAGTTTACCAATCCGAAGGAATGTTAAAGCACACATTAAACAGGAGATGTTTCCACTGTTCTAATAATAATAATAATAATAATAATAATAATAATAATAATAATAATAATAATAATAATAATAATAATAATAATAATAATAATAATAATAATAATAATAATAATAATAATAATAATAATTCAATACATTTATCTTACATTCTCGTGGCTTTCTCTGCCCATTTTTTTCATAAATCATTCTTTAAAGTAGCATCTATTTTCTTTGTGTTTCATGTTGATTGAGATAAGCGTCTGCAGGAATGATTCCATTACTCATTTCGTTGTAGATACAAGAGGGATTCAGGAGCTGAAGTGACAGTGGAAGAAAAAAGTGTGTCGCTGTAAGCTTGCTGGCTTTGATATACCATATTTGTTTTATGGCATATAGAGAGACAAAGAATGCCGACATAGAACTTAAAAAAGCATCATGAGTCTAAACATCCAAACCGCTAACAACGAATTTCTGGGAAATTATCAGAGAATGTGTTTAATCGATCTACTTTGCTGCGTACTACGTTTTCGTGTACAGCGGAATGGCTCAGGCGGTTTCGTCTATGTCCCGCATTCGGGAGATCTGCGTTCGGTTTCCGTGGCCGGCCTACCTGACTCATGTTTTTTTTTTTTTCAGGGGTTAATTACATCCTCGAATTTCCTGTACCTCCCATTTTATCTCCATAATCATTTCACATGATCTCTAATCTAGTGGTCTCTTTCAGGGTAGAAGTGTCAGTGAGTGTCCTTGCGTTGCATGGCAGGATGTTACGCCTCTGGTAAAAACCTCCTCATATAGGACGGTCTCCGGGCCGGCCTGGTGGGCCGTTTCCAGATCACATTGTGTAGGATGCCGGATATACTGGCCTTCCGGGGAGTTTCCTACTGGCAAAGTGTAGGGACTCTGCCCTGTGCATTGTCGTGACTCCTTGGGACGGCCGCCCTGTCTCCTCTCGCCTCATCCTTCCTCCCGGGGATGCCCCACTTGGGACATAAGCATAATAGATCTAGCCTGGTGGCAGTGCCGAATCCCCTCCTTAGCATAATCCAATCTTAGTTTCCTTGTACCTCTCGCGGATAATAGTGTGTATGAAAGTATAAAGAATTTTTCCAAGTAAAGTAGTTTGATAAGGGAATTGTATTGTGCATTTTCGTGCACAACATCGTGTAGCATTTTTGGAATAAATACCAGGTTTGATAATTTTCCCAGCTTTAGTTTTTTAGTTTTTCTGTGCACAGACACACAAACACGTGGATCTTTTTATAAAAATTTATATCTTTTGGTGCAGGACTTCAAAACGTATTTTTGGTGAAATCTCAACATTGATTTTTTTTTTTTTTTTTTTTTTTTTTTTTTTTTTACTAGAATACAATACTGTAAGTTTCGGAGAAAGTAAAAGTACTATCTTTAAAAAGTTTCGCAACTCTGTGCACGACTTCTCAGTGAGAGAGAGAGTGGTGATGTGTATAAGGGTGCTCAACTACGGCGGTCATCAGCGCCCTACGACTTCTCAGTGGGTGGGATTCCTGATCTCCAAGCTAATAAATGCGTTTTTTCTCTTGGTCTTGCAAAGAGAATAGAATTTCAGAGTATCACATAGCGATCCTTTAATACAAGAGAAGCAAAAGGAAACAATTCACATATGAGTGGTTGATATTACAAAAATGAAATACGTTATTACATCGGTACCTGAACGCATAATTGGCAATGGGATACTTTGCTGCATTGTCCAGTGAAATGTGACAGGCAGTTTAAAGCGACAAGCCTTGCAATATCCTGGTTTGTTTTCACGTTTAATAGCATGACCAGACAGGATCATTAGTCTCGGAAGCTTATCACGCTCGTGATATTCTTAATACATTTGCATAAATAATGGGCTAATTTGTCAGGCTATAAATGTTGAGTTCATTAGTGGAATTAGTTTTGTATATAACTCACATGTTTTCTTTGGCAACGACAAGGCTATATTGCTTTGGAACTTGTTTTGCGGAGAGACGATTTGATGCTGTTATATTTCACCAAATCTTAGAGTAGGGGAGGGGCCCTCAACGTCCCATTCTATATTGGACCTGAAAGACAGTGTAATTTTACTCAGAGGTCTCTTTACCAGGCCTGAGGTTCTTTAGCGTGCTGCAAATCTACGACACACTATTTCACGTGGGAATTTGCACGCCTGTGCCGGACCACTGTGGTAGACGTTCACCCATATGTGTGTTTTGTCAGTTTGTGGATGAAGAACGGAATAGCCCAGACTTAGCACAACACAAGGTCTTATCATATGAATTTTAATGTACTTATGAAATATGACTTCGCTATTTTCAAACACAATACTAAAATCAGTAGAAAAAGAAAGCATACAAATTAGTAACATCAATTGACCTTCAACTTCAACTATTCAATAAAGTTCACCCCCGCAAATTCATTTCACTAATTATACAATAAATAACCTATATTTGAAATAGTTCTCTTCATATTATCATTAGCATTAATTGCAAATGATATTTAAATAGATTCAGTTTTTTCCAGTTTGTCTACTTCCTTTTAGGTTAAACTGTGTCACACATTAACAGCTGTTTATAGGGAAGTAATCAATATTTCTGCGCCTGCGTACTACGTAGTGCGTCTCACTTTAGATAACAGAATAACGATTGTAACATTTCACTCAAATCAGAAATGAATATTTTGAAATGAAACCTTTAATTTATATACACGTTCGAGCATAAACAGTCGTATGAAACTTCACTATAGTGGTTGTAATGAAAATGCTCGTATTACAATTATTAACCTCGTTTAGCTTTGCCCGCTCGGTTAGTAATAATACTGGCATTTTAATTACTACCATTATAGTCTCGTTGACAATATACTATTATTATAGGAATACTTAAGGAAATATAAAATATGTGTGTACACTAATACATAAAAACAGAAGAAATAACAGTGAAGCAGTACAAATATTACAATGAAATCTAATTATTTGTCACAAACTTCACTTATATTTTTCATAAAATTGATGAACTCTCCACAGAATTCAAGAGACTAGTTTCGCAAAAACTTTTCGCATCTTCAGTTACTCTGTTTATTCCTGTTTTTATGTTACAGCCGCTAGGTGACGGACAATTAGTAATACCAAATCTAAAAATAAAACAAATTTAAAGACAAAATCGATTGGCGTTATTTCAAAGTTCATCATGATCAATCAGAGCCCGCCTCGGTAGCGTAGATGGTAGCATGTCTGCCTCACGTTCAAGAAGTCCTGAGTTCGAATCTCGGTCAGGGTGAGTTACCTGGATAAGGTTTTTTCCGGGGTTTCCCCTTATCCTTAAAGAGAATGTCGGGCATCTCTAAGCTCCATGGACCCCGGACTCATTTGAGCATCATTTCACCCATTCCATTCGTCGTTCGATATGACAACGTTGGAGGACGTAAATTACAAAAAAAAAAAAAAAAAAAAAAAAAGATCAATCAGATCATTTAATTGCTTCAGTAATTTGATTTCTAGATTTATTTCGTGGTTAAGTGATCAAAAATGATCTGCCACGGCTGATTAATCATTCTGTATATTCCTTATATTTCTAAAACGTTCTTTCGTTCTAGTTTCTAAATTACGTTTGGTCCTTCCAATGTAAACACGGTCTTAATCTTGCCAGATTTTTTACTATCAGAAATGTTATTTTCTTTAAAAAATGTAGTACAGTTTTTATATTACACTTATTTTGAGAAACCAAAAATATACCAAATTCTTTAAAAAAAAAAAAGTGTGAAACATTTTACTGGCACAAATATGGTAAATGAATTTTTTAAACTGTAATTGACTTAAGGGTAGAAACATTATTTACATTTTATATTGACATTTTTCATTGTTTTATGTATAAAATCTTTATTAAAACCATTAATTAAAGCAGTATCAATAATGTGTTTATATTCTCTATTAATATTCATCTTTATTTACGAATATGTTTATCAACCTGTAAATTAAAGTATTAAAACAGCAAATTGATCTGAAAAAGGGTTAAAACTTTTATTTTATATAATTATCAATGTTAATTATTAATATCAAATATCAATAATTGGGTAGTTTTCCTGTGAATGTCAAAGTATGGTTATTATCTTCAGATCTAGAAACTTGTCTCTTGAATTTTGTGCAGAGTTCATCAATTTTCTTAAAAAGGTAAGTGAAGTTTGTGGCAAATTATATTTTATTGTAATATTTTACACAAGTTTGAGTGGTAATTTAGTTTTTGAATAATCCTAATTGATCGCCTCTAAAGCATATTTTTATAGTTGATTTCAACCAATTTCTAATCATATATCACTGCGTAAGTACGAAGCATTACAAACCAACGGAACATAGCCTCTATAAGCATTACGGCTTGTGTGATCAGTTCGCTAGGGTGAGGAATTGGTTTATCAAAACGTTTGCCCCGAAACACGAGGAGCAGAAGTAGTTAGTTGTTAAGGGATATTTCGGCTAAAGAACCATCTCGGAGAAGTGCCAAAGTTGAGGCACCTGCACATCCATGACGAGAAAAGACGACAAGCAGCGGTTCCCACATTGGAAATAGCAGGTTTGCTACAAAAGGCAAACTTGGGAATAGCAAAAACTTATGGTGTTACACAGTAATTCCATTTTAGGATGAACATGGCGAGGTTTCTGCTAAAAACAGAGAAAATGGAAGATATTCTGCCGTTAGTCAAGACGACTGAACCCTCTCCAAGCTATACTTAGATGGGAAACTGGTTCTTTCTCAGCCGTGACAAGCAAGAGTGGTGTAAGTAACAAACTATATTCCTACATGCACCATTTAAGTCTCAGCAGGCGATATTGTCCCTATTGGCGGTGGAGAGCCATCGGTCGGCGAAACGAAGTTCATCCCGTTCTGTCTTGCAAACTTTTAAGCCCATTAACACGAACGCGAGGACGTATGGCATGAACATCAAATTCGCATTGCCATTCACAATGACATAACGTCAACTGGCCTGTCGGGGGAAGTCTCTATCCAAGTAAACTGTAGGGACCCTGCCCTGTGTACTGTCGTGGCTCATTGGGTCGGCCGCCCTCTGTCTCCTTTGCCTCATCCTTCCTCCCGGGGTGCCCCACTTGGAGGCATGGGAACAATGAGCCCAGCATGGTGGCCTTCGTACGCAATCCCCTCCATAATGAAATACTAATCCTAATCAAAATAAAATAACACATTATCAATCAATTAAACATATTTGTGCGCGACCATGCCAGACTTAAGTACTTATATTTATACGACTGGGCTTTTTTTTTCAACGTTAAGTCATATCGGACGTTGAATGAAATTGGTGAAAATTCTCAAATGAGTCCGGGGTCCATAGAGGTTTAGAGTTACCCGACATTCGTCTTGCAGGATAAGGGAAACCCCCGGAAAAAACCTTATCCAGGTAACACCCTCACCGAGATTCGAACTCGGGACCTCTTGAACGTGAGGCAGACATGCTACCATCTACGCTACCGAGGTGGGCACGACTGGGCTTCATTAAAGTACACCTGTTCATTAAACTATTGGTATTTGACCAGTCAGAACTAGCCACGTAACATTGTGAAAGTGCAAGTATCGATTATTCTCGTTTCGATCGATAACGGTACTAGCGCCAGTTTGGAAAAAAGTCAAAATGTCTGACACCAGTAGCAGTGACATTGAACTTATACCCCAAGAAATTACGGCAAAAGCACTCAATGTTACCAATAACTTGTTGCCACAAAAATCAAGATAGATGTACGAAAAATTCTATCCACAGTAAAATTATTGGATTTGAGAATAGCAAAAGGTATAAATTCGTTCTCAGAAAATGCATTCCTAGTGTATTGTCTCAAAATACGAAATCATCGACCTTCTGCACTCACTATTCTATTTTGAAATCAACACTCAACATTAGGCACTAATGCCCGCCTCGGTAGCGTGGTGGTAGCATGTCTGCCTCACGTTCAAGAGGTCCCGAGTTTGAATCTCGGTCAGGATGAGGTAACTGGATAAGGTTTTTCCGGGGTTTTCACTTATCCTCAAAGGTGAATTTCAATAACGCTAAGCTCTATGGACCCTAGGCTCAATTGAGCATCATTTCACCCATTCCATTCAATTCAATTCCATTCATCGTCCGATATGACTTAACGTTGGAGGACGTAAATTACCAAAAAAGGGGTACTAAATTGACTTATTTCACTAATTGTATAGTAAATAACGTATATTTTAAATAAAGTTAGTTCTGTTCACATTATCATTAGCATTAATTGCAAATGATATTTCAATAAATTCAATTTCTTCCAGTTTATCTATACTGCGTCACACGTTAACAGCTGTTTATAGGGAAGCAATCAATATTTCTGCGCCTGCGTACTACGTCTCACTTCAGATAAAGGAATAGCGATTGTAACGTATCACTCAGACCGAAGTGAATATTTTGAAATGAAACCTTTAATGTAGATACATGATCGAGCAGAAACAGTCGTATGAAACTTTACTTTAATGGTAATTAAAACGCTCATCATAGTTAACCTCTCTTCGCTTCACTCGTTTGGTTAATAATAATACTCACGTTTTAATTACTACCACTATAGTCTCGTTGCATAATGTATTAAAATACTAACACTGGGATGTTTTTCAATTAAATTTGTAAATAAATAAATAAAAATAAATAAATAATATTTTACTGTCATTAAGCTTATTACAGCAATAGACAAAGTCAAAAATAGAATGCAAATTAATACAGTTATAATACAGTGAAGATAAAAAAATCAATAAAGTACTTACATTAGATATACAAATATAAAGACTTAAAATAAAATGAGGAAATAAGAATACTTCATGTCATAAGCCAAAGTTTAACTACACCTGTTAAAGTATTCCTGTATAGAATAATAAGGTTTGGAAACTAACCATTCATATAATTTGCATTTAAATGTATTACCTGATAATTCAGCTAATTCTAAAGGTAATTGATTATATAGTTTAATGCCCAGTACTTCAAAGCTGTTAGAGGTTTTAGTTAATCTATGATATGGTATATTGAGTTTATAATTAAACCTAGTATTATAATTATGAATATCCTGCCTGAATAGCTTGTCGGTTAAGTTACTTTTTACATAGATGAGAGTATTATGAATATATACATTTATCACACTCATAATTCTTAATTTTATAAATAGAGGTTTACAATGTGCAAATTTATCTGAAATTGAGAGGGTACGAATTATTATTATTATTATTATTATTATTATTATTATTATTATTATTATTATTATTATTATTATTATTATTATTATTATTATTATTATTATTATTATTATTATTATTATTATTATTATTATTTTTTTTTTTTTTTTTTTTTTTTTTTTTTTTTGGTAATACACTATTAACATTTCACGAAACTACTCTTTTTCGAAACCTGCAAAATAATTTAGCGCTTAGAAATATTCATATAGAACAGTACTTTGCCAATGACAGTTGATGCAAATAATAATAATAATAATAATAATAATAATAATAATAATAATAATAATAATAATAATAATAATAATAATAATAATAATAATAATAATAATAATAATAATAATAATAATAATAATAATAATAATAATAAAATAATAATAAAATAATAATAAAATAATAATAATAATAATAATAATAATAATAATAATAATAATAATAATAATAATAATAATAATAATAATAATAATAATAATAATAATAATAATAATATTGTGACTTTGTGGGTTCGTTGAATTAAAAATCCGAGTTGCGGATATTCCAAATGTTCGTTATTTACGTAGAAATACACTGTTCAATTCTCACGTAACAACATTACGTCACATACACACCACAATCTACCAAGGTCGATGACACTAACAAACAGCGTTCTGATTACATCAGCTCTCGTTACAACACTCTACAGCTGTTTACTGCTTACGACTGTTCGCGACTGACTCTTGGCGAGTCGTCGCTTCCTTAAATACCTCATCTGATAATGCCAGTCTGTTCCAGAACAATCGAGAAACCGAATAATCTCTATCAATCAGGATGTCACCAGAAGTTTCCATTTATCTCAGTTTGTTTCGACAGACCTTTATCTGCGTGCTGTCTTTATTCGCAGGCTCTTTGTGTACACAAGCCGCGCTATCGTAGATAAGGGGTTCGCGACACTGCTTCCTCAAGGCTGGTCGTCCCGAGCAGCACCATCGTAGCGGACCATAGATCCAGGTGTACCACCAACATCTTCCCTCGGGGCACCTTCTGGATGCGGTAGACCACGTCCTTAATCCTCTTCACCACCCGGTACGATCCTTGTCACGGCTGTTGAAGTTTGTTGATTGTTCGGTTTGCTCCCAGGTGTCCTTCTGAAGTACCGGCGTGCACTTCCTCCACGACTTCCTGGACCTTATTTCGGGGAAGTACCAACTGCTCTCTGTGCGTCTTCCCATCAGGCGATTCGCATACCCGGAACAGCATGCCCTCTGTCGTCTTCAGTGAGTCCCATTGGGCCCAGTACGACTTGTGGGAGGCGCTCCTCGGTGCAATGTCCTCCCAGGTTGGTCTTGTCTCTGCCTCCACTTCCCTCAAGAGTGGCCCCAAGTCGGCGTCCGCCAGCTGCTCCCTCCTCAGGCCTGCAATATCCCAGCCATCCGCAGACACTGCCGTGACCACTCTGACAGCTGTGGCACGCTCCTTCTCTTCCACTCTTGTGCACTGACCGCACTCCTCTGGGAAGGGTGCTCGGTACATGGCGTCTGCGTTACCGTGGCTCTTCCCTATACGATGTTCAGAGGTGAAGTCCTACTCCTGCAGCCTCTGGACCCAACGGGCTCTCTGGCCTTCCAGATTCCTAAAACCCAATAGCCAGGTAAGGGCGGAGTTGTCAGTCCTCAGGTGGGATGGCTGACCGTACGGATACTCGTGGAAGTGATCCAAGTTCTTTACCACCGCCAGTAGTTCTCACCGTGTGACAGCAGTTCTTCTCTGCCTTGGCTGAAGACGCGCTGGTATCGTCTCACCAGTTGCCGAACCTTCTTGAGCTGTTCTGCGGTCAGGTGGTCGATCGCCCTCTCCAATAAGCCTTCCAGCCGGGGCCCCAGGTGTTGCGTCGGCGCTGGCTCTTGTGTCTTGTCGATTGCGGTTACGCTAACCAAGGGCTCACACGTCCCCAGCTCCGTTCCGGCGTGGACGTCGTGATCGGTGTCCGCTAGTTTGAGCAGTCTCACTCGCACCTCCTCTCGACAAGGCAACAGTGTTCTGGCTACACATAGTCCGTGCACGGCATCTTCTGATCCAGCATCGTGTTCTTCGTTCGCTGTCCTTCCAGTCGCGCCGTCACCACCACCTCGCTTCTTGCGGAGACAACCACGTCTTCCTTCAAAATGACCCTGCAGATTCCAAGGCGCTCTTCGGGTTTCCGGAGTATGACCTCTTCTCAATTGAGCCGCAGGACCTTCCTGCCGTCGTCGAACGCCGCCTCGTGGCTCCTGAGGGCATCCAGTCCCAGTATCACCTCCTCAGCCACCTTCGTGACGAACACCCACTGACGCACGGCACTCCTTTCCAAGGTCAACTTCAGCAGAGCCTCCTTCTCCATAGGCAAGGTGTCGCCCGATGTCGTCATAAGCTGGTGTGGTTGGCTCGTCTTCCTCGTCCGCAAACCCCTGGCTACGTGAGGTCTGATGGTCACGGCTGTCCCGGTGTCTAAGAGCACGCGGCACGGCTTCCCTCTCACTCAACCGTCCGCGATGAGACTGTCATCCATACGCCGGCTGACGGCGCGCAGTGTCACTCGAGGGGATGGTGGTGATGGCGCCGACGTGCTCCTCGCCACGCCGGGCCTTACTCGTTCTTCCGGCTGCTCTTCCTGGTGTCGGTCATCTTCGGGTCATTCTCGCGGCCAAGTTGCTATTTGCAGCTTCGTCTTCGTTGTTAATTCGGCCTTCATTTCTTCCATCTTTTCGGTGATTTTGTCGTTAGCCGTCTTCATTTCTTCCATTTTCTGTAGAATCTTTTAAAGTGCAGCCTCCATGGTGGTAATATCCCACTTCTGACACCAATGATGACTTTGTGGGTTCGTTGAATTAAAAGTCCGAGTTGCAGATAATCCAAATATTCTTTATTTCCGTAGAAATACACTGTTCAATTCTCACGTAACAACATTACGTCACATACACACCACAATCTACCAAGGTCGATAACAATAACAAACAGCGTTCTGATTACATCAGCTCTCGTTACAACACTCTACAGCTGTTTACTGCTTACGACTGTTCGCGACTGATTCTTGGTGAGTCGTCGCTTCCTTAAATACCTCATCTGATAATCCCAGTCTGTTCCAGAACTATCGAGAAACCGAATAATCTCTATCAATCAGGATGTCACCAGAAATTTCCATTTATCTCAGTTTGTTTGTTTCGGCGGACTTTTATCTGCGTGCTATCTTTATTTGCCGGCTCTTTGTGTACACATGGCGCACTATCGTAGATAACGGGTTCGCGACAATATTAATGTACTAATAAAATTATAATAATTTTATTATCATTCCATATTTAAGAAAGTGAAATATTTTACAGCCCAGCTAATTAAAGTTTCTCACGAAGTTGACAGACACCATAGTACAATAAAATTAATATGAACAACACATGCCTACCATTACTTTTGAGTTCATTCACAATTTTCTTCCAAATATTTTCGTCCATTAAATAATGTTTGTAGGATGTATGCTTTTTCTCGTAAAGACAACGATAATTTTGAAATGAAATAATCAATTACACATCAAATGACTCCATATTTTGGAGCTTGGAGTTTGCAAGGTTTGGCATCAATGTCTGCCAATAATGTTCATGTTAACAAAAATCATTGTGAATGACCATATTTATTAACCTGGCAACAAGCTTTGGCGTTCGTGTTGCACTTGCGACTTTTCTTCTGGGAATGGTCATTACGGTTTGCACGTAAAATGTGCAGGAGCACATTATACTTATGCACTGATTCATTCTTTATGAAGGGTGAATCTGTATTCTTGTTGGTTTTACGAGAGTTGGCTGATAAGTCCTGGGTGTCACATAGAGATGCGCCACTGGACTAGTTTGACGGATAGCATCATATAATTTAACCCTAGACTAGCTTGTATCCATAGTTACAGGTCAATAGCTTGTTTAGTTTTTGAATGGCAGCATTTTAAACAAGACAAGTGTGGAGGTTTCATGAAAATGATGGATTTGGAAAAAAGAACAGTGATTAAATACTTGCATTTGAAACGCTTAATGTCTAAAGAAATGAAGGAGAAAATGGACAGTAAATTGAAAGACTCCTCCCCTTCATATACAAAGAATTAAAAGGTGGTTTACAGAGTTTAAAATGGGACGTATGAGCACCAGTGATGAACCTTGCTCTGGACACCCTGTGGTTAAAAAAAATTAATAGTTTAGTACTGGAATACCACAGATTAAATTTGTTAGAGATAGCAGAGACTGTAAACATATCAAAACAACGTGCAAGTAATATTTTAAGTAATGATTTGGGCTTTCACAGGTCTGTGCAAGATGGGTGCCACGTTTGTTGACTCCTGACCAAAAGTTGCAAAGAAAAACTGTTTCGGTTAAGAATTTGAAGCTCTACTGTAAAAATCCCGGTGAATTTTTGAAAAGGCTTATTATCATGGATGAAACTTGGATACTCCAGACAGTAAATCACAGTCAAAGCAGTGGATTGCCCCAGATGAACCAATTCCAAAAAAGGCAAAAGATTAATTTTGTCTGCTAACAAGGTTATGGCGAGTGTATTTTGGGATACATATGGAATTATTTTTATTGATTACTTGGAAAAGGTTAAAAATATCACTGGTGACTATTATGCAAGCTTACTGCAATATTTGAGTGCTGAGGTGAAAAGAAAAGGACCTCATTTAGCAAAGAAAAAAATCTTGTTTCTTCATGACAATGCTCCAGCCCATTGTTCAGTCATTGCAGTGGGGAAAAATGTGCAAATTAAAGTTCAAATTGCTTGAACATCCACCCTATTCGCCAGATCTAGCACCCTGTTCCCAAACCTCAAACAATTTTTGGAAGACGAAGATTTCACAGCAACGAGGTCATTGATGTGGTAATCAGCTATTTGGAGGACCATGATAAATCGCACTGCAGAGATGGTTTAATTAAATTAGAACATTTATATGACAAATGTATTAACCTTTCTGGAGATTATGTTCGGAAATACAGAATAGCAATTGTAAATTTTTGTTCTTAATTTGAAGCTCGGGATTTATTAGGTGACCCTCGTATGAATAAACATTATTTCAAATACATAGTAACAAGTGAAAGGAAAAATATCTAGTTTTTAAAAAAGGGGTGTGCATGATGTTCTTCGACTTGCCCCTACTGTAGCTCAAACTATTTTCTTCTGCATTATAAAACATGCCTTACTTGCAGTTGACTCCCCCCAGAATATTACGCCATACTTCAGCAAAGTACACCATTCCAAAGCTCTCCTCCCTTGTTCAGCCTACTACTACCCATATCATGTAGCAACTGCACCAAGCTTGTTGATTATGTGATTGATGTGGTTTTCCCATTTTAAATTATTTTTGCAGCTGTCTTATTGACATTTATCAAAAATTATTATTGATAAAGTAGTTAGTGATTTGGTCATATATTGGGTGGGTTGATTTTACAAAATCTGCTTTGTTTGCTTGCTCTTACAAGTAGTGTGTTTGTATCATCAGCAAAGGGGAGAGATCTAGCATGGGAATTATCTAGACTGAAGTCATTGATGAAGAGCAGGAATAAAATAGAACCTATTATGGAACATTGAAGGACTCCATAACTAATTGCTTAAGAACTCAGTCTATAATTCTTTAGCTCTAGATTTCCTCTGTGTTGAATTTTGACAAATTGCTTCCTATTTCTCAGATATGAATTAATCCATTTGTGAGTTAACCCCCTAATTCCATTCTTTTCTAATTTTATTAATAGCTTTTGGTGGTCAATGGTATTGAAAACCTTGGATAAATGTAAAAATATAGCTGAGATATATTCTTTTTTATCAATGACTCTGAGGGAGTTTCACATAAAGATGAAAATTGCTGTCTCAGTTAAGTGGTTACTTCTAAAACCATGTTGTTCTCTAGATAATAGGCTTCTTTTCTCTAGGAAACTCGAGAGGTGCTTGTAAAATAGTTTTTCCAAAATTTTTGAAAGCACTGATAGTACTGCAGTGGATCGGTAATTTGCCATATTTTACAATTTTTACTTGTAATTCAAGTTTTGAAGGATAAAATATGGACTAGAAGATTATGTATAGCCTAGGAAGTGGTGGTTTTTGCTTTAATACGTTATTATTGTGGTATCAGAAAGAATGTCAGCATATGTGACAGCAAGAAACTGTACTTAGGATAAAAGAGAATTCCAATTTATTCTAATGTCATTTTTGTACACTTATTTTGTACACTTTATGCAATTTCATAAAATTACTGCACTTTGCTAGGCAAGGGGAAGTTCCATGGTTTTCAGTTTCATGAAATTGCTGAATGTATTGTCATAACAAAAGAAAACTTAGTGGTTTAGTGTTTATTTCTGAAACTAATTCTACAGTTTAGAAGTCTTAATGAATAAGAGTCTGACACATAGTATCAAATGACTGTTAGACATAGAAATCAATAAGAATCATACTTAGTCTAAAAACACTTTTAATAATATGGGATTTTGTTTTAACTTTTATTTATAATTTCTGTATTATTTTTCTTAAAAAATGAAAGTGTTTGGGGGGAAAAAATTAAAGTAAATTTTCACAAATTGATTACTTCTGTGTTGTAATACAAAATTGTGAAGTCCAAAGTTACATATTGGGGGTATAAAAAGTACAAGTGTCTTATTTGTATGGTCAGTGTGATGAAGTTTTACTTATGTTTGTGAAAGTTCATAGCTTGGCTTCTTCCAGTGTGGTCAGGTGTGATGTTAATTCACAGAGTTATTAGTTCCTTTTCATTGATTATATTTATATAACTAATTTTTATTGCTTTTTGTTAAATAAAAAAGAGATTTTTGTTAAATTACATTCCTGCCTTTGGAGTATTTGATATTTCAAAATGTAGGTCATTACAAGGCTGATCTGAAATGTTTCCGACCTAATAAAGATACAAGACATTTTTTCAGAATTTTTTATTTTTTTATTTTTCAACATAATCTCCTTATAACTCTACACACTTCTTTCAGTGATGCTCCCATCTCTGTAACCCATCCAAATAGTACTCGGCACTTTTCTCTGCAAAATAATTACATAACAATTGAGCGTCCAAAATGGCTGAAACTTTGGTAAGTTACTGTCAATAGATGAACAACGAAATTCACTACTTTTGTTTACGAGTGCTGCCATCTTCATGTTGAGGTCTGAAACTTTTCAGACAACCCTCGTATAACGATATTGATAAAAATGAAATGCAATTAATGAATATGAAATATCTTAATAATGGTAATGATAATGTAGTAAAGATTCAAAGATGAATTTAACTATAAAAAAGTAGGAAGATACATAGTTATTATTAGTGGTAACCAGAGCAACGTCAATGAGATCCAATCAAATTCAGACAAATTATAAATGAAAATAGGTTTTAAGTGAAGAAAATATTTCCTTTTAGAAAAAGTAAGATTTAAATTCACTTTAAGAAATTTAGTGAACATATTTTTTTTAATTCAGACTTTGATGAGAAATGCAATATATTATAGCAATATAATTGAGCAATTTACATTTTACAATTGTTTAACTAAAGATATCTTACAAGATCTAAGGATTTATTTAACAGAAGACAAAATTAAAACCAATTCTGAAAATGAGGGAATTGTGAAGTTTTGAATGATCATAGATTTACTAAGAAGAGCCAAACCAGACAGTGCTGTTAACTTTAAGAACTCAAATGCTTCCTGGGAGGGTATTAACATTATTTATGGATATAATTTTGTACTTCATTGTATCATAGTCCTTACTTATAGGAATTATTTAAGGAGTTTCCCATCAAATAATTGAATTTGTAGAAAAACCATTTCAGTGTAGAAAATGTTTTAAAACCAGATAATTTAGTCAAGTTCTGTAGAGACAAACAAGTATGTAATAACGGTAGTCAGAACGACATGTTAAATGTTAATGCAAATTTGATTTGAGCCAAATTTTTTAAACTGAAGGAATAGTAAATTAGACTTCATACCTATCAAAAATCAAGGTTTTAGAAGAACTGCAGTGCATCTAGATTTGAAGCCAGAATAAAATATATGAAAGAAATGGGTAATTTAGATGATTTATTATTTGGATGTAATATTAATGATAAGTTAATAAATTTGTTGTCAAAAATGGTTTGCAAGCGCCTATAAAGTTCATTAATGTTATAAAACGAATACCTAACTAATACCCAAAAAATAAGTATATTAGAACAAGTAAAATCAATTATTAATTGATGTTAGCCTTCAGTTCTTTTATAATCTACTTGATGAAGCCAATGACATCATTATAAAATAATTGTACAGATATCAGATGCTAAAAGAAGTACATCATTAGCTTCAAGAGTATTCATAAATGCTAGAGGAGGAATAGAAAGAGGAGCATTTATATTTTATTTCAATCAAGAAAGTTACATTTAATGATATACTATCCACTTGAAATAGTCCTATGATTACTGTTGTAGAAGCGTCAAGTGAAGTGTAAGTTGTACATGTAATGAAAGTGAAACATATGAATAACATTTGGCGCAAAAGTTTTGTGTGAATAGGAGTTTTTCTCTATGCAAATTTTAGTTAATAATAGTTCATACTCATAGGATCTGCAAAATCTTACTCAAATTCCTTTAGTTGAATCAAGAAGCTCTTAAAAGAGACACATTTATAAAAACTCTTTTTTCATCAATCTGTGCTAGACTATTTGTTGTGTTATTGAGAACATTTTCTTTATGTGTAGAAATGCATATCCCTCACCACTATTTACTGTTCATTGAGGGGAGAAACATATGTAGTATTATGGTTAAACTAGTGTATTGAAAGCTAATGTATTGCGAAAGCTTTAAGTCCACAAAGTGGATGCCACAATTGCTTACAGTAGATCAAAAGTAGATTCCTACAAAAGTTTTGTAGCATACTTAGTTCTTTGCAACGACCTTATTGTGGGTAAGGTTTAGGTCCATCACATATCAGAATAAACTACCAGACAGCATTCATCAACAAAGTAAAGATAACATAACCTACCCATCTACAGGAAAAGTTATGTTTATTATCAGACACTAAGTTTTGTTGATCGGTTACTCTATGGTAAAAGAGTATAGTATCTTCTTGAAATGGCTATATGAAAACATCTAAAAGTACATAGAGCACAGACATTTGCATTTTACACTTTAGATCACTTTTGCACATCAGTGTTGGTGGCTCTGATATTTATGTACTGATATAATAGGAACAAAAGAGAGACTGTGACTCAAGGTTGCGAGCACATGATTAGCATTCTTGACAAGGCTGCTCCAGACGTGGTCTGCCATTAAACACATACACAACACAGACACACTTCATTGTCTTGTAATTGATGGTTATTAAAGGTGACAACTCAACACAAGCACATTAAACAAAAACTTGATCACTTTGCAAATTATTGTCAAACCTTTCAATAATACTTAAATGACTTATTTACCACCATATTCGGAGCTATTAGCGCTGCTCTGAAAACTCCCCAGTGACCATAATGACTAAATAAAGATTGAATAAAGATGTTTAGGCATTACGTAGAAAATTAAGCTAGCTACAGTGAAGCAATGAATATTATACAAATGTAAGAATTGGTAACAAAAGTGTCACTTAACTTAAGAAAATGGTGTTAATTCTTCTTTCTAATTTATATTCTTCTTTCTAATTGATATCGATTTCACGAACTCGTGTCCCCATCTTCAGTCAAAGAGAACTACAGGTTCGTGAAATCAATATCAATTAGAAAGAAAAATTAACACCATTTTCTCAAGTTAAGTGAAGCTTTTGTTACAAATTGTTATATTTGTATAATGTTAAGGCATTGTTGTTATTAATGTTGAAGATAGCTTGAATGAAGAAAGGAAACGTATCAAGAAACTGATTCACATAGCAAGAAACACATTATTTAGACTTGTCCTTGAAGATGAAAGATTCAGGTTTATCACCCAAACAGGAAGCATGTCTCAAAAACTATTTGTAGTTGGTTTATTGATACTCGTCACTTACTTGTTTATATTAATGAGAGACTAGTTTCAAAGGCATTTGCCTCCATTTTCAATCTCTTTCCAACTGGCATCTGTTGTCTACTCTCTCTCTGGTGATGGAACTATGAACTTTTTTGTCAAATTATCTACTGGTGGGATTTCAAAGTTCATTACGCGATCCTCATTTTTCCATATGAATATGTTCTCCCTTGTTGTCAATTTATTTTAGTTTATCACTCCTTTTAATAATTTTGGATTTGGATCAATGTCATGATTTTCATTCCAAAAATAAAATGCTACTGCTGACTTATCTTCTTGTTTCAATCTGATGTTTCTAAAGTTCTCTTTGACTCTGGTTTTTAGATTTCTTTTAGTTTAACCTATGTAGCATTTTTCACAATTCTTACAACTTATTTGGTATATTCCGGATCTGTTAACTGATGGGATTCTCTTGTTTTTAAATTTAGCAATTTTAAAGTTGAGTGTCTATTAGTAGGTGCCAAGGTGATATTTTGTTCCTTGAAGATCTTTTTAAATGCAAGGAACAAAATATCACCTTGGCACCTACTAATAGACACTCAATTTTAAAATTGCTAAATTTAAAAACAAGAGATGAAATCCCATCAGTTAACAGATCTGGAATATACCAGATAAGTTGTAAGAATTATGAAAAATGCTACATAGGTCAAACTAAAAGAAATCTAAAAATCAGAGTCAAAGAGCACTTTAGAAACATCAGATTGAAACAAGAAGAAAAGTCAGCAGTAGCATTTCATTTTTGGAATGAAAATCATGACATTGATCCAAATCCAAAATTATTAAAAGGAGTGATAAACCAAAATAAATTGACAACAAGGGAGAACATATTCATATGGAAAAATAAGGATCATGTAATGAACTTTGAAATCCCACCAGTAGATAATTTGACAAAAAAGTTCATAGTTCCATCACCAGAGAGAGAGTAGACAACAACAGATGCCAGTTGGAAAGAGATTGAAAATGGAGGTGAATGCCTTTGAAACTAGTCTCTGATTAATATAAAAAAGTAAGTGACGATTATCAATAAACCAACTACAAAGTTTTTGAGATTAATTTTGACGTCACTCTTACTAAATTCCTCCAAACACATATAGGAAGCAAGTCCTTTGAAAAGGTTAAATTCCATTGAAGAATAATTGAAGTAGTTATATTTCATAGTGTTTTTACTGAAGTTTTATTCTTTTGCCACTATGAAAATTTGCAGCAATATGTAGGTAACATGTTGGGACTAAACCTGCATGATATATCTGACCATGCTCTAGCTTGATTGGCTACCCTTTGAGAAAGTTTGTCATCACCATTTCTAAACATCCATGCTTATCTTTAGTGACAGGGATTATAAAGACGGCAGAAAATAAATGTGAGTTAATTACCAGGGAATTAGTGCCTGGAAGTTTTCCAGAATTTTTATGCATCATTAAATGCATTGTTGGTTTTCATGAGGAGTCAGTTTATCTGGAATCTGACATTAAAGTTTTCTCATACATAACTGTTAATGTGAAATGTTTTGAATTTAATTCATACCAATACCCAATCTCATCCCAAATAAATTCATAAGATGTCTGTCGATCTTCTTCAAGCATTGCTTAATCAGCAACAATATTTTCATCATTATTCATCATTAAGAAAAAAATCATTCTCTTTTGAATTTGCTGTCCAAGTATAAATTTTTGTCTTGGATAGGACTTCTTCACCAAATGCATTTCTAAGCCAATCTTCACATTATGTGGATCTTAACCCTTTCACCGATATGGACGTCATATGACGTCCAAGTTAAAATGCCCCAAACCGATATGGACGTGTATAGACGTCCTGCGCATACATGCATTTAATGCTCATTTAATGCCAATTATTTTAATCTTGCTGTTTTACAATAAATTTAAATTAGTTCTATAAGGAATGTAAATGTATCCTTAAAGGTTTCTTTTTGAATTGTAACCTCCAAACCTGGATAAACACCCAAGGGCACATCTGTAGATTCACACCAAATAATATTGGTTTCCTTGCGAACTTCTTTTTCGCAACACACTACACATTTTCGAAATGGTTACAAGTTTTTTGGGTGTGGGTGGTATACTTTTAGGAAAGTGTTTTCTCTCAAGTATGAGGGATGATGTGGTGAATTTTGCTACCCCCTAGTATAAAGAGGCCTCTGAGTATTATAATACTCAATTAGGTTACGAGCTCTTTATACGCGCAAGTACAGGTAGATGAATGTCTTTTACAGCTCTGAAAATTACTAAACAACTGTGCATAGTTACATCCAGTGGTATAAAAATACTTTTTTTTTACCATTTAACTGTTTTCCGTAAAGAGGGATAGCTGGTAATAGCTGATCCGTATCACCCATATTTGACCCGCCATTTCCCCAAACAGTGGAGTAGCTAACATGCCAGCTGTAGACCAGTACACGTCACTGCTACGTATGTCCTAAAGATCTCCTTCATAATCATACAACAAATCTTCCAGATTTTCTACAGTAATATCAGAAGCCTGTACACATCATACCCAAGCTAATTTATTTGCTACATTACGGAATTAAGCCATGGTTAACATTGAAATTTAAGAATTTCAAATGTGCTATTCATTTAGCTCTTGATAGCTACAAGAAATCACTCTGAACACAGAGAGAGTATAAACAACTGAAATACAGAGCGAAAACTGCTGCATAAGGCTACTAGAAACCTTGGTTGAGAAACACTGTAATAACAGATGCTGACAGAGTTTTCATTCCAGTGTGTGAGTGTGTGACGCAACATATTCTCGGCATATTATCGCTTGGCATAGCATAAATAAACTAAACTTGAACCTGAGAAGTCGCTTGCGTAGCTATACATACATACTATGGCTCGTATACACACAAAACAAAATGATTCACATATTAGGCGCGTTCGGCACAAAGAATGGCTTTTGCTACAGTGAAACAAAGTAGTGAAATTTCAACAATTTATTAATGTAGTCTCTACTTTATTGTTACTGCCTTTAATGAGTTTTAAACCAGTTTTTGTTTCGTTTAAATAACTTAATAAATACCGAAGATACGGAATTGTATTTATGATGCATTTTTACAGCATTTAACAATTTAAATGTCCTGTTCTGTTTATTGGGTATCCGTTTCCGGCCCCTAAAGGGTTTAAATGGCCATCGGCGAAGCGGTTAAATGACAATTTAAAATTAAAAAGGCATATCTCAGAAATGTTGTCAGTCAAAATAATTTTTGGACAAACACAAACTATTTAAATGATGATAATTAACAGACTATTAGGGTAAATCAAACAAACTACATGGTAATCAACTTGCAAAACATTGGAAAGTAGGTGTTAAATCTAAACAAATTTCATTTGGTTTTATAAACATGGTATTCTAAAAGTTTTCAGTGTTGTCCTCAAATGTTGCAGGTAATGAATCTACTGACCAGGGAACACGCAAAGTTCGAGGTCTGGAGACAAATGTCACCATGGAGATCGCACAATTGCTTTTGTCCCTTCTGCATGCTTGGGGCATGGATCCTGATCTTGATCGTGTGTGTGAAGGGAAACTGGGTCTGCTACGTCCTATGGTTCCCGTCTCTTTTGGAGTGCTCTCAAAAGGAGGTAAGTAATTTCATGGAAGAATGCAATTGATTTATAAGAAAGAGAATCAATTAACATTTGGATACATTATGTCAAGGACCAAAATTAAACAGATTGCTAGTTGTACTTATATAATCCACTTATTTTCTGTCCCTCGTTTCCCTCTTTTAGATTATCTTATAATAATGTTTCAAAAACTGTTGGCGAGAATCATTATTTAGTTTTCCAAATTGCAAAGAGTTATTTATTTGAATATTTAATTATTTTTATTTATCTATATTTATTTTATGGCTAATATTATGCAATATTACTTGGTTTCAAAATACTTCATTTACAAACATAAAAAATAAAATACCAAACAGTTTCCAGTGCCATAAGTAACAGAGTTCTGAAATTAAGATTTATTTTAAGCAGAATTTTTCCCTTTAAAAACATATCCTGCATTCTATTCAAGTTTATGATCAGTACAGACCTTAACATTAATCTCACTGTATATTTTCATTTTTATATCCCAAAACTGTTTATTTTTAATTTTTATTATGGTTTGCAAATAAAATACTATATGCAATTTGTAGAACATGGAATTTTTTTATATTTGAAAAGATCCTACCTTAGCCACAGTTGTCTAACTATAAAATTGTTTGATAATAATCCATCTTTTCAGTCAAATCACTAACTGCTAAACTAAGTTGCTGAGATCTCTGAATAACCAATAATCTTAAAGCATAGTGATTGCCTACCTATTCAGCTCTACTATCACTGTAATAGTCTTTATCTTTTTTTTTTTTTAACTTAGTTTTGTTGAGCCATTTGGTTCTTACTTTATCTTAATAATCATCTTTTTCCCGTTTTCCTCATTTTACGCCCAGTATTTCTTACCTAATTTCTAGTTTTATGTTATGCCATCTCATTTTTTGGTGCATTTTAACAATACATTTACTCTTTGTTATTTTGATATTCGCAAAAACTAAGAAATAAAAGTTTACTATTCCAGCACTATAAAAAGTATGATTTTAAGATACCATATTAAGTTTCTCCAATTGTTGGAGGTGCAACAAAGCATTAAATAGTTACTATATATTGAATGCTAATCTTTTTAAAATTGTGTCTGTTAGATTCATAGTGTATATGTTAGATACAGATTCGAGTTGTACATATTAGACTATATTAAATTCATGATTTGCTTGTTACATTTCATAATAGATTCATTTTGTGCATATTAGATTCTTCATTGTACAAATTTTTTAAAAAAAAAACAAAGAAGAGAGGAACAGATAGACATTAACAAGAGCAAGTAAGTTTAATGTACACTGTTAACAAACCAATGACATTTGTATGTTATTTGGCTATAGAAATTGCATATAGTAATGTATTTGCATTTAGTTAATGTTTACTCTCATCAGATTTGGATGTTGGTTAATCCGCATTGTTGGCTGTATTGGAAGCAGGAAAAAACAATTGGTCAGTTACAAACAAATTACTTCCCAATCAGCAAAACACATATACACAGGTAGGCGAGGTCTGAAGTTACACATTTTTTAAAACAGTCTGCTTGAGGTTTTTTCCAGGTTTTCCTCAGTCCTCAATCTGATTTTGGGACTTATCCTAAAGTTAGATCTGGAATGTTTCCTTCCAAAATTACCTGTCCCAATTATTATTTAACTGTCATCACACTCTAAATATATTATTCTGTGTTCCCTGCTGCATGATTAATCTCTGCCATAAAACATGCCTTGTCTGGCACTTGCAGAGAGCATTGGACTGTATAATCACCATAAATATGCAAATTAATTCTGTTATGGATTAAATGATGCAATTTGATGTTAAATATACTGGTAGGAAGAACATATATGTTTATTTTTTAGGCTACATGAGCCTTCTGTTGCCAACGTGGCAGGCAAAGTGTGCAGAAGAACTAGATGCTGAGAAGCCAAGTGGCAACTCGCTGGAGAAGGACTTACCAGTAGAGTTAGTACGACTGGAACGGCTGACAAGACTGTTCACTGCTCGTACCCATTGGGAACTTAGCACTACCATCACATCCAACCATCTGCTGGCCATCATAGCACTAGCCAACACTCTCATGTCAATGAATAATGCTACATTCATACCTGAACAAGAACGGTCTCGTAAACTGCACAGGCAAGTAACTTGTTGGCTTGAAGCATCTTTCAGCCTCTTAGTTAATCATATTAAAATATTCAGTGAAAAACAGCATTTATACCTTTTCCATTAGCACTGATTGGAAACTTCAAAGACTGAGAAAGAAAATACATTTTTTTAATAGGACTTATATTTCAACATAATTAGCTTGTAAGTTCACATGCTTGGATCAACATGCTGTTACTTCCTTTACACTGTATAAAATGATTTGTATAACTCTGTAAAATAGAAGTTTGTGTGACTTAAGATTTCTGCATTTGATAGCTATAAGTTTTGTCCAGTGAGCCATTTCTTCAAATGTGGTAACAGAAAAGTCACTAGGAACTAAATCTAGTGAATAGGACTAACAATAAGCTCTAAGGCATGGTATAATATCGCACATTTTAAAAATTAATGTACTTTGTTTAAAGTAATTTTCATATAAAAGTTTCATATTTTTATTTCTACTTTGATTAGGAAGAATTAAAGTGAAATAATGTAATTATAACAGTTCTTTGTGTAATCTTTGTGCAAATAAGTATTATTATTACTACAATAGAACCCTGTTTTAATTAATCATGGGGCGAATTAAATTTCTTTCTCTAGATAGAGATGTTTCTTACAATGGGATCAACAGAAAGTTCAGCATTTATTTGCCAGAAATACTGTGCAAATCATTATTTTAGTAATTTAAAACCTAAATTTATTATTTTCAGAAATTTTAAATCATTATGTAATGTGTAATACTAAGAAAATAATTTAAAGATTAATGAACTAACTGCAGTAAATTAAAGAATTAAAATCTGCACATAGAAATTCCAGTGATAGATGACAGTAAAATGCTCTACTAGACAGCTAGATAGCTGCAAACTGACACTAAAGTAAGATCTCCTTTCTGATGCTAATGGGCAATATAAGACAAACATCTTTGAACTATTCCAAGTGAAATCTTTTTGAGTGAAACTTAAGTGTCAGTTCCACTGAAAACTTCCTTCCTGTTGTGGTTGCTTTTTTAAACCTGTTCCTGTTAGTTGGGCACAGATTTTCATTCTTGTTAGCTCCTGTCTTTAGTTTAAAAGAGAAGAAATATCTCTTCATTTCTCTGCTACATTTTTGCGTAGAATTTCTAGAGATACAGGACTCTGTGGGTCCCATCAAGGTCTAGTTTCATATTTTCATTCTCTAATGCCTGAAGCAATTTTAATGCTCTTTTCATTTTTGTGCCACAACAGACAAAGCACAAGAACTGTACTGAACTGGGCCACCAAGGCAGAAGAGGAGAACGAGGATTTATTCACAGCCCAACAAGCTCAGATCAAACAAGGTTGGAGTCTATTGGCCACACTGCATTGTGTTCTGCTTCCAGACAAAGTGGTACAGGCTGGCTCAAAGAATTTTAAGAGACCACAGGTTGAGATGATGGCCAGGAGATGGCAGCACCAGTGCCTGGAAGTAAGATAAAACAAATCCTGTCTGATCACAAATTTATTTTCAGTAATTCAATGTATTAAAATACTTTTTATCCCTCTTTGCAATATAGGCTTAGAGTGAGTTTACCTGTAAAGTTAAAACTTAGAAGAATGTATTCATATTTATATTCATATTTATTGCAACTTAATACAGTGTTTGAACACAACTAAGCCATGTAATACATACTCTCTCTTAAAAGTAAAACGATTACAAACGTCAAACAAATTGTCATTCATCTTCTCTCTCTCTCTCTCTCTCTCTCTCTCTCTCTCTCTCTCTCTCTCTCTCTCTCTCTCTCTCTCTCTCTCTCTCTCTCTCTCTCTCTCTCTCACATATAAAAAACATAATTATTCATAATCATCGAAGTTGTCATAAAAATATTGTCACCCTGGCGGTAGACTCGCGAAGCCGATGAATAAATGATGGCCGGTGGAGATTCGGAAAACTTCGGGGCCGATCGTTACCGGAAGAGACAGTTGAGTGTAGTGTTGGAAAAATAAACAGTTTTGAGGTGATCTAGCAATTTTGTAATGGTAAACGGTGTATTGCTAGGAAAATAAAGTGTAGTTTTTGCGTTTGTAACCTCGTCTTGTTATTTCACGAACCCACAAAGTCACAACTGGTGTCAGAAGTGGAACATACGACAATGGAAGCTGCATTGGCAAAGATTTTAGAGAAAATGGAAGAAATGAAGACGGCAAATGAAAACCTCGCTGCAAAAACAGAAGTGGCAAATAACAACCTGGCCACGGAGTTGAAACAAATAAAGACCGAATTGACCACAGAAATGAGGGCAGCGAACGACAGCCTGGCCACGGAGATGAAAGCGGCAAACGAGGCCCTTGCCGTGAAGTTTGAAGAACAGTTGGCCGGCGTGAGGGATAACGTGACGGAGCTGGGCAAGCGGATGGGCCAAGTGGACGAGCGCGTCCAGGACCTGGCGAGCCGCGTTGACGACCTGGAGGGAAAGGCCGACACCAGCGTCAAGTCCCTGAACGCCATAGTAGAGGACGTCGTCGGCAGGAAACTGAAGGATTTCAAGGCCGACGCGCCGGGACGCGACACAACATCTGCGCGCGTCAAACCGCCGAAATATGACGGCGCGTCAACATTTGAGGTCTTCCGCCGCCAGTTCGACACAGTGGCCAAGCACAACAGATGGTCACCGGAGGAGGAGGCCACACAGCTAATAGCCAGCCTCCAGGGACGGGCCGCGGAAGTCCTAAACGCGGTGCAGACAACGGCGGCGCCCAAGGACATCTGGGAGGCCCTGGAGAATCGTTTCGGGAACCACCGCTTAGCCGCCGCGTACCGCAGCCAACTAAAGGCAAGGTCACAGCAGCCGGGGGAGACGCTGCAGGAGTTCGCCATAGCGATTGAGCAGCTAGCTGGCAAGGCCTTGGTTGACCTGCCACTGGAGTTCATATACCGGGAAGCCGCCTACAACTTTGTCGACGGGGTACGGCACACGGAGATTCGTCAGCGCCTAATGCTCGGCGATTATAAAACCATCCACGAGGCGCTGACAGCGGCATTAAGGATGGAGGCGGCCAAGGTAGCATCTATCCCGACGTCGAGAACGAGGAGTGTCCGCTACGCCGGAGAAGAAGACCAGCTGTGGGACGCCGGCGAACACCTAGTGGCCTGTGTTGGGGGTGTGGACAGCCCGGGCACCTGCAGAGAGATTGCCCACATCAGGAAGAGCGGCCGGAAGAACGAGTAAGGCCCGGCGTGGAGAGGGGCACGTCGGCGCCATTACCACCATCCCCTCGAGTGACAATCCGCGTCGTCAGCCGGCGGATGGATGACAACCTCATCGCGGACGGCTGGGTAAGAGGAAAGCCGTGCCGCGTACTGGTGGACACCGGGGCGGCCGTGAACATCATCAGACCTGACGTGGCGAAGGGTTTGCCGACGAGGAAACCGAGCCGACCATACCAGCTTGTGACGGCATCGGGCAACACCATGCCTGTGGAGAAGGAGGCGCTGCTGGAGCTGAACTTGGGACGGAGTGCCGTGCGTCTGTGGGTGTTCGTCGCGAAGGTGGCTGAGGAGGTGATTCTGGGACTGGATGCCCTCAGGAGCCACGAGGCGACGGTCGACGTCGGCAGGAAGGTCCTGAGGCTCAACGGAGAAGAGGTTATACTCCGTCAACCAGAAGAGCGCCTTGGAATTTGCAGGGACATCTTGAACGAAGACGTGGTTGTCCCCGCGAGGAGCGAGGTGATGGTGACGGCTCGACCGGAAGGCCAGAGAGCACGTTGGGTCCAGAGGCAGCAGGAGTACGACTTCACCTCGGAACATCGCAGAGGGAAGAGTCACAGTAACGCGGACGCTATGTCCTGAAGACCCTGTCCAGAAGAGTGCGGCCAATGCACAAGAGTGGAGGAGAAGGAGCTTGCCGAAGCAGTTCGAGTAGTCACGGCAGTGCCTGCGGATGGCTGGGATAGTGCAGGCCTGAGGAGGGAGCAGCTGGCGGATGCAGACTTGGGGCCACTCTTGAGGGATGTGGAGAACCTGGTGGACCACCTCCACGACATGCACGAGATGGCTCGCCAGAACATCCAGAAGGTGAGCGACCGCATAAAAATCCGATACGACAGGCAAGCCAACAGCCAAGGGTTCCAGCAAGGTGACCTGGTCTGGTTGTACCACCCGACCCGGACCAAGGGACGTTGCCCGAAGCTTCAGCAGCCATGGCAAGGACCGTACCGTGTGGTGAAGAGGAATAACGACGTGGTCTACTGCATCCAGAAGGTGCCCCGAGGAAAGATGTTGGTGGTACACCTGGATCACCTGGCCCGCTACGAAGGTGCTGTTCGGGATGACCAGCCTTGAGGAGGGAGCAGTGTCACCCTGGCAGTAGACTCGCGAAGCCGATGAATAAATGATGGCCGGTGGAGATTCGGAAAACTTCGGGGCCGATCGTTACTGGAAGAGACAGTTGAGTGTAGTGTTGGAAAAATAAACAGTTTTGAGGTGATCTAGCAATTTTGTAATGGTAAACGGTGTATTGCTAGGAAAATGAAGTGTAGTTTTTGAGTTAGTAACCTAGTCTTGTTATTTCACGAACCCACAAAGTCACAACATTCATCTATACTGTAATAGGCTCTGCTTAACAAGTATTTAGTCAGTTTAGATTTAAACTTAGCAGCTGACACAGTATTTTTTAGGCTTTCCGGAAGCTTATTAAGTAGTTTTGGACCAAAGTATTGGGGCTTATGTTCAAAAAATTATAGCCTGTGACCTTTAACTATATAGTTATTAATCAAGGCTTCGCGGGTGATCAGCCGTGTCAAATTAATAAACGTTGAGCTTTCGGCCATCTGATCTGATCCTGAAGAAGGCCATGGAGTTTACAATGGCCGAAAGCTCGACATTTATTAATTTGACACGGCTGATCACCCGCGAAGCCTTGATTAGTAATGCTCACCATGAAAGCTTCAAGTCTTACATTATAGTTATTCTTTCCCCTTGTTTCATATCTGTGGATATCGGAATTTGTGGAGGTTATATTCCTGTTATGTACAAAAAGTATTGTTTGCGGAATAAATATGCAGGGAAGAGTGGTATGTTTAATTTTTTAAAATACGGCCTGCATGAACGTGTACGTGTTATTTTTGCCAGGTGTCTGATAGCTCTTTTCTTTTGGAGAAAAATACTGTTAAAGTTTAATTTGGATTTGTGTCCCCACAGCTTGATGCCATATGAAATGTGTGAATATATTAATGCAAAATATACTAACTTACTAGTATCTACTGAGAGAAAATTGGCTAAATATCGCAACATAAAAAGTCCTGAGCTTAATTTTCTTTCTATTTTTCAATGTGGTTGTTCCAAGTTAACTTGGCATCAAGGATTAAACCTAAAATATTTACACTTCTTACACACTGGGCTAGACTATTGCCTATATTAAGCTGAGGTTCGAATGAATGTCTCTTAAAATCAAATAAAATTAATTCGCTTTTTTGTGCATTAGTACAAGGGTGTAGTGACATGGTTTAAAGTTTCCTTCATCAGGTATAACCAAGTACTGTATCCAGTTTGAAGCAATGCATTGATAAATTAACTTTAAAGAGAGTCGATTAAAGACACTAGACAACACTTACTTTTAAATTTTTCCGGAACTAGTTTCAGAGGCTTTGCCTCTATCATCGGCCGGCTCTCGACTGATTCTCATTGGTGTAGCTGACGATACCTTGTCACAGGTCTCCTCTGGTGGCGGCTCAAGGAACTTGCTGAACAAATCCTTCTGGGGGATGTCGAAATTGAATACTTTGTTCCTATTTTTTTAAATGAAGATTTGTTCCCATGTGGATAGTTCTTGTTTTCCTGATGTATGTTTCAGTAGTTTTGGTTCTGGATTTATGTTGTGGTTTTTTTCCCAAAAATGTGTGGCAACTGCTGATTTTTCTAATTGTTTATATTTTATGTTTCTAAAGTGTTCCTTTGCTCTTGTTTCTAAATTTCTTTTTGTTTTTCCAATATAAATTTGACTACAGTCATTGCATTCAATTTGATATATACCAGATTTTTTGTTTGATGGAATAGCATCTTTGATGTTTGAGCAAATTAGGTTTTTTAAGGAGAAATGGTTGACTGGTGCTAGTTGAATATTTTGTTTTTTGAAGACTTTTTTGAATTTATCATAGGCCCATGGATGGTAAGTGAATTTTTTGAAAATCATATTAATTTCTGTAGATGAGAGAGTTGTGGTTTCCTTTAGTAGCTTCTTCTTTTTTGCTAAGCTCACTTTTTTGTCCACTAATGATTTGGGAAAGTTATTTTTTTGTGCTATTTCAATTATTTTGTTGTATTCTGTTTTGTATTCTTCTGCATCAAATTCACTGTAGAAATAGAAAAAGACGAGCATTTACCATTTTTGGATCTAAAAATAATGAGGAATAAAAACAGACTAAACTTTGGCATTTACAGAAAACCAACACAGACAGACAACTACATAAAAGCTAATGGCTACAACCCAAGATCCCACAAACAGGCAATCTTCAATAGTTTAGCATACAGACTGGTAAACATCCCTCTCACAGCAGAAGAATACAAAACAGAATACAACAAAATAATTGAAATAGCACAAAAAAATAACTTTCCCAAATCATTAGTGGACAAAAAAGTGAGCTTAGCAAAAAAGAAGAAGCTACTAAAGGAAACCACAACTCTCTCATCTACAGAAACTAATATGATTTTCAAAAAATTCACTTACCATCCATGGGCCTATGATAAATTCAAAAAAGTCTTCAAAAAACAAAATATTCAACTAGCACCAGTCAACCATTTCTCCTTAAAAAACCTAATTTGCTCAAACATCAAAGATGCTATTCCATCAAACAAAAAATCTGGTATATATCAAATTGAATGCAATGACTGTAGTCAAATTTATATTGGAAAAACAAAAAGAAATTTAGAAACAAGAGCAAAGGAACACTTTAGAAACATAAAATATAAACAATTAGAAAAATCAGCAGTTGCCACACATTTTTGGGAAAAAAACCACAACATAAATCCAGAACCAAAACTACTGAAACATACATCAGGAAAACAAGAACTATCCACATGGGAACAAATCTTCATTTCAAAAAATAGGAACAAAGTATTCAATTTCGACATCCCCCAGAAGGATTTGTTCAGCAAGTTCCTTGAGCCGCCACCAGAGGAGACCTGTGACAAGGTATCGTCAGCTACACCAATGAGAATCAGTCGAGAGCCGGCCGATGATAGAGGCAAAGCCTCTGAAACTAGTTCCGGAAAAATTTAAAAGTAAGTGTTGTCTAGTGTCTTTAATCGACTCTCTTTAAAGTTAATTTATCATAACAACACTGTTTTCAACACTTCCAAGAAAGTAAATGCATTGATAGTTTGTAAGCAAGGAAAGGGAGAGATAATGTAAGAGTTATTAATTTTAAAACTGAACAAAATCAGGTAGTAAGAATGGTAAGTAACCTCAAAAAGTTAGGTAATTTACTGTTAACTGGGAAAGTGGGAGATGTCAATGGTTTTGGAGGTGCACTCTTGGTCAAGAAATGACTGATGCAGTGGTGTTTAAAAAGTCAGTGTTGTAAGTAGATGATGCGCATAATGTAAAATTAAGCACATCAACAGTGCATAGGGAAATGTGTGTGCATGCGAAACTCCATACAAGAAGGGTAGGTAATAAAAAAATAAAGGAAGAGAAAAACAAGCAGTCTTTTTTTTTTTGTGTAAATTTACGTCCTTCAACGTTAAGTCATATCGGACGGTGAATGGAATGGGTGAAATGATGCTCAAATGAGTCCAGGGTCCATAGAGCTTAGAGTTATCCGACATTCATCTTTCAGGATAAGGGAAAACCCCGGAAAAACCTTACCCAGATAACTCACCCTGACCGAGATTCGAACTCGGGACCTCTTGAACGTGAGGCAGACACTCTACCACCACGCTACCGAGGTGGGCTAAGCAGTCTGTTGTATACCACTTCTGAGACCAAAGACCCTTGCAACCCTGAGCTAAAAACAAACCCATAACCCTTCATAAGAAATTCCTTGAAGTTAAATCCATGCCTGTTCCCTCCCAACAATGCATACCATTTCAAGTTCATTGAATTTTGGGCCTTGTTTAGTTATTCTAGTTTTTGTAACATTTGTTTAACTTACCTATATCCTTTCTGTATAATACTGCAAGATAAAATTTGAAGCTATCTAGCCTAGAGATAGGAAAAAAATACTGTATGTCTAGTTAACTTAGTTGCCAAATTACATTACTCCCAGTGTATTACTTTCTCTACTGGTTACCTATAATGAGTAAAGGAAGTATTGTACTTGGGTTAAAATTTTGGTACTGTGCTTTCAGCAGAAATACATTTTGAGGCTCTGTAAAACCAAATAAAACATTTTAGGAAAATATCTATATACGTATATGTACATAAGTGCACACATGTTGAAACCATTGTTTAAAGATGGCCCACACCAGTTATTTGTTGATTTTGGAATGTTAATTGGAATTTAAAGAAGTACGTAAAATGTGAAGCTATTAACATAATATATACAAATATAATAATTTGTATATATTTAATATTGTTATAGTTATGTGGTGCATTATAAATGTAGTTATCTATATAAACAAAAGAGAACCATAACTATTTAGAAAAAGATATCATAAAAATATGGTAACTAAAGGAGAAAGAAAAAACCTTTTGTGAGAGAAATGCTAGAAGGATTTTCCTCTAATGGGGAGAAGTATTGCTGAGAGGAAATGTATATAATTGTGTATTCTGTTAGCTTATTGTGTCTGAGAATAAAACAATCTTTAATTAGTAGAGGGAGGGTTTTTTGTTCCATTTATACCCTGCCTTTAACTGCAGTGGTCATATCAGTGGCTGATCTCCTTTGGAATTTATTGCCTGTTGGCGATGTTGTTGACTTGTATACATTGGGTTGCTGGTATTTTCTTTTTAATTCCCGTTAGATCACGGACACGTTCAGACTCTCATTCATACTTCCAGACTCTGGGGAAGATGGGGAATCATCTTGGTTGGAGAAAAATCCACTCCCCTCGGACCCCTTGCACGGCAGGCAGGTTCTCTACTGACTGACCTATGGGGCCAGCCAAGGGAGTGTTGTTTTACTAGTGGAGTGAATTAAAAATTGATCCAAGACCATGCCTGAGGACTTAAAGATCAGTGCTTGCTGACATCATCTTTATCAAATTGGATTTCTAATATGGATCAGTAAACATCTTTACCAAATTGACTTCTCTATGTGAAATAATAATAATAATAATAATAATAATAATAATAATAATAATAATAATAATAATAATAATAATAATAATAATAATTATAATAATTATAATAATTATAATAATTATAATAATTATAATAATTATAATAATTATAATAATTATAATAATTATAATAATAATAATTATAATAATAATAATAATTATAATAATAATAATAATTATAATAATAATAATTATAATAATAATAATAATAATAATTATAATAATAATTATAATAATAATAATTATAATAATAATAATAATAATTATAATAATAATAATTATTATAATAATAATTATTATAATAATAATTATTATAATAATAATTATTATAATAATAATTATTATAATAATAATTATTATAATAATAATTATAATTATAATAATAATTATAATTATAATAATAATTATAATTATAATAATAATTATAATTATAATAATAATAATTATTATAATAATAATTATTATAATAATAATTATTATAATAATAATTATTATAATAATAATTATTATAATAATAATTATTATAATAATAATTATTATAATAATAATTATTATAATAATAATTATTATAATAATAATTATTATAATAATAATAATAATAATAATAATAATAATAATAATAATAATAATAATAATAATAATAATAATAATAATAATAATAATAATAAATAATGAATAATAAAATTCTAACAACTTTTTCAAATGGGCAACCAATCCAGGTGCAGATATAAAATAAAATAATTATTTTTCAATGTAATCACAAATAACATAACTCTAAGCAAAAGGTACATTACGTACCAAACTTGATATTTAAGTTTAGCAACTTCTAAGAAGGAGATATGATTTTAAAGAAAATAGCTCCTCCCTAAATTACCTATTAATCAAAAAGTTTACAGAAGTTTTGATTTTCTCAAAGTTGGTTCTAATAATCTTGATTAAAATGCCACATATTTAAAAGATTTGCATGATAAATAAAATGTATTATAACAATTAGAACAATAGTTATTGCAAAACATGCCTATTTATCATGTAGGTGCTTATCATAGTACAAACATTACACATGAGAGACTGTTGCACAGACTTTGAACAAAACAGATCAGTTGAATTGAGTCATAACTGAGCTACTGAATCATAACTCGCAACTGAACTGAACTTGGCACTGTACACTGCACTCAACTGAACTCTTGTTTGCTGAAAAACTACAACAGGTATGAGCCAAATACAAAGCGAACATTCCAGAAAAGGAAACAGCTGGAAATGGCCAGAGTAAGTCTTTTTAGCTGGAAAGTGAAATACAATGGCTTTTAACTGATTACACAGAAAATGAAGCTATTTACAGTGGAGTAACAAACACTACACAAAGATGTAGTGAAGATGTGGGCAAATGCTCATGAAATTAATTAATTTTGCAAAAACATAATAGAAGTATTGTCATCGGCTTCTTAAGATAAGTGGAGAATATTTACTAAATATTATTATTTGTGTAGTACAAAGTCTTTTATTCTGCACAGCCCTTTCTGTGGAAGGTTGGCCATAGCTGCACCTGAGATAAGTTAACTGGAGGGTATATGCTGATCTTTCACTGCCAGTAAGTAGCTTTGCACTGCAGTGATAGTATGATTTGAATTTTCTGGGCACAACCTCTAAAATTCTCTTCGTTCAGAATGACTTGCATGACTGATAAATTGTAAAAGGTAGTTAAGATTTTACAGCATAGAAAACTGTAGATCTTGTTAAAGCACACAGTTCATGTTAAAAAAATTGTATGACAATACCAGTGGCAATGTATGGGCCCTGTGAGAAAAAGAAAAAAGCAAAATTCAAGCAGTGGAAATCCACTTCCTATGGGCTGTGAAAGGTTGTACAAGACAAGAACCATTAGAAATGAGAATATTAGAGAGAAACTAAAAGTACAGTCACTTCTTCAACCAGTAGAAGAACATAGGAACATTTGGATAGAGCATCTGCATAGAATGCCAGACAATAGGATACCAAAGATGACATTGATGTATAAACATAGAAGAAGAAAATGAAGACCAAGAAGTGCTGAACTGAACAGATGTGAGATTGGAACAAAGACATAATCCGAGAAAGATGACAGTGGTGGTGGCGGTGGCGGCCGCGACGACGACGACGAAATTTTTTTGTAGAGTTAACCATTTCTGAGATGGAAATTGTTCTTTCATACTAACTGTGTGTAGGGCAAGTTTTGGAAAGATAGACTGAAAAATTCAATGCCATACCCAAGATTTGAACCACAAATCTCCGGTCTCCCAGTCTCCATCCAGTCACTCTAATCATTGAGCTACCATGGCAACATGCCAACACAACATTAAATTCTGAAATTGACACACATTTTTTCCCCGATGAGCCGCTACAAGTTCTCATATGAGATACCTACATTACAATGTGTAAGTACTTGTAGTCCTGGGCTTTATAGTTCACACCATTATTAGGTTAATTGGAGTCTGTTGGATTGGATTATGGTATGGAAGGAATTCGGTACTGCAACCAGTCTTGATGTATTGTACCTATGCACCAAGAGGAGCATCCCCGGGAGGAAGGATGAAGCAGGAGACAGAGGGTGGCTGCTCCAAGGAGCAGCGACAGTGCAGATTACAGGGTTCCTACACTTTACCAGTTGGTAACTCCTCGGCAGGCCAGCATAACCAACAGCTCACCCGACTGTGGTCTGGAAATGACCCGACCAGACCAGGCTCGGAGACCAGAGGAGGAAGTTTTACAGAGCATATCATCCTGACCATTGAGACACGAGCAAACTTTTCTATCCTGAAAGAGATCTGATGAGAGATGATATGAAATGATAATGAAGGTGAAATGGAGGGACAGGAAGTTCGGGGATATAGTTAATCTACCCAGCATTTGCCTGGCAACTCAGGATAAACCCTGAAAAAACCCATGGGTCAGATAGATCGGCCATGGAAATCGAACCTGGACCTCTCAAATACGGGCCAAGACAAAACCACCTGAGCCAACCCACTCAGTATTGGAGTCTGTTAGAGAAGAATTTATTGTTGTGCTGGCACATTGCCATGATAGCTTGATGGTTAGAACAACAACAGATAGCGAACAGGAAATCCATGGTTTAAATGCTGGCTATGGTATTGAGTTTTTCAGTCTGACTCTGTTTTTCAATTTCTGAGATGTTTCTTATTAGTACAAAAGTGAATCGAGAAGATATTGACACATTGCTTCACTCACACTGTTTATTCACAGGACATGTTTCAAGAGCTCTTGCTCCTATCATCAGCTGATACTCGATTAGTGTAAGTTGTAGTGGTTTCCTCTTTTTCCGTATTGTCAGTAGATGGCGTGATGTACTTGTCAAAGATGTCCGGTGGTGGAGTTTCAAAATTCATGACTCTATGACGATTTTTGTTAATGAAGATTTTTTCCCATACGGAAAGATCTATGGGGTGATTAACATATTTTATTAGAGATGTTTCCAAGTTGATGTCATGTCTAGTATTCAAAAAATGAAAAGCCACTGCTGATTTTTCTGTTTCACCATTTTTAATGTTTCTTAGATGTTCTTTAGTTCTGATGTTAATATTTCTTTTTGTTTTTCCTATATAAATTTTAGGGCAAGTTTCACATTTGATCTCATAGATTCCTGGTTTTTCTTTGGTAGTGATTGAATTTTTGGGAGGGCCTTTTAACAAATTTCTGATATTAAACCTATTTTGAGGTGCAAGAGTTATGTTGTGTTTTGAGAAGATTTTTTGGAAAATTTGTTATAGGCTGATGGGTGGAAGGTGAATTTTTTAAAAAGTTTTTTCTCTTTTTCTCCTGTAGGTTCTAGGGTGGTGGTTTCTTTTATTTTCTTAGCTTTGTTGAGTCTGTTAACTGTTTTGTCTACTAAATTTGGGTTGAAACCGTTGTATATAGCTACTTTTTTTATGTGTAGGTATTCTTCTTGATAATCTTCTCTGTTTAGATTAAACTGTTGAAAATGGCATGTTGGTGTTGTTTTGGGTTGAAACTGTTGTTCTTAATGTAATTATCTGTATGTGTCGGTTTCCTGTAAATACCAAAAGTGAGTTTTTTTTTTTTTTTTTTTTTTTTTTTTTTTTTTTTTTTTTTTTTTTTTTTTTTTATATATCTTATGTCCAAAAAGGGCAGCACACCATGCTCTTCTGTTTCCAATGTAAATTATAGCTGGATTTTGTATATTCAAAAGTCTAAGACCATCTTGTATGAGTTTTTTAGGTACTATGGCAAAAATATCGTCAACATAGCGATACCACACTTTGAAATAATTTGGAAAAATTTTTGTGATATATGTTTCAAAAGCACTCATAAATAAATCTGCCAAGAAGGGAGACAAGTTAATCACCCCATAGACCTTTCCGTATGGGAAAAAATCTTCATTAACAAAAATCGTCATAGAGTCATGAATTTTGGAACTTCACCACCGGTCATCTTTGACAAGTACATCACGCCATCTATTGACAATACGGAGAAAGAGGAAACCACTACAACTTACACTAATTGAGTATCAGCTGATGATAGGAGCAAGAGCTCTTGAAACATGTCCTGTGAATAAACAGTGTGAGTGAAGCAATGTGTCAATATCTTCTCGATTCACTTTTGTACTAATTTGTGCTCACTGTCCCTACGCTTCTTTCAAGTTTATACTTTGTTTCTTATTAGTTTGAATTTTCAAATACTTCTGCTATTCTTAAATGGGAAGTCATTATTCGTATTTTACGTGTTCATGCAAACAGCATAAATTTCAAAGCGATTACTTAGCTACATGCTCTTTGAAAATAATGCTATTACTTATGTTAATTGATGGAAATTATTCATTTCTTCACACTAGCTGTATACAGGCTAAGGTATTGGATTGATAGAGTCGACAAGTAGATCCAGGGTTCAAATCCTGGCCATGGCATTGAATTTTTCATGTCGATTCTATCAATGCTATTACTGTTTTTACAGTATCTTAAAACAATATGTGTAAATGTGAGTTGAAAGTTTATCTGGATTAACAAGAAGTAGCTAGAATAATAAACTTTTGTGGGAGTCGTTTATAGAAGAGTGAGTAGAGAAAGAATGTAAATGTAAAACAGAAAATTTTTATACCTGAATTCAAAGATGATGCTTTGATCATGAGGAGTATATTGCTCTGCATTACCACAGTTTAAAACATACATATACTTTATACCTTTTCCTGATTGATTTGAAGTAAATAAAAAATAATCTTTCAGCAAAAATAGTCAGTGGAAGTTTGTTACTGGGAGCAATTAACTTAATTATTCAGTTCTGAAACCACACTAAATAAAGTAGAGGGCCTATTTGGGAAGAGTAGAATATGTGCTCACCCTAGCTGCTCAAGATATGGAAAATTAAAAGTTCAAGATCAATTACTTCTACATATCAGTGTATGCATTATTTGTTTTCCACTGAAATGAAAATTATTAAGATGCTGTAGATCCATTTAACTTCCTGAGAGATCCAATCCTGTAAATATGCTAGTTTTAAGCTGAAAAATAATATAGGTTTGCCACTCTTCTTAGGTACGAGAAGCAGCTCAGGCACTACTGCTTGCGGAACTAGGACGTCTAGGACCAAAGGGTCGTAAAGCTTTAGTGGACAGCTGGGCACAGTTCCTACCTTCATACAATTCTACAGATAACATGGGCTTTCCTCCCAACACTCCACAGCCATCATCGCAGAACCTGGCTGTTCCAGGCACTCAGCAGCCACAACAACCTGCTCCACCAAGTAAGACTATTCATTAGTGTTGCATTATGCTATTAATGCATATAAGTTTCTCTGTTTATTCGACCTCACATATTCAAGGGATTTGTTGTGGATATAATGCATATGGTTCTTCATTTTTAAGATAGTGTCCTCATTTAACTGGTATAAATATCCAACAATATCAAATTTGGAAACAGCATAGAGGAATTTTTTGTAAACAAATCTATTGTGATAATCTAAACATCCTTATAATTTGGAGACGAACTATGAAATGTGGGGCTGTAATTCTTTTTTTTAAGTATTAGAGAACAATATGATAGTTAATGCAGCCTTAGTATCACAATATGAACAACATTTTGTATCCCTCTGTGTTTATATCAGCTGTAAGAAAAAAAAAGACAAACAAGTACTGCATGAACTCTTGTTTCATATTTATAACACTGAAGAATAATGGACTGTTGAAATAACAATCATTACCAAAATAAAAGCAGAATTGAAATTAAATATAGGATAATTAATATTCTAAATTCTAATTAATATTCTAAAATAAAACTTATGTTAATCTGTAGGTGCATTGCTATTGAGAAGGGGTATAAAATCTGGATCTCCACCACACACTATTCTCTTTGTTAGTAATTTAATTTGCTTTATTTTTTTTACAACATAAGTTCAATTTCATCATTTTCTTCTTTCACAGATTAGGTCTTTGCCTGTTCTGATCTCACATCTGTTCAGCCCAGCCCTTTCTTAGTCTTCATTTTATTCCTCTAGGTTGATATGTCAATGCCTCTTTGGTAAATATTTTTGTTTTGACATGTCCACAATTTTGTATGGAGATTTAAAGGATGAATAAATTGAATTGAATTGAATCCTATCCTCTGGAATTCTTTGTAGATGTTCTATCCAATTGTTCCATGTTCTTCTGTTTGTTAAAGAAGTGATTTTACTTTTAGTTCTTCTCTAATATTCTCATTTCTGATTGTTCTTGTCTTGTACAATCTTTCACAGACCATAGGAAGCACATTTCCACTGCTTGAATTTTACTTTTTCTTTTAGAACCCAGGCCTCACTTCCATACATTGCCATTGGTAGGGCCATTGTTGAATAAAATCTTAGGTGTGTATCTTTTCTTTGTTCTTCAATGTTCATCTGATTGTTCAACAGATATGTTGACATTTCTGTGGTTTCTTATTTATATGTTTTTCTTCTTCATATGTTATATCACAGCTGAGATACTGTAAGTTTGAAACCTGTTCCAACACTTTTTCTTCTGTTACTACATATTTTTGTTTTTACTGAGTATCTTCCATGGAGTACCATTCTTTAGCTTTCTATTTTGAAATTATTGTGGTATATTTCTTACATATATCATTTAATTGATAAACTTAAATTCACTTTCATGCAATAATTTATGAAAGATGGATCATTTAAAAGAAGCTAATAATAGGATCATTGTGGTCAGAATTTAAAAATGTTGGCTAATTTTAATTATGCATGCACTTTCCTTCAGATAGTACATTTGGTAAAATCATTTGCTTTTTATAATTCTGCCTTACAACTATTTCTATTCTTGGTGTTCTCAATGCTCCTATTTCCTTTAGTTCTTCATATATACATGAAGGTACACATGGACACACCACTGAAATGTACAGTTAATTTAACAATGCTTTTCTCCGGCATTGGTCTGTTAAAAACATTCAATACAATTTGTTTCTCATACATTTTTAACAGCATATTCTTAGAATGCCTGATTAGTTCACCTTTATCATCATTCATGAGCCTAACGGCACTTGTTGAAGCACCCATGTTTACCATTTTACTGACTTCTAAAATGAAAAGAGAAGAACAACTTCACATAGAATTAATCACAATATTTAACAGTTTTTGCTAGTATACTTATTGAAAACTCAGTAATTATTTAAGATAATGTATGCTATGGTGTGTTTATTTTTCTACATATTACAGTGTAAAACCTTTTCAAACCACTTCTCAAACTGTAAAAACACTTAAGCTCTACTTACATTTAAAATTAGGACATGTTTCAAGGACCCCGCGTCCTCATCGTCAGCTGATGTTCAACTAGTTCTTCAGGTGACTGACTCCCTCTCCTGGCGCTGTTCAATGAGTTGAATGACGTCATCTACTATTGGTATTTAAAAGTTAATGGCTCTCTTTTTATTCTTCAAAATGTGTATATTTTCCCAAACTGTTAATTCCTAATACTTTTTTGCCAGTACCAAAAGTTTTATGTCTTTGGAAATAATATGATTTTTTGACCAGAAATGACGGGCTATGGCTGATTTATCTGTCTGTTTGTATTTTATGTATCTCATGTGTTCTTTCATCCTTGTTTCAAGGTTTCTTTTTGTTTTTCCAATATATATTTCGTGGCAATCCTCACTTCTTACACTATAATGTGAGGATTGCTATGAAATATATATTGAAAAAACAAAAAGAAACCTTGAAACAAGGATGAAAGAGCACATGAGATGCATAAAATACAAACAGACATATAAATCAGCCATATCCCATTATTTCTGGTCAAAAAATCATATTATTTCCAAAGACATAAAACTTTTGGTACCGGCAAAAAAGTATTGGGAATTAACAGTTTGGGAAAATATACACATTTTGAAGAATAAAAAGAGAGCCATTAACTTTTAAATACCAATAGTAGATGACGTCATTCAACTCATTGAACAGCGCCAGGAGAGGGAGTCAGTCACCTGAAGAACTAGTTGAACATCAGCTGACGATGAGGACGCGGGTTTCTTGAAACATGTGCTAATTTTAAATGCAAGTGGAGCTTAAGTGTTTTTACAGTTCGAGAAGTGGTTTAAAAAGGTTTTATTGATGAAGCTCCACTGTTTATAAACACTTCTATTTATAGTTTTTAATATTACAGTCTAGTTAATAAGTGTTTATATCCAGTTGGATTTACAAATCCTTTGTAATTTAAAGACACAGCGAAAGCATTACATTTAAAGTTTGAGATGGTTAGCACGAATCTCACAACTAGTTTCAAACAATGTCTTCCTTATCATCAGCTGTATGTGACTGGATGGCTTGCCTCTTATGATCACAAGAGATCATGAGGGGCAAGCCATCCAGTCACAATGAGGAAGACATTCATTAAGACTAGTCCTAAGGTATATATCTAATTTAGTTAAATTTATATATGTAAGATCACATGTAAACCTTTTGGGTTTAAATGTTTTCACATTTATATGGTAAAAAATATAGTTTTATTAGCGTCCCTAATGTGTGCTGATAGCACATGGGCTCTTAATCTAGAGAATTTGAGATATATTCTGGTATGTGAAGAGTGGCTTGATTGGTTTCCAGGATTTTGCCTTCTCCTGGGAAGATAAATGTTTCTACATGTCTCTTACTTAAATCCCAGCTGAAGCTAGACCAAGCAGTCATCAAGCTTAAGGTTCATTCTAATCTACTAGAACAAAGTGTAAATAAAAAACAGTAACTAGCCATTTAACATTTGAAAATAACTACCTATGTGTATAACAACAGTAATCAGCATTTTTCTGCATTAAATTTTAATTTTGTGTTATTTATATTAATGCATGCAATATAAAAAGCAACAAAACATAGCATTTTTAAAGAGAAAGAGGGTATGAGGGAACATAATGGTTCTCAGAAGTTTTGTTGTGTTTAAAAAATGTTAACAGGGCAAATATTTAGATATTTATTCAGTACGTGTTGCTTGAAGGTCAACAGGGTGGCACTGCCCCACCCCAACAAGTGGAGCAACCTCAGCATGAGGAAGAGGATGATGAGGAAGAAGAAGGAACTGAAGGTTAGCATCACTTATTTTTACTAGTTCCTTGATTTGAGACACATAAGATTCATACAATAATATGATATTAAAACTAAGTCTGTATAAATGATTATTAATGGATTTAATGTATTGAAACTTATGAAAATATGCATGCCGTTGAAATATTAAAATTATAGACATAGACATGATTTTATAGACATAAAATCAAAACTGAGCAATAGTTTTGAACACAGGAAGAAACTTTCTTTGTGTGACACGAGAATATTTTCTAACTGGGAGGTGCAGATATATGCATGTGCAAGCAGACAACCTACAGGTCCTTGCATTGTAGCCAACATGAGAAAATTGTGTAACACTTGTAGCCAACCTCTGCAAAAATGCTCCAAACATCTGTGCAGCACTGGTGCCGAAAGACATGTTGATGCATTAAGCGCAGGCTAGTTTTGGTAAATACTGACCATGCCTCAGGTTTTATTGCTTTACAAAAGCAAGCTTGCTGTCCAGCAGAAGTACCTATTGTACTGTTAGAAGCAAAGGCTGTTCATTCTGTGCATTCTTCGAATATTTAAGATTTGTTCAGTACGTTGTTGAAAATCGGAAAATGGCTCGACAAATCAGTAAAATGGACTTGTCCTTTTATTTTAATTATGAGGAGGCCTGCCTTCAATTATTATTCGATGAGGGTTTGCAGAGGACATGGATGTTGTGTTCCGAATGTAATGCCGCCCTGCACCCCATCAAGAGACAGGATTGAAAGACCCCGAGTTTTGCTGCTTGTACGTAAATGGTGTTACAAGACACTTCTGTTGCTACCGTTGATACTAATAGATACCTTGTATTTTTGTAATTTGCTAAATAGTTTAATTTAGGGACAAATAAGACTGTTGGCAGAATTGCGTTCAGTGGAGAAAGAAGGATAGTTTGGCTGCACTGAATTCTTCAGTATAACTACATACACAGCAAGTAGATAAATGAACAATTAGGTTATGACTTCAGTAACATTAAAAGAATGCCCTTCAGCACGAAATTGCTCTAAAAAGTAAGAAAATTATATTAAACATCATAGTTGTATATAAAAACATCATAGTTGTAGAAAGTGTGAAGGACATGGAAAAATCGCCGGAGTTACATATTAGAAAGAAAAGCTGAACACAGTGTTAAACATTTCAGTAAATTAGTGTACAGTATGGGATGAAATAGTCAACAGATCATTATATTTAATCACTTTTAATGACTCGCTGTGGTTCAAATGAATTTAAAGTTATTCCTGTTGTTTCTACTGAAAAAATGTCATTTGCAGTAAGTAATTAGGTCAGGGCAATGAGGCGGCCACAGATCAATATTTATAATTTTGTTATGAAACAGGAATTTAAAGACGTAAATTTGTAATAACTTAGTAAATATTACTTCTTGTATAAGCTACTTCATATTGTACATACTGTTGTATATAGTGTTATGTCATATAATTATGTAGTATTACTGATAAAGCCATGAGTATTGCTCTAGAGTCAAGCACCTGTTTATGTTGGTGGCTGGTACAATAGTGCCAAGTGGAGTGCACACAGCTAGCTTCTGTGCACATTGGCAGCTGGTAGCAGAGGAATCCAGCAAGGTCATGGGGGTGGGGTGCTAAACACTTAATGCTTCGTTAGGTCTTAAATGAAGAAACCTGAAGTATTATCCCTCTTCTTATTTTACATCCTTCCTAAAAATGTGCTGCAAAAGTCAATTTGTGCCATTTTAAATTTTGTATTTCTGAAATGTTACGTGACTCCCAATCTGTCTCTTGTATCTAATGAAGTTTTCACAATCCATACAACTTGTTGATCTGAAATTTGTTGTGAGGTTCTCTGCCTTTATGATTTGTTTTGATCTCATATTTGATTTATTTATTTGTCAGTTTCATGTTGCAATCTTTGAACATTTTCTGGAATTGTTTGTTAGCCCATGGATATGTACCATTTTTTTAAAATGATCCCTAATTTATTGTAAGCATTCCAAAGCTTTAAATAGGGTGGAAGTTAAATTAAAACACAATCTATTTTGCATACACAGTGGTTGAAATGGATTGGGGTTTGTCACTTATTGTTTAGTTATTTATTACCAGAGTGTAAAATTTTAAAAACATTCTTTAATTAATTGGAATAAATGTTAATTTAATGAATATTTTAGTTAAAGTATGCCTACTTCTAGTGTTAATCTCCAAGACTGAAAGTACCAGGAATTTAGTCAAACTGCAAATGCACATTTATAACTTGCTGCTTGGGAAGTGTCATTATAAATATGTTGCTTTTTTTAAGTAAGGTTTAGGGCAATTACATAAAGATTAAAAGCAGTAAATCTTGCTAGTGAAAGTTGAAGCTGTTATTTTTGTTTCAAGCACTCATTTGTGTTATATGAGCAAAAATAACCATAATTGAAAAATTAGACTGAAGTAGCAATATTTCTTTTCCATGTTTGATCAGAGTACTATGTAAGAAAACCATGGAGTGTGGCAGAACTGAAACGTAAACAAACAACTGCTGTGGTGCTCTTGGGAGTCATTGGAGCAGAGTTTGGACAAGATATCAGTGAAGGCAATACAAGACGACGAGCTAATGATGATCAGCGTCGAAAGAGTTCTGTTGTTGAAGGCTTTGGAATAGGCAACAATAATTTGGCAAGACTAACAAGTAAGTAATAATGTAATGCATGAGATGAAAGACAAATAAATATAAGATATCTTGTGAAGGGAAGTTTTAAGACTACACAGATTGCACTGGACACAGACTAGCACTAAAAAGTCATAACTTCTGTATTGTAATTAAATTATACATGTGCAGGTGTTGAAGATTGTGCTGAGATGATGTCACACAAATTTGTCATAAATAATTTTGAGTTTTAATTTTGATTAGTAAATTTTGTTCACGGTTGAGTGAACAATTTGCTTAATTTTAGAAGATGTAACAATTTTCGCAGCTTCTATCCAGTCAGTGCATGAGAATTCTTATCTCAGAGTTGCAGTTTCGGATTAATGCTTTATTTTACTCTCAATTTATTAAAATAATAATAATGAAACCTCTTCTTAGTTGATTCCTTAAGTGCACTAATATGAACTGAGACAACATAATCTTTCAAAATAACTCTTTTAACACATTGACTTGCGCAACTGCTAATCTTTATTTTCCCAAGTGTCTAACAGAATTTGATTCAATGTCCTTAGCAACCGTTCTCTTTCTTATGCATTCAGCACTCATAGCCCACTATATATATTTCTTGTTTGTCTTCTACTCACAACTTCACTTTCACACACATAATATAAACATTTTAATGTCTTTTTAAACACTTTTACAACACTGTAAAATCTATAAACAATATTTGTTTTGGGGCCAAATACAAACAACGGCTTCAGTATTAACAGAGTTTGTTAGATGTCTCACATTTTAGAGCTGCATACAAATGCAATGTACTATTTTATTATTAAATGATATTCAGTTAAACAGTATATAAATGTTGTCTAACTTCGCATTTCTAAAGCCATCTATGGACAGTTTTGTTAAACAGTATTTAAAGCAAAAATGGATATGATAACACTTCATTTTTAAGCTTCATGTATTAGGATACTGCACTCTGACTATTCTCAGAAGTTGCAGAAGGAAGGTATGAGAAATGTTGACTTTTTTTTCTACCAGCAGTTGGAAAGCAAAAGTTCAATGTTATTACTTGGTAATAAGCATATTGATCTTGATAAACTGTAACAGTGCTTTCCCAGCATTCTGTGATCTGAATCTGTTGTTAACTGAAGCATCTGATGCCTCTTTTGTCATGCACTTAAGTATTTGAATGGGGGTCAAAATATGTTTTAAACCTCCTGAAAGCATATTGAAGTTAACATATTCTAATAATTTTTAATAATAACGTTCAGTTCACAAAGCCTATGCATTATATGGATGTGCATAATAAATATTCTTGAAGCACATCATATACGGTGTCCAAGATCAAGAGTAAGTTTAACTTCAATCCTTACCCCAAGAGTGAATGAACACACTGTACATGTAAATGATAAAGTGTCAGGGGGAAAAAAAAAATGACTATAAATACTTTTTTCAATTAATTTTGATATCACTATTACTAAATTCCTCCAAAAATGCATAATTTATAGCTGTCATAATATTTGTTTTCTACTTTTACGTGTTTCATAATATAGTAAGTATATGACATTTTAGGCAAAGTTTTTATAAGAATATTTCCGACAGGGATCCAAATGTGATGGGCTTATTGCTTCACAAAAAAGTGCCAGTAGGAGTTCAGTTTACTCTTTGTCCATGCTTGCAGCACATACTATATATGCAAGCTTTCTTGAGCACTCGATTTACGGTGTGGTGCAGGCAGAGGGAAAGAAGAAAGAGCTAATACGCTTTTGTTTCTGTAGTGTGGTCAACACAGAAAAACACAGTTCAGCCAAATTGCAGTAACTTAAGCGAAGATATGTGCTGAAGATGTGAGATGTGCGGACATACAATAAATTGAACTCCATCCAATAAGCTGTATGCTTATATATTTACTATGTTATGAAACACATAAAAGTAGAAAACAAATATTACGACAGCTATAAATACTTGCTCACTTAAAGTATAAACTTGGAAGAAGCGTAGGGACAGTGAAGCACAAATTAGTACAAAAGTGAATCGAGAAGATATTGACACATTGCTTCACTCACGAGTGAAGCAATGTGTCAATATCTTCTCGATTCACTTTTGTACTTGCTCACTTGCTTTGTGATTCTTTGATTTGCAAGTCTGTTGCGTCATTTCATCACTGGTACCCTCTGATGTATTAATGATAATTTTATTAATTGCCTTTTCTATTGTTTCTCCAATATTGCATTTGCAGCTCTTGGACCTTCTTGCAGTATCCTTCACAATCTGTCGCTTCTATAGCAAGTTCCCGCAGATTTGTGGCTCTCCAGTGAACATTGCATCCTCTGAAAACATTGTTTATTTTTGTCCACACCAGTTCAGTTGCATTCAGATTGCAGTTATACAGAGGTAGACGAAGAATAGTGTGTCCCCTTTTGAGAGTCGTAACATCCACAACATGCGTCTTGCTCTTAGATTTATTGTAAACTGGTTAACCAATAATTAATCTCAAAATTGCTCAAAATGAAACGACACACATGTGAAAGCTTAGCGTATTAGCGACTAGATGTCAGATTGTATAGCAACTTTCGTGTTTCAAAGTTGTCATCTGTGTTTACGGAACTAGGCGAAACCTACCAAATGGAGACTTGGGGCCTGAATGCTCAAGAAATCTTCCGCATATAGTACCTTCACTTATCTTAAACGCAATTTTGCTGAATTGTGTTTTTCTTGGTTGACCGCACTGCAGAAATAAAGAGTCTGTTAGCTCTCTCTTCTCCCCCTCTGCCTGCACCACACTGTAAAACCACTCAAGAAAATGTGTGCGCATAGTATGTATTTGTCACATATAGGTGCAGCAATGCAGAATTATGTTTGCTTACACAATTCAGCATTTTAAACAGCATCACTAGCTAATACAGTAGAGTAAATTAAACAATGAATTGCACTTCATAACCTTAGGTTTATGCATAAAATCTCATTCAGAAAAAAAGATTTGCAATTTCTGTCTTATCAGAAAGAAAAAAATCTGAGCACTTTTTTCACAATAGAATTGTGCACCTTAAGAAACAAACTTGTATGTATTATTATTCATGGTTGTAACATCCTTCATATTATTTCTGAAAATAATAGTTTTTCATAAAGTGCAATGATATTAAAAATTGCATGAACCTCATCTCTTTTCACTATTCTTGCTTGCAGCTTTGTAAGATGATAATGTTAAACATATGTAAACCACCTATTATGGAGTGTCTAAGGACAGCTGTGATTAGACATTAACACTAAACATTGTTTCTACAATGAGTTGAATAATCTAATGCTAAACATTGTCTAAACATTGATTTTGCAAGCAGCCCTTACTCTTTGTGATTTAAAGTAAATGCCACAGGTATTGGCCAAATGAAATACTGAATAGAAGTATTATTGTGTTGATCTAATGGTCAGCATGTCTTGTATCAAGGCATTGTAATTAGGTACAGTTTTTCAATATCGAAAAGCAGATAAACAATAACATTAGCAGGTTCTTATTAAGTGCAACAAAAATGCTACACAGTGCTAAATATATAAAACCACATCTTCTCTTATCAGTCCAATATACTGTCACAGCAATCGCACATGTCTGTCATGAGAAATTAACATACTCTCAAGGACAGCTGATGTCAGGAAGCAGTGTTATTACTATGCATAAGACCTTTCATGACTGTAATTTGAGAGGTTTCTAGTTCCAAAAGCATCTATCAGGCGCAGCAGGTAATGCAAGTCCTGGAGCAGCAGTGAGAGTTTAGGAATTTGTATGTGTTTCAAATTTTGAGCATAGTGCAGTTCCTTGGAAAGGTGTCGGTGCCATGGATCATCTGATTCACAAGTCATTTGATCATTGAGCATTGCATAGAAGCGTGTACTTCCCAAGCTCCATGGTTAGGAGCTGGCAGGTTGTGGAATAGCCAGTGAAGCAGTTTACATGCGGATATCAGAGTTGTGTTCAGAATTGATGTGTAGCTCCATGTAAGAAGTAGACCTGATTCAGATTCAGATTTATTCACCAACAAAATTCATACAGAATATGGGTTTCGTCAAAAAAAGTTAAGTAAAATATTATCATATTTACAGTATTTAAAAAAAAAAAAAAAAAAAAAAAAAAAAAGTTTAAGAAGTAACACAATCTTGCAAGGTTGCACCAAGGTGAAATACAGATACTCAGCATTTGCTTTAACGACTGAGGGAAACCTCAGAAAAACCTCAGTCAGGTATTCAATTGAGATTTCTATATACATTGTAAAATATAGATGATCTGGAGTGTATGTCAGAAAGTTTATTAGTAGCACAAGTTGGTATATGCTAAAGAAATGTGTTGAAGTATTGTGTTTGTGTGAAAGAAATGCTGATTGCAGTTAGCATTGATCTAACGATTTGGTGATAAATAAAACAGTTTAAGGTGAATTTTTTTGTCTTTTGTTACTGTAGAGAAAAGGGTAATGTTGGCAAACCAAATATTATTGTGTAGGTATATTATTAAATATGGGAAAAATATTCACAAGCTTTTTGTCAACACAAAATTGGGTTAAAAAGTGCAATATCCTTTCAGAATTTCAAATGGGTTTCAAAAGGGGGAGAAAAACAGTAACATACGTAGGCTTTCATGGCCACCTTCTTGTTCTGTAGAACGGGAGAAGAACAGTTGACAAATAGTGAGCATAAAAGCACTAGCGGATAAATAGCTGATTACACAGAAAATGAAGCTAGTTACAGTGGAATAATAAATATAATACAAATAAAATATTTAGTGATTATTTTCCACTTATCTTAAGAAGTTGATGACAATACTTCTATCTTCTATTTGAAATTAATTTCGTAGACATTTGCCCACATCTTCAGTCAAACACACTTTGTTGTCAAACATTTACAGTATGAAGATTACAAATAACCTTTACAAAGACGTTCCTGATTTTGTAAAAGGACATGAGTGAAGTTACAAGTTTTAAAAGGTATGACTCAATTTTAGTCTTTATACATGAAATTAGCTTCACTGTTAACAGTGCTTTTCTTTATAACTATTCAAACCTGTACAAATTGCTATTTATACTTGGAAGCATTAAGACAGTCTGTACAAGCATATATCAAAATTTAGTTAAATAGAATATTTATACAGCTGATAGCTAGTATTGCACTTCAGGAATTTTTAAGATCCTTCTTCATTAAAATTATAAAATAGAAGTAGTTATAAACAGTGGAGCTTTATCAATAAAATCTTTTTAAACCACTTGTCAAACTATAAAAACACTTTAGCTCCACTTACATTTAAAATTAGGACATGTTTCAAGAACCACGCGTCCCCATCATCAGCTGATGTTTGAACTTTATAAGAAAATAATCCATTATTTCTTATAAAATAAGTGAAGCTAGATGACTCTAGCAGATAATGTGAATAAAGTCAAATTGCGATCCTAATCAATTTATAAGAAAACATCCATTATTTCTTATAAAATAAGTGAAGTTTAAGTTACAAATTATTATATTTGTATATAAAACAAAGTATACTTTTCAAAAAAGTTTAATTTTGCAATACTTCCGAGTATACAATTTTTTTTTTTTTTTTTCCATTGCCTAGATATAAAGGCAAAGGCTTGTCCATGTGAGAGGCAATCCACATGTAAATCTAAAACACACAATTCTAAAGATTCACCTTGAGCTTTATTGATTGTGATTGAAAATGCCAATCAGATTGGAAATTGTAATTTTTTAAATTTAAATGGTGTATCGGTCGGGATCATGGGAACTTTAGGAATGAGGATATCTTCAGCTTTGAAAATCCCAGTTAATATTGTTGCTTCCACTACATTGTTCATCAATTTGTTAACTGCGAACCACGTGCCGTTACAGAGTTTTGGCTGATTAACATTACGCAAGATGATAATTGGCACACCTATTTTCAATTTTAATATGTGTGGTGGCATTCCTGACAGATCAAGTTCAAAAACTCTTCATCTGCTTCCTCAGTGGTGTCTATCGATATATATATATAATTTCCTTACTTGAATGCTGGATTGTATAAAGTTATTAGATAGGAAAGAAGGTATCATGTAGAAGCACATTTAAAACCCAAAATATATTAACGGTTGCCTCCCTCTATGTATATAAGGTTATACTCCTGGTCTTAGAAGATAGATACGATCTGACTAGAAATAGAGACAACCATAATTATAATATAAGAAACCAGGATAATTTTTTTAGAAAAGCTATTACAAAAAAAGCAGTAGAAAAAGATTCTTTTGTAATTGGCAGTATGCTATACAATAAGCTCCCTACACAATTAAAGCAGTTAAGTAAGAATAACTTTAAGCCAGCATTAAAGACATATCTAATTGAAAGATGCCTGTATAGATTAGACGAATTATAGTGTATCTGTACTACCTACAATTATCTTTGATACAGTTTGTGTATTAAATTTTATATGTAAAAATTGTAAATATGGAAAATTGTAAATACCAATATAAATGTATTAGAATTTGACAAAGCTTGAAACATTTGTAATGATGTCTATAAGTGAATAAATATTATTATTATTATTATTATTATTATTATTATTATTATTATTATTATTATTATTATTATTATTATTATTATTATTATTATTATTATTATTATTATTATTATTAAGTTGATAGATATCTTTATTCTTTGCAACAAGGACAGCTCGTTCATTGAGCCAATCAAGACTCCTATAATTAATTTGAATATTAGGACATACTTTCTCAATCCCACCATGACAACAATGAAACATGGGACAGACAGTACTGAAAAGCTGTGAAAAATAATCATTATAAAAAAAATATTTTTCTGTCCATATCTCATACAAAAAATAACCTCTACTTACGATTTGATGAACGGTGCAGCTCAATTACTACATGATCACATGAAGCACCTTAATTAAGATGAATATTTAAGTCAGAATGCAGTTATTAATATATTAAAATGAGAGGATTTCTAGTACTAAACCTTAATTCTCTTTGTACACCAAGATAACAAAAAATAACGACAAAACACTAATTCAAATCTTTCTAGGTTCTAGGAGAACAAAAGAATAGAACAAAAGTCTATGGCTAGAGATGGCGTGGTCATCTTCAATATCCCTTTTTGACCATTGAAGAAGCTGTTTTCTTGCTATATACAGTGCATTCAGAAATTAATTTTGTGACTCATTTTCGAAAGGTTTCATGTTACATAAACAAATCAGTCTTCATAACAAACAATTAGCATTATTTAATAAAATATGGTAAGTGAAATAGCTTAAAAGAATTTGGCAAGGAGTGGAATATCTTTCTACTGTGTAATGCTTTTGTTTGTTGAAAATAAAAGAAGATGTAAGTGTTCTGTAGAAGTTTGCTTATGTACTTTTACATTTTGTTGATAAACTGGTTCATTATCACTTCAAGTTTTTTTTCTCACTTTTTAAACCTTCCTTGAACCTATACAAATATTTAAAAACAAAAATTAGACAAATAGGTTCAGCCATTCTCGAGTTTTTGTGAGACTAGCAAAAGCCAATTCATTCATGAGATTTTGTTTTACAGGAATTGAAAATTTGTTTGAACACATAAAGAATAATTAATATGAGTAATGTTTTATGGTGTTCAATAGCTGTTATGCTTGTTTACAGGTATGGCTCTCACGCATTTGCTTCTTGCGCCACCATCTAATCGTCTTCCTGCGCACACTCCACTCCGTAGAGCTGCTATTGATCTAATAGGTAGAGGTTTCACTGTTTGGGAACCATACCTGGATGTCTCCAAGATACTGCTGGGTCTCTTGGAGCTTTGTTGTGAAGCTGATAAACTGGTACCAAGGTAAACTAATAGTGCTGTTTAATGTCATTTCCTTAAACCACTTTCTATATGTTTTAAAAATGAAACATTACAATTCATTTATTATACTCTATCCAGAATTATTAAACTACTGGGTGTGAACACAACACTAAACAGTCATAATTAGTAAGGACTATGATACAGTAAAGTGCAAAATTAAAATAATTTTGAGTCGAACTAGCACTTGATGCTCCATATTTGCTAGTGTTTACATAGAATGTGTTTTGTTAGGACCTTCCTAAAATCCTCAGCTAATGTCGACTGTTGAATTTTGATTTGGTGAATTCCTTGGAGGCGACAGGGGCATCATTGTTGGTTATCTTGATGAACTTGAAGTTCAGGTTCTCTTCAAAGGTGATGTCAAAATTGAACAGTTTTCCTTCATATTTGTTTATGAATATATTTTCCCCACATGGTTAATGCATTTGGACCCTGAACACTTTTTAATAAATGGATATCTTTTTCCATATCATGATTCTCATTCCAAAAATGGCACACTACTGCTGATTTGTCTATTTCTTTGTTCTTGATGTTCCTAAAATGCTCTTTAAGCCTGATGTTCAAATTCCTTTTTACTTTTCCAATATAAAAGTTGTCACAGCCTTTGGTGGGATTACTCTGCAATAAAGAATTGAACATTTTTAGTACTATGGGGGAAGATTGAACAGTAATGCACAATTTTTTAAAAAAGTTTAATAATTGGAAAAAACACCGAACTTACATCTTTTATCTACTTTTTGACATAGTCGCCAAGTTTCTCAACACATTTTTCCCATCATGGTACCAGTTTCAATATGCCCTGTTCAATCTCAGTTAGGGTAAGTTACCTGGAAAAGGTTTTTTTCCGGGGTTTTCTCTTATCCTGGAAGATGAATGTCTGGTAGCTATAAGCTCCATGGACGCCGGACTCATTTGAGCATCATTTCACCAGTTTCATTTATCATCCGATATGACTTAACGTTGGAGAATGTAAATTAAAAAAAAAAATTAAAAAAAAATAAGAAAAAAAAGGCCCTGTTCATAGAGGCCCAAATGACCTTGTTGTCGACGGGCCCTAAAACACCACACACTCACCCTGTTCATAGCAGTCTGTTCGGTTAGCATATCTGCAGACTGCTGATTTCACTTCCACATCTGTCACAAAGCCTGGCCAGGAATTTCTTCATGGGGCCAAACAGATGAAAGTCGGATGGTGCAAGATCCAGACTATATGGTGTATACTGGAGCACCTCCCAACCATATGCATTGATTTTTTCATGATCAGAAGCAGCAACATTGGGGCCGAGCATTGACATGAAGAAGTTTGACATCATCATTAATTTTAGTTAATTGATGGAAATTAATCATTTCTCCACACTAGCCGAATATAGGCTAAGGTTTTTGATAGATAGTCAACATGAAAAATTCATTGCCATGGCCGGGATTTGAACTAGGAGATCCGTGGTTAAAATCCCGGCCATGGCATTGAATTTTTCATGTTGACTCTATCATCATTAATGTTGTGACTTTTGTCACAAAGGGCATGATGCAACTTTGCCAAAGTCTTTATGTAGGCTGCAGCATTCACAGTGGTCCGGTGTTCAGCAAAGTCCACAAATAAAACACCATGCATATCCCAGAACACAGTGACAAGCATTTTCCCAGCAGATTGAGTAACTTTGAATTTTTTTCTTAACTTGGGAACCAGCATGTTTCCACTCCAACGAGGCCTGCTTTTGTTTCAGGCATGTAGTGGTATGCCCACAACTCCTGACCAGTGACAATTGCTTGCAAAAAGCCATGCCCTTCTGCAGTGTACCGCATTAGGTGATGCAAGCTTGTCATCATTTTCTGACCTGATCCAAGCTTGTCATCATTTTCTGACCTTTGTGGTTGTCTCTCAGGTTCTTAGGCACCCAGCAAGTATTTATCAAATTTCAGCGTGTCATGAACAATGTTGTACACAGCACCATAGGAAATGTTGAACTGTTGTGATAAGGTTCGAAGTTGCACTTGCCAGTTGTTCAAAACTGCTGCTTCAATGCCTCTGACATTCTGGTGAGTTACAGGCCACTCGTAACGTGGTGAATCAGTCAAGTTCACACAGCCTACTTGGAAGAATGCACACCACCTGGAGACATTGCTATGGTCCAAACAATCCTCCCCATACATGCCATGCATTTCCCTGTAAATTTTGTTTGGTTTATGCCCTTTGGCCCATAAAAATCTAACTACACCTCACTGCTCTTCAACTATGGATGACAGTAGCATGAACATCATCTTTGTTGCATAATTCACACTTCTCGCGTTAGAGCTGCATGTGAACAATAATAAACCCTCATAGAAAATACTTCAAACTACATCTTGTGAAATTTCAACATTCCAGCTGCAATACCATGACAGAAAAAAAAAAAGTTATGTCACGCACACATTCACTCTCTCATTCATACTTCCAGACTCTGGAGAAGATGGGGAATTATCTTGGTCGGAGAAAAATCCCCCACCCCCACTGCCGGGAATCGAACCCGGGACCCCTAGCACGGCAGGCAGGTGCTCTACTGACTGAGCTACGGGGCCAGCCTGATCTGCTCTTGTATTTGCCTTTCATCTCTGTTTAATTCATGTTTTTGACATTAAGCTTGTTCATATTGACAGTGCTTGCCAACACTTCCTTAACCGCATTTGCACTTGACTAAATTGTTCTAAAGTAGCTGTAATACTGGAAATGATGCTGTAAAGCATAAACAGAGTCTGTTCAAGTCAAATGTATTGTGTGCTTTCTCATATGCTAAAAATACTGCACATACCCTCTTATTCAGTGGAGCCCTTTTTTAGGTAATTTCAAGGGGAATAAAATTGCTTTCTTAGTTAGGGTTTCTTCATAAAATAGGATTAGCATAAGGTTGAGCATTCATTTGCCAGAAATAATATGAAAATCATGTTTTTAAGTATTTTAATAGCAATATTCATTATTTTCAGAAATTTTAATTCTTTTTGTACACATGTAATACTAAGAAAGAAATTAAAATATTAATGAACAAAATGTAGTAAATTAAAGAAATAAAATGCAATAATAGCTGTAAGTTTATATTGGTTTCAAAAACAAAACACACATTAACACTGCTTCATCAGTCATTTGTGATTAATCTGCAACAATCAAAATGAATGTGGATATCAGATTTACATATTTATCATTAGATATGTATGCAGGCTGATTCTTCAGTATTGCCCAGTAAAGAAACAAGACAGTATAGTTACTAACCTTCATTTCTTAAAGAAATCCAGCTGAGCCATCTACTTCCTACTGCTCATGTATCTGACAGAATCCTGTGCTCAATGTGATTAATCATTCTGAATGGACTCTCATCAATAGGAAAGGAGCAAATGGTACTATCTCACAGCATGCACAGATATTAGTACTGTGGATTCCTCTTTATCCTGTTCTGGTTGTTTCATTACATAACTCATCAACTCCACAAATGCTCTTGAGATTAGGGCATTGTCACAACATACAAACTCTTCAAGGTTTGCGCTTGTGCCCCTTTGTAGCATCTCTCGCTCTTCCTGCATATAAATTTCCTCAGTAACATTGTCCTCATTGAAGACATTTACGAGAACCAAATTCAGCTTATAAAAACAATGCTGTATGGTGCGTGGTGTAAGTAACTGCCATGCAATCACAAACAATATGCATGGCCTGGAGTATATTCTAAGAAAGAAATAGCTTTCCTGTATTTTGCTTTAATAGAATGAATAATTCCCAGTCTAAAGGCTACAAGTTTCTGGTGCAGTTTGTTGGTAAAAATATCACCTTTGCTTTCTGTAAGAATGATAGCTATGATGGATGAGCTGCACACCTATCATCAGAGTGGTCTTTCTTTCCTGAGATCCCTTTTGATATCCAGGCTTTGTAGAAATTTAACAAATGTTTCCAAAGCTCTTCTGATAACTTATTGCTGCTAAGCATTTTGAATGTCTTAGCTAATGGTTATCAATTTCCATATCTATAGGAATACATTTACCATTCGTAGTCAATATTTTCAATACAACTATTGTAAGAACACTCTCTATAAACATTTGCTCCAGATCAAAAACACTTTTTAAACCAATTCTCGAACTGTATAAACACTTAAGCTCCACTTACTTTTTAAATTAGGACAAGTTTCAAGGACACCGCGTCCCCATCCTCAGCTGATGTTCTACTGGTTCTTCAGGTGACCGCCTCCCTCTCCTGGCGCTGTTCAATGAGTTGAATGACGTCATCTACTACTGGAATTTCGAAGTTCATTGCTCTCTTTTTGTTCTTCAAAATGTGTATATTTTCCCAAACTGTTAATTCCCAATACTTTTTTGCCGGTACCAAAAGTTTTATGTCTTTGGAAATGTTGTGATTTTTTGACCAGAAGTGATGGGCTATGGCCGATTTATCTGTCTGTTTGTATTTAATACATCGCATGTATTAAATACAAACAGACAGATAAATCGGCCATAGCCCATCACTTCTGGTCAAAAAATCACAACATTTCCAAAGACATAAAACTTTTGGTACCGGCAAAAAAGTATTGGGAATTAACAGTTTGGGAAAATATACACATTTTGAAGAACAAAAAGAGAGCAATGAACTTCGAAATTCCAGTAGTAGATGACGTCATTCAACTCATTGAACAGCGCCAGGAGAGGGAGGCGGTCACCTGAAGAACCAGTAGAACATCAGCTGAGGATGGGGACGCGGTGTCCTTGAAACTTGTCCTAATTTAAAAAGTAAGTGGAGCTTAAGTGTTTATACAGTTCGAGAATTGGTTTAAAAAGTGTTTTTGATTGATGAAGCTCCACTGTTTATAAATACTTCTATTATAGTTTTATTTTTTATTTTATTTGCTCCAGAACTTACTGTGCCAGCTGAAACCTGTTGGAACACTTGTAGTTGATTGTCTGAATTCTTACATTAAAATAGGCATACACTTTCGAAAGAAGGACAAAATTGTTAGTCATATTCAAGCACAAGTTACTAACTTCACGCTTAAGAGTGATGTTGAAACTTAATTTCCATTTTGAATTGCTAAGACTCTTGACAGGTACAGAAATATTTCTGTTCTATTGCTCTTGCCGTTGGTCTCTAGAAACTAGTTAAAAGTATTAATTTATAGATGAGTCCTATTTATTACACATCTGCTTCACTTTTGTACCTATTTTGTGGACATGTTTCGGAAATCATCGTTTGCATCAAACGATGATTTCCGAAACATGTCCTCAAAATAGGTACGAAAGTGAAGCAGATGTGTAATAAATACGACTCCTCTATAAATTAATAATTATTTCGCTTCACTGTGGTGTTCCAATACAGTTAAATCTCGATATAGTTAAAAGTAATTAACTGATGTGTCATAAGATGAAAATATTAAGAAGAAATTCATAAATAAATATAATTTGGCTTTAACTCCAGCCCATTTTCTTCCTTACATCCTGGATCCAAACAAATCAGTAATAGAGAAGTGCTATAATTGAGTGAAGATGAGAAAAACTGGCATTTGATTTTGTAAGCTCAAAATATAGTTCTAGTGTTGTATTATCATTAATTGTTAAATTTCAGGCAGGAACCCCACCATTTCAAGAATCACTTTTCAGTGAATCTGTATTGTCAGAGTATCCTCTTATGAATGGTGGAAGAGCCAGAAAAGTGATACCTCATGGTATTCCCAATTCTAAAATTGCGTTTGACTGTTTAAATTAAAACAGACTGAGGACTAAAAAGACCTTAACGTCAGTGTTTTACTCAAAATGTTTAATGCTAGTTTATTTATTGTTTTGTTGTGTAAACTTCATTTTTACCTTTTTAGTATTTTATTTCGGGTTGTGTAACTGTTTAGTCCAGTTGCAAACAAGCTGTAAAATAGAATAAGTTGAAAGCAAGAGTTTAAATATGTACAGATATAAATTACAACTGATTATTAATGCTCTTACTGTGTAAGATTAGAGGAACTGCTTTTGTTTGTTGAAGTTTGTTTAAATATAGGACAAAAACGGCAAAATGTATTTTGAACAGAAATTATTTCTGAAATGAAGGGATAGTATTGCATTGTATTAACTTTTCCCAAAATGAAATACAATTCAATTCATAGCTCAGTATTTAATAATGTTCATATCTACCATTTTAATTTTCTGAACATTGTCTTTAGAATACACAAGGAAATTCAATCAGTAAGTTGCTTGATTTAGCTTCATAAATAAGATTTAATGCTTTAAATGAGATTTAAACTTTTTAGTAAGCTACATTAAATTATGTTTTACAGTACTAAGTTTTTGAAATAAGACTCAGTTTATCTGTCATTTAGTATCGATGCAGAAGAAAGGTGGTTTAAAAAAGTAATGCATTGGACATTAATCTTTACAATTGACAAACAGTAAAGCATTAAAAAGTGATTTTAGGAGCAAATGCAAACAAGATGTAAGCAAGTAATTTAAGCTATACAGCCTCTTCTAATATTATGAATTTGCTTGTTGAAAGAAGCTAATTGTATAATGTCTTTATGTTGACAGCATGACATATGGTCTACCTCTAACTCCAGCTGCAGATTCCTGCCGCACAGCCCGACATGCCCTTACACTTATAGCAACTGCAAGGCCAGCAGCATTTATTACCACCATGGCAAGAGAGGTTTGTCCAGCTTTATTCTTTCATTACTTTGTGGGAATGTAGTCTTACTCAGGTTAAGAAATAAAAAAAAAAAAGAACAAAGAACAAAGATGTTAGGTCTATACCAGAGAAAGTGCAGACAACTTAATTACAGAAGACCCACTGTTTCAGTCTTATGAGTTATTGTTGTGTCATACAAATGGCAATATTTATATTTTGAGCCTAAGCAACTCTGAATGTTGTAGAAGCCATCTGACGTTTCCAATGGAAAGTTTGACATTGTTGACCATAATCTACTTCAGACATTTTGACAATAGAGAGTCATTTGTTTACATTAACTTGAAAATTGTGTCTCAACAAAAACATGGAATGAACTTGTGAAAATGTTCTACCAATGATTTATTACGACTTTCGACATGGATTATCAAGACAAGAGTGCACTGACATCAACTAACTTCCATATTTGGTGATGAAGCTCCATCCTTTGCCACGATGAAACGCTGGTATAAAAAATTTAATTGTGGCCGCCATTTGCTCACAAATGAAGTTCATAAAGGTTATCCAAAATCAGTTGTTGTGTCACAAAACATTGATGCTGTGCAAAAACTAATAATGCAAGATCGTCATGTGACATATTGCAAGATTGAGGCAACCCTAGGCATTAGTTCCACCAGCCTATACAGGTGTCCAATTTTATTTGTGATTTCCTGCAGTCTGATAGAGCAAGAATGACATCATAGTTGACTGGTGAGTCTATCTTGAAATCATAATGCCCCTACCTAGAAGAATCGGTAATGTTTGCGAAACACAAGCTAATTACAGCACTCTGAGTATGGTTGTGCCAATAACTAATACACCCAGTTTCCCCTTTCACCCCTCCTATGGTATTGGTCATTATCATAATTTGTGCAACATATAAATAGAATAATTATGTAGAAAATTAAGCTAGCTACAGTGAAGCAATGAATATTACACAAATATAACTATTTGGAACAAAAACTTCACTTATCTTAAGAAAATGGTGTCAGGTTTTCTTATTAATTGAGATCGATTTCACAAACAAATTGCTTGCATCGTCAGTCATTCAACACTTTGTCATCAAGGATACCGGTTACCATGTTATGTTTTTTCAGTATTACCAAAATCTGAAAACGAAACAAACCTAAAAACGGAATCAACTGCTGGTATTTCAAAATTCATTACGCGATGTTTATTTTTTAAAATAAATGTCTTTTCCCAAACCATTAAATCTATCGGACCATTTAATTGTTGTAATAACAATAATGAAGTTAAATTATTAAAACAATTAAATGGTCTGATAGATTTAATGGTTTGGGAAAATATATTTATTTTAAAAAATAAACATTGCATAATGAATTTTGAAATACCAGCAGTTGATTCTGCTTTTAGGTTTGTTTCATTTTCAGATTTTGGTAATACTGAAAAAACATAATAACATAGTAACCGGTATCTTTGATGAGAAAGTGTGTTGATTGACTGCGATGCAAGCAATTTGTTCGTGAAATCGATCTCAATTAATAAGAAAAATTTACATCATTTTCTTAAGATAAGTGAAGTTTTTGTTACAAATAGTTATATTTGGGCAATATAAATAGAATTTAAATTGCTGCCTAGAGGTTATGCAACGCTATCTGGCATTCAGACAAGTCCCTCAGAGCATAATGTTGTCAAAAGTGTCCAGGTACCATCAAATTGACATACATTTGTTTGCAACATAATCATCTTATGTTTTATCACTATATGATATACATTTTTTGTCATTCTCATGCTTAATTAAAATGTCTTTATTAAATTTGGTATCCTTATATCTTTCAAAACTAATAAGTGCATCAAAAATTTCCAAGATACAGGATCAGTTACTCTCAAAGAGAGAGGCACTGGATGCTATAAAGTGACAGGACTTTCTATCGGTTCTTAGCATACAGCAGGGAGGAAGGTACTGCAACTACCCTTATAAATTCACACAGTTGCATAAGTTGCAAAAGCAAGACCTGCGGGCCCATGTAAATTTCTGCAACTACTTTCTGGAGTATTTTGAGGATTATGAGCAACTCAATCTATTCTTCACCTCAGACGAATGCATGTTCAAGCTGACAGGCTGTTTCAACACACAAAATGCACACATAGGGAGTTCTGAGCCTCCAAATCAATTTGTGGATATTCCACAGTATTATAAAAAATTTGTATCTGGCAGGGGCGGCTTCTGAGGTAGTGCCGCTGTGCCATGGCACCATCTATATGAAAACAAAAGAAAGAGAAGTGTATAGGAATTGCGCAAAAAAGATTGTTTCTGAGTATCTGTTCCCTTGTGTGAATGGGCGCGTTAAACGCAAGCGCTCTCTCTTGGTTGTTTTCTGTGGCTTGGTGCTGATTCCAGAACAGCACCATCTACGCTCATAAGTGCCTGTGTTAAGGGTTAGGATGTCTGCTTATATACAGCTTCTTATGGGAGAAGGTAGTGCCGAGATTTCTCTGGCGCATAACTTACGCTTCATCTGTTAGAGTGCAGTAAAACACGGGACTTAAGATAACTCTGTCTGTCGGAAATCGTACACGACCGCTTCGTATCACATTCTCCATGAATTGCATTACCAAACTTTTACTGTACTCATTACATCTGTGCGTAACAAGAGTACGGTTATAATAAATATCTATTTCTGTTGCCCTGTACGTCTGTTTAGTACATTATATTATAAAATAGGGTGGATTATTGATAAGATCACCTAAATTGTTCGAAATTGGTACACATTTATATTTTAACAACCCTTATTTATTTATTTGTTTGTTTGTTTGTTAATCTATTTAATTAATGGCACCATCAATACAATGCTTCACCGGCCGCCCCTGGTGTCTGGTCTGCAATGTTGTGACAGCAAATAATCAGCCCAATTGGCTTTGAAGGAAGACTAAACACTTGGCGATATAGGGAGAAAATTTTATCTGAGTTTAATGACCAACTGGATGAAAATTCTGATGATGTGCAGGATGGTGCTCCTGCACATACCTCCAGTGGTACAATTGCTTTCCTTGAAAGGCATTTTCCTGGGAGTTAATTGGCAAATTCCAAGATCATATTTTCCGGAATGTGCTCAGCATGAATAATCTGAATAATTTGTTTTCTCCTCAACAGATTCATTAGCAATCCTGTGTGGCCTCCAAGATCTCCAGATCTTACCCCCTTGGATTCTTTTTCTGAGGTTATCTCAAAGATTGGGTTTATTCGAGGCGACCCGAGACTTTAGACAACTGCAGCTGCTAATCATGTATGGGATGACCGTAGTTACACCTGTGATGCTGCAAGCTGCATATTATATGGTGAAAAGAGTAGGGAAGTGTCTTGCTCTCAATGGCAGTCACGTTGAACCATTCGTTTAAGGAAGTGCTGATATTTATTTTGCCACATTGGCTCAGCTTTACTTATTTATCTACTTGTGTTCAGCTGTTCCTTGCTATTTAATTTCCGTAAAGCTGTTTACAGAAGTTCAGGTTTAACAATTATTGGTTTCATTGTTTTGATAAACGTATAGAAGCAAATAAATACGTGAAATATGAATCATAAAAACTATTTGTAGTCGGTTTATTGACAGTCGTCACTTACTTTTTTTTATATTATTATCACGAACCCGTTATCGCAGTAGTGCGGCTTGTGCACACAAAGGAACTGATAGTGCAGCATGGAGATAAAGAGTATGCCGAAACATATATAGAGAGGGTGGAGATAAAAGGTCTGCCGAAACAAATAAAATTAGATAAATGGAAAATTCTAGTGACATCCTGATTGATAGAGAACATTTTAGAACAGTCTAGAATTATCAATGGAGGTATATATAAGAGATCCCAACATGCCAACGCAGTAGTCATAACGAGAGTTGTAAATAGAATGTAATCGGAACTGAGAATCATCGGTGTACAGCTGTGTTTGAACTCTTTTGTTTGTGAACATTGTATTGGTGTATGTTACATAATTCTGCTTCTGTAAGGGTTGACCAAAGTGTGCTTCTACAGAAATAAAGAGCATATTAGAATTTCTGCAACTGGACTTCTAATTCTACGAACCCTCAAAGTCACATTATTAAGGGACTAGTTCCAAAGGCCATTGCCTTCATTTTCAATCTCTCTCCATCTAACATCTGTTGTTATCTGCTCTCCTCTCTCTGTTGGTGGAACTATGAATTTCTTTGTCAAATTGTCTACTGGTGGGATTTCAAAATTCATTAGGCGATGTTTAAGAAAATTAGAAAAGCTAAACTAAAGAAAATCATTAAGGAAGCAAACCCATTTACAAAAGAAAAAGAAAGCTACAGCATATTCAGTTCATTCACATATCACCCAAAAACATTTAATACATTTAAAAAGATCTTTAAGGAACAAACTATAATCTTGGCACCTACTAAAAGACATTCAATTTTAAAATGGCTAAATTCAACAAACAAAAGATGAAATCCCATCATTTAACAGATCCGGAATATACAAAATAAGTTGTAAAAATTGTGAAAAATGCTACATAGGTTAAACTAAAAAAATCTAAAAACCAGAGTCAAAGAGCACTTTAGAAACATCAGATTCAAACAAGAAGAAAAGTCAGCAGTAGCATTTCATTTGTGGAATGAAAATCATGACATTGATCCAAATCCAAAATTATTAAAAGGTGTGATAAACCAAAATAAACTTAACAACATAGGAGAACATATTCATATGGAAAAATAAGGACTGCGTAATGAACTCTGAAATCCCACCAGTAGATAATTTGACAAAGAAGTTCATAGTTCCACCACCAGAGAGAGGAGAGCAGACAACAACAGATTATAGTTGGAGAGAGGTTGAAAATGGAGGCAATGGCCTTTGAAACTAGTCCCTCAATAATATAAAAAAAGTAAGTGACAAGTGTCAATAAACCGACTACAAATAGTCTTTATGATTAATTTTGACATTACTGTTACTAAATTCCTCCAAACACACAACATAAAATATGAAGCTATTAACAGTGAAGCACACAAATATATACAAATATATTTGTAACTTAAAACTGCACTTATCTTATAAGAAATGAAACTTTTCTTATATATTGAACAGAATCGCCATTTCGTGAAAATTCTTCCACATCGCTAAGGATGAGTTACCTGGATAAGGTTTATTTCCAGGGTTTTCCCTTATCTTACGGAGCTGATGTTGGGTAACTCTGAGCTCTAGGGACCCTGGGCTCATTTGAGTATCACATCACCTATTTCATCTATCCATCCATTCATTCATTCATTCATTCATTCATACATTTATTAATTCTTTCATTCTTTCATCATTCAGTATGACGTGCACCGTTGAAAGGACAAAAAAAAATCTATTTCTTTACTAAAATGTTTTGAAACTAATACTGTTATTAATTTGACAATCCTTTGTTAAATTATATTAAGTTATATATCTTCACAAAGAAACATCAAATTGCAAAATATTGTTTATATTTATCCGTCATTTGTAGTGTTCACATTCATTCAAACGAACTACAACAGTTATCATACCTATGCACTTTTCGAAATTACACAGGCATGATCCACCTCTCAAATAGTATATTTATCTGCCAGTAGAGGAAGACCTCAAAGCTGCTGTCAGTACTTCAAATATGATCTCAAGCCATTAGTGGAATCTTATATAAACTCGCTCCATCAGTGATGCTATTAATGACGTCAAATTTTGCGCAGTAAATCACAGATAAAAATGAACACCATGTATAAAATATTGCATGATTATTTAGCCATGAAAAAGGTTTGCTCTCATTGGATGCCACATAATTTGACGCAGTCACAAAAAGATGCCTGTGTCGATTGGTATACAAAAATGCTCAAGAAATAAAATGATGGTGCCTCAAAAGACATATATAAGAATGTAACAGGTGACTAATCATGAATCTATAGTATGAGCCGGAACGTAAACAACAGTCGACTGTATGAGTGTTTCAAGATGAAGGAAATCGAACAAAAGTTGTTCGCACTCAAAGCACTTTGAAGCAAATTATCGTCGCTTTTTCAGTGAAACTGGCCATGTGGCAACACTGTCTTTAGAGGAACGTAAAACGATCAATGCCACATGGTACACAACAATTTGTTTGCCGGAAGTCTTCAGAGAAGTAAGGAAAACCAACAAGAACCGTAGGATCATTCTTCATCAAGACAATGCAAGCACACACATATCTCGTCTAACAACAGAGTATTTGAAGGCTCAAAAAATCAAATTGATGGGTCATCTGCCATACAGTCCTGATTTGGCACCCAATGACTTCATTTTGTTTCCGAACATCAAGAATAAACTGCGTGGACAACGATTTTCTTCAGCTGAAGAAGTCATTGATGACTTCAAAAAACATGTTTTAGAGGTGTCTCAAGAAGACTGGAATAAATGCTTTGACAAATGGTTCAAACGAATGCATAAGTGTATTGATCATAAAAGAGAATATTTTGAAAAACAGTACGGCAGTTATCAGAAATTACTTTTTTTTAATTAGTAGGCTTAAAATATAAATAGTGCCCTTCGTATACTCTGCACTCATCTTGCTAAAAGATTTTTCATGTTTAGTTCCTGATGTAAAATGTGACCAATATGTTCCTTTGAAATTCCAAGAGCATTAGCAGTTTCATGCAACTTTGTACGCCAATCTTCCAAAATCATGTCATGCACTTTTGAATGATTTCCAGTGTGGTTATAGTTTTTGGAAGTCCTTCGCATGGATCGTCTTAGACTCTTTGACAGCCACGTTTAAAATCGGCCTCCTTTTTCTTCATAGTGGAAATTGAAGGTGAAGAGTCACCATACACATTTACAATCTGCAAATGAAATGTAGGTGTTAAAGCTTCTTTTATGAAGAATTTTATTACAGAACAATACTCTAATTTCTCCATTTTCAAAGCAGTGCACGCTTCAAACAACTGCCTACAATCAACTATTGCCTGGAATGACTTGTAATTTTACATAGGGTATATTAACATGTGTATCTATGTAAGGGGGGAAAATCATGCAAGTAGTGCCACAATCTCTGGGTGAGGCAGAGAACTTTCCAGACCACCTTCATATGGTATTAAATCTTGTAAATTACAGTATTGTGATTTAAAAAGAAGAAACGAAAGAATAATATTATGATATGATTTCGGTACAAATAGCTAAACCAAACCATTAATTTTCTTGGTTTCCTTAAAAACTAACGTTCTTCCTCTAAAAATAAAAGCCCTTCATAAACACATTTACACCTAAACTCACAGAACCATTCTAATTTCTAGTAAATGCTGAGTTAAGATCTGATAATTATGAGAACCTAAAAACCTAATAATTAAATTTTTGTATAATTAATCAAATTGTATAATTACAGTCAATATAATCAGTAAGTTTGGCATGCAGAGTTTGAACGCCTGTGCTTGTACATCAATGTAAAAGATTCATTATACATAACTTCACAGTATACACATAACAGGTGGGTATTTAAGGAGGAGTTCCAATTATGAACAAAACTAACAAACCCAAATATACGATTCTGGTGATTATTACATAATGGTAGAGAAATGTCAAAGTTGTACTTAAATTGTGACTATTTATAATTATTGGAAATAATCTTAGTTTAAGGTAAGTTGAAATGATTAATCATTTTCAGTTGTAAATCGACTGGGTTTTATATTTGTATTTTCATTTTAGTGTCTTGACTTGTCACCATGTAGTGAGCCATTTTGAAATTGACTTGTTAGTGCATTTGGAATTATTTTTATATTTGTAGGCTAGATATAAGATTTGTGACACCAAAATGGAAATCGGGGTTATTTATCATTTGTCTCTTGAATAATAACTCAAATAAGATAATGGTTATATTGTTGTTTAAAATTATTGCTGAAAATTAAGATACTTAAATTCAAACAAAACTCTTACTTTTTTAGAAATATACAAATTTTAACAATAATGAAATAATTTGTTTCTTCAAGCCATTGAAATTAGCATAGTAATACAGTTGTTTTTATCCTTATTCAACAAATGATTAATTTAATTTCTACTCATTTCTTTCCATTACAAAATTAGTTTTACTCATTTCTTTCTAACAAAATAAGTTTTACTTACTTATTTCTAACAAAATAAGTTTTGAATATTATTTTTATTATTTGAAGCAAAAGGTTAGAAACAGTGATGTATTTAATATTTGAAAGTAATGAGTCAGTAATTCAAACACAAACATCATTTAATTTAAGTGATGTTTGTGTTTGAATTACCGACTCATTACTTTCAAAAGTTTTGAATAGTTTTAAATAAAAGCTTTGTTAACAGTGAAGCTAATTTCATGTACATTCACTGCAATGGAAATCTTTACATTTTAAACGCAAGGAAAATCTTGACATACACAATGCGCTCAGTTTGTTCTTCTCCAACCACTACAAAAAAAAGGCAGGCGGAGCTGCAAATGACGTGATTGTCGAGTGCACAGCAGCAACTTCCTTTCACTAGCAGCCCAGGTCTCAGTCTGCCTCTGGTATTTGCATACAGCAAGTTGTTTGTTGTGCATTGTTGTCGTCCGATTTTTGATCTCAGTGCTGTTTTTGAAGGTGTGTATTTCTGCATCCAATACACAAAATGGGACGCAAGAAGCTCACTTGTGAGGAGAAGACTCATGCTTTAACTCTGTTAGAGGTAGGTACCTCTGTAATTCGTATAGCTGCTGATCTAAAGGTTTCAGACAAGCCATTTACGACCTAAAAAATGCAGCAGCACCTTTGCCATGTGGCACCACACCAACTCGAAAAACAGGCTCAGGTGGTAAAAGAAAGACTTCTCCAAGTACTGATGACCTTCTAAAACGTGAAGTGATAGCTAATCCATGGATTACAGCAGCAGGTTTAAAAAAGAATCATCCAGAACTGCTCAAAAGTGTTGCAATCCGGACTATTCAGCATCGGCTTCAAAAAGACTAGGTTTACCAGTTTGATGTGCTGCCAAGAAGCCTGTTCTAACTGAAGCTATGATGAAGAAAAGAGTACACTTCTGCAAAACATATCAGCACTGGACATCAGAGGACTGGCGCAAAGTAATGTTTTCTGATGAAAGCACTTTCAAATTGGTCAGAGGAAAGTTCAAAAAGGTGAGAAGGCCAAAAAATGTGTCATGGTATGATCCAAAGTTTACGGTCAAAACTGTTAAACATCCAGAAAGTGTGCCTGCCTTGCTAGCGTAGTGGTAGCATGTCTGCCTCACGTTCAAGAGGTCCCGAGTTCGAATCTCGGTGAGGGTGAATTACCTGGATAAGGTTTTTCCGGGGGTTTCCCTTATTCTGTAAGACGAATGTCAGGTAATTCTAAGCTCCATGGACCCCGGACTCATTTGAGCATCATTTCATCCATTCCATTCATTGTCCGATATAACTTAACATTGGAGGACGTAAATTAAAAAAAAAAAAAAAAATCCAGAAAGTGTGGGGGTGCCTTTAGTGGT